>OX016540.1:226586373-227186373 GCA_943590905.1 Sphaerophoria taeniata | reverse complement strand
ATTTAAATCTTTTGTGGGGTTATGTGTGGGTTGGTCATATGGGACTTTCGAAGATTGATAAATTGACGTAAGTTGTTTCATCGAGTGAATTTAGGGATAGCAATCTTGTGATACAGTATTAAGGGGTACACGCTATCAAGGAAGATACATAGTATCAGAGGGAGGGATCGTATACACAAGGTACCCGGGCCAATGAACACCTGTTGTCGCCCAGAGAACACTCGATTGAAGCCTAGTGAAAGATGTCCTTCTGATGTCCCCATCTTCATTGAAATCTTGGCATGATAAAATTCTTTTGTGTGCGTCTGGATACTCACGGACCAAGGACCTCGCCCACCGACGTTCCTAGCTGTGCCTACTGCAAGCATGCCAAGTATGGTCTCGTTGAGTATGGTCCAGTTTGTCAATCAACAGAAATAGTCGCAACAGGTTCATTAAAAGAAATTGTTTTGATTTTTCTGATCCCTACACACTTGTTTCTTTATATACCACATTAATAAGATCTTCACTCGAGTATGCGGATGTCATCTGGAACCCCAGCCAATAAACGTTTTCGGACAGAATACAGAAAATTCAGAATCGTTTCACCAAATATGTGTTTCAAAAATGCGTTGGAACTTCCGTCCAAATTCTCAAGCCCGTGAAAGTCTTCTGGGATTGAAATCTCTTAAATCTCGGCGAACTATTCACGATATAGTATTTGTGCGAGATATTTTATGTTATCATATAAAGTGTCCCAGTTTATTATCTCTAATTTGTATCTATGCACCAACGAGACTGAGAGAAAGACACCTTCTTTTTCAACCTAAACATAGGACAAATAATGGTATGAATGAACCAATTTCAAGAATTAGAGAATTCAATGAAATAGATGGCCATATTGATATTGCATTATCTAGAACTAAATTCAAAAATGATTTATGTTATTTATTTTTAAGTATATAATTCTTTACTCTTAAATGTTAAATTGTCACTATGTATAAGCATTTTATTTGGATTGTATCTGTGGAGCCTAAAGCTCGTAGATAAAATTAATCTTCTATATATATATAAAGACTAATTCCGATTGACCGATTTTCTAAATTTTTATTTTAAACTAAAGAGGAACAAGTGTAGAAGGTTTAAGACAAACAGAATTTATACTTTTCAAATCACAAACGGTGCCAATGTTAAAAAATAATGCTTTTCTCACTACAACAAAATATATCAATATACCTACGATTAATCAATTTCGTTTAAAATTTCGTCAAATATTTTAATTTTCGTCAAAAAAAAATGTCAGTGAAGAAAAAATAAAAGTTCGTCGTATAATATTGTTTTTAATTGACAAACGAAAAAAAAACGTACGCTTGGCGCACCTACGTTCGTTCGGACCTGACCGTAACTCGGAATCAAAGAAACTCCAAGACAAAACTAAACCTGCCCGTAAAATCAAGTTTTATGATCGGCAAAACTTAAAGACTGATCATCCCGCTATCTCTTTACTCAATAGCTGTACAAAATGTGCGGCATGGGCATCGTAATAATAGCGTAGCGTTTTGTCACATATTTTGACGCAATAACTCTGTGCTTCATTTGCAGTTAGCTGGACTGGAGGCGAAGCAAAAGACAGACAAACAAAAATACCACAGATATAAACAGCTGTCCAGATGTACCGTGTACGTCTTTTATCTGCTGGTGATTCGAGTGCACAGGGAGAGGGACTCTTAAGTCCGATGTAAGGTTCTATTAAACCAGAATTATATTGACCTTGTGCGAAAGAAAATATCCACCCCGTTTTGATATGGCCAGAGAAGTGGATAGTAGAGAAGCGGGGTAGTGGGTAGCGTGGTAAAAGGGTAAAAGTTATCGTGTTGAAGTAGTGAGTGGCGGGTAGTAAGCGAGTAGCGTGGTAACGAGATAGCTGAATAACAGGGGGGGGATAGCTGAGTAACAGGTCTTCGAATGGAAAATTAAAAGTTCTTGATGAAAAACTCGGAAAACTCACTGGTTTTCAAAGGAAAAATTGCATTGCAGGTGCATTGGTTTTCAAATGGAAAACTGGAAAATTTCAAAATGGATTTTTGAATGGAAAACAGAAAGTTTGTTGATAAAAAACTCGGAAAACTCATTGGTTTTCCAAGGAAAATTGTTATTGGAGTTGCTTTGAAGGGTGGCGAGACGAAGTTCGCGGGGTCAGCTAGTAAATAAATAAATAAATAAATAAATAAATAAATAAATAAATGAATGAGCGAATGGCTGCATTCAGCAATAATTGTCTCGCATGCAATAAAAGTCTCTGCTACAACCAAATTTCAGAATTGGAATTAAAAAAATTATGCATCAAGTAAAAAAAAAATGTGTATCTATGTATATTTATTCTTTAAATTCAAGGTAGTAATAATTATAACATTTGGCGTAACAATAGAAAAAAATTTCTTGAAGGAATATAATGAAGCGGCCTACACAACCCCTAACTATATAAAAACGGCGCACTCAGCGCTAATTGTGTCCTGCGCGAAGCAGCACAGCCATTTCTACCAACCCCTTACTTTCTTTGACCAAGTCAACTATTTAGGTTTTGTCTTGGACAAAAAAATCTTTACTGGAAGGCGAATATTGATAAAAGATTAAAGAAGGCTTTTGTAGTACTCTTTTCTTGCAAAAAGGCCATAGGCTCAAAGTGGGGCTTCTCCCCCATAATAACCCACTGGCTATACAATTCGGTAATCAGACCGATACTCATTTATGGAGCTGTCGTATGGGGGACTGCACTGGACAAGATGGTAAATTTTAATAAACACCAATATCAGCTTTAGAGGTATTTCTAAACCTAACACCTCTTGATATCTTCTCCAAAACGGTGGCAGGTAACTAATGCGAGAGGCTTTGAGCCACCTCTCAATGGATCAGTTACAAGCCTGGTCATACTTCTGTCCTGGACAATTTCAGATCTATACCAGATCGCACCTGCCCCTCAAATATGGTATTCGATAATAACTTCCATGTTTCCATCCCTTCAAGATCGTTCTGGGAAGAAGGAGGACCTCGGGAAGACAACGGAGTTGGAAGTGGTATCTGCTCAGAACAACTGAATCTAAGTCTGTCTTATAGACTTCCCAATAAATGTAATGTGTTCGAAGCAGAAGTAATATTAATAAAAGAGATATTATCCTGGCTGAAATAAAACGTTATATCTTGCAAGGATGCACGTATTTTCTCGGACAGCCAAGTCATTCCCAAATCTCATGCGTCTGTTTCCACAAACTCTTCACGACTGTTGGAAGTTGTACATGGGGTAGATTTTCTTAATAGACCACGTGCTGCCGAACAATTAGCGGAGCCGAATATTATGATAACGGCCAAAACAAAGAAATGCTGAAACTGAATTAGACGTCGGACGGCTACAATCGCAAGAAATCGATAGATCTTAAGGAGTCCTTTGCCGCCAACATCAAGCGGGCGCCGCCGTCAGTCAGGAGCCTTTCCTCGGACACGATGATAGCCAACAATTCCGTGAACCCGACTTAAAAGAAGTAAAAACGGCAATATCGGCTGAAATCCAACAAAGCCGCGGAAGCAGATAGTCTAGCTGCCAAGCTGTTCAACGCACCAGGCCACCAGGCGACGATCTAGGTAGGAGCATGCACCAAATCATCTGTAACATATGGTCGGAGGAATGCATGCCCGATGAATGGAACCTCAGCATTGTTTTCCCGATCCTGTAAAAGGGAGATCCTCTAAACTGCGCCAACTACAGAGGAATCAGTCTACTTAACATCGCTCTACAAGATCCTCTCTGCCGTAATAAGTGAACGTCTGAAGCCTTTCGTCAACAATCTGATTGGTCCTTATCAATGTGGCTTCAGGCCAGGAAAGTCAACCATCGGCCAAATTTTCACGTTGCAACAGATCCTGGAAAAAAACCTATGAACTCCAAATCGATACCCACCACCTCTTCATTGATTTTAGGGCCGCGTATGGCAGCATCTACAGAGACGAACTGTACAAAGCTATGTCTAGTTTTGGCATCCCTGCCCAACTCGTTCGCTTGTGAAAATGACGATGGAGAACTCACGCTGCTCCATCAAGGTTGGCAATGAGCTTACGGAATCTTTCGATTTCAAAAAAGGATTCAGACAAGGCGATGTACTGTCGTGCGATTTCTTTAACATCGTTCTTGAAGAGATAGTGCAAGACTCCACCGTCAACACCAGAAGCACTATCTTCCAAAAGTCTGTTCAACTGCTCGCGTACGCCAACGATATTAATATGATGGGAAGAACACAGCGTGATGTCAATGGCGCCTTTGTGAAAATTCAGACAGCAGCGGCAAAAATGGGTTTATCGATAAATAAAGGAAAAACGAAGTATATGCTGTCTTCAAAAAAGGACACCCAACACCGACTGCTCGAACAGAACAGATGTGTGTACCTAGGCTCCGCTATTAACACGGGCAATAACACCAGCGCCGCGCCGGCCGCCGAGATCAGACAGAAATAACTCTCTCTAATCGCTGTTTCTTTGGGCTTGGAAACAATTGAGTGGAAAATCCCTTCTTAAGTAAAACTATGTAACACCCTCATCATCCCAGCCCTGCCGTATGGTGCTGAAGCATGGATCTTGACAAAAACGGATGAATGTGCCTAAGGCTGTTTCAAGTGAAATTCTTTTGCCACGTGTGCATTGATGGGGAATAGAGAAGATACAACAGCAAACTTTGCGGGTTGTACAACGACACGGACCTAGTAAGAAGGGTCAAGGTCCAGAGGCTCAGATGGCTCGGTCATTTTGACCGGATATGAACACCAATGTCCGGCAAGGAAAGCCTTCGACACTATCCCCGAGGGACGTAGAAGTAGAAGACCGCGTCTCAGGTGGTGCACCCAAGTACTTGCACTAAGCTTTTGGAAGAGGCCCTTGCTCCACCACAAAATATGCTTTTTACTAAACTTCTTACAAAATTGATACCGCAAGCACGCAGCTTATTTTCTGCAAAAGCATAATTTAATTTTGTCAACTTTGAACATTTCATACAATTTATATTTGCAGTTTGGGGAATATTTCAATGAGGTTCTCTAAGGATTTTGTAGCTCATTGCATTCAATTCTCGATTGTGGTTTTTAGTTTCCTCGTCTAAAAACGATTTCATTTTCCTTCTACGCACCTGCAATAAATTCAAAACATCTTTATTTCAACTTACAACACACACCATGTTAAAAACTATAGGGACCTTTGAAATTATTTGCCTTCCATGTTTCAATTCTTCGTTCGTATGCATCAGAAAACTTGCCATTCCTGTAAAATGTGTCTTGTGCGTTCTCTCCAAGTTAACGTGTGCAATTAGTTTATCACTTAAAATAGAAAAAAAAGTTAATACAAAAATTGAAAATTTTGAAAGAATCCCATCTTACATGCGAGCTCCAACACCCCAATCTGCAATCTGGTCATATTCACTTTTCACTTTCATTTTGGATTATAAAAAAAATTGAAAGGGAATAAAAAAAATAAATAGTATAAAAAAAACAGACGCCCTTATTCCTCTGACTTCCTCAAAATATTTGAGTTAGTTTGGTTAAACATTTTGACAAGCTACACCCCGATGATTTCATAGAATAAAAAACAAAGTAAAATATCTGGGGGCCTATTGGTCCATTGTGATCCCCTTTACAAAATTGGTAGCAATGATGCCCCTAAACCTGCTGGTTAACATAGGTTGGTTCGTTTAAAAAACAGCTATCAATGAATTTCCTCATATTTGCCATTGAGCCCTGCGCTAGACCGTCGCGTACAGTTCCCCAACAAACCTGCAATTTCCAAGGTAGCGGAGTCAACTTGTTTGGAGGTTTGGGGATTCATAGAGCAGGTGTTTAATGGTTTCTGTTTCGTCTTCATCTTGACAGCTCTATTTTCCTCTGAGCATGCCAATGGGCATGTGTGGTCTTCCAGTTGGATATCTGCTTCTACTTCTACTTCTACAGAACTCAGAAGGAGTTCTGACACTTTCCTTGCCAGTTCATCTGCTATTTCATTCCCTTCTTTATTGCTATGTCCAGGAACATGGCAGAGTTTTACTTGGTTAGTGTGGAAAGTGCAATTTACTTTATTCCTGCAGTTAAATACCGCTTTGGTTCTTGTGGTCTCACTGGCTAAGGCTTTGATAGCCTGTCTATGAAATGTGTAATCTCCGAGGAGTTCAGTTTTCCTTGCTTTACCAGTTCTGTTGCTTTTTAATAGCATAAATCTCATCCTGACATCAAACACTCCGGCTCCTGCTCCTAATTCTTATTAGACCCGTCAGTAAAGAATGGGATGCCCCGTTCACTGATGAGCAAGTTAGGATCTATCGGTTATGAAAATAGAAAACTTCCTATTGAAATCAGCTAACGGTGGAATATAATCAGTGTTCTCTTCTCGCCCTGGAACTGTGTCATATCTACGTAAGACAGACCCATGTCCATAGGTGCTGTGCCTCCAAAAGCCCAATTATTTTAATCGTAGTGCGCTTTTGGCTGCCTCACATCTTATGAACTCGCTGGGCTAGGCTGGGAGGTCTAGTATCATTTCTAACTCTGCTTATGGCGTAGATCTCTGTGGTCCTGTTAATCCTATAGAGGCTAACCCCTGTCTTAGCGGGGTTCTCCCCGAGACCGTTCTTAGTTGCCCGTGAAGATCTTTCTTTAAGTGTGTTTTCCATAATGTTTTCGATGGTGGTTAGAAACTTAAACGATATCATAAGCACTATGTTGTCCGCATATGCTACAATTTTATCGTCCTGATTTCTGAAATTTGTGAGAATTTTGTTGACCACGAGGATCCAAAGTAGGGATGAAAGGACGAGGGCCCCTCCTTCTGATGTGCCCCTTTCGACTGTTTTCTCAACAATGCTCTCTCCCATTTGAGAGTTTATGATTCTGCCATTTAACATGGTGTTAATCCAGTCAACAATGGCAGATTCAACTACTATCTCTTTTAAGGCACCTTTAATAGATTCCGTCTTAACGTTGTTTAACGCTCCTTCGGTATCTAAAGATGACTCTATTATTTATATGCGAAACCATATCATGCAATGCAGCTTCACTAATCTGACTTTTAGGTAGGCGTGTTGGTAATTGCATAAGTTGTTCTGATTGCGAAGTTCTCTAACGTTCAGATGATGATGATGATGATGCAATAATGATGATGCAGTCTCTTAAGGAGGAACAAATAGAGAGGCTTATTGGCTTTTGGCATAAGGACCACTTCACTTTCACCTTATTTCATACAACTTCTGAAGATCACCTTTAACCAGGGGGTTATTATTTTAAGAGCATTTTGGAGAAGGGCCAGAAAAATCCCGTGTCTAGCTGATTTATAGGGTTCGAATGATTTGATTGCCCAGATAATCTTCTGCTCTGTAATAACATGTTCTAGGTTTGATCCTATGTTGCATAGTTCTGACGCGTTCGATTGCGTTCAATCATTACTTTCTGGATTCTTACAGCCAGGGAAGTGTGTTCCCATGAAGAGTTCAATTGTTTCCAGGCTCGAGTTTGACCATGATCCATTGTGGTGTTTTATTTAACCAGGGATCGTGGGTTTAGGGGAGTGATAGACATGGTGGTACCATAAGGATACATGGGTGGGAAAATCCTCCGAGAGCCAACTCTCGGCCTTATTGGAGTTACGCCTCCACTTAATCTTGGTCATCGGGTTCCACCGTAAAATTTTTTTTTTTTTTGAATAGGCATGATTTTTTTTATTTGTAACGGCCGTCGAGAGCTTCGACTCCAAGGACTCACCCCATCCGACGAGCATCCAGCCGGTTGCCAACATGCCAAAAGGGGGTCGGAGCCTGTACACCCCTCTACCTCCTGCTGCCCGGACTAGTCTCATATGCCTGTATACATATGGGGTTGTAAGGGTGGTCTACGAGCAGTAGAGGGGCCTAAGCCCTATTTCGTTACAAGGGCAAGGACTTTACGAAACCTCGCCGCCTTACTTGTGTTCTCGATGGATTCACATGAATTCTTTTTGGCTTTTCTTAACTCTGAATAATTGATTTCATGTCCTCTTTCTTTTTATTCTGTTTAGCCGTATTGAAACGTTTCCTAACCTCTGTTCCTCGTTTCTTTAGCTCACTGTTCCACCATGTTCGGTTAGTGGGTTTAATACAACGAGATAAGGGGCAATGCCTTTCAAAGAATGTTCTCATTTTACTAGAAAAGCTCAGAATAACAGTGTCAATGGTTGAAGTACTTGAAAGTGTATTTTCCCCTGGAGGATTAACATATTCGTTTAACCATATTTCGTGCTCTGTCCAGTTAGTTCTAGAGGTTTATCTTTCTTTAAAATTTTTGTCTAATGCGAAGGGTATCCTAAATTGGTCTTAATAGGATTCCTTAGGTGAGACTCTCTAGTCTTCTACTGAAATTTTATTATTGTTAATAATTTATGAGAGTCAGCAATTATTTCTTACTTATTTTTGTTTCGAAAGGTTGAGTGATTACCCTTATTACATATCGAGAGATTAGAACAGAGAATGTATTCAAAAATTGACTCCCCAGTCCCTTTCTTTCATATCCTTCAACTTCAAGTCCCATTGAGTATGGTGTGCGTTAGCATCACATCCCACCACCAAATGTGTGGAATGCTGTGCAATGAACCACGAAGATTCTCTTCCTACGGCATGTACGTTGACGCCAAGATGAAGCTGTCTGCCTTGGATTTGACACTGACTGCTGTGTTGTTCCTGTTGCTATACCTAGATAGAAAGAAAGCATTAATTGATTTTTTCACTAAAATACAGCTTCTCATTTCACCATCGTCTGACGTGGAATGATAAAGATAAAGAATGAAAATGATGCCTTAACAAGGTTCCTGGATCAATGCCACATCCACGTTCTCGGGTAAGGAAGTGCCGTGATTTCTGATCACTACAGCAAACCACTTTAACTCCTCTCCTCCATCAAGCTCAATCAACAGAACAATCGTTCTCTGATGGCGCATCATAGCCTTGAGGACCTCGTTTTCTAAGAGTAACCAATTTTTCTCATTCAGATCATCTCGGCTTATTATGGTGTCTAAGCTGTTACTTCTTACTTTGTTTGATGTTCCCGCTTTCGTTCCAGAAGTGCTCTCTATCGTAGCATTGGTCCGCTGTATCTTGCTGAAAATCTTCTGAACTTTTACTTGTCAGTTCGAGCAGTCGAGTTATTGCCAGCCTGTTTACGGCTTATCTTTTTAGGGATAGATCTATGTGGCAGCATCTGTGACTTTTTGGAGTTAATTTGCTGGGGTGGTCCTTTGGGTTCAATAGCAGTCTCTGCTTCTTGTGCTTTTTAGGAGAGCCTTGTCTCTCGAACTGAGCGTTGCAGGGTCCTTCAACTCGGTAGTTCTCAAGAATCTTTTTGAGGATATGTAGTTGCTGCGTTGCCTCGAAGCTTTGAGAGGTGCAGCAGACTTCAGCGTAGTCCCTTCTTGACTCGAGTTGATCAGTAGCTCGGTTTGACTACCTATAGAAAGAAGGTGGTCTGTTCAAGTTTCCCGTACTTCCGATAGTCAGACTCTAGAGAAGGGAGGAGATTTACTGAGAGGTTAATCGGTTTTTGTCTCATGAATTTTTTCTTTTCTATCTCTTTGTTTATATTTGACACTGTCGACTTAGTTTCTTGCTAAGCCAAGCCCTCGCTGGCAACTGTGACTTCTGCTGACACGTGAGCGTTTATCCCCACTCGATTTGAATCATTTTGTAAACTGTTTTCCATTCTTGTTTTTTTTTTTTTAGATAGAAATCACTGCTTTTTTTGGTTTTCTTAAAGATATTCTTCTCCACAGCTGGAGAGTCAAACATAAGCCCCCTCGCTAACGTTAAGGCGAACATCGAGGGATCATTGAATAACTATGTAGCTTGCCATTATTCTTGCGAACCACATCATCAGTTTCGCAGTTGCAAAAAAGGAAGACAAATTAATAAATAAATTCAAAATTGGGCGAATCATCGTGCAGATAAAGTTCGGCACATTCAAGCTGCCCAAAACTATTTTGCTTACCGCAGAACTATAAGGAAATACGGCTTTGGGTTTTATTAAGTGGACTGCTTGCTATGAATAACAGAGACCACTGCTTGAGCTTCTAATAATACTCAATAGAAAGTGCATTTCGTACTCTTATGTCCTATACAGGCAACAAGTATTGTTTGTGAAAACTTCTAAAATGCAATTTTCAACCAGCAACAAACTTGATAGCAAAACAAGAATCGCCTTTGCAACTCAAAGAGCAGAACTATGGCAATTGAGGAAGTCAAAGTTTCTTTATGCTCGTCTGAGGTCTTCTCGCAGAATTTTAATGGCAATTTAAAACGAAATTTGAACTTGGAGAAGTTAGTTTCGCCGAGAAAATTGTGAATAAACATAACTTTGATGAGCAGAAAATTAAGTCCGCTTATTAGATGAACATAGATCGAACTTAACTTTGGGGAAGGAAAACATTAAGACTTTATTAATACATAGATGGGGTTCTTTGTTGCTAAATTGAAGAATTGACTGAAAATTACTGTACATGAAGATGACTGAGAACTGAAAATTCGGCAAGTTTGGAAACAGAAAAAGTCGCAAAGAGAAAAGTTTGGAGGAATCGGTACATTTCAAGAAAGCTATAGAAATAAAGTGACCTGTATGATACATCAAGCTAAGAGAACATATTATATTCATAAGTTTAACAATGCCACCTCATCGAAGCTTTTTTGGAAACATATTAAAGACATTGGAATTATTAAAAACAATTCAAACGAAGACTCTGATGAACTTGATATCGATGTCTTGAATGAAAAATTTATAAATTCAATTAACAACACTCAGGGCACAGGTCGTATTACTTTTATGGACAATCTAGATGCTAGTGCATTTAGATTTTCCGAAGTTGATTCATTTACTGTTGGGAATGCAATATTTTCCGTCAAATCAAAATGTGTCGGTCTAGATGATAAATTCATCCTGATTTCTTAAAGATTCTTTTACCAAAAATACTTCCAACGATTACATTTATATTCAACTCAATTATCAAAAGTAATGAATACCCGATGGATTGGAAACGCGTTAAAATAATTCCAGTACCAAAAAATTCTGGTAAAAATGTTGAATATAGACCGATTGCTATTCTAGCCTATCTCTCGAAGGTTTTCGAAGTTATTGCCAATGACCAAATCAAATGTTATCTTGACCGTTTACACCTACTTAACCCTCTTCAATCTGGTTTTAGGAAAAATCACAGCTACTCTACTGCCCTTATAAAAGTCACTGAAGGACAGCTGCTGAGGAATCTAAAATCACTCTTTTGACTATCTTGGACTTCTCAAAAGCATTTGACTCCGTGGAACCCACAATCTTATGTAACAAACTAAGTTCGCAATTCAACTTTTCCACAACCGCGACCGAGCTTATCTTCTCTTATCTCAGTAATAGAGTGCAGACTGTTTTCCATAAGAAGAAATTTTCTAAAATTCTTGATTTAAAAAGAGGAGTGCCACAGGGTTCAATACTTGGTCCTTTGCTCTTCTCTCTTTTTATAAATGATCTACCAAACGTACTTAAACATTGTCAACATCATGTAAACGCGGACGACGTTCAGCTTTATTACAGTTTTAAAATAGGACTCATAGAAGACGCCATTGTCAAAATAAATGAAGATCTATCTTTGGTTCATGATTGGTCAACTCAAAATCAACTGCTACTCAATCCATCGAAGACCAAATGTATTGCAATCAGCACTCAGCCTTGATGCTATGATGATTTTCCACACATCATCTTAAATGAACACGAGGTTGAATATGTTTCTAAAGCAAAAAATGTAGGTGTTATATTCAACTAGCTAACCCGCGGGACGTTGTACCCGCTCTTAAGAAATTTTAAGTGTTAACTTAAAGGTTGAGTGCGTAGCTTTATCGTTACACTTAACACTTAAAGGAGTTGACAGAATTCTAGAAGAAGCAACTCGTAGTACAAATGAATGTTTTCCCAGTTACTCTTGGAGAATCCAAAAGAAAAAAAAATCTTAGGTACCTTTGTTATCAACGACACTGTCATGACAAAACTCACGTTACTGGGTCAGTTTGAAGGATAAAAAGTATCCTATAGCCAATTTTTGATTCTAACTACCTCTGCACCAATTTTGAGCCAGATCGGATAGAAGAAGAAAAATGGTTTCGGGTAACCGGTGACCAGACTTCGCAAATCGTGTGACAGATAGATCTGAAATGCGCTGCATCAGCATGTAGTTTTATTTAAAATTTCACTGAATTACCAGCAGTTAAATTGCTTAGAACAATTTAGCAGAAAAATGTTTTTTAAACCATTTCTACGAAGAGGGTCTAATATTTTTCATATTTTTTTGGTTGTTAATTGACCCTTCACGTCAAAAATAACTTCTTGGATTAAATACAACACGATGGACTAAGCTAGTATTGTCATGTTCAAAGAAGAAACCCTAAGAACTAGCGTTACCAGAAGTGTAGATTTGTCTGAATTTTGCAGATTTTCCAATTGTCCCCAGACTTTCAAAAACCCGTGTTGCTACACTGCAGATTTTTCTGTACTCATGGCTTAAGAAAAAATTAAATTTGTATATTACTTTTTTGTTCATCTATAAGGATTTTTCAAAAAAATCAAAAGCACCCTATTGCATTTAGTTCAATTTTCACCAACAAATACTTGAACTGAGTGAATGCTGTCATGTCATCGAACAATTCAAGACCGGGACGCTTGCCGACGTTTAAATAACTATATGGCAGCAGGTCGCAGCCCATTTCGACTAATTTGAATATGGCGATGACGGAGTTGTCAAGAGCAGCCGTTCTTTCTTCAATTTGGGGTCGCGACCGTTTTGCCCTTTGACTCAATCCTAGGAATTGGTGGCAATCACCTTTTCGACCGATGCATGAGACAGTCATCGCTCTCTTCGTATCACGTTAGCCTGCTGAAGTCCGCACGGTTTCGACTGTTACCTGGATTCTGGCAGTGGCGTTTGACTGTTTTTGAAACCTAAATTCACAAATTCAGTTATTAAATGAAGTGGAGGAGCTCCAGTGGTCCTTTATCCCTTATATCATCCTCTGCTTCAGAACTGTCAACAAACAGCTGGAGACGCTTCCGCTCCATCTGAAACTGGGAAAGATCACACTCGTACTTGCTATCCAAAAGTTTCGCTAGCTTCGAAAATCCGAACTTGTTTGCTATTTCTTGAACTAGATGGAATCGAGTCGTCATGTCTTAAATGATCTTATCTAATGATACGAAAACCTATCGACGGAGTTCTTGTTAATGAGACAAAGCTGAACCTCTGGATTCATCGGCATCCATGTGAATTTTTCACATTTTAAGTTTGATTCAAGTTTTTGGCAGAGAGTCTTAGCAAAGTAAATTGTGCAGCATTTCTGAGCAAATTTAACCACACTAAATCCTCGTTGCTCTAGGTAAATCTATGCATCATCTACTTCAGGTAGCACTGAAGCCCAAAAGCCAAAAAAAGTGAGGAAGTTGAATTAATGACTAAACATAAAATGTCAGAAGAAGGCAATGTCTCCCGATCTTGTTTCAGAAGTTTGAGATGTATCTGTCAATTCTTCCAGTACTTACTCAACAACTTCCTGAAACTTATTTTTAAGTGTCTTGATAGTTGCATGTCTAGCTATCCAGCGCGTTTCTGTGACGCTTGACCTGTAACTAAAGCGTTCCACCGAGCAGTTGTACAGAAAAGATGGCAAATAGCTGCTTCAGTGTTCCAAAAAAAACGTCATGGAATTCACAGATTCAGAAGCAGCGTGAGTGTTTGGTGCTTGCAACGAATGTAGCGTTTGGATTTCAGTTCTTCAATCCGGGCTTGAGCTTCATTGTGAACTTCATTGCGTATGTCAAGTCCGTCTGATGTTATCTTCGCGATTATATCGTTGCAGAGTGCATTTTTCCTTTCAGTTCAATGAAGCCGATGAAAGATTCTACCACGGGGAGCTTTTCTACCTGGCTGGTCGAAGATTACTCATTTAGCTGCTTGAATGTGATGGATAATGTTGGATCGAACTAACTGCCCTAGTAAGTTTCTAAATTCATTCTGGGTCAAACACTGTTCTAAAGTGGTCACTTGGTTGCGCTTATTGTCCGGCCCGGCGGCGTGGTACCCTTCGTGAAGACAGCAATATCGAGCACGATATCGTAGGTTTTTGACACGTTATCCTTTGTGGCAACCGTTTTTGTTACACCTGGTCGAGGCTCATCAAAAACAAGTTTACTTCCCCCTATGAATTTTTATAGTGTGTCATACTGGGAATTGTAAGGAAGCAAATGCAGTAATTGAATTAATTTTTTAATATAGTTGGTCAGTTGGTATGAGAATCTGGTTTTAACTAAATGGACGGTTCGGATGATTGAATGTTAACGGGTTTCAGCTGATGTAGATGTATTTGTAACGCTTCGTTGCTAGGGACCCAGCTGTCTGGAGATGCATTTTGGATGAGGCCCTTGTTCCACCTGAATTAAAGCGTCACCTTAGGTGTAAGAATCCGTGTGGAACAACATGCATCGAAAACTCAATGCTTTCTTGCATCATCGAAGCGAAATTTGAGACTTCCGTCGAAGATCTGCGGAACCATTATTTATAAACTGTATTTTTTACGATGTAGGTATCTATAGAATCTTAAATCTTAAATTCTTGAACATTGCAACGATTTGGAAAAACAGAGTGTGGAAGAGAGTTCCTCATTCGCGTAGTACGGCTAAGTAATGAATCTCTATACTTGAAGGTACGTCTGAAGTTGGGTAAACAGATGGGCATTCCTAGAAGTGCAAGTATTACGGTCGCTCATAAGAGCACATACCGTAAAATTAACGATAGAACAGAGAGATACACGAAACGTTACGACGACGCCGGCCGACGCGACGGTGGTCTAACGAGGTGAATATGGAGGGTGGTTATGTCTCCTTCACCACTCATTCTAAGGGCTCTTTTTTGTAAACCGTTCAAGTTGCTTAAGTATGTAGCTAGAGCACCAGCCCAGAGACGGGAATTTTACTCAAGCTTTGGACGGATATAAGTCATATAGATAATAGCCAGATCAGAAAGGGAGAAACATTTCTTGCGCCGCCTTAAGAAACCCAAACATCTTGAGGCATTTTTGGCGGAATTGCATATGTGATCGTTCCACAAGAGGTGGTCAGTGTAGCACATATCGAGAATCTCGAGATGTTCGGTCTCATTGATGCAAGTGTCACTGATGGCCAGTGGCAAGGGGGAATATCTCGCTTCAACGATACAAGACAGAATTGTGTTTTCGAAGCATTAAACTCTACGCGATTTTGTGTTCCCCATTGTACAATGCTGTTTAATCAGAGTTTAATAAGCTTTTCATATTTTGCCATGGCAGTTCCACATCCGTACAGTTGCCCCTGGCTTAGTGGTTAGGTGCATTGGCTGCTAAGTAGAACGTCGTGGGTTCGAGTCCTGCTCGTGCCCGTAAAATTTTTATTTCATCATTCACGGGTACTTCCGATTATGAAGAATTCACAAAACTTCCAAGAGTATGTGCTTATCAACTTTGCCGTTCGGAGTGGGCGTTAAATTAGAGGTCTCCTCAATTCTTCACAAGCAATCGGAAAATTGTTGATGATAGTTAGCCACTTAGGCCTTGGTTCTTCAAGACCTGTAGTGCCACTCTATTTACTTATTTTTAGTTCCACATCCGAAGAGGAGGGATGGAGTCTACCAGGGAAAAAGAAGGAAGTTTCCGGTGGAAAGGAATAAGAAAAGCTAAGGGTACTATCGTCAGCGAAACAATTTATTGGATTAGAAGTTACAGACAAGAGATCATTTATGAAAATGAGAAAGAGGGTCGGAGACAAACGGAGCCCTGGGGCACACCAGCATTTATGTTGTTGGTTTCAGACTTGAATCCGTCCAGTACAAATTGTATTGAATGGTTCGAAAGAAAATATCTAATTCAAAGAAGGAGGGATTCATCGATACCGAAAACACGAATCCGATAAAGGAGCAAGATGCCAGACCTTATCAAATGCCTTTGAAATATCAAGTGCAACAATCTTACTTTCTCTGAAACGATGTATAGATTTATTCCAATGTTCGGTGAGATAAACCATCAAATCATCAGTAGACCTGTTACTGCGAAAGCCGTTCTACCGGTCATTAAGAAGTTTTTGGTCTTCGAGATATTTCTTGAGCTGATAGTTTATAAGCGTTTCCATGACCTTAGCAACTAAGGACGTAAGTGCATTCGGAATAAAACTGGAGGAAGAAGAAAATTCCCCCTTTTTGGGAATTGGCTGGACAAATGCTGTTTTCCAACTGCTCGGAACTAGTCCAGAAGAATAGGATAGATCGAAAAGCTAATGCAAGTGTTTTGCCAGCGTGGAATCACAAATCTTCAGAATATTAGCTTTAATACTATCCAGACCAGTGGATTTATGTATGTTGAAATCTGTAAGGACTCTCGCCACAGCACGAGTGCGGAAGAAGATTTGTCATGTCGTGATCACGAACGGGGGGGGGGGGGGAGTTTCTGCACTCTCTGGGAGCGAAGACTTGGAGGCGACTGCGTAGCAAAAAGTAAGCATTCGCATGAGAGCTAACAATAACAACTGGAGTGTCATTGTCAAAGAGCGTAGGGACCGAGGAAGAAGAAGAATTCTGCATATTTTCCTTACACACAACCAAAAATTCTTACTGCCTTTGGGACATTGCAGTATTTTTTGCATTAATTTTTTCTCATGTAAAAATTTGGTTCGGCAGATATGGGCATTGCGGGCATTCCTCGTTTGTTTAAACTTGGTCCGGTTTTCCTCTGTTGGGTTGGCTGTAAAACACCAGAAACTTCCTTCTTTTCCCCTGATACCACTTGACAGCTTGAATCAAACCTTGACTTCTCCTTGGGTTTGATGCCTCTAACCCTATTCGGGAAAGGTTTTCATAACCAAAACAATCATATTAGTAATCATATCTACGCTGAAGTCTACGTCACTATCGAGGAAGCTTAGTGCCCAGTTAGAGATCCAGAAGAAGTTATTGACACCATGACAGTTGGCTTTCTCGTATTGCCATACGGTTCTCTTTGGACACGACACGAGAAATTAGCAGATACAATACTATGGTCTGATCTGCCTAGAGGCGTTAATACTTTGTTAGGGTGCCTATTTATCAGGGTCAGACATAAGGAACAAGTCAAGAGTATTTTCCGCTTGGCCATTAATAATGGAGTAGGCTCAGTGACAGGCTGAGTAAGGTTGTTAAACTCAGCCAAGAGGCACACATTCCTTCGGGTGTTGTCGGGCCCGAATGGAGAAGCTACGAAGATTATTATGAGGGGAATTGATAAGCGGCATCATTCCTAATGTGTATGACGAGACCATGGTGGAGGAAGAATAATGGCACTAAGCTATGAACGTATGAATGAGGAATTCAGTAGGATGGGAATTCTCACCTACTTGGATTTCACGTAGCGTCAAAACAGCTGGCCTGTTCCAAACAGTGTGGATGTACGTAGCAAGGAAATTCTTACATAGCCGGGGAACATCAATACATTCTAATTCAATTATAAGGGTTTTCTACGACTTTGCTTCTTTCCAAAAAATATTTGCTCAAGGAATTATCAAATATTTAGAAGTCAAAAAATAAATTAATAAATATGTCAGAATGGTTGTATAAGTATACATACACAAACATACATAGATGCACATTTAAGATTTAATTTTTACATAAAAAAATCTACGTAATAATGGAAGTACAAACAGCCTGGGACGTTGAAGGTCACATGTAAGATGCGAACTTATGTACATATGTGTATGTATTTACATAATGTACTTTATTTAAAGTGAGAAATGCCTCAGAAATCTTTCCGACGACAAACAGAATTCTGCCGATGCACTTACAAGGCTGCTGGTTCCGCTCAAACGCGAAATGAGAATTGCAAGACGCAGAGTTCAAATGGTATAAAATCTATTATGTTGTTTAATTAATTCGAAATGTTCATTTTTCAAAACTTATGGCAGCTCCGTCGAGCGCAAATTAAGAAGCTTTACGCTGAGGAGCTTGCAAAATACAACGCAGAGTTGGATTCATTAAATTTTAAAATTTACAGAAACAATATGTAACTGTGTGAAGAAAACATTTTCAAAATTAAAAAATAACTTAATTTTGCGGCAAAGTTACTTTATTCATATAAATATCATAAGGCCGATAGCCTTCAAATGACAGACAGCACGGCATTCGCGGGAATATGTAGGTCATCGAATAGAGTCACAAACTCGTACATCGTTTTCCAGAAAGTTATAAGGGTCCGCCAAATAACTTTTTTTCTTTGAAAATGCTACAAACAAAAAACTACAGAATATTTTCTCACAATCCTTTTTTAAATTGAAAGTAAAATAATTTCATTCAAATGGCTGCCACGGCTGGCCATGCAGTAGCCTACACGATCAGTCCAATTTTTGAGCACATTATCGATTGAGTGCAGTTGTATTTCACCATTGGCTTCACGAATATTGTCCTTTAAAGCGTCAATTGTCTCTGGCTTATCGGCGTAACACTTATCTTTTACGGCACTCCACAAATAATAGTCCAACGGTGTCAAATCGCAGCTCCGTGGTGGCCAACCGACATCAGCTCTGCGGCGATCTTCAAAAAAAGGGCGCCGAACATCGAGTGTAGCCTCGGCTGTGTGGCACGTAGCGCCGTCCTGTTGAAACCAAATGTTGCCAGTATCTTCTTCAATTTTTGTGAACAAAACAAAAAAAAATCGTTCAGCATGGCCCGATAACGATCGCCATTGACTGTAGCGGCCACTCCTTGCTCATTTTCGAAGAAAAATGGCCCAATTATGCCTCTGGACCAAAATCCGCACCAAACAGTGACTCATTTTGGGTGTATCGCCTTTTCAATGTATGCGGGCGGGTTTCCCGTGCTCCAAATGCGACAATTCTCCTTGTTAACATACCCGCCAAGCTTCTTCTGAAAAGATGATTTTTTTGGCAAAATCGGCATCTTATCTAAGTGGGTCGCAGGTCGAAGCAAATGACTCCAAAACTCTTTCTTATCTTCATTTATGATCTTCTGTCTGTAACTACTAATCCGCTTCCTTGTCCCGAAGGAGCTATGTAGACGTTCGTGCAAGGGCAGGAGCGCTCTGATCTTTGGATTGTAAGATCCGTGGCAAAATCTTAATAAATGGCGTCAGCAGGAGAGATCGGTAATATCCAACTATAGATTATGGCGCTTTGCCGCCAACATCAAGTATCTAGGACCATTGGCAACAGTTAGAGATGCTGCCTCTATTGTGCTAGGTTTCACACAGTCAGCAAAGTGAAGCAGTAGGTGCATGTAGCCAAGCAGGCACTGCAAAGTAGGACAAGAGCTGGCTCGGCTCGTGAGCCGTACGAGAAAAAGAGGAGAGAGGAATGTCGGCTTCGCTGGAGAAAAAGGAGGGAGCATGTGAGGATGTTGAGAGAACCAACAGCAGGAATGAAGTTCGTAGGTTCTACCGGAAGGTAAGACAGCTGGCTCAAGATCATCGAGCAAGAACCAATACCTGCAGCGATAAACAAGAGAACATCATACGAGTCGATGCTGAGGATTTGGAAAGACCTCTTCAGTAGACGCCGACAGGTAGGAACCATTCGTTGGACACGAAGATAGCCAACAATTCCGTGAACCCGACATAGACGAACTGAAAACGGCAATATCACGGCTGAAAAGATGATCTAGCTGTCAAGCTGTTCAAAGCAGCAAGCGGCGATCTAGATAGGAGCATGCCGCAAATCATCTGTAAGATATGGTCGGAAGAAAGCATGCCCGATGAATGGAACCTCAGCATCAGTCAACCATCGACCAAATTTTCACTTTGCGGCAGATCCTTTAAAAAACCTATGAACTCCACATCGATACCCACCACCTTTTCATCGAATTTAATGCCATGTACAACAGCTTCTACAGAGAAGAACCGTATAAAGCTATGTATAGTTTTGGCATCCCTGCCAAGTTCGTTTGCTTGTGCAAAATGACGATGGAAAACTTACGCTGGGCCATCAAGATTGGCAATGAGCTTACGGAATCTTTCAATGTCAAAAAAGGATTCAGAAAATGCGATGCACTTTCATGCGATTTCTTTAACATCTTACTTGAGAAGATAGTGCAAGAGTCCACCGTCATCACCAGAAGACACCTGACACCGAAGGCTTGGACATAACGTCACAATAGACACATATAACTTCGAGGTAGTAGAGGCCTTTGTCTACTTAGGCTCCGCTACTAACACGGGCAATAAAACCATTGCCGAGATCAGACGAAGAATAACTCTTGCTAATCGCTGTTTCTTTGGGCTAAGAAAGCAATTGAGTGGAAATGCCCTCGCTCAATCAACTAAGGTAAAACTACGTATATAACACCTTCCTCATCCCAAATCTGCTGTATGGTGCAGAAGCATGGACCCTGACAAAAGTTCTTCGGTTTATCTTTGTCCCCGTGTATAGGAAATTAGGAAAAAGATTCAACAGCGAACTTTACTTGTACAAAGACGCGGACCTAGCCAGAAGGGTCAAGGTACAGAGAGATTATTTAGAGCCGTGCGTCGCTGGCTACCAATGCTCCGGCCCGGAAAGCCTTCGACACTATTCCCGAGAAAGGAAGAAGTAGAGGAAGACCACGACTCAGGTGGCACACTCAAGTGGTAGAGGACCTCAATTAACTATGAGTGCATAACTTGAGACAGCTTTAGGGACTGTTTTTTGAGGGCCAAGTTCACAACGGACTGTAGGGTAATTGATTAACTCTGCGCTCCGGATGTGAATTTTGTATAATAAGTGGGAAATCAAGTCCAAAAAAATTATTTCTGCCTACAGAAAACGTTAGCAGAAGAAGAACAATAAATCAACGTAGAGCTCGAAATTTGGTGATCCTTCAAATACCTACGAACAGCAGTGGCAGCGGGAGGCTGCAGAACCTACATAAGTCTTCAAAAAATTAGTCATCAATAACGGACCCGAAAATCAGAAGATTAGCCAAAGGCACTCTGATACAAAAGGCCTGTGGACAAAACAAAGTGGGTTCAAAATTGCTCTTAAGATCAGAACGACCGATGACTTGGGGTGCACAACTAAACGTCAGCGTTGGCCAGTCATAGAGATAAGTTGAAGAATTTGCTGCATGCGGGGCCCAGACCTGATCAGATCCCGTTTGCGGCGCAGATGAACGTTCCAACTTAAAGCACTTAGTAAAACACTAAGTTGAATGTAAAACAAGCTCGATATGTGATTTCTTTCAAGTCTCAATAAATTTTATTCATACATTCAACTTATTTTCTGTTTCTGTTTTAAGTGAGAAACGTTTCTTCAAAATTTTTTATTTTTTTTTTCCCCTCTGGAAATATGGCAATCATGTCAATGCGTCACGAAATGAGGTTTGCAAGGAGGATGATTAACGTGGTAATACTTTTATCATTTTGCATTGTTACGTTAAATTGAAATATTTTGAAATTCATTTTTAGATTCGTCGAAATTACATGTCAAAGCGTTTAAATGACGGGAAGTTTACCAAAGTAATAGGTCAAATATTTCCCCAGTTGATAAACCGGCTGTGTTCTTTCCCATGAAGTAAAAATCTTGTTCCAGGGAAATTTTGAATTGGATTACATTTTTAATGTATATAATGTACATACATGTGTATATATACGAAATCTAGTAAATAAAATGTAATATCGATGAACTAATTTAAATTATCTAATTAAAGGTAAGGAAATGTATCCTGCTTCTTCTTAGTGACAATTTAACTTGCCATACTGCGTGGAAGACCGTCAATCATCTTAAATGGCTCGATGACATTACGGGGCCAGTCTGAAGTCTTAATATTCCAGATGATGGTAATACTCCATTGTGTGTAAAGACACCGTTTCATCCACAAAAGTTGACTTTTGGTGGAATAATTCTTTCGTTCAGAACGTTAAAGTTAGTGGGAACCGCTTTAGAGTCATGATTATTAACTTTTCCGTTCATCAACTGAACAACGATGAAGTGCAGAAGCTTTGGTTACGACAAGATGGCAGATCCTCTTATCTGCCTCCAGCATCGTCTGATCTACCGCCGCGCCGCCCCACCGCGCCGTCTGACTATATTCTGTGGGGATATGTGGAGTCACTAGTCTACGCTATAGTCCGAGGTGGACTTCGGTCTCAACTAACAAACCTATCAAGCCAGCTCGGTCTCTAGCTAGCTGTCTCCAGTTTTGCGCGTCGAGTTGGTTGAGGTAAATTTCAATTAGCGCGCGCTACCTGTGCCTTGTTCTTTCTCTACTGCGTCCGTCCTTTTGGGTAGATTCGAAGACTTTATGTTACCTTTAAGCTAGATCAGTGTCGATGTACAACCCGTACAGTTAGTTTTTGCATTGGCCATCAATGCAGACAGGACCATAAATCTTCCCTAGAAATTTTCTCTCGAAACAGCCTAGGGCGCTCTCATCAGTTTTTAGTTTTAGTTTTAGTTTTTAGTTTATAGGGCGGCACCTTAGTTGTTCGAAAGAAGGCTTTACCACTCAATTGCTTTCTTAACAGTTAGTCAAACCCGCTCGCCGTGATAAGACGTGATAAATTTTCTTGTTAGCGTTCAATCACAAACCTCTGCTTAAGAATGAATTTTCCCTGCTCGAAATGTCTTAATTCTCTAATTAACGATTGTTATTTATCCTGCGGATTGTGCGGTCTACCCACTCATTTTGAATGTGCTGATATATCCGCAGAGTATGTTAATTTTGTTAAGGATACTGATAACATTTTCTTTAAATGTGTTAAATGCAAACAATTCAACCTTGATGAATGCATAAAGAGTGTTAATAATCATTTTGGCCTCTTGCAACAAAGTGTTAGCTTGCTTAATAATCATTTTCGTTTAATGACTATGCGAGAGGAACAAAACGATAATCTAAACATTAGTCGAGATATACGTGAAAAAACTCGTTTGCAACGTAAGCCTATGATCATTGACCCCTTAAAAATTAAAACTTCCAAAAAAGAATCAAAGAAAAGCGCACCTTCGTTGTCTTCTTCATCCCGATTCTCGCTACATCCAAGTTCTTCCCCTGCTGTCCCCCGCATTAAAAGTGGACAAAATAAGCCTAGTGCTAGAGTACCGCTCGCAGATCATCATCATTTCCTAACATTAAAGTCGCAGTTAATTAACTTAAAAAAAGACTTACAGTTAATTAACTTACAAAAGTACTTTAACTTTAGTCAGTTAAGTCACTAAAAAGTCTTTTAATTTAAGCGAGTTTGGTTTTAGGCAATAAGTCTTTTGACTGCAGTCAATTAACTTTAAGTCAATTGACTTTTTCTTAGTCTTTTTGACTAAAAAGTAATAAATTGAGTTTGAGTAAGTATTATTGAGTCAATAATATTGTAGTACCAAAGAAAACAGGGATTTTTTTGTTTGAATTCACATTGTGAAGAACCCTGTCTATGGATTCTTCCAATAATTTACCCCAGTGTGGGATATGAACGTACGCATATGCTGTCCAACTTTCAGAGGCCAGGGCTGTATACTTCAGGAAATACATGCAGGTCAAAGGGGCGAAATGATACACGAGGTATAAAAACAAGCCATTAAGTCGTAGAAAAGTCAGTATTTTGAAATTTATAAAAAAACATACATAATGTTCAATTGAGCATTCGTGTTAAACTCGAACTCATAATAAGTGATGGGTTAACTCGGTTCGATAACTCGAATCAACTCGAGTTACCCCTACCTGTCAACTCGGTTTGTTTTTCTTTTTTTAACTCGAGTTAGCTAACTCGGTTTGCCAACTCGAGTTGAACGGTCCAACTTGGTTTACCTATTCGGTTCGCCAACTCGGTTTGCCAACTCGGTTTGCCAACTCGGTTTGCAACTCGGTTTGCCAACTCGGTTTGCCAATTCGGTTCGCCAACTCGGCAATCGATAAAAAAAACCGAGTTAACATTTCTTTTCTAGACCGATTTTCGGGGCGATCTGGTAAAATTTAGAACGAAATATCCCTCTAGCGACCTAGATTCGTACCTTATCTCTCTATAGAGCCATTAACATTCAAATTTCATCAGCGGATGGCAGAGATTTTGACGGATTAAAAACCTAGTATTTTCGGTTCTTTTAAATGTTTTCTAGAGCGATTTTCGGGGCAATGCGGTAACATTTAGAACGAAATATCCCTCTACTGACCTAAATTCGTACCTTATCTCTCTATTGAGCCATTAACATTCAAATTCCATCAGCGGATGGCAGAGATTTTGACGGATTGAAAACCTCATTTTTTCCGCTTTTTAAGTGTCTTCTACATCGATTTTCAGGGCAATCCGAGTTGGAAAAACGAGTTGGCAAACCGAGTTGGCGAACCGAGTCGGCAAACCGAGTTGACTCGTTCAACTCGAGTTGGGCAAACCGAGTTGCAACTCGGTTTGCAAAAAAACCAACTCGAGTTAACTCAGTTTGCAAAATTTACGATTCGGCACATCACTACTCATAATCTCGTTGATATGCGTTTTCGTATTTTAAGGATTTCAGTGCTGACATTTCTATTGATATTAAACCACTTGATCTTTTTAAAATTCAAGTGCTATAGTAAACTTGGACTCTTTTCGATTTTAGTTATTAATTCTTAACTTTGAAATTTCTTCTGTTTTTTCCAAGATAGTGGTCTTAACATCCCTTTTAAAATTTTTTTATTCAAATTTAAACTTTTTCTTTTCTAATCTTTCGAAATACAGATTTTTCTTAATTTTCTTGGTTCGGAATTTTGTTGGCTTGTTTTACAACCTCGTGTATCATTTCGCCCCTTTGATCTGTATGTATCTCCTGAAGTATACGGCCCTGGCCTCTGAAAGTTGGACAGCAGATGCGTACGCTCATATCCCAAACTGGGGTAAATTATTGGACGAATCCATAAACAGGATTCTTCACAATGTGAAGTCAACCGAAAAAAAACCATCATGTCGCCCCTTTGTCTTTTTCTCTTGAAGTATACGGCCCTGGCCTCTGAAAGTTGGACAACATATGCGTACGTTCATATCCCACACTGGGGTAAATTATTGGAAGAATCCAAAGACAGAATTCTTCACAATGTGAGTTCAAACAAAAAAATCCCTGTTTTCTTTGGTACTACAATATTATTGACCCAATAATACTTACTCAAACTCAATTTATTACTTTTTAGTCAAAAAGACTAAGAAAAAGTCAATTGACTTAAAGTTAATTGACTGCAGTCAAAAGACTTATTGCCTAAAACCAAACTCGCTTAAATTAAAAGACTTTTTAGTGACTTAACTGACTAAAGCCAGTTAAAAGTACTGCAGTTAATTAACTTTTAGTCAATTGACTTTATATAATTGACTGCAAGTTAAAAAATAAGTACTAACTGGAGACTGCTCCTTTCCAGTTAAAGTACTTTTGTAAGTTAAAAGACTAAAAAAAAGTCTTATTCGTGACTTAACTAAAGTACCGAAATGACTGCAGTCTTTAAAACTCTGCCTGTGAGTATGAAGAATGATCTAAATGTTGCTGTTGTTGCACCCAAAGCAAATGATTTGAATATTGATGCTGCTGTTGACTCATTGCCTGTAGCTGAAGATATTAATGTTGATAATGACTTGAATGGCAAAAGTATTAACGATGAGTTCTCAATCGCCGGCCGGTGAAAACCCTGAATTTGTTGCTGCAAAGAACTCTAGTAATATTATCGCTGCTGCTGTTGGTTCTGATGCTGTTGTTGCTATTGTTCCTGAATTTATTGTCAATATCGTGAACAATATTGATGCTGCGAGTCTCTCTGTCCCTGTTGTTAGCGAGAAGACTCTGAGAGTAATTTAAGATTCATCAATTTTAAAATTGGCGTCTCAGTAGAATGTGCAAATAATACACTAGTCAAAACAATTAAAGGAACACTTGAAAAAACTCAAAAATATAGTGGATTTTTATAAGGCTGTATCTCAGTAGAAAAAAGTGAAATAAAAAGTTTTTCAAAGGGTATCATTTTTTCTTTTCAAATTATTTTGAGTTAAAAAAGTACCGTTAGTCGTTTGTGCTTGAGCGAAAAAAATGTTCACTCAATTTCAAAATCGAAAAAAAAAATAAACTTTGAGGTTTCATAAAATGAACGGAAATTTTTTTCAATCCAACCAATCTAAGATTCAATTTTAGAATTTTGTTTTCTATAATTCACTGTTTGGTTCAGATCGCTACGATTTTTTTTCTAATCAAAAAATGGGTTTACATGCAAAAACACAATTTTGACTTTGGACCCTAATAACTCTGCTAAATATTGACTTACAAAAAAAATAAAGGCAGATTTGAAAGATTTGTATAATTTTCTACACAAAAACATTTTGAAAAAATAAAAATATTGCCTTTTTCAATTTTTTCTATCAATTTATAAAAAGGTCCAAAATATGCATTTTTCAACTTTTTCATAAAAACTACCGTTATTTTGTGCTTTTCAGTGATACAACTAATCTGAGGCTTAATTATTAAAGCTCATAAAATTTTCTTGATTTTGGTGAAAATTTCACATCAATGCAATTTACCGTTTCTCTGTTTCGATCAATCAAACTTACGAAACACTTTTTTGTCAATTTAAAGGAAAGCTTTGTTTTTTCTTATTTTTCTGTTCTTTTGAATTTGTTTATTTTTTAAATTTTTTTTATTTTTTTCATTATCATTATGACTTTGTGAAATTCGGACGAATTTTCATCAAAATATAGGAAATTCGTCCGAATTTCACAAAGTCATAATGATAATGAAAAAAATAAAAAAAAATTAAAAAATAAACAAATTCAAAAGCTTTCCTTAAAATTGAAAAAAGTGTTTCGTAAGTTTGATTGATCGAAACAGAGAAACGGTAAATAGTATTGATGTGAAATTTTCACCAAAATCAAGAAAATTTTATGAGCTTTAATAATTAAGCCTCAGATTAGTTGTATCACTGAAAAGCACAAAAAAACGGTAGTTTTTATGAAAAAGTTGAAAAATGCATATTTTGGACCTTTTTATAAATTGATAGAAAAAATTGAAAAAGGCAATATTTTTATTTTTTCAAAATGTTTTTGTGTAGAAAATTATACAAGTCTTTCAAATCTGCCTTTATTTTTTTTGTAAGTCAATATTTAGCAGAGTTATTAGGGTCCAAAGTCAAAATTGTGTTTTTGCATGTAAACCCATTTTTTGATTAGAAAAAAAATCGTAGCGATCTGAACCAAACAGTGAATTATAGAAAACAAAATTCTAAAATTGAATCTTAGATTGGTTGGATTGAAAAAAAATTTCCGTTCATTTTATGAAACCTCAAAGTTTATTTTTTTTCGATTTTGAAATTGAGTTAACATTTTTTCGCTCAAGCAAAAATGACTAACGATACTTTTTTAACTCAAAATAATTTGAAAAGAAAAAATGATAGCCTTTGAAAAACTTTTTATTTCACTTCAATCCGACTTTTTTCTACTGAGATACAGCCTTTTAAAAAGCCACTCTATTTTTGAGTTTTTTCAAGTGTTCCTTTAATTGTTCTGACTAGTGTATATATGTGGACTCTTTTTGGCCAAGTGGAGTAAAAATCCGCCCTTTTGTCTTTAAACCAAAAAAACTAAGTGCGTTAGAGGGATCTCTGATACTCTCTTTTTCTTCTCGCTCATCGACCCTCCTAAATTATCAACACTCCAATAGAAATCAAAATTCTTCACTTAAAGTTTACTTTCATAATGCAAGTGGCATTCGAACGAAAACATCAGAAATGTATAATAATTCAAGCCATCTCGATTATGATATTATTATCATTGTTGAAACTTGGTTAACTGAAATATCTTCGTGCGAACTTTTCGATCCTAGTCAATTTGCTGTTTATAGACGTGATAGATGTAAGTCCATCTCTGATCGTGGAGGGGGAATCCTGATTGCAGTAAGCACAAAGTTATCCTGCATGGAAGTTTCTCTTGCCTGCTCGGACATTGAACAGTTATGCGTTGCTGTGACCTCATTTTCTACTACTAATTCTAATTTATATTTTATCATTAGTTATATCCCATCTAGAAGTATGTTAGAAATTTATAAAAAACACTTTTTCAATATTGACACCATTAATAATACATGTTCTGATTTTGATAATTTATTTTGTTTCGGTGATTTTAACTTATCTTATGTTGTATGGAACTGGTCAAGTGATGATAACTTGCTGTTGGCATCTAATATGACAAAGGATTTCGAATATTTTTTCCTAGATTCTGTTCATTCCCTAATCTTAATCAAATTAAAAGTATAATGCCTTGAACAACATATTGGATTTAATTTTTGTTTGCAATGATTTTATTAAATCTAATGTATCAACTGTTCCCTTTTTCTTCTAAATGAGTCACTTCATCACAAAGAACTATTTGTTGAGTTTGAATTATAATTTTTTTCAAAAAAAAGGAGATAACAAATGTTTAAAATCTTATAACTTTAATAAGGCAAACTTTATTGAAATAAACAGTTTTCTTGAGTCTTTTGACTGGGCTCATGAATTTTAAAAATTTAAATCTCGACCAAATGTATTTGAGATTTACATCAATTATTTTTGAAAGTTTTTGCAAATTTGTTCCTCGAAGGTCAAAATCAAAGAAACCGCATAAACTTCCATGGTATAATGACCATTTAACAAACCTTAAAAACATAAAACGTAAAGCTTTTAATAGATATAAATTAACTAAATATGAATTAGACTATGCCAAATTTCGTAATTTGCGAAAAGATTTTAACATTCTTAATAAATTCTTTCATAGGTGTTATATTATGACTTATGAGCATTGAAAGTAATGTTAAGTCTAACAGCAGTTCGTTTTGGTCTTTTGTCAATGATAAGAGAAAGTCTTCCGGATATCCAAAAAATATGTCATATAAAAACACCTGTGCTTCTAATGTTACTTCTGTTCTTGATTTATTTGCAGATTTTTTTCAATCCGTATATACAGATACAAATAACTCAAACAAGTCGTATTTTCCCAATATTACAAGTAATGTTGATATTAGCGAGTTATACCTTTGTATGGATGAGGTACTCTTCGAACTCCAGTCAAACCGTCGTACGGCATGTAAGTGGATGAGAGAATGAGCGTTGGGAGCCCTTCTCGCTCCAGTTTTACCGCTGTTTGGTCAATATTGCTGTAAGTAGTCAGAAGAAAAAGATTACACTGTTTCCTTGCTACGATGCATGTTCTGGGATTACTGTTTCGGCTGTCAAGGTTGGGCTTGTACAGCAGAAGTTCTCTCGAGTGTAGTCCCTTAATTTTGCCGCCTGATACCCAGGGTTCCTGTATAAGGGCTACATCGTACTGTCTACTCTCCATGAGGTAGACTAGGTTAGCGCTGGCGGCTTTACTGTGTTGGAGATTGATTTGTAGAATTCTCAATTCCATTATATAATACAGTATTTGTTCAACGCTTTACTAACCTGTTTCTTTTTGTTGGCAATCAACCTCAGCTTGCATCGGGTTATCCCGACACGCACTTTGAAGTCAGCTTTACTGAGAAGTGGGATGGCTTTTCGAGTCAGCCTAACTTCCACCTCGGTGCCTTCCTTGGTTTTTTCCGTTTTTATAATCTCCCAGTCTTGGCCGCCTTGTGACCGCCTTGCCAGCAACCGTAATTTCCGACGCTGTTTGTAATCGGGACTTGGATTTCTCAAACGCTGCCCTCTCCTTGGCCGTAAGAGACTCGGGAGTTCTTTTGGCAAACCGTCGAACGATTCTCTCAGC
Organism: Sphaerophoria taeniata; assembly: GCA_943590905.1. Taxonomy (NCBI): domain Eukaryota; kingdom Metazoa; phylum Arthropoda; class Insecta; order Diptera; family Syrphidae; genus Sphaerophoria; species Sphaerophoria taeniata. The sequence continues at coordinate 227,156,630 of OX016540.1, read as the reverse complement.
ATTGCGTTGCTGACGTCTACGAATATCGTAATCGTTGAGAGTGCCGGTTTTGTGTTGTTTTATCCCTTTTCGTATTACCGTAGCTAAGCTGTCGATTGTGGTGTCAATCGTTTAGTTTTCGGGCTCAGAAACGGAGGTTGTGTTAAGGTTGCCTTGTGAGCAATGGCCTACTAGGTTACCCTCGCACTCTCTTGTATCTTTGCCCTCATCTGGGGTGCCCATCACATTCGCTTGGCTAATCGGACCCCTAGGTTCCGGGATTAGTTCGGCTGGTGTGGTTGACCCCCCGATGTGTGTCCGCCCGATTTGTTCCGTGTTGTTGTCGTTCTCTTCTTGTTGTTTGTTGATTGGTTCTATGTTCACTTAGTGTTTTGAGGACTTAGCACCAGACGTTGATGGGGTGCACCCTTTCCCGCGCTTGGAATTAGCGTTAGGAGCAGGTGGTCCCATCTGTGTCTTCGAGCTCGAGTTTTCTGGAGGGGGATTACTTGATGTCAGGTTGTCCTTAACCAAGATCTCCCTATCCAAAAAAGCACGAGCGTTGTGCAGCCTCATACGTTCCACTTCCGACAACTGGTCCCAATTTAATTGACCAAATCTTTTTATTGTGCGCTTGCAGTTGGAGATTCTACTCCGCCTGGAAACGTTCGATACGTTGGAGACGTTCGAGCTAGCGACTGAGGAGACCTCGCTGGCGTCATCGACGTCAGTCGCACTAACTCCGTCCTTCATACCGAGATTCGCGAAAGGATCGAGGAGGAGATTTTCTTCCTCCTCGGTCAATGGCATGTGCTTTGTTTAAGAGCTCATATTTTCTTCTAATCTCTGCTTATATTTTGAAACTGTTGAGCAAAAAGAAATGAAAAAGAAAAAGAAAAAGAAAAAAGAAAAAGAAAAAAGAAAAAGTTTCGAAAAAATAAGTAGGGTTGTCATTAAAAATAAATAAATATGAAAAAATGATGTCACTGGCGACTTCTCCTCTCGATATTGAGATCGCGAGGCAAAGCCAAAGCCGGCAGTCGTGACTACTACCGACCGTTTAGCGTATATCCCCGCTATGGTTTCGTTCATTATTTTTAGTTCTTCCATATTCATAGGGGTGGGCCTCTCTTAGTTTGCCCAAACCCTAGCTGGTAGTTGAGAAACTGCTCGAAAGCTAGAGACTGCGACTGGCCTGCTTGAGGTTTGAGTGTAAGCCTCCTCACCAACGTCAAGGTGGAGACCCGTCGAGGAGGATGCAATCTACACAGCTTTCGATTCTGTTGATCATTTTTGTTTAATTCAATAACTCAAATTATTTGGTTTCCATTCATCTTTCTTGGGATGGATTAGTTCATATTTCATAGGTAGATCACAAAAAATTGAATTAAATAATTTGTATTCTAAACCGATCAATTGCACTTCGGGTGTCCCTCAAGGAAGTCATTTGGGCCCCTTCTCTTCAATATTTTTATTAATAACATAACTTCAGTTATTAAAAATTCACTCTGCCTTTTATATGCAGACGATCTGAAATTATTCCTTAAAACTAGAAGTGTTTATGATTGCAACTTATTACAATTTGATATTGACCAAATCTCTGAATGGTGCACCTTAAATTGTCTGAAACTAAATATAGAGAAATGCAACGTCATTTCGTTTTATAAAATTCGGAACCACTTAAATTTCGATTAACAAATCGATTCGTCTCCACTTTCACGTGTAGATAAAATAAAGGATCTTGGTATTTTTTTGGACTCTACTTTTTCTTTTAATAATCATATTGAGTATATATGATTACACGAGCAAATTTACTCGTAGGTTTTGTAGGAATTCTGAAAGGGAAATATATAAAAAGATCTTTATTGTTTGAATTCCCAATCAGAACTGATTTTTATTTAAATTATTTCTTCTATTTATACTAAAAATATATGATGAAAATAAACATGAAATAACGATAACAAAAACGAAAACAGAGTTAATTTAAACAAGTGAATACATATTAATAATAACAATAATAATAATAATAATAACTATGAGATGGTCGCTGCAGTACTCCCCCTCTAGTGTCAACGATATCTTGCTGGGATGTTGACATGTCTGCCAGATTTTGTTATTCGGAATGGAGTTTTTGGAGGGGTTGAAGGTATATCTGCATTTTGTTTCTTTTCTTGACTTTCTTGGTCCTGATGTTCGTTAAGAAGAAAAGCTGGTTTGAGGCGGTCAATTGAGATGTTCTTCTGATAACCTTTTATCTCCAGTGTAAAATATTTCTCTGTCTTTGATATTACTGGATATGGGCCATCATAAGGTTGCTGAAGAGGTTTTTTGACTGCATCGTTCCGAATAAAAACGTGTGTAGAATTTTGAAGGTGTTTGTGTACAAATGTTTTGACTGATCCGTGACGTGTGGGCTGTATTGGCTGAATATTATGCATTTGGTCTCGAAATTTGTTTACAAAATCGTGATTAGAAGTTGAAGTAGCGTCTGTAGGTGTGAAAAAATCGCCTGGTAGTTTTAGGGTTGTACCATAGACGAGTTCAGCAAGGGTCGCTTTGTAGTCTTCTTGCAGAGATGATCTTAAACCAAGTAAAACAAGTGGGAGTTTGCCTACCCAATCATGTGATTCATGGCACTTGATTGCTGTCTTCAAGGTTCTATGAAACCGTTCGATCATCCCATTTGCCTGAGGATGGTAAGGTGTTGATCTGTACCTCTTGATTCCCAGAAGTTTTGAGAGCTCATTGAAAAGTGAGGACTCAAATTGTCTTCCTTGGTCAGTCACAATTTCTTTTGGTGTTCCGAACCTGGAAATCCATCCAGAAAGAAAAGCTGTTGCCACTGTTTCGGCTGTGATGTCAGTGATTGGAATGACTTCTGGCCATCTAGTGAAGCGATCAATACAAGTAAGTACATAAGTGTACCCTTCGGAAAATGGTAGAGGTCCAACAAGGTCTAAATGAACGTGTTGAAATCTTCCTTCAGGTAGTGGAAAATTGTCAGTTGGAGATTTGATGTGTTGGTGAATCTTACTCTTTTGGCAGTTGACACATGTTTGTGACCATTTGCGACAATCCTTCTTCATGTCTGACCAAATGAAACGTTCCTTAAGCATCTGGGTTGTTTTCTTGACGCTAGGATGTGACAAGTTGTGTATCATTTCGAAAACTTGACGCCTCAGAGGTGCTGGAACATATGGACGGACCTTTCCAGTAGAAATATCACAAAATATTTGATTGTCAGAGTTAGGCAGAGTGATTTCCTTTAACTGCAAAGATGTTGTTGAGCTGAGTAGTTTCTTGAGTTCGTCATCGATCTGTTGTTGCCTTGCTAATTCATCGTAGTCAATTGCAGATGGTAAAGATATGGCCTGTACTCTGGAAAGAGCATCAGCGACGACGTTGTTTTTGCCGGACACATGTCTCAAATCCGTAGTAAATTGTCCAATGTAGCTTAAATATCTGAGTTGACGTGGGCTTGACTTCTCTGGTTTTTGTTGAAATGCGAAGGTAAGAGGTTTGTGGTCCGTGTAGAGTACAAACTGTCTTCCTTCGAGCAGGTGTTGGAAATGTTTTATAGCTAAGTAAGCACTCAAAAGCTCACGATCGTAAGTACTGTAGTTAGTTTGTGATGGTGATAGTTTTTTCGAGAAAAATCCAAGAGGTTGCCAATCATTTGACACAAGTTGCTGTACAACTGCGCCTGCAGCTGTATCAGAGGCATCAACCATGATTGACAACTTTGCGTCTTCAGTTGGATGTGCGAGAAGAGCTGAGTTGGCGAGAGCTTCTTTACAGGTTTCGAATGTGTTGTCCAGCTCGGGCGTCCACTGGATGACAGTTTTGTCCTTCTTTTTGTTGCCGGATGGGTATGCATGAAGTGGTGCTTGAATCTGAGCAGCTTTCGGAATGAAACGTCTGTAAAAATTGACCATACCCAAAAATCTTCGCAGCTCCTGAACTGTTGACGGTTTCTTGAAGGAGGTGATGGCGTCAACTTTGGATGGTAGTGGCTTGGTTCCCTCTTCAGTCACAAGGTAACCCAAGAAACTTACGGATGACGCTTCAAATGTGCATTTGGATGGATTGATTGTAAGGCCATAATCTCTGAACCGTTGGAAAAGCTGTCTTAGGTGTTCTCGATGTTCCTCTGCTGATTTGGATGCGACGAGAAAGTCGTCGATGTAAGGAAAACAGAAATCCAGGCCTCTCACAACTTCGTGGACAAACCGCTGAAATGTTTGAGCACCGTTGCAGAGTCCAAAAGTCATCACCATAAACTCGAACAGTCCAAAAGGCGTTATTATGGCTGTCTTCGGAATGTCTTCTGGCTCCACAGGGATTTGGTGGTATGCTCGTGTGAGATCTATGACGCTAAAAACCTTCTTGCCTTTTAGATGGTGAGCGAAGTCTCCAATGTGCGGAATGGGGTAACGATCTGAGACGGTGTTTGCGTTGAGTCTTCTGTAATCTCCGCATGGTCGCCAGTCACCATTTTTCTTCTTCACCATGTGGAGAGGACTAGCCCAGCTGCTTTTTGATGGTCGACAGATTCCTTGGCTGAGCATGTATTCAAACTCCTTCTTAGCTATCTTAAGTTGTTCGGGTGATAGTCGTCTAGCCTTTGAATATAGAGGCTGTCCCTTAGTTTGAATGTGGTGAGTAATCGTGTGCTTCGTCTTGGCCAGGAGATTTGTTTTTGTGACGTCTTCATATTCTTTGAGCAGATCATAAATGAAGGATGACGGATTTATAGTGCCAATATTTGCGGCACTCGATGATGAGATTGCGCCAAAACCAGATGTTTGAAGTGTTGTTTTTCGATCAATCAGTTTATGATTTTTGACATCAACTAATAGATCGAAAAATGATAAGAAATCGGATCCAATTATGGGCTCGGTGACTTGAGCGATGACAAATGGCCAGTAGAAGCTTCTGCGAAGGCCAAGATTAAGTGTCATCAGTCGTTCTCCATAGGTTGGGATTTCAGTTCCATTCGCAGCATAAAAGATGCGGTTTCCTTGCCCATTGCGTTTTTCTGTCAATGTAGGCGGTATTACTGAGATGGAGGCTCCGGTGTCTATGAGAAAGCTTTGATTTACAGATTTCTCCTGAACATAAAGGCGACTTATTATGTTTGCGGACTGGCTAGTCGCTGGTTGCTGTCCACATGCTAGTTTTCCGCTTGAAACTTACATGGCGCTTGGCACTTCCTCGCATCTTTGCCAAAATGTCGATGGTAGAAACAAAGATGGTGTTGGTCTTTGTTCCTAGAACGGGATCTGTTCCTCATCTTCGAAGAACTTCGACTACTTCTTCCAAAGCTGAGGTGTTTCATTTCATCTCTTAAAGCAGAAATTTGCTCTTGCAGTTCGGAGATGGCAGAAACATTGGATGGTGCTGAGATGGAAGCAACAACAGAATTTCCGTAGACGTCAGAAATTTTGTCTGCCATGTCTACCAAAGTTTTGAGGTCTTGGTTAGGACTGCATGACAGAATTGACTGTGTCGTATTTGGCAGTTGCTGCATCCACAGTGTTCTGAGGATGTCGTCAGAAATGCTAGCTGACGAAAGCTCCCTCATCTTGCTTAGCAGCTGTGTTGGTCGTCTTCCATCAAGTGTAATTCCACTCAGAAGCGTTTGGAGTCGTTTTTGCTCTGACTCCTGAAATGCTGACATAAGGCGGGTCTTCAGACTTGAATATTTTTCGGTGACAGGAGGGTCTAGTATGACATCTCTGACTTCAGTAAGGATGTCAGCTTCCAAATTTCCGACCAGGGTGAAGTACTTCGTGTCGTCGGAAGTGATTCGACTGGTGTGGAATTGGGCTTCAAGCTGGTGGAACCAAAGATCGGGGCTCCGCTTCCAGAAAGGTGGAATTCTCATTGATACCTTCGATATGGTGTCTTCGTTGGCCATATTTTCGTTGGTTGTGTGGATGTATGTTGAGTAGTGTATTAAGAGAGGCACCTTACCAGGGGTCGGGGGATACCTATTCCTAATTGTATAGGTAAATGAGTGTGGCACCTTACCGTTGGTCGGGGGATACTTTTTGTGTAGTATATGTATGTGATTTGATTGGCACCTTACCGTTGGTCGGGGGATACCAAATCAAATGTGTGAGTGTTTGTATATCGGGGTCACCAATGTAGGAATCCTGAAAGGGAAATATATAAAAAGATCTTTATTGTTTGAATTCCCAATCAGAACTGATTTTTATTTAAATTATTTCTTCTATTTATACTAAAAATATATGATGAAAATAAACATGAAATAACGATAACAAAAACGAAAACAGAGTTAATTTAAACAAGTGAATACATATTAATAATAACAATAATAATAATAATAATAACTATGAGATGGTCGCTGCAGTTTTATTAAGAGAACTTGTTATGATTTTAGTGACCCTCACGCTTTGCTTTCTCTGTTCATATCTTTAGTTAGATCGCTGCTTGAGTATGCTGATATTATCTGGAACCCATCACAGAAGACTCTCTCTGATCGTATCGAAAAAGTCCAAAGACGTTTTACCAAATTTATTTTTTATAAAATGAATTGGGCTATAATCCCAGACTATAAGCCACGCTGTTTATTTCTAGGAATTAAATCTCTGAAATCTAGAAGATGTATGCATGGTGTAACATTTGTGAGAGATATTTTGAATTATCATATCAAATGTCCTCCTTTGCTTTTTAAAATTCCAATATATGCACCTATAAGAGCCTTACGTCCCAAAAATTTGCTTTTTGAAAGATACCATAGAACAAACTATGGAAGTAATGACCCCATTTGTAGATGTATAAAAAATTTCAATGAAGTATGCCAAGAAATTGAATTAAGCTGTAAAAGAGATGTGTTTAAAATTAATCTTATATTGTTATTTACTTTTTAATGATAGAAATTCTCTTTATTGTTTTTCCCTCTATATGTATATATTTTCAAATATCTGTTAGTATAAGTTTGTAGATAATGACAAATAAATAAATAAATAAATAAATAAATAAATAAATAAATAAACTCAAGGATACAGCGATTAGCAATTTAGCAGAAGTTATTCGCTTAATAGCGGAGCCAACGCAGACTAAGTAATTGAATATCTATGTTTCTCGTGACGCATTAAAGTGTATCACCTTGTCAAAGGTCTTTTTTGAAATCGAAGGTGTCATCCTGCTCACTCGAATGAGTTTGGTAGGGATGTCAAAACTGGACATGGATTTATACAGTTCTTCGCTAAAGATGCTGTCATGCGTGCCTATAAAATCGATGAAAAGATGGCAGGTGGAACTTTTGGGTTTTTTCCAGGATCTACCGTAATGTGAATATTTGATCGATGATGAACCTTTCTGGGCTAAAGTAACACTGATGTTGACAAACGGCTTCAAACCATCACATAGTACTGCAGAAAAGATTTTATGGGCGATGTTCGAGAAGCTGATGCTTTGCAGGGTCGGACAAACAATTATGAGGTTACCATTCATCGGACATGCTCCTTTATTCCTGCTTTTTAGTATCTCAACATCCTCGATCGATCGCTTTTCATGTTCTCCCTTTTTTTTAAAGCTTGTATACTTCGCTCCTCTTCTGCTCTTGGAGGAGCTACTCTAATCCTCCTGTGCAACGCCTCCTGGCAGTTCTGCCAATGTTTCTTAATATTCGATGTTGGCTGCACTCGGACGGAGAGGGATCTAGCGATCTCATTCGGAGATGACATTCAGAGTTTTATTTAAGCTGTGATTTATTTCTCCGACATTCATTTTGTTTGTATAAAAACGGTAAAATAGGATTCGAGTTTGCAGTGGCCCTAATAAGGAATTCATTCAAGTTCCATCAACATCAATGTCACTGGAATACCCATTGAACTTCTTGAATAATTCCATCCAAACGCACACACCACCTAAAAACTCCTCGTTGTAGCTCAGCAGAAAATGAACCTTCATGGAGTTGAATTCCACTCTAAAACAAAAGTAGAATTTTCAACTAAAATTGAAATTAAAAATTCTCTCAGCAGCAAAGCCCTAATTACTTAATTAACTGTATCAAAGTCCTACAAACAAAACTAAACACACACACACACACCTGCGCACACATCCTCGTCCTTGTCAGCATAAGTAATTATTAGGTAAGCTTATACGCAGCTAGCTAGTTTATTTAACTGTTTCTTCATTAAATATTTCTAGAAACTTATCAAACTAGCATAATGTAGGTACTCGCTTGCATTTGTTCTGTGAATACTTTAATCAGCAGCCTTTTGACTCAATTTCGAGCCCTGTTGTAGTTGGTATGCATGTGCACCATCCTCTGCATGCCACTCACAGTATTTACGTGTAGGTACTGCTTATTAAGGTTCTGCAAACATACAAATGCGCCTTATTCTGGCGATGTGCTCGAAGCCATCTGCACCTCAGAGCCGTATTATTCCTCCCTGCCTGCTTTTATCTTCAATATGTATATCACCCCGTGCGTCTTCGTCCTCCCTGGACAAATAGATTCACCCATCACCAACTACTTACTTTACAAACTATAACATGTGTGTGTAGATAGTGAGCTCTTAGCTCTATACCAATTCGCTATAGCTCGCATTATAACGATGAGGACGAAGAACGGAGACCTACCTTACCGACATCACCTGAAGGATCCATAAAAATATATCCTGAAAAGTTTTATGTCGAAATTTATTATTTGGTGTGTTTGAAATATGTGTAAAAGTAACAGAGATTAATGGGTTGCATTTGTTTGGCTTGCTTGCTGTGGAACTCTTGGAACTTGCAACTTTGCAGCGGGACAGGTAAAAAGCGAACGACGCGACGTCGACGACGACGACGACGAACGGCTTCCTCGTAATTGTGGTTCTGTCGGAAGAAAGTTTATGTTGGCGTTGGAGTTTGGCGTTGTTGGTTGTTCGTTTTGTCGTCAGCGACTAGAACTCGAGCGGCTGCATTGTTTACCCACAATAGAACCGTGTTCTTCTTATTCTTCTTCGGGCGATTTATGCTCGTAACATGGAAATCATAGATTTGTCTAAATGTAGCTATAAAAAGTTTTTTTTTTTAGAAAACTTTTTTATGTTCATAACTCTAATTCTGGTTATGTGGGTAAGCAATGACTCATGGAGCTCGGATTCATGTAGTTTGAAAGTATTCAGAATTCAACTGTGTTCCGGCGAAAAGTCATGTTTTAATCTTCTCGTGTAGCAGAATTTTTTAGAAAAGGTATCGTGACCTTAATCATCACGTGGAATGCTGGGAAAAAATTCATCTACTTATAAATTGTAATAAGGCATTACATTTTCCCAACGGCCATCAATTTTTGAACTTTGATTCAGTTCTTCGATGTGTCGCCCAACCGAAATATAAATAGACCTACGAAACTATGAAAGAGATCAGTTTTCGATGGACCTCCGACCAGCAAACAGCTATTAGTTGTCTACCGACCGACGAACATACCCCGAACAAGCATTTGTTGACCAGGATACATTAGCAGTTGACGACCAAATGGGACTTAGCAACTGTTCGGGAACCAATTAATATTTGTTATTAATAATTATATTATTTATTTCTTTTCTTTGCTTTTTTTTGTTAATTTATTGTTCATTTACCCTATTTTCATTTTCATACAATAATTGTTCAATATCATTCTTTCAATTTTTTTGTATTGTTTTTTGTGTAATTATGTTAAGCCGATAACCGGATTAAGAGATTAAGGCATTGCTTGTTTTTCTTTTCGCTTGTACGCCTTGGTTGTTGTTGTTGGATATGATCTTGTCAGAGCTTCTTTTCATTTGCATGTAAAGTTTCAAGTGTACAATTATTGATTGTTGTTATTGTAGCTCTCGTTGGAGCTTCTGCAACACAATTGTTCAAGGTGTTATAAGCCGATAATCCGATTAAGAGATTGAGAATTGCTTGATCGCATGTACACTTGAATAATTGTTGTTGCAGGTGATCATGGCAGAGCTTCTTCTTTTTTTATTTTTCGTTTGTTCTTTCTTCTGCCAACAACCACCATCAAGTACAGTTTGCTCAACCATTAATTGATTTGTAACAATAAAATAATTGTTTAAAAAATTGAAAATCTTCGACAAAATTGAATTTTATTGCTTTACAAAATTGGTCCTTCGAGCCGGATTCTGGAATCTGATTTGGATTTGGCGTTTGGAATTGGAGCCCTTTTCGTTGTTTTGTGGTGGTTGGTTTTTGCGGAGTTGGAAGCCTAACAGATAAGTATCAATTGTAATCTTGTCTGTGATCCATATTTATTGATTGGTGGATGCTTCCTTGATTGAGATTCATTGTTAGTAGAACTGCGGCACGCATTGTGATCTTGGTGTATATAAGACAGAGATCTTTCGGGCATAAGAACTTGCAAGAATTCGGAAACCTCGTGTTCGGTTGTTGAGTGTTGAGTTTTTGATATGGAGGCCTTAAAGAGAGCACGTGGTCATTACAAAGGCTCGATTACTAGGGTTTTCTCCTTCACCCAAAATATACCCGAAAATGTTCACTTTCTGGACTTAGAAGTGCGGTTAGAAAGATTGGAAAAGGCGTGGAAAGACATTTGCGAAAGTCAAAATGCACTTTTTGAGTTTCACGCTGAAGAGGGTTACGAAGACCCTGAAGTGGAATTTGAGAACATTGAAACAAAATACATAACGGCGAAGTTCGAACTTTTGAACTTTTAAACAACTAGAACCGGTTCGCGAAGAAGCTTCAGAGTCCACTCTTAAGAATTTGGTCGCATCTCAAACTGAACTTTTAGGTAGGTTAGGAAAAGAAACTTCCAAAGATTCCGACCTTAGGGCCAATTCTGCAGTGAAACTTCAGCCCATGCATATAAATTCGTTTTCGGGTGATTATCGTGAATGGCCCGCGTTTCGTGATGTATTTTTGCAAGTGGTTGACTGTAGCGAGCTTTCGGGTGCGCAAAAGTTTAGATATTTAAAATCGTTGCTACGCGAAGAAGCCTACAATCTTTTAAATGGAATTAGTGTTTCGGACTCAAACTACCATCATGCATGGGAAAAATTGGAACGGCGGTACAATAAACCTTTATATATTGTTAATGCACTTATCGAACAATTCCTTAAACTACCTAATGTCGGTTTGGGTGAAAGTGGTAATTTGCGTAAGCTCGAAGATAAGGCGGACGAAGTAATTCGCGGGTTAGAAGCTGTAGAAGCTGTAGGTAGAGATCCGTGGCTGGTTTATATGTTAATTAATAAAACCGATCTCGAAACAAGGAAAGCCTGGGCCCTAGAAAGTGAAATGTCTGAATGTTCGACTATTACTGAGTTACTCGAGTTCTTGGAAAAACGATCAAGTGCCCTTGAAGCAAGTGAATCAAAGTTAAATCGCGTACCTAGGAACTCTAGATCGGTCAATCCCTCTAATATAAAAAGCCTTGCCGCGGTTAAGAGTCTGTGTCCCAAATGTAAGAACGAACATTATCTACCGCAGTGTCCGGAATTCATTGCTATGTCGGTTATGTCGCGGCGAACTTTCGCAAGAGATCAAAAACTATGTTATAATTGCCTCGGTACTAAACATTCTTCCAAGCGTTGTCGTGTGAAGACGCGTTGCTCGTTTTGTAATATACGCCATCATAGTTTAGTATATCCTGAGAACATTTTTCCAATTTCGACCGAGAGTGACCCTAGTCATGATGTTAATACTTCTCAAAACCCTATTTTACCTGTTGTAAGTAATCATATTAAAAATGAAACACGTTCTTCGGGAATTCTACCTACAGTTGTTGTTAACGTGTTTGACGCCTTAGGAAATGCGCACGAGGCTCGTGTGCTATTAGACACTGGATCTCAGGTTTCATTTGTTACCGAAAACTTGGTAAAAAGGCTCGGGCTTCTTCGATCGCACGCTCGTTTGCCTATAACAGGAGTTGCAGCAGTTGAAGTTGGAGTTACTCAAGGTGTTGTTGATCTATGTTTGAGATCTCGAACTGGCCCACATTCCATTGTAATTGAGGCATACATTTTAAGAAAAATAACGTCGCAAACACCATCAATTTCGTTTAAATGTAGTAATTTTTCTTTCCTCAAAAATCTTTCGCTGGCCGACGAAGGTTTTCATACACCTGGACCCGTCGATATTTTGTTAGGGGCTGACAAGGCCTGGAGTATCCTTCTGGGAGATCATCGGTCAGATGAAGAAGGCAGGGTTATAGCACACGATACCCTTTTTGGATGGGTTATAACAGGTTCTTTACCAACAAACCCTATCGTTTCTATGCACGCAGGTGTTGACCTTGACGTGGTTTTAAAGTCTTTTTGGGAAATTGAAGAGGTTCCACACAAGTTTTTGTTAAGTTCAACGGAAGATGAAGTGGACACCCATTTTTCTAAAACTGTCACTCGTACGGCCGATAACAAATACATGGTCGAGCTGCCGTTTCGACGGTGCGATGTAAAGTTTTCAAACACCATCTCTGGAGCTTTGTCTAGGCTTTTTGCAATGGAACGCCGCTTTTCTCGAGATCAGGGACTAAGAGATAACTATCGCAAGTTTATGAAAACTTATTTGGATTTAGGGCATATGGAACGCATTCCGGATGACAAAATTGAACCAACTTCGGGAAGTGTTTTTTATTTGCCCCATCACGCCGTAATAACAAACAAAATACGAGTAGTGTTCGACGGTTCGCATAAGGATAACAACAATTGTAGCCTCAATGAAATGCTTCACATTGGAATTCCTCTTCAACGCAACCTCGTGAATGTATGTATTAGATTTCGTCTACCTAGATTCGTTTTTTGTGCTGACATCGTCAAAATGTTTAGGCAAATTTGGGTGCACCCCAAACATCGCGACTATCAGCGAATTGTATGGCGAGAATCGCCCGAACACCCGATTTCCCATTTCCGTCTGTGTACTGTGACTTATGGTACTTCCCCAGCTCCCTATTTGTCGATAAAAGTTCTTCATCAGTTAGCATTGGATTACCAACAACAATTTCCCTTAGCGTCGCATGCCGTTCTCAATGACATGTATGTCGATGACCTGATGACCGGAGCTAATTCGTTGTCGGAGACCTTGGAGTTGAGAGAACAGATAGTCAAAATGCTTTCTCTTGGAGGTCTCGAGCTCAGCAAATGGAGCTCGAATAGTTGGGAGATCTTACAAGGAATCGATTGCAAGGAAGATGTTACGTTAGATTTAGATAACTCTTCGCAGTGCACCAAGGTTTTGGGATTAGTTTGGAATCCGTATCGGGACACCTTTACATATAAAATAAGTTTATCTGAACAATTCGTGCCTACCAAGAGAAAATTGCTGTCCGAAGTTGCAAGGATTTTTGATCCATTGGGTTTTTTGGCTCCATCCACTATTGTACTAAAAATATTGTTTCAGGAGCTATGGATCTCAAAGGAAAAAATCGATTGGGACGACCCCCTTTCAAACGAAGTCATGGATAAATGGAAAACCTACAGAGAAAATTTAACTTATTTTGAAAGGTTTAGAATTTGTCGAAGGGTCACCCTTAATTCTAAACGCTTGCATCTAATAGGATTTTCCGATGCCTCAGAAAAGGCATATTCGGCTGTGGTTTACTGTCGCAGTTCCGATGATGGAGTTTTTGACGTTCAGCTGATGGCAGCAAAAACTCGTGTAGCACCTATCAAGCAGTTGTCGATTCCACGCCTCGAATTATGTGGAGCTCTTCTCTTGTGTCGGCTTGTCGAACAAATTCGATCCTCGTTGACTGAATCATCTCTTGAGATATCTGTGTTTTGTGACTCTCAGATAGTTTTGTCTTGGCTTTCTTCTCCTCCGCGCAGATGGAACTCATTTATTGCCAACCGCACCTCCGAAATCATATCATCTTTGCCTCGTTCCAAATGGAATCATGTGTGTTCTTCCGAAAATCCTGCCGACTGCGCTTCACGGGGGCTTGAACCAAAACATTTAATGGAGTTCGAAATGTGGTGGAAAGGTCCAAGCTGGCTGTCCCAAGACGTGGATAGATGGCCGACACAAACGGTTTCCTGTCAGGAAACGCTCGAAGAACGAAGAAATAATATCGCTGTGCATGTGGCGGTTCCGATTGAACATTTTCTCGACACCCTGTCTGCAAGAGTATCGAGGAAACTTGTACGAATCGTGGCATATGTTCGTCGTTTCGTTTATGTTCGCATTCTGCGCCGAATTAATGCAGCTAAATTTAATTACCTCTCGTTGTCAGAGCTTCATCTTGCCAAGTTAGATTGTCTTAAATGGGCTCAAACCGAGTTTGAATCTGTAATAAATTCTCTTATGAATAGTCAATGCCTGCCTAGAACGTCCAAATTAAATTCATTGACCCCATTCGTTGACTCGGAAGCATTGTTACGCGTCGGAGGAAGATTGTCCAATGCCAAAAATATACCTTTCGGAGTTAAACATCCAATTATCCTTCCCAAAAACCACTGGCTCTCCCGTCATATTCTACAGGATGCTCATCGGAATTTTCTACACATCGGTGTTTCGGGTCTATTTGCGTTGATTCGGCAAGAGTACTGGATTATGGGAAGCCGAAACCTCATTCGGAAAATAGTGCATGATTGTATCACTTGCATTCGGCAGCGGAAGTCCACATCGATGCAGTTAATGGGAAATTTGCCAACGAGTCGTTTAACTTCGTCTTTTGCCTTTGAACATACAGGATGCGACTACGCTGGCCCAATAACCCTTCGCTTGTCCAATGGAAGGAAATCGAAATTCACCAAGGGATATATTGCCCTATTTGTATGTATGAGTACCAAAGCGCTGCATCTCGAGTTAGTTTCAGACTTAACTACGGACGCTTTTCTTGCCGCGCTCAAAAGATTTGTTGCAAGACGTGGCAGGTGTAGCATAATGTACACCGATAATGGAACCAACTTTAAAGGAGCCGCTCGTGTTCTTTCCGAGATGTACAAACTGGTGCTATCAGAGATTCATAATAGTAAGGTAGCTGAAATGTTAGCAGCCCAAAATATTGATTGGCAATTTCTTCCTCCCCACAGCCCTCATTTCGGTGGGTTGTGGGAAGCAGGGGTAAAATTAGTAAAACGTCACATTCATCGCGTCGTAGGCAATAATATTCTAACCTTCGAAGAAATGTACACCCTGTTGTCTCAGATAGAAGCTCTTTTGAAATCAAGACCTATTTGCTCCTTTTCTGACCTTGATTTAGACCCACTAACCCCATCACACTTTCTTATAGGGAGACCATATACGGCGGTGCTTGAGCCAAGTCTTTTGGATGTACCAATCAACCGCTTGAAACGATGGGAGCTGGTTCAGAATATGATGCAAGGTTTCTGGCGAAGATGGCAACTTGACTATATCACATCACTGCAGCAACGTCCTAAATGGAAGCAAAAAACCAGAAACTTTCAGGTGGATGACATGGTTATTTTGAAGGAGCCAAATCTACCCCCTTCCCAATGGTCTTTGGGGAGAATTGTTGAAGTCCATCCAGGCCAAGATGAACAAGTTCGTGTGGTGACCTTACGTACAAAGGGAGGCCTGTTTAAGCGCCCAATTGTAAAACTAGCCCTACTACCAGATCCTGAAATCCCTTCAGGGGGGCCGGAATGTTCGGGAACCAATTAATATTTGTTATTAATAATTATATTATTTATTTCTTTTCTTTGCTTTTTTTGTTAATTTATTGTTCATTTACCCTATTTTCATTTTCATACAATAATTGTTCAATATCATTCTTTCAATTTTTTTGTATTGTTTTTTGTGTAATTATGTTAAGCCGATAATCGGATTAAGAGATTAAGGCATTGCTTGTTTTTCTTTTCGCTTGTACGCCTTGGTTGTTGTTGTTGGATATGATCTTGTCAGAGCTTCTTTTCATTTGCATGTAAAGTTTCAAGTGTACAATTATTGATTGTTGTTATTGTAGCTCTCGTTGGAGCTTCTGCAACACAATTGTTCAAGGTGTTATAAGCCGATAATCCGATTAAGAGATTGAGAATTGCTTGATCGCATGTACACTTGAATAATTGTTGTTGCAGGTGATCATGGCAGAGCTTCTTCTTTTTTTATTTTTCGTTTGTTCTTTCTTCTGCCAACAACCACCATCAAGTACAGTTTGCTCAACCATTAATTGATTTGTAACAATAAAATAATTGTTTAAAAAATTGAAAATCTTCGACAAAATTGAATTTTATTGCTTTACAGCAACAATAACGTTTTCCCTCACCAATTGCAACGAAGTCACGTTTTTTCATATAGGTACTAGCTGACCCAGTTGCCGTAGCTTAGTTGGTAAGTGCGTTGACTGCTAAGCAGAACGTCGTTGGTTCGAGTCCTACTCAGGCCAAGTTTTTCTTTCATCTTTCACGGGCACTGCCTCTTGCGAAGACCTGACAAATCTTCCAAGAGTATCAATCTGTCATGAAAAGGTGCTTCTCAACTCTGCCGTTCGGAATCGGTGTTAAATTGTAGGTCCCCTCAATTCTTCACACGCACTCAGAGAATTGTTGATGAGAGTAAGCCACTTAGGCCTTGGCTCTTCAAGAGCTGTCACGCCACTCTATTTTATTTTTACTAGCTGACCCGACACACTTCGTACTGCCTCAATCGATATAAAAAAGAACTAGACTTTTGAAGGCCGCTACCATACCACCCGCTACCCTCTAACCGCTTCTCCACTACCGTCTACTGGCTATCCCGTTATACCCAGTTACCCTGTTAACCGCTACCGCACTACCCGTTACCCAATACTTCTAAACGCTACCCGCTAAACCAGTAATTGCTTCCACTACCCGCTACCGACTACCTCGCTTTCCCACTACCCGGTACCCTGGTCCTAAGCATTTGGTGCCACTGGCGTTTCGGAGGAGTATGACCATTAAAACTGTGACAGAAGAATTTTATATATTAGATAATATATGCATAAGGGAGTGAAAGTGAATTGTATATAATTCACTTTCACTCCCTTCTGCATATATTATAAATAGACTTATACGATCGTCCTTAACCCCTCTACTACTGCTACCGAATGATACAATAGTATGAACTTAATAATATTGGTTTCCCTATAACGGATTCAGGTTGTTCGATTTTGCAGCGGTGCGAAACAAAGTAGTAGCAAGTACACGTTTCCCACATCTCAACATCCACAAGAGGAACTGGAGCGGCTGGAGGTCTCGCGACCAATCAACTATCAACCAGATTGATCATATTACGATCGGCGCAAGACACTCTTACAGCATAAATGATGTCCGAACTATCCGAGTGTTCACTCCGGCCACTCCCTCGTCTTAGCCAAGATTTTACAACTGATTTCTTGACTAAAACCAAAAACAGGAATTGCTAGAAGAAAGTATGACGGTGGACAGCTTCATTCGTAAGAGACCGCCTTCTCCGATCAAGTTCTAAGTTTCCCTATGAAAAGTACGCTACAGCCAGCATCGAGTATTAAGAACCAGTGGCAGAATTGCCAGGAAACCTTAAGGGACACTGCGGTGGCGCGCCGCACGGTTCCACACGGCCACCAAGACGAAACCCCTGGATTGATGAAGAGTGCAGGCAGGTACATGAAGTCAAGCAAGTAGCATTTAAAGCAGTGCTGCACAGAAAGACGAGAGTAGCTCGGGAGCTCTATGAGCAGAAGATGAGAGAAGAACACAAGCTTTTCAAAAAGGAAAAGAGAGAGCATGAAAAACGATCGGTCGAGGATGTTGAGAGACTAAAAAACAGGAATGATGTTCGGAAGTTTTGCCAAGAGGTAAAAATAATGGCTCAATGTTTCCGACTACAAACTGAAGCCTGTAAAGACCAACAGGGAAATATGTTAAGAGAGTCACAGTCAATGTTGAGGATATGGAAGATAAATGGTTCTATCGACATCGACGGTGAACGGATGATAAGATTTAACCGCGAACTGTACGGACTGTACAGAGACACTTATCTAGCTTAAAGAGTGAAGGTCCAAGGACTCAAATGGCTTGGTCACGTGGAGAGGATGGACACCAATACTCCGGCCCGTAAAGTCCTCGAAACCACCCCAAAGGGACGATGCAGTAGAGGAAAAGCAAGGTTTATTATAATGTGCGCAAGTTGAAGATGAAATCAACCAACTCGGCACTCGAAACTGGAGACAGGTAGCTAGGGACCGAGCTGGCTGGAGAGGTTTGTTTGAGGCCCAAGTCCATTCTGGACTGTAGCGCCACCTTAAGTAAGTATAAGTAATATTGGTCAAAGTTAGCCTGAAGTAATCAGTTCATTTAATAATCGGAACTCCCCCCCACCACGTAAGGGGTTTCGATATTGTATTCGTTTGGTCCGTTTTTGACTACCACCAGGGAGTTTTGTACCTAATGATCCACGGTTAGTGCTACGGCTGTCCGTATTAATTGCTACCAGGTGCATTGTACCTACCTACCGATCCGTGTCATAAGAACATCCTGCCATCGAGCCGCTTAGGGTATCGTCACCGATCACCGATTTTGTACGAAGACCTATCAAACCGCAGCGGAAGATCAACCAACTGCCATCCTCCGGGGATAGCTCTGGCCCCCAGACCGTATCTCCAGAAGTTGTATCAATTCATTTGTTTACATTAAGCTTTGTTATTGTTTATTAAGTTCTATTCTAAGCAAAGGTTATTTGTCAAAAAGTTCAAAATAGCTATAGAATTGAAGTTTCGCGAATTTCTGTCGAAAAAACCTCGGCATGAAACCAAAAAGCACCATCACACAACCCAAAGGAGCAGAGAGAGCAAGCTGCCAGCCCATGCCATAAATAGCGACCTATCTGCTGCCATAGCAGCAGTGTTATAATTTCAAAGTTCTCCTGAAAAAACAACAAAAAACAAAAACCCTATATTAATAAACATAGGATGGTTTGACAGCTCCCAAGAACCAAGGCCCAAATTGACTTGCACTATATTCACCAATTCCTTGAGTGCGTCTAAGGAGTTGACAGGACCTAAGATTTTATGTTGATTCTGAACGGCGAACAAATGATACTCTTATAAGCTTTGTCAGACGCAGTAGGTACCCATGAAAGAAGAAATAAACATAATTTTAGACAAGAGTAGTGTTGTATTGTAAGAAATAAAGAAAATCCTTCGTTTACAAAAGAACTAAATTGCTTTATTTAAGATACGTCTTTTTGACTTCACGTTTGTACAAAAAGTGATTATTAATGAAAAATATAAAATCGGAGTGACAAATAATAATATATAGTTTGTTAACTTGATTGAGAAATGTACAGTATAACATACTGTTGAGTATTAGATAGTAATAGTTCCTTGTTCGAATACCACAGCTCTTCCCTCGTGAGAATTGTTTAACCTCTTACAAACAAATATAAATAAGATATGTTAAGATCACAATAATTTAGAGTCAAACTTAATTCATTAATATACAATTTCAGAAATTAGATATAATAAAAAAAATACAATTCAATAAATTTTAACCAAAGAAATCAATAAAACAAAGTTTAAAATCAAGTATTTTATGAAAGCCTTACTCTTCCAAAACCGTAACGATCTGGAGCCTGTCGTGCTCTTTCAGAACGTCTAATTGCTGGAGGTATTTGAATACCTTCATTTGAATTACCTAAATCATCCGAGAGCGCAGCCGACTTGGCAGAGGTCACCGACATATTTGGCTCATCGATTTGGACTGATGTGGATTCTGACAAATTTGGCCTTTCAATTTGGTCTGATGTCTCAGCTAAACTATTATTCTGAGTTTCCTTAGGATCTATTATTTCGTCTTCGCTATCTCCGTCCGTTTGTTCAGGTAATGTTATTGAAGATTTTTCGATGTCTTCACCAATTCTATCCTTTGATAAACATGTCGTTTCCATATACGACCATCGTCTAATTTAATGTTAAATGTAACTTACCGAAAATTTCCGTTACTCGACCAAATTTCCATTTTTCCCCCGATAAATAATCACGCACTGCTACCCGCTGATTGATAGCAAATTTTGGTGCGCTTAATTGTCTTCTGGCCACTTCGAAAAAGCGTCTACTAATATAAAAAAGTACTGCCCCATAAACGGACCAGCAAAATCTGCATGCACTCGATCAAAAGGTTTAGATGGTGTTTCCCAACTGTGGGTTGGTCGTACTCCTTTAGCCTCGGGTCGCGTTGATTGGCAGTTTGAGCAATTCATCACCATTGCCTCTATATCTTTATCCATATTAGTCCACCAACAATATCCACGAGCAAGAGATTTCGTTTTGGTCATACCGAAATTCGCAGAATGTAGCTTGTTAAGAACTCGATTTCTTAAAGTTGGTGGTATGTAAACTCTTATGTTTCTCATCAAACAGCCCCTCTGTAGTGCAAATTCGGTTTGTTCGATTCCAAACCGATCTCTTGTTTCGCATTCTTGACCAAATTTCAAAGATTGAATCAATTTTCGAACTGTTTCGTCTTTTTGCGTAGCATCTGCCAATTCTACTACTATGACACTGGTAAATTTTCGATTGCATTAACTTCCAAGTGGTCGACTTCTTCAATGGTATTATTTGTTTGTTTAATCGGTAATCTGGACAACGCATCCGCATTTCCATTTTCTTTCGACCGCTTGCATCGTATTTCATAGTCAAAGGATTCCAAAAAAATTGCATAATGCTGCATACGAGTTGCTGACAATGTTGGCAACCCTTTTCTAGTTGAAAAAATTTGTTTATTGTCTGTAACCAAAGTGAACCTACGTCCCCAAACGTATTGATAAAATTTTTTAATTCCAAAAACAATGGCATAAGCTTCACGATCGATTTGACTGTATCGTTGTTGAACTTCGGATAAAGTCTGTGAAGCGTATTGTATTGGACATTCTGATCCATCACTAAAAATGTGACTCAAGACTGCACCCACTCCATAAGGACTTGCGTCCGTAGCTAGTACTAAAGGCAGTTGTGGGTCATAATGTGCCAATACTACATCGGATTGCATTTGTCGCTTGACTTCTGAAAACGCACGTTTACATTTGCTGCACCAGATAAACTTTGTATCGTTTTTTAGCAAATTATTTATTGGATATAAAATTGTACTCAAATTTTGTAGGAAACGATCGCACCTCATTCTTGTTTTCAGGTTGTTTCATGTCTTCTATGGCTTCAATTTTTTTCTTCATCTTTTTAATTCCGTGACAATTGATGACATAACCACAATACTCAATCTGGTCAACCATGAACTCGGATTTGTCTAAATTTATACGCATATTATAACGGTGTAACCTTTGTAAAACTTGTTCCAAACGAGTCAAATGTATGGCATCATTCGGTGCCGTAATCTTTATGTCATCCAAAAATACCGTGACTCCATCTATGTCACTCAAAATCTGTTCCATCAGACGTTGCCATTTTGCAGGTGCGGATGCAATACCGAACATCATTCTTTTCGGCATATACAATCCCTTATGAGTGTTCAATGTTAGCAAACTTTGGTCGTCCGGATGAATTTCAAATTGAAGATATGCTTTTGAAAGATCTATTTTAGTAAATTTCTTACCTCCAGCCATTGAGGCGAACAACTCGTCGATTGAAGGAAGTGGGTACTCATCGATAAACAAACAAGGATTCAACGTTATCTTGTAATCGCCGCAAATTCGGATTTTATTATTACTTTTTCTTACGGCAACAATCGGTGTTGCCCATTCGCTTGTTTCGACTTTTACCAAAACATCTTCTTGAACCAACTTGTCTAGCTCATCTTCAACAGCTTTCATTAATGAAAACGGTACACGGCGAGCTTTAAAAAATACAGGTTTCACATTTTCCTTAAGGTGTAATCGAGCTTGCAATTCGGAAATCTTTCCCGTAGATTTCGAGAACACCTTCTCATATTTTTGAAGCAATTTCTTTATTTCATCCTTAGCATCAAGCCTCACCGTTGTTTCTAACCATAGCCGTAGCTAGGATTTGGTTTCGGAGGGGGTTAAGATAAATGATATTTTTTTTTTTCAAAATCTCTAGGTATGTATATAAAAATGGATGTATAGAATACATAATTACGTTTGTTTGTTTATATGTCCTTTATGGACTCCGAAATGGCCCACTAGATATTTGTGAAATTTTAATGGTTAATACTGTTATATTCAGTGATGGTTTCTGTGACAAAAAAAAATGGAAAAACCTTATGGAAGAGTAGGAAAAACCAAACAAAGGTCGGAAATTTGATTTTTTTTTTGCTTGGAATTTTTTTTAGTTTTCAAAATGAGTTTTCGAATGGAAAAATAGAAAGTTTTTGATGAAATACTCGGAAAACGCATTGGTTTTTAAATGGAAAACTACATGGAATTGTATCTATGTGCATTGGTTTTCAAACGGAAAACTGAAAAATTGGTGATGGGGAACTTGGAAAACTCTGGGAGAGCACAATATCAAACTATTGCATGGAATTAAAGGTGCAATTTTGGAAAATTAAGGAAAAGAGCATCACGTTTGATTTTGTTTATCACATTTAGGATTTTGACTGTGTTGGAAAGTTCGTTGTCAAGCTAGAAAAATGTCATATCTTTGAAATTGTATTATATAGGTCTTATAATCATTTTAGAGCTTATCTCTGAAGGCGCCATTAAGGTGATGAAACGATTTTAGCTAAAGATTAATGTAAACAATAAAATGGATGCAGGTTGATTTGTTTGTGTGGTCTGTAAAGACTCTTAAGTAGTCCAACGCATTGTTATAAAATTTTGACTGTAGGCAAAGCTAACACGAGCCAGGATCAATGCGAAAACAAATTTTGGGAACATTTTACGGGAAAATTGAAAAATGGAAACAATCAAATGGTGGTCGAAAATTATACTTTTGTATGGGATCATAGCTGCAATTGTTCAAAAATTAGTACGAAAATCAGAAAACTCCGCAAAACGAGAA
This sequence comes from Sphaerophoria taeniata, assembly GCA_943590905.1. Classification (NCBI taxonomy): domain Eukaryota; kingdom Metazoa; phylum Arthropoda; class Insecta; order Diptera; family Syrphidae; genus Sphaerophoria; species Sphaerophoria taeniata. The sequence continues at coordinate 227,133,814 of OX016540.1, read as the reverse complement.
TTTTTAAAATTATTTTAAGATTTGATTTAATCTGGTGGCAGGCGAGACGAGGTTCGCGGGGTCGGCTAGTTTTTAATAAAAAAGGAAAAATATTTATCAAATTTATCACATTCTTTCACTTCCCCGAAGCCAATGCATTTGTTCACGAAACAATTTTTGATGGAAAGTTTAAAAATATTTCTTGAGTGTATCTTTTACTTTAATATTAATCTTTAATATTAATCATTGTTATTAATGCAGTATTTTTAAATATATTGTAAATCACATAATAAAGATTTGAAGGCATATGAAAAAATCATTTCTACTACAAAATTGAAGTCTACCTGAAGATATTGGCTTCAAAGCTTCAGAGTAGATGTTTTTGCATGGTATATTAGATATATGAGTCTTAAATTAAGTTAACTTACCTTTATTGGAAGTCAATAACATTTTTGTATTATTTTGTTTTGGAAAAAGTAGGAGAGAACTTCTTTCATAAAAAGCATTATTGTTTATTGAGGGACGAATAAAAACAAAAGCAGAAGAAAAACAAAATAAATAGGTACATAAATATAATATTAAACTATATAAAATAATTCTTTTTTCACACAGATCATCACAATTGTGAATTAATTATATACAAATAAATTCTTTGAACAAAAAATAACACAGTATGGCATTATTTATTCAAACGAACGAATAAAAACAAAAACAAAAGAAGAATAAATACATAAATATAGTATAACATTATATAAATCTTATAAATTTATGTTAAGGAATTTATTTGTATACATGTTATTTATTCATAAGAGTGATGATCTGTGTTAAAAAAAGTTTATTTTATATATTATAATGTCATATAGATTATTTAATTCAGTCAAAATGCTATTTTGATAGTTCCTACAGGATAACGAAGGATTATTTCTTATTCTGTGGACTAAGTGCAAAATGCTATTAATAGAAGAAATGTATCTTAAAAGGCGTTTACAAACTTTTTCCACCGTGGAGGGTGGTTTAGCAAAGCAATAAAAAAATGTAAGATAAAAGTTCATTAGATTGTTTATAAGTATCAACAACAAAATATTTCCTAAAGGGAATTTAAGCTTAACGTCACTAACTTTACTACTGCGGAAACAAATTATTTTTATTAATGAGAAATTTTTTGACTTTTGGTTAAAATGGATTACATTTTTAGTCCAAACTGCGTCAAAGTAGGATGGCTTTAATTAGATTTTTTATGGTAAAAAAACTGCTTCCCTCTCAAGAAAATCGAAAATCGATTGCTATCTTGCCTCTACTGCCCAAGAATATATATACAGTGAACTCTCTCATAACCGGACACTGACGGTACCGAGAAATTTGTCCGGTTATTGGAGGTGTCCGGTTAAGGGAAAACGAAAAGTTTCTTAATCTCCTTATTGCGCTATGGGCCTCTTCATAAGATTTTAATGGGTTATTATTATTATCATCATACATATCTGCTTCTTCTTCGGAATCAATTTCATGGATTTCTGCTTCATCCTTATCGTCTTTGTTAGTAAGACTATTATCCATAGTAACATAATCTTGAAACGATACATTACCGTCTATTTTCATTGTTTTTAAAGTTCAAGCGACTGATTAGGTTTTGAGCAAAATATCCACTTAGCGGTTTTTTAATGGCAATCAAAAATCTAAGACAACCCTAATATAATGAAAATTATGATAATTTCTGCAATAATTTCAAGAATAATGCAAAAAAATTTATAGTTAGTGTGAAAAAACAATATTCAGGAGTATCATAGACTATATTTGATTACTAGCTGACCCACCAAACGCTGCTTTGCCATATAAATATTAATTTTCGGAAATATAATCCGATTAGAAAAATTGCTTCACTAATAGAAAACTGCAATATTCAGGAGCAATATAGGCTGTATTTTACTGTGTAAAGTAGTTGTGCATGAGTCCACGAGTTGGTACGACCAACTTTTGACAGATGGCGCTACTCTTATTCAATAAACTTAATGTATTTCCTAAAATCGTCAGTTTTATGGAATTTGACTTTGAATCAACGTGCTTGTACGACTACAAAGGGATGCATCGGCTCAAAATTTTGCAAAAAAAAAAGGTTTTTACGTATTTTTCTACTCTGGGAAGTTAGTCGTGTGGACTCCATGGGTCGCACTCATATTTTTTTCCTTAACATTTTGCATTGCTCTTTTTCGTTTCGGTTACAACGCTCAGGCACACGCAATGCGACTCAAAAACTATACAACGCCATACGTGTTTTGTCCGTTCAAGGGAGAGCGACATTCTATGGCAGTTGTGAAAATTGGTGTCCGTGTCCGGTTATGAGAGCGTCCGGTTAAGGGAGAACTTTTTATATAAGAAATCGGTTATTTATTTCCGTTCTTTGAAATTTGTCCGGTTATCAGAGGTGTCCGGCTATGGGAGTTGTCCGTAAGGGGAGAGTACACTGTATGCAAAAAATTCTCATGAATTTTCGGCTGTTAAATGACGAATGTCAATTGGATATCAAATGCGTCTCGAAAAAATTTGAGCGATCAAAACACGTTCAGTTAAAAGTACTATCAATATGGCTTTTTTTACTGTAAACATCTATATAACGACTTATTTAAAAGAAAACAACGTAACCCCCCCTAAATACGGTTATGGCTTTAACAGACTTTTATTCTGAAAGAAAAATGCCTTTAAGCCTTAATAGAAACTTATAAATTCAGTGTCAGCCAAAAAATAAATTCATTAAGTTATTATTCAATAATTATTTGATATTGCATTCCGGGGGGGGGGGGGTGAGTAACCCCCCCCCCCTAAATACGGATGTGCTATCAAGATGGCCATAGCTGTAGCTAGGATTTTGTTTCAGGGGGGGTTAAGATAAATGATAATTTTTTCAAATTTTTAATAAAAAAGGAAAAATATTTACCACATTTTTTTCAAATCGCCGAGCCCAATTCATTTGTACACGAAACAATGTTTGATGAAAAAGTTTAAAAATAATTCTTTAGTGTATCTATTACCCTTTATTAATAGAAAGGGGTTGGAAAGGAGATGCCGGACTGCCCGGTGTACATTGGTCTTAAATACCTGAACCGAAAGGCACGACGGTGGTTTAACGAGGTGAATGAGTTGGTTATGTCTCTGTCACCAATCAGTCTTAGGGCTCTTTTTTGTATACCGTCCAAGAGGCTTAAGTGTGTAACCTGAGCACCAGCCCAAAGATGGGAATTGTACTCAAGCTTTGGACGGATATAAGTCTTAAAGATAAGGGCCAGATCAGACGGGGAGAAAAATTTCTTGCACTGTCTTCAGAAACCCAAACATTTTGCGGCATTTTGGGCGATATCGCATATGTGATCGTTCCACAAAAAGTGGTCATTGGATGCACATACCGAGAATCTGGAGATGTTCGGTCTCATTGATGCAAGTGCCACTCATGGACAGTGACAGGGGAGGTATATCTCGCTTAGACGATACAAGACAGCATTGGGTTTTCGAAGCATTAAACTCTACGCGATTTTGTATTCCCTATTGTACAATGCTGTTTAAGTCAGAGTTTAATGAGTTTATCATATTTTGCCGTTACAGTTCCACATCCGAAGAGGAGAGATGTGAGTCTGGAAATTAATAAAAAAAGAAAAGCTTAGGGTCCGCGAAACAATTGATTGGATTAGAAGTTACAGACAAGAGATCACTTATAAAAATGAGAAAGAGGGTCGGAGACAAAAAGGAGCCCTGGGGTATACCAGCATTTCGTTGTGGGTTTCAGACTTGAATCCCTCCAATACAACTTGTAGTGAACGGTTTGAAAGAAAGTTTCTAATCCAACGAAGAAGGGATTCACCGATATCGAAAGATTTGTTCCACTGTTTGGTGAGATAAACCATCAGATCACCAGTGGACCTGTTACTCTACTGCCGGTCATTAAGAAGTTTTCGGTCTTCGAGATATTTCTTGAGCTGATAGTTTATCAGCGTTTCCATGACCTTACAAGCAAGGGACGTAAGTGTAATCGGACGATAATTGGAGGGAGAAGAAGATTCGCCTTTTTTTTGGAATTGGCCGGACAAATGCTGCTCGGAACGAGCCCATAAGAAGGATAGATTGAAAAGCTTACGCAAAGGTTTTGCCACTGTGGAAGAACACTTCTTTAGATTAATAGCAGGGATACCATCCGGACCAGCAGTTTAATGTATGTTGAGAACTTCTAGGACTCTCGCCACAGCACAAGTACGGAAGAAGATTTTTTTCATGGAATCATTGACACGCTCAAGAACTGGGGGAATCATGTTACTATCCAGCAGCTTTCGCGAGAGTTTTTAATTGTCAACGAGCGTAGGGACCGAAGAAGAAGAAAAATTCTTCACATTTTTTTTTACAAAAGACCAAAAACTCTTTCTGCCTTTGAGACATTGCAGTATTTTTTGCCTTAATTTTTGGTTAAACCCTGTAACCCCCCCCCCCTAAATACGGCTATGTTTCTAACTGCATTACCTCATTCAGTTTACCATCCAAAATCTTTTTCCAATCTAACCTAATTTGACGTAACCATTCTCGTCCAAGTAATGGATTCCGATTAAATCGCGTAATGTAAATTTTAAGTTGTTTTGAATCGCCATGCCCATTTGTTCTAACATTTACCTGCACAAATCCCATACAGTCCAGTTTGTTGCCACAATAACTAACCAGTTCAATGTCACTTTTCTCAACTCGAAGATTGCCAAAATGTCTTCGCGCATCTGCCAAGCCAACCACGGTCACGGGTGATCCGGTATCTATTTCAAAAGTAAAGGGAAAATCATTAATGAAGAGTTTACAAAGAATTTTGGAACGACAAGTTACTGGTGATGCTTCTCCAATTTGATATATCTCTTCCAGATGTGCCAGTTCATCAAGCTGTACCATTTCATCTTCTTCTTCCAAGTGATTCGTGGCTCCAACACCCGACCTCTTCGCTCTAAAACAGACCTTCTTCAGATGTCCTTTTTGGCCACAACCATGACACACTGAGTCTCCAAATCTACATTTATTCGCCAAATGACTTGTATCTCCACATCGAAAGCACTTTCTTGAAAATTTCGTATTAGCTGGAGTTTTCTTTCGGTTATTCTCTTTGAGGAAGTTAACATCGGCTTCCTTCACCTTCTGAATTTCAGCACCACCTTTTTCAGATAATTCAATGGATTTGGCCAATTCTAGGGCTACATCTAACGTCAAACATTTCTTTTCCAAACATCGATTCTGACTCCGTTGGTTACGTAAACCAAAAAAAAAATTGATTCCGAAGTGCTGTCTCCAAATACGGTCCAAACTTGCAAGTCGCCGACAGTCTTCTTAACGCAATGACTAACTCGTCCACCGTCTCGAAATCCTTTTGTTTCCGAAGATGAAATCTATAGTTTTCCATAATTTCATTTCGTTCGGGATCGTAAAATGCTGTCAAGGTTGAGACGATTTCTTCGTATGTCTTCTCCAATGGTTTTGCAGGTGAAAGTTTGTCGCACAATGTGTTGTAAGCATCGTTTCCCATATAGTGTAAAATGAGATGAACTTTTTTATTTGTAGCGTTGTCAAACAGAGCGATAGCCGTTTCGAATCTATTCACCCATCGGTTCCATTTAATGTTTTGGGGCTCGAATGGTTCAATGGAAAATGCTGTTTGTAAGCTCTGCATGATTTGATTATGTAATTAAGCACACAAAATTTTCTTTTTCTATCGTATATGTAGTGTACACGTTCTACGTTTATTCTCAAATATTGGGTTAACCTAGTGTAGGCTAAACATCGATAGTTTCCAATTCCGATAGTATCGATAGTTTTTGGAAAAAACTATCGATACTATCGATACTATCGATAGTTTTACCAAAATTAAAAAAAATATATGAAAATCACATTCTTTGTATTTTTAGGTACTAAAATTAAAAAAATTATGTTTCATTTCATGTTATTTTATTGAATAAGGTAAATAATACTGATACAAACCAAACAAATCTGTACAAAACAATAAAAATTAACAAATATAATTCAAAAATATATAGTAAGTTTGTTAGCACTTTTTTTTAAAGTCTTTTTAAATTTTAAATTTAAAATCACAAACAAATTTGCATTTAAAGATTCCGTAATTATGGTTAAGAAATAAAATTTCGTTTAAATGTTTTGATTTTAATTTGTTTCTTTTGGCGCTCATTACCTGGCCAGCCTTAGAAAAAATGCGTTCGCTTGGAACACTTGTCGCTGGTATCCCAAGGTACTTGATTGCAATTTCCTTAAGCTGACTTTCGGACCTCTCCCAAAACTACAGTGAGCTATCTGTTCTGCTTATTATAGGTTTTTCAAAGTATTGACGAGTGTCAATGATTGCATCGCTGGTTGGTGTTGCTAATTGGCGTTGTGGTTGCAAATCATTTGGCAAAAACAAAAGTTCGTCAATTTTAGAATTTTGGGATGATGATTGGTGTGTTGCTGGCATTTCTTCATCGTCTATAATGATGGTGTTCACATTCGTAGTTTGCTTTTTTTGTGCGATATATAACGCATATTCTTTTTGGAGCGTATGTGCGGCGTTTTCGGCATCCGTGGTTGTACGAAAACCATTTTTTTTAACCTTGGGTCCAATATGGTTGCCAAGATTAAGGATGTCCTTAAATTATAAGGTTTCAACCTTTTGCTTACTGACTCTTTCAATGTCTTCAGCAATTCCTTAGCTTCATCTGTTTGAACCTTGGTTTCCAGATCAAACAGTTTTGCATTAATTCCTCGTTTGAGAGGTATAATAAGTGAGCTTGTTACAAATTTCTCCCCAGATATTGTTGTCGTTGCCGTTTCAAAGCAATCTAAGAGATCTATAAGTTCACTTATAACTTCGAAATTTTCGGCTGTTAATGCTGCAGGAGCTTTTGGGCTTTGGCTTATTGCTAAGGCCAGCTCACTTCGCACTTCGAATAACCGTTTGAGCATGTAGAAGGAACTATTCCATTTTGTTTCAACTTCTTGCAAAAGCTTCAACTTGCTTTTATTGTTTTGAATTTGAATTGTCTTCAAGTTGTCACTGGCTACAGTACTTGACCGAAAAAAGTTACAATAGCCTTAGCTTTGGACAGTATTTCGGAAAATGATGCTATTTTGAAGCAGTCCTGAACCACCAAGTTAAGTGTATGCGCAAAACAGGGTAAATGACGGATTTGTAAAATTTCAGCCGTTTTAATCATGCTTTGTGCATTGTCCGTCACCATTGCAAACATTTTTTGCCGAATGTCAAAATCAAGCAGGATTTCATTTATCGCCTTGTTAAAATAAAATTTCAGATAGATACACATGCTAAATATGTACGTACAAGATTGGCGAAAACAGAAGTAAAAGCGAACATTCAAATTTCATCATCGGGTGGCAGAGATTTTTAAGGACTAAAAACCTCTTTTTTCCCCTTTTTTAGTGTCTTCTAGATCGATTTTAATTTTTCAGTGCGAACCGAGTTGGCGAACCAAATTGGCAAACTGAGTTGGCGAACCGAGTTGGCAAACCGAGTTGACACTTTGTTTGCAAAAAATCCAACTCGAGTTAATTAGGTTTGCAATTGTTTTTCGTGTCTTAACCCAACCTTAACCTATACGCTCTTGCTTTTTGACACACTACTCGTGAATCACCCTGTATATTTTTTTCAAAACGAGATAATGTAATGTAGCTTTTGCTTTGTTTTGACCAAACCAACATTTAATGAAATACATATATTAATTTTATATTGAACTTGAACCTACCTTTGCCATTGCCTCTGATGTGTGTCGGCCGTCGATTTTTACAACCTTGAGCAATGGTGACAGCAGCTTTGCCTTATGCACAAAGTGGCAAGTGACTGACAGGATACCCTCATTGCTGGAACTGGTCCACATATCAGTGGTAATAGCACAGTATTTTACTTGCTCAAGAATTTCCCTCAACTTAAGTTCCATTTCCTTGTACTGCACTGGTATGAGGGTACTTTTCAGGTATTTTCTTTCAGGAAGCTCGTACCTTGGGTTCAGAGCAGAAACAAAGTTTCGGAACCCTTCGTGCTCCGAGGTCCGAAAAGGCATTAAATCCTTTACAACCATTTGAGCAAAAAGTTTGTCGAGGTCCATTTTTTCTTTTGAAGTTTTCTCGTACAATTTACTTCTATCAAAGTATGACTTCAGCAACCCGGTTTGCCTGGGTACCGTAACCGTTCCTGCTGCAGTTGCACTTCCACTCGGACTCGGCACTGGCGCACTTTCTTGACCTGTTGTGCTTGTGGTGGTTGATGAGGATGATGCCAACAATTGTCCTTTTTAAAGAAATATATCGAAATATAAATATATAATTATATACAATTTAGGGGAAATTTACCTGGGTGTTTCCTCTTTAAATGGTCGTTTAAATTTGTTGTGTTTCCAGAATGTTTGTACTTCTTCATACAGAGTAAACACTTTACAAATTTTGCTGACCCGGCACCCTCACCACCACCACCAACAGGCTTAAAAAAACGCCAAACTGAGGATTTTTTTTTTGTACTGACATGCTGATTGATAGCAGTAGGTATCGAATTCTAAAAAGAAAAACCACATTGCAAATAATGATATTAAGCGATTAGAGTTTTAACAATGTAGGTTCTTACCAAAGGGCAAAGGAAAAGTATAACAAGAAATCAGTAATCAACAGCAAATATAAAGCAATTGAACAGTATGCCACCTAGCTCCTAGCAGTTTCCAATTCTAAAAAGAAAAACAACATTGCAAATAAAGGAACCAGGCAATTTGATACAATTTACAATCAAGCAATTAAGGTACTTACCAGAGTAAAACTATTATATTTTATTATTGGTTCCCAACCAAAACACCAACAACAAAAAGAACAACGAAGAAAGCGAATCGAAATCAGTTATCAGTTTAATTAATTCTTAATTGTAATTAGAAATTGAGCGCAAAAAATCAAAAGCAGCCTAAGCAATTCAAATTTCAAAATACGATTGGCAAAAATTGGAAATATAACTGTAACGAGGAAAATACCAAATACAAGCACAAAGAGATTGATATGATGTTTTTAGGTTTTGCATTTCGGGTCATTAGGCGTTTTTCTTTTTTACTTCTGAGCGTGAGCAGATTTGATCAGATCACGGATGTGTCTATATTTATTAGACACATATAGATAGATAGATAGATAGATAGATTTGATAGATAAATCTGTCAAATTTATGTACAAAGATTCTTTGTCTTTGATAGCTATTTTACCAAAAAGTGTCGCCTATAATTAGAAGCAAAGAAAGTCATTTTTTCACATACGTTGATATTGAGAAACTTATGATAAGAAATGGCCTTTTCTGCTTCTAACTAGATGGCGACACTTCTTGATAATACCTATCAAAAATATATTACACAAAGCAAATGGCGTTTTTCTTTTATATCTCTGAGCAGAAATACAATGGATTCTAAATTTCTAAAAACCAAATATCAGAGACAAGAATATAGAGACGAGAAACGGGATGGCGACATCTAGGAAGTTTGATAATACTAGTCGTTCCATATACAAAGGACTGCTATAACGTTTTCACTTCGGGTCATTGTTATAAGGAAAGAAAATAAAACAGAGAGGCGAATTTTGAGTTGTCAAACGAAATCGCCAGTAAAAAACGAATTATATGAGCAATTTTCAAACAATTTTAAAACTATCGATAGTGGAGTTGATGGTTTTTCAAAACTATCGATGTACCCGATAGTTTTTTACTATCGATACTATCGATAGACTATCCTCCTCGACGGGTCTCCACCTTGACGTTGGTGAGGAGGCTTACACCCAAACCTCAATGCAGGCCAGTTACAGATTTTAGCTCTCGGGCAATCTCTCAGCTACCAGCTAGGGTTTGGGCAAACTAAGAGAGGCCCACCCCTATGAAAATATGGAAAATTTAAAGAAAAAAATGAACACAACCATAACGGGGATATACGTTATACGGTCGGTAGAGGTCACGACTATCGGCTTAGGCTTTGCCTCCCGGTCTCAATATCGAGAGGAGAAGTCGCCAGTGACAAAAATTTTACATATTCTTTTATTTATCAAGAACATCCTTCTTATCTTTTCGAAATCTTTTCTTTTTTCTTTTTTGTTTTCTTTTTATTTCCGTTTTTCTCCACAGTTTCGAAATTTAAGAAGAGTAAAACTCCAGAAGAAATCATGAGTTCAGAGCATCAGAAGATGACCGAGGAAGAAGAAAATCTTCTCCTCAACCCCTTCTCTAACATCGATATGGGAGATGGAGTTAGCGAGATTGACGTCGATAACGTCAGCGAGGTGTCCTCAATCGCTAGCTCTAACATCTCGAACACTTCCAGAAGGAGTAGAATCTCCAACTGCCAGAGAACCATAAAGAGGTTAGGGAAGTTGAACTGGGACCAGATGTCGGAGACCGACAGAATGAGGTTGCACAACGCTCGTGCCTTCATGGACAGGGAAGGCTTAGGAAAGGGCAACCCGGTACCACCCCCTCCCCTCCGAAGAAATCGAACGAGAAGACGCCAATGGGCCCACCTGCTCCCTATGCTGACTCCAAGCGTGGGAAAGGGTGCACTCCATCTACGTCCAGTGCCAGTGCAAATGCCAACTCACCTGACCAGATCGGGCGGAAACACATCGAGGAGTCCACCGACCCATCCACCAAACTAATCCCGGAACCTAGGGGTCCGATTAGCCAGGTGAATGAGGAAGGCACTCCTGATGAGGGAAAAGACTAACTAATGGTCAAAGGCCCAACCATCCCCAGTGAACGGCTAGGAAGATATATAATATCACTAAATAGTGATCTTCTAAGCCAGGACTGGGAGATAATGAAAACAGAGAAAACTAAAGAAGGCACCGAGGTGGAAGTCAGATTGACTCACAAATCTATTCCACTCCTCAGGAAAGTCAACTTCAAAGTACGCGTCGGGATAACTAGATGCAAGCTGAGGTTGATTGCCACCAAAAAGAAACAGGTTAGTAAAGCGTTGAACAAATACTTTATTATTTGATGGAATTGAAAATTATACAAATCAATCTTCAACATAGTAAAGCCGCCAGCGCTAACCTAGTCTACCTCATGCAGAGTAGACAATATGATGTAGCCCTTATACAGGAACCCTGGGTATCAGGTGGCAAAATTAAGGGTCTACACTCCAAAGAACTCATGATGTACAGGTCCAACCCGGACAACCAAAATAGTAATCCTAGAACTTGCATAGTAGCCAGGAAACAGTTTAATCTTTTTCTTCTGACTACTTACAGCAACACTGACCAAACAGCGGTAAAACTGGAGCGAGAAGGGCTCCCACCGCTCATTCTTTCTTCAACATACATGCCGTATGACGGTACTGAAGGACCACCAGCCGATATCACAAATCTATTGATATCCTTTGCAAGTAAGAACAAATTTGACGTAGTCGTAGGGTGCGACTCCAACTCACATCATGTGCAGTGGGGAAGTACCGATACTAACACTAGGGGCGAGTCCCTTTTTGAATTTATTATTGAGAACAACCTTCTAGTAGCTAACAGAGGTAACACTCCTACCTTCGTTAACCGTAAGGAGGTACTCGATATCACCTTAACAAGTAATTCAAACACTTGTCAGGTAGAACAGTGGAAAGTATTAGATGACGCTTCCTTCGCAGACCATCGTCTAATTGAATTCTGTATCCCTGATACTAATCAGGCATACAAGCCATTTAGAAATAACAAACGTACCAACTGGTATATCTTCAACAATGAAATTATTGAGAATAAAGGTCAGCTTAGTACTGACACAAATCTTAATACAGATAGTTTAGATGAGCTAACTGCAGAATTCACGGGTATTCTACAGAGTGCCTTTGACAAAAGCTGTCCTCTCATAACAACGGCGAAGAAAAATAAGAAACCGCCCTGGTGGACTGCTGAGCTCAGCAGTATTAGAAAAGAAACCAGGAAACTTTTCAATAGGGCCAAACGCACCGGAGCAGAAAGTGATTGGGAAGATTATAAGACCAGTCAAAGAAAATTTAAATCAGAAACTCAAAGCGCGAAACGTAGCTCATGGAGAAACTTCTGCAGTAGCATTGAATGCACAAACCATTCAGCGAGACTAAGGAAGATCCTCTCCAAAGTTAGTACACCCATAGGCTCCACAAAAGGACCTGATAACCAATGGACAGAATCCTGTCAAGATAGTCTAAAGCTCCTGGTTCAAACACACTTCCCAGGATGTAACGCTGACCTAGATAACGAGTCAACAAACAACATATACTCTGCACTTGAAATCCCCGGGGATATTATAACAGTAGAAAAGTTGATCTGGGCTATTAACTCCTTCTCTCCTTATAAATCTCCAGGCTTAGACGGCATCTTCCCCTTGATGCTGCAAAAAAGCAGCGATATCATTACTCCACATCTGATGAACATTTTCCAAAACTGCCTAAAGTTAGGTTATGTTCCGAAGAAGTGGCGTGAAGTCAAAGTCGTCTTTATACCAAAAGCTGGCAAGCCCAGTCATACAGAACCAAAAGATTTCAGACCAATCAGTCTAACCTCTTTTGCACTCAAAACACTTGAGAGACTAATCGATATGCATATCCGTAGCCACCTAAATCCGGAAGCCATATCACCATTTCAGCACGCCTATACAAAAGGCAAAAGTGTAGAAACAGCCCTTAACTGTGCAGTTAGAACAATAGAGAAGTCGCTTGCGGTAAAAGAATACACCCTTGCATCTTTTCTTGACATCGAAGGAGCATTCAACAATGTTCACACCACAGTGCCATAGAAAAAGCACTCACTAATCTCAAAATAGAACCCCCACTTATAAGATGGATCACGTGTATGTTGAAAAACAGACAAATCCATTCTAAATTAGGTAACTCTGATATAAAAATGTACACATCTAGAGGAACCCCACAGGGTGGAATACTTTCACCTCTTCTCTGGACTTTGGTGATGAATGAAATTCTCATCAAACTCAAAAACAGTGGTGTTAGAGTTGTAGCATATGCCGATGATTTAGCGCTTCTGGCGACAGGAAAATACCTAACCACTGTAAGCGAACAATTAGAAAACGCATTAACTACGGTCAGTAACTGGACCAAGAAATGCGGTCTTAAAGTAAACCCCCTAAAAACAGAACTGGTACTTTTCACCAATTGAAGGAAAATCCCTTCTTTCGAACTGCCAAAATTGACAATACCCCACTTAAACTCTCAGAAAAAGCGAGTTATCTTGGAGTTATCTTGGATAAGAAACTCAATTGGGGTCCAAACATACAAGAAAGATACAAGAAGGCCATGATTGCGCTCTACTCGTGTAATAGGATTCTGGGAAGAAATTGGGGACCAAATCCTAAGATAATCATGTGGATGTACACGGCCATAGTTAGACCCATTCTAACTTATGGTAGTTTGGTTTGGTGGCAAGCTCTGGAGAAATCCACGAACTTAAAAACCCTTACCAAAGTACAAAGAATGGCATGCATTAGCACTACGGTGATGAGGACTACCCCAACTGCGGGTCTCGAAACGATCCTAAATCTCACCCCCTTAGACTTATTTGCACAAGAATCAGCAGCAAACAGTGCTCTTCGACTTAGTCAGACCAATATTTGGAGATCTAGTCAACACGGCCATACCACGATCCTTACAAAATACGTTGGCAATAACGTTTGTACTGATTATATGACCCCTTATCTAGACTTCAATAAAAACTTTACTACCAGCTTCCCTAATAGAGAAGATTGGGAAAACAGTGAACCCTACACTAATGACTTGAACATTACCGTCTTTACCGATGGCTCGAAAATGATTACTGGAGTAGGGGCAGGTTTCTACTCAGAAAATCTTAGCCTTGCCAGTTCATTCAGACTTCCCGACCATAGCAGTGTCTTCCAAGCTGAAATCTTGGCAGTGAAAAACGCTGCTAATCAAATATCCATGATGGCGATACCACACGCTGATATCACCTTTTTCATTGATAGCCAAGCAGCAATAAAAGCGACCTCTGCCACGCAAATCAAGTCAAAGCTTGTTTCTTGCTGTCGCGAAGAGCTAAGGGTTCTTGGTATGCAGCACAACGTAAGACTCTGCTGGGTTCCCGGTCACAGTGGTGTGCCAGGCAATGAAAAGCGGATGAGCTTGCAAGAGAAGGCTCGGTACTTGATCCCTCTCTCATAGACCATAACATCAGAATCCCTCAATGCGAATTAAAAAGACACATTTGTAATAACATCATTCAAAAAGCAAATGACAGATGGAACCTACTAGAAACCTGCGGTAACACCAGGAAACTCTGGCCTCATTATGACAAGAAAAAATCTAATCAGATTTTACTTCTCAAAAAACCATCCCTAAGATCTCTTATAAGTGTGATAACGGGTTATAACCTACTCGGCTACCACAAAAAGAAGATGGGGCTTAGTACGGACTAGGGCTTCACGATATTCGATAAAAATATCGGTATCGTATCGTATCGTATCGAAAGTCGATACGATAATCGACACGATATCCAGTACCTGCGATACCGATATCGATACGATAAACGTGTTTATAAAATTGTCGATATTATCGTATCGCCGATAAGCACTGACCGATAATTATCGAATTATCGATATCGACTGAAAGAATTCTATTTTCGACACTGGGTGCGCAAAGTTCGAATTTTCATTCTAGTTTAGTTTACTTGCAGTAATACACACATTTGATCGTTTTTTTACGTGTTCTCTTGTGCTTTCGATGTCGATCGTCTTTTGTAAAAACCCGATGAACATCGATACTTGAACGAAACGCGTCATTTGTTTCCGAGACATGTTGGTACTTGGTAGCCGGTTGATTATTATTAAATATAATAAGTGGTTATGGAAAAGTTGTCTTCATCTATAATCATATTTGTCTATAAATGTACCTATAAATAAGTTCTGTACGGTGTTGGAGTATCACGAGTATCACGAAAAAGTACACCGTTCTATATTTTTCCCTCAGAACGGTAATGGGCATGAGGGCTTTTAACAAATGTTGATTTAAAATTGCGGGTGAGCGAGGTTCGCAGCTTGTGTCTCACTATATGCTTTGCTAAATGGTTATGCAATTTTTTTTTTGTTTTATTTCGATATTTTATCGAGTATCGTATCGGTATCGTATCGAAGTCGATAACGATACGATACATTTGTCTTAAAATTATCGCCGATATCGATACGATACGATAACATAATTTTTTATTCGATACGATACCGATACAAATGAAAAATATCGGTATCGTATCGTATCGTGAAGCCCTAGTACGGACGACATATGCAGAGGCTGCGGCGATGAGGAAGAGCACGAAAACACGGCTCACTTCCTATGCCACTGTCCAGCACTCTGCCGTACTAGATTGAAATTCTTAGGCAACTATTTCTTTAATGAACGAGAAGAATTATCTGAACTCCCAGGCAATCGCCTACTGAACTTTATCAAGTCCACCAAATGGCTCGATCAACCATAGAATTCATAGGTTAAATCACTTTTTCAGAAGTTACAACACTTCAGGGTATCACAATGGATCTACATTGATCTAAGTGTGACGGTCACAACATCAACTGTCAGCCCATACAACCTAACCTAACCTAACCTAACCTATCAATAGACTATCGATGTTTAGCCTACACTAGGTTAACCGTGCTCGTCGCCAATTGTTGTATTGTAAGAAATAAAGAAAATCCTTCGTTTACAAAAGAACTAAATTGCTTTATTTAAGATACGTCTTTTTGATTTCACGTTTGTACAAAAAGTGATTATTAATGAAAAATATAAAATCGGAGTGACAAATAATAATATATAGTTTGTTAACTTGATTGAGAAATGTACAGTATAACATACTGTTGAGTATTAGATAGTAATAGTTCCTTGTTCAGATACCACAAGTAGGGTTTGAACCCTAACCTTCTCTTAAACTCGTCAACTACACTGGTATTGACAGCGTCTTACTTGTTTAAACTTCTGATAGAATACAAAGTCATTTAGCAAATAATTCCTTCACTTAAATATACGTAGACATATTTCTAACCTATTGTCCCCTTCTCTGAATATTAATTCAAAAACTCAAAATTCTTTCGATTAACTTTCCTTTCAACCTACAGACAAGACATGTTAACTTATGTTTGTTCCTTTGAAGACTCTTCCCGGAACCTTGAAGGCATTCGTTTTTCTTGGTTCATTTAAGTTCTTTATTTTTTCCCTCCTCTTTTTTGTCTCATTTGACTTGAAAATAGCTCATTCTTCGGTGTTCGGTTCCTTGTTTCAATTTGTTCTGCAAGCCAAATTGAATTTCCAAAAATGTCCTCTCATGCTCGTAAAAGACAAAATAAGCGAAAAAAAAATAAATAAATAAGAAATTGAGTCAAAAAATCCATTTGACATGTTTTATCTCCAAAGACAAGATCTTAATTTCTGTTTTTTTCCTTCTTCCTGCGAAGCTATTTTGCATCCTTTGATACTTCGTTACTTCCAGGAAGATTTTCTTTCTTTCTTTCTGAGATAAAAAATTGTCTGTTTCAATATTCTTGTTTCTCCATATGACGTACATTGTATGTGATAGCGACACGTGCTCTATGCTTTATGGCATTGAAAATACGGTATATTTCACTTGATTAGGCAAATTGTTGGTTTGATTTAGGTTTTCTTAGAAAACTTTAACTCTTTAACCTCTAGAAATATTTCGAAGGACTTTTCTGTAAAGAGTTCAAATTTGTTTGTTTTCAAATTTCGATGCTTTTGTAGACCTTAACTTGAGATATGAAGATAGCAGCAGCTTATTTTTGTTCAAATAACGAAATATAGAAACAGGCTATAATGTCCCCAGTCCCTAACGCTCATATATCAAGGCAAGTCTGTTTTTCGCCTTTCCGTCATTTTGAAAAGAAGGAAAAGGAAGATGATTTTTTTTTGCATAGTAATTTAATACAACAGATTGTGCCTTCTTCCCCACAACAAACAGTAGACTTACTGTACGTCTCGTCGTTTTTTTATTTGTATGGAATTTTGCACTTTGTCTTACGATTCACATTGTCTTGTCGTCCAAACATTTATAAGACAAAATAATGAAATTGCAGTAAAATATCGTTTGTTATATACAAGAAAAACTTTCGAAGCAGGGGAAATTTGGACCTACTACTTAGGTGGTGGTATACCTACCAGGTCAGCCCGGGGCCTTATCTAACTAGCGCCTCGAGCCACCTCGGCCCCAATCAGGATGTCCCTTACTTCGCATGCTAATTTGGTTAAGGTGTCCTTTCACCTGTCACCTGAGTCACGGCCTTCCTCGTCGACGACGTCCTCCCGGATTGTGTTCGAATACCCTACGGGCCGGAACACTATTTTCAATTCGCTACATATAACCTAAGCCATCAAGGTCTTTGGGCCTTAACTTTATAACTAACTAACTTTTTGGGCTATTTCTGTGTCGCTGTACAGTATACAACCCGTTAAGCTCTTGATTGAATACTTGTCTTCTTTCCCATTAATGCGGACAGGACCAAAAATCATGCGAAGAATATTTCTTTCGAAGCATCCCAAAGCACCATAATACATAAAAATCGTGATTATGAGGCTTTTGGCTTGAGGCAATTGACTTTAATTTCAGCGATGTTAAGTGTCTAAAGCCACGGACGACTTAAACGTTCGAGGCTTGGAACGCCTGTATCTAATGCGTGGTGTCAGGGTTGAAACGAAGAAAATGTCTGTAATGGTTAATAAGGGCGAAATCACCATGATAGTGTGAATAACAATTTTATTTGATATCCTTGTTAGCTAATTTACTGGGGTTATCGTAAAAATATTTTGCGTCTGAGGGAAAGAGCAGGGCATGTGCAGAGAAGGTGAGAGATCGTTTCTTCTTCTTCTTCGTCCATACAGCTCCTGCAGAAGTCATTTGAGGCTACACCAAGTCGTATAGCGTGTCTTCCTATAGAACAATGTCCCGTAAGGACACCTATTAGGGAGCTAATATGAACTCTGCTTTGAGTTAACAAGTCTTTAGAGCGCCCGTTCAGGTGAGATGGTTATGAAGGTTCCATTTTTAGCGAGTTCGTCGGCTCTACAATTTCCTGTAATGTCTCTGTGGTCCGGCACCCAACAGAGGTGAATATTTAATTGCAAATAAGAACTTCACATCGATATCTATCACACTACGTCAACATAGGCAGCTTAATTTGTGGTCCTTATCTTTCTGGGATCCGCTTTCAATTCAGGCAGACAGAAGGTCTGGTTTGATATGCAAAATCACTATTGTCAATAAGTGCTTCTTCTGACTAAGAAGACAAGAGGATATCACTTTAAAAGACACTTATCATCCACTCCCAAGTATGCTGAAGAAGAAAAGCTCTTATGTACCTTAACACAATTTCGCATTGATGGAGAATGGCGAGCTATATTGGTGATACCGAAAACCGAACTAGCCAGAAAAGTCAATGACACGCGAAAGAGGAAAACAGTGATATATTGGGAGCAAAGATTTACAGAGGCACTGAAAAACGTAGAATGTGAAACTGAGGACTATTTCCTGACAGCATAGACATCATCTTTTATAATGATGCCATAAAGAAAAGACTTTAAACTATTTTTCCATGGTATACGCTCCACACAAACACAATCATTGCGCACTTCGATTGAAATCAAATGAACTATGAAATCACATCAGTACATTAGCATCCAATAATATCACATTCATGCTTCAGAGGTTGTCACAAGACCCCCAAGAAAAGAAAAGGAAACGTTTTAAAACACCTTTTGTTTGAGAATAATTGTAAAACCCTTCACATCGCCAATACAAAAGAATTCAATGCCAAAATGGTAATAGCTCTCGAATCCTCAATAATTGTAGTCCTTTCGTCTCTACACTCGACTGAATTGCTTAAGCCATCAATAAGGTAATAAAATTGAATCAAATATCAAATGTACGTGAAGAAAAAACATTGAATTCCTTAAAGTTATTCCAAAACGGTCCTGTCAATATGGCGCTTTCTTCATTCTAACTTGATGGAAGGAGGTATTTCCAGCATTGTTATAGTATTCAAAGAAAGGTCGCCAGCTCCACCTTCTTATTCTAATGCCTCTATTTTTTTCTTAAATCAACCGAAACGCCCAAAACGGTTGAGACATTATATCACCACTAGCTCAGGTAAGTGACGCGATGAGGGTGCGCCTCATTGACATAACTTATTTTTAATGGACCTCACCATTAGGTTCCACTTTAGGGATTCTATTGGATTTTTGAATATATTAGACTTCGGACGAAGACAAAAAAAAAATGAAGAAATGTAAAATTCTTTATTACTCTAATTCGACGATACATCAAATGGTGCGAAAAACGGTTAAGTAGTCGAAATTGGTGAAGTGACTTAACTTTCGTAAGTAAAGGTGGCGGAAGTTTGAATTTTTTTTTCTTCTCCATCTTTTCTTTTAAAGCTTGTCTCGATTTTCAATTTGGTTTTTGACATCGGTCAAGGAAAGGTAGAAATCAGGTTGGCATCGGGAAGGGTCGTAAAAATTAATTACTCAGAAGACATTAATTTGGGAAATTTACAACAGACCGAGTTGATTGAAAAAGGTTTTAAAATTAATTGTCTGGACAAATAATATTATATATTTCGTTGATAAATGGTTTGTTGAATTCTCAAATGATTTGAGAGGGTTACCTTTTTTTAAGGAAGTATAGCGTTCAGTTTGTTGCCAGTGGATTTATTTTTAAGATGTAAATAGCTTTTGTACATGTGTCTTTCAAAAGATGGATGGCTTTTGTTTCGAAGCACAGGAAAATGTAAGGCAAGCAAACATGAGTGGCCACATGAGAAGTAAAAAGTCATATTCTTATTGTTTGCGCCATTCTATCCACGGTCTTATTCTATCGCTCTAGATTTAAATATTAAGCAAGAGTATATCGTATATTGTATATTTCCGAATGCTCGACCTGATTCAGTCATCTAAAAAGATAAACAGGTCGTTAGGTTCTCTGTTAAGTTTTCTTCTCCAATTGAAACATAGGGCCACTGATAACCCGAATAATTTTGGTTCAAAAGAGGAGAAATTCAGGAACAACTGGAAAGTCATAAGTCTGCTTAGCATCGCCTACAAGAACTTGGCGGCAATACTTTTTGAACTTTCAAGCCGTCTGTAAACAACATAATAGTAGGGGAGAGTGGGTACGAAAGTAACACGGGGCGGTTGTAACATTGAACTTTAAAAACACCCTGAGACTGTATACGTTCATTTTTCAATGTAGAAATCTTGGCAATTCGGTCCTGAATGCACCCACAAAAATCCAAACGTCAAAGTACTGAATTGTGCCAGATAAAGTTGAAAACGTGAAATTTGGGTTCTGTCGTAAATTTTTTTCTGTGTTATTTTTCGTTGTATTTTTTCGAATAAAATCGTTTTTAGAAAGTGGAACCTGTGTTATTAGAGTTCATTTATTTCTTTATTCAATGCTGTTAAACTTTTTGTGATCGACCCAATAGGTTTATTAAAATTCCATATTCAATATAAAAAAACCAGATGTGGACTGTTGTAACATTTTTTGAGTGGACGTTTGTAACATGTTACAAACGTCCACCCAAAAAATACCAATGTGACACTTCTTGTTTTGATCTTCAATGAATATCACGATTTAAATTTCGAAAGTATAAAATGCCACGACAAAGAACAAGAAAAACCTCTCGAGGCATGATTTCCAAAAATATTATGATAGAAACAGCAGAAGAAGTCCTAAAAAATGGCAAATCAATTCGAAGTGTTTCAAAGGCTTATAATATCTACCACGTTACTTTAAGTCGTTTTCGAACAACTCAATTTTCTCGAGACTCCCTTGAAAACGCTGTTTACCCAGTAATAGGGCACAGACCCCACAATAAAGTTTTTACAGATCATTACGAAGTATGTATTTATAAAATAAAAAAGAAAGCGTAGAATTGTTTTTTGTTTTTTTTTTCGTATTGAAGTGAAAATTGGAAGCATACATAAATCATTATGCCGATTTATGCTATGGACTTACGACCAAGTGTGTTCGAAAACTGGCATACCAGGGGGCAAGCTATTATAAACTACAAATGCCAGTTAACTGGAATTTGAATCAAATGGCAGGTGAAGAATGGCTCAAATCTTTTCTAAAACGCCATTCGAAAACCTGAACCAACCAGTTTAGCACGATCAATGAACTTCAACAAACGTAATGTGTCAAAGTTCTTCAATAATTTGCTTGATGTTATGGATCGTTTCCAATTTCAGCCACAACATATATTTATAATATCGATGAAACCGGCCTTACAACTTTCCATAAACCATCAAACGTTATTGCAAAAAAGACAAGAAGCAAGTTTGGTACTTTCTTTTATGCATTGTTATGGAATTTTTTAAATAAATCTGAAGCTAAACCGAATTTCTCTATTATTTCATTAAATTAATGTGCTGTTACAACCGTCCTTTCATCGTGTTACAATCGGTACGACATAAAGGACGGTTGTAACATTTGGATTTCACCTCCTTTTTCCAGCTTTCCTCCGGGGAAAGGATAAAGTTGGATGGCAAATTAGTTTTTAATGGTAGCCAAATGTCCACTTATCAATATGTGTGTTGTCTTATTTTGTTATGTCTTTTGGTTTAAAAGTTATTGTACAAAAAGTAAAAACTGTTACTTTCGTACCCCCTCTCCCCTTCCTTAACAGTGTTGCTTCAAACCCTTTTACTCTAGGCTCGATCATCAGTAGACCTTGGAGAACGCTCTGCAACTTCAATTCGCTCAATTACTAGGAAACACCGACAACACTGACATAATTCGAAAAACTCAGCGTGATGAAAGTGGAGTGTTTTGAGTCTTGAGACGAGGGCCAAGCAGATGGGTCTAGGGATAAATGAGGTAAGAAATTTGTCTACCTGGGATCGCTATAAAATCAAACTAAAAATCACTCCTTCTAACCAGTGCTTTTTTGGACTTTCAAAGAAGACACTGGACATCAAACTCTTCTCTCTAGCAACTAAAGTGTCACTCTAAAGAAACACTCACCATCCCGGTTCTCATTATATGTGTCAGTGGCATGGACCTTGACAACATCGGCTGGATACGCTTTGAGCTGCTTCGAAAGAAATATTCTTCGCGATGCAGTCCTCTGTGAACTTGGGCCTCAAGCTCAACCGACAGTCTCCGCCAGTCAGCAAAGGCCCTATTGTGACGTTCTGTCCGAGCCATCGGCGTTGTGTGTTCTTTTTGTTTTGCCCTCATTTTTACTGCAAAACCCATTTTTGCCGCTTTGTTCTCAATTCTCACAAATGCCCTATCGACATCACGCTGATGGTAGGTACCCCACCTTAAATTCTAGACAGAGCTAGATATCTCGGAGTAATCTTAGATAAGAAACTCAACTGGTTCCAAACAATCAAGAAAGATATAAGAAAAACATCATTGCACTCTACTCGTGCAATAGGATTCTTGGAAGAAATTGCGGACCAAATCCTAAAATAATCATGAGAATTTTACCGCCAATGTAAGTCCCATTTTCACTTGTGACAGTTTGGTTTAGTGGCAAGCTCTGGAGAAATCCACGAACTTAAAACCCTCACCAAAGTACAAAAAATGGCATGTGTTAGCACAACTGGGGTGAGGAGGACTACTCCAACAGCGGTTCTTGAAGCGATTCTAAACATCACAACCTTATGTGTATTTGTTCAAGAATTGGCAGCTTATAGCGCTCTTCGACTCTGTCATACAATATCTGGAGAACTTGTCAAAGCGGTCATACCACGACTCTTACAAAATGCATTGGCAACAACGGCTGTACAGATTACATGACCCCTAACTTACACCAGCTTCAATATTCCTTACACTTACGAATCGAACTTTTACCGTCTTTACTGATGGCTCGAAAATGATTACTGGAGAAGTTGCAGGTCTCTTCTTTCTTGCCAGTTCATTCAGGCTCCCCGACTATAAAAGTGTCTTCCAAGCCGAGATCTTTGCAGTGAAAAACGCTGATAAAAAAATATCCAGGATGACGATATCATACGCTGGGATCACCTTTTTCATTGATAACCAAGCAGCAATAAAAGCGATTAAATCAAGGCAAAGCTTGTTTCTTGCTATCGCGATATGCAGCATAATGTAAGATTTGCTGGGATTCCGGCCATAGTGGTGTGTCGGGCAACGAAAAAGGGGAAGAGCTTGCAAGAGAGGGCTCAGTACTTGATCCTTTTCTCATAGAACATAACATCAGAATCCCTCAATGTGAATTGCAACGAGGATTGGTAATTGGTGATGGTTATTCAAAAAGCAATCGATAGATGGAACCTCCTAGAAACCTGCGGTAACACCAGAAAACTATGGCTCAATTAGGACAAGAAAAGATCCCATAGGATCTTACTTCTTAATAAACCCTTTTTTAGATAACCTACTTGGCTACCACAAAAAGAAGATGGGGCCTAGTACTGGCGATCCATGTAGAGGCTACGGCCACGAAGTACAACATGTCACATGTCACTCTGTTGCATTTTTGATAGCAGTCCAGGTCATGGTCAGTTTACCATAAGACTATGTATTAGTAGTTAATTTGGGATGCCGAATCTACTAATAGCTCATTACAGTTATTACCTCGCTATGGTGTAGTAGCAGCCTTAAAGTCTATAATATAGTCCAGTCAATGAACGAAAAAAATTACCTTCACCTCAAAAAAAATCCAACAGTTTTGAAACTTGGCACACTTACTAAGGGATGTCTGGTGATGACCCAAAAAAAAGTCCCCAAGAATCCGACGTGAGCTCTAGCGGCAGTTAAGAGAAACATGGAGTTTGTTTCAGTTTTTCACGTTTATCTCAAAAACTATTTGTCGTATCAAAAAATTTTGTACTACAAAATTAAAGCTCATTAAATTTTATAAAAAAAACTCTTATGAACTTTTTCGTACCTCTTATAGTTTATAAAATAACTCTAGCGGCAGTGAAGAGAAACATACGGTTTTTTCGGTTTTTCGGGTTTATCTTGAAAACTATTTGTCGTATCAATAAATAATCTTCTACAAAATTAAAGCTTATTAAATTTCCGAAAGAAAAAAAAATTAGGTTATAAATAACTCCACCCACATTGAAGGAAAACAAGTAATTTTTTCATGCTTATCTTGGAAATGGTTTCTCGTATTAGTCCAGACAATAAACAATAAACATTCGCATAGAGCTGAAAATTGGTACAGAGCATTAGAACACCGATTAAAGTAAAATGTCAAAAGTCCCCAAAAATCCCATGTGTGCATAAGAAATTATTCAAGGTCAAATGTCGAAAATGTTGGTTTTTCATGCATATCTTTGAAACGGGGGAAGCTATCAAAAAAAAGTATATTAAAGGCTTGTACGCCTTGAAATTCTCTAAAAAATTATGACACTTTTTTTCCTACGAGCAAGCGTTTAGAAAATATTGCGATTTTAAACTGTGTCAAATGTCGAAAATAATGGTTTTTTGCGTATTACTCTTAAACGGTGAGTCCGACTGAAAAAATTTCTATGAAAAACTTGTAGATTATGTGGTTTTCTATATAAAAACATTTTTTTTTTTAAGCTGTCAGAAAAAAAAATAATTTGGTCAAAACTCAAAATTTCGAATTGTTTATAATTAGCTCCTAAGCCCTGTACAAAATTCGCATAGAGCTGAAAATTGGTACAGAGCATGAGGACATCTCTCTATATAAGATGTCAAAAGTCCCCAAAAATTCAAGGTTAAATGTCGAATATGTTGTTTTTTTATATTTAACTCTGCAGATTTAATACAATATTTTCTAAACGCTTGCTCGTAGGAAAAAAAGTGTCATAATTTTTTTTAGAGAATTACAAGGCGTACAAGCCTTTGATAGGTATACTTTTTTTTGATAGCTTCCCCCGTTTCAAAGATATGCATGAAAAACCAACATTTTCGACATTTGACCTTGAATAATTTCTTATGCACACATGGGATTTTTGGGGACTTTTGACATTTTACTTTAATCGGTGTTCTAATGCTCTGTACCAATTTTCAGCTCTATGCGAATGTTTATTGTTTATTGTCTGGACTAATACGAGAAACCATTTCCAAGATAAGCATGAAAAAATTACTTGTTTTCCTTCAATGTGGGTGGAGTTATTTATAACCTAATTTTTTTTTCTTTCGGAAATTTAATAAGCTTTAATTTTGTAGAAGATTATTTTTTGATACGACAAATAGTTTTCAAGATAAACCCGAAAAACCGAAAAAACCGTATGTTTCTCTTCACTGCCGCTAGAGTTATTTTATAAACTATAAGAGGTACGAAAAAGTTCATAAGAGTTTTTTTTATAAAATTTAATGAGCTTTAATTTTGTAGTACAAAATTTTTTGATACGACAAATAGTTTTTGAGATAAACGTGAAAAACTGAAACAAACTCCATGTTTCTCTTAACTGCCGCTAGAGCTCACGTCGGATTCTTGGGGACTTTTTTTGGGTCATCACCAGACATCCCTTAGTAAGTGTGCCAAGTTTCAAAACTGTTGGATTTTTTTTGAGGTGAAAACCTTTATTGACTGGACTAATAAGAGGGTATGTTTTTTTTTGTTAAATTTAGTCATTTTTCCATCGTCTGCCTCAGGATGAATATCTGGTCAATTGTCGACTTGCCTAGTCTGAATTTGCCGATTATGATTTTCGTGTATGGGGCTATCTGATCTTGTAGTATTGATGAGAAATTCTTGTACTCAATAACGTTATTCCCATTTAATTGCTGTATCCTTTCATATGTATGAGACATGTAATGCCTTTTCGCCAGTCATCCAGTATTTCTTCTTGTTCCAATACGTGCATACGTATTTGGAGGAGTGATAGTCCTCCAAGTTTAATCAGAGAGTTTTGTCTCCTTTAAGCTCTAGCAGGTTGATGGCTTTGTAACTTTCTCAATATCTGATATCTGCGTCATGAGAACATGGGTAGTCTTGAAATGGTGAAGCCGTAATTTCTTCGGTGAGCTTACCGTTGGGATCGGTGATCACATTACCTTCTCCGACCCTTTTGTAAATCTAGCGCGGTTACATTTGACATGGAAGCAGCTCTTAAGCTGACGAAGAAATGGAAGATCCCGACTTGAAGTTTGTGGGTGTTTTCTATTACCTGCCGGTGAATACCTAATTGATTCATTGGAGGTTCTATCTTCAGCCATATATCTTTTCGATGAAGAATGCAAGCTCCTGACAAAATTTTCTGTAGCCTTAAGCATCTCGAAGGCTTACCTACATTTTCACTGTTGCCAAACGTTGTTCAAGCGTTAAACAACTTGTTTTGTTCGGCGTAGGTATGATGTTAAATTTCTGTCATGATTTCGAGCAGGAAACAGCTGTTAGTGTCAAAATAATGTACCTATTATTCCAAGAGAATAATTAGATTAAAATCAACGCGTCATAGTGTGATACATATGTATTTCAGACTTTCATCAAAACGACTTGCTGAGCTCATTTCGAATATTTTCTATAACTTCTCTTCAGGTTAGCAGATTATCAAGACAAAAAAAGCAACACACCAACAATATTCGTGTTCCTCAATTCGATTGTTGTAACGTAGATTTCCTCTTCCAGCGGCAGCTCGAGCAACCAAATGGAGCAAATTCCTTGTAATTTATAAACTAATGGTTTCGATTGACATTAACACGACTTAAGAGCACACTTATAATCAAAATACACCTCTTACAGGTGTAACTACATTCCAATCGTCTTATATCCAAATGCCTTACATACTCCTTCGGTTCCAACAGAGGAATTGGGTGGTATTACTGCCATCAAAATGACTGACTGACTGACTGTCTTCTCTTGAGACAAATCTAATTTCTTCCAATGGGATTGGCAATACGCACTGAACCGGTTAGCGTTGACATCGCCAATTCAACACCATGAATAAATTAACGTCAATCTCCTATTCCAGCATCCTTCGGATGAGAAATTAATTGTCTTTCACTAATATATAGAGGAACACAGTGGACGGGACTCATCATAACAAATCCAAGTCCTTTGTCCATGTCCGATTGTTGTTCCGATTCTGATATAACGCTCCATAGCTGTTGTAGTCGGTCGCATTTCAACCATCATCGTCGGAATCGAGTAACGCAAAACTGCAGCCATAGCTACCGCTACATCAGCTATCTACTCATATGTCGGTTGACGGAGTTAGTTTGAGATAATTAGACCGCAATTATTTTGATATAATCAATGCGGTCAAGTCGAATATACAGTAGCATACCTATAACTACCTTCGGGTGTGCCTCATGTGTATTGGGAAGTTGTGAAATTGTATCTGCGGTGGGTGGATTTCGATGTAACATCGATTTGAATTGCTAATTCTACATAACCCTATAGAACAGATTGTATGTCGGGTAAGGACAATGTTGTGTGGTGGTTGTGTTGGTGACTTGTGTCCAATATCCATTGTCATGTCTGTCTGTCAGTTGTGCAATTTATTCTATGGCAAGGTGTGATTAAACACTAACCCAAATGCATGTGTTGCAGTTTCGCATAATGGCATTGTAAAGTGAAGCGCCCGGGATAGTGTTACTGTTTTAGTTAATGTGCCATGTTTATGTTTAACGATAAACGATTAAGGTCTAATGGGTTTCTAAATGCGCTTTTTCAGCATAATTTAACATTTTTTGAATTTTCTTCAACTTCGCGGAAAAAGTTAAAAAAAAGCATTTTAAGTTGGTGCTTTTCTTAGGTTACTCTTTTAATCACATGCGTCAAAACTGTTTCTACGATAAAGTAGTATTACTACTTGTTGGAGAATTAAAAACTCAAAGCTTTTTCACGAACATAAACTCACATGTAGAATCCATTGAGCTAGCTGCAAATAACTTCATAAAAAGCTCCGGCAAAGGTATTGTTCTAATAAAAAGTGAATTTTGTGACATAAAACTCCGCGATGTTTTATTTGTTCCCGAGTTGAAAACAAATTTTATATCAATTAGTAAAGCTACTGATAGTAAAATGAGCGTGATTTTTTGCCAAAATAAAGCTAGGATTAATGACGAGTGCGGTAATCCTATATTGAGTGCGGAAAGATCGGGAGACTTATATTTTGTATACAAAATGTTTCGATATGCAAAGTTTTAATGTCTAAGGTCGGTAAAGACAACAATTTTTATGACTGGCATACAAAATTCGGACATTTAAACACGAAAAGCATGTCGCGTTTAGTAAAAGAAAATATGTGTCGCGGTTTGTCTTTAGAAAATTTACCCGACAACATTCAGTGTCATGTTTGTTTAAAGGGCAAAATTACTCGGCAGTCATTTTCAAAAGAACCTGTCCATAGAAGTGAAAATTTACTTGATCTCGTTCACAGTGATGTTTGCGGCCCTACGCGCGTTCGATCTCTTGGCGGTTCGGTTTATTTCGTAACTTTTATTGATGACAAATCGAGAAAAGTGAGTGTTGACTTCTTGAAAGCGAAATCCGATGTTTTTAAGGCTTTTCATAACTTTAAATACAGAGTCGAATTAGAAACCGGTCGTTAAATAAAAATGTTTCGTTGCGATAATGGTCGCGAATATTTTAATAGAGAATTTCAAGAATTTCTCGATAAGAATGGTATACGAAGACAACTTTCGGCTGAATATGCACCGCAGCAAAATGGTGTTGTCGAGCGTGCAAATCGCACTTTGGTTGAAATGGCTCGCTGCATGCTGTTGGAGTCTGGTCTTCCTGAGATGATGTGGGCAGAGGCCATAAATACCGCCGCGTACATAAGGAACAGATCACCAACTAAATCTGTTTCGTCGATGACCCCATTGAGTGTTGGAGGGGTAAGAAACCCTAATGTTTTTCATTTTAAAACTTTGGGTAGTTTAGGTGTCATGCTGGACAAGAAACCAGGCAAGTCGAAATTCCAAGCGAAAGGTGTGGACTACGTGATGGTTGGGTATTCAGCTGAGGCAAAAGCCTATAGAGTCTACATTCCTGAACAGAGAAAAGTTTTAAAGTTCCGTGATGTTAAGTTCATTAGTATGCCTGAATATAATCTGAACCGTGATAAGCTCCAGTTATGTGATACTGTAACGATCAATGACAATGGTGATGGCGAGGATCTTGGTGATGCGGTTGCTGTTTCCGATGCCGTTGTGTATAATGGTAGTAATTCTGATGCGAAAGTTGCTCGTTCTGATGAATTTAACGATGTTGATGATCCTAATATTGTTGTTGCCAATGCTGATGAAGCTAATGTTGTTGCCAATGCTGATGATGCTAATGTTGTTGTTCCAAATGCTGATGATCCTAAGTTGTTGTTGACAATGTTGTGGGTTGCGATGGTGTTTTTGATGATGTTGCTGGTGTTGATGGTAGTGTGGCCGATGCTGGTGGTCTTGGCTGCGTTAATGACGGAAGTGATGAAGATTATGAAGATGCTGTTCAAAACCTTAAGCCCCAAGCGTCAAGTGAGAAGAAGGAACAAGATATTCCAAGACAACATGGAGTTCTAACAAGAGCCCAAAAGATGAAGTAAAATATGTTTTTTCTTTATGAAAAACCTCAAGTAATGCCTCAAACAGTTGATGAAGCAATGCACTGTAAAGAAGCGAAGCAAAGGGCACAAGCAATGAAATGTGAGTATGAGATATTAATGTTTAATGAAACTTGGATACTTGTAGATCTTCCACCTGGCAGAAATGTTGTTAGCAGCAAATGGGTGTTTAATTTAAAAAGAGATAAAGATGGCAAAATTGAAAGATATAAGGCGCGACTGGTTGCCAAGGGCTGTTCCCAGAGACCAGGGATAGATTTTTCGGAAACATTCTCACCCCTTGTCCGTTACTCCACAGTGCGTCTCATTTTCGCCTTTTCCGTCAAATACAAACTTTACCTTCACCAGATAGATGTGACAAGCGCATATCTGAATGGAAAATTGAAAGAGGAAGTCTACATGTTTCAACCTGAGGGCTTTGTTGACGAAGACTATCCCGAACGCATTTGTTTGCTAAAAAAGGCACTTTATGGCCTGAAACAGTCCGGCCGAGAATGGCACATCAAGTTGAACGATGTTTTAACAAATATTGGTTTCATTAGATGCAGCTACGATTCTTGCGTTTACACTAAAAATAAAGAGGGAGAATACAATATACTTGCGATCAACGTAGATGACATTCTACTCGCATGCTCAAATAAGACAAACTTAGAGGCAATCAAGAATAAACTTAAAAATGAATTCGTTATCGTCGAAAAAGGTAGAATGAGATATTTTCTGGGGCTTGAAGTTAACCAAAACGAAGAAAGAAATGTTGTCAATATATCACAGAAGCTGGCGATTTCATCACTCCTCGAGAGCAACCATCTGAGCGATTGCAAAGGACGATGTACACCCCTTGACCCTGGCATGAAGCTTATAAAATATGAAAGCTGTCTGAACTGCGCACTGACAAATGAAAAGGAGTACCATGGTTTGATCGGTTCTCTCTTATTTATTGGGCTAGCAACGAGACCCGATATTTTACATTCAGTTAACAAATTATCACAATTCAATGCGAAACCACATGTACAACATATGCTTGCAGCAAAGCATATACTAAGGTATTTAAAAAATACAATAAATTTTTCTCTAGTTTACAGTAAACGCGATGATGTTCTCTGTGGTAACTCTGATGCTGATTGGGCCTCGAAAATCTTACACTGGATACGGTTTTCAATTACATATGTGGTGGAGCCATAACATGGGCAACAAAGAAGCAGCCAACAATAGCTCTTTCAAGTACAGAGGCCGACTACATGGCGCTCTCGGCAGGTGTGAAGGAAGCTATATATTTGAGAAATCTTGTTTCTGAGATTGGGTTCGGAATATTGGTGTCTCAACCTATGACCATTTTTTGTGACAACCAGAGCGCCATTTGTCTCGCAAAGAATCCGTCCCATCATGAACGGAGTAAGCACATAGATATTCGTTTCCATTATGTGCGAGAAATCTACGAAAAATCACTGATATCATTGAAATATATTCCAACGGAAGATATGAAAGCGGATATTCTAACAAAAAGTTTAATGAAGATAAAACATTTAAAATTAGTTTATCTTTCGGGGATTAACCCGTAATATTATTTTGATCAAAATTTTAATTTTTTGCGTTTATATTCATTGAAGGGGAGTTTGTTAGTGTACAATAAATAATAACTTACCCTACGGAAAAACTTCCCCCTCCGCTGATACGCTGGGGAAAGCATAGCCGAGGAGCTGGGTGGATTTGTTGAAGATAGTGTTTTCCGTGATCACACCTGCCTTGCGCACTATCTGCTTCAGGACTATGTTGAAGCAGTCACATGACAACGCATCTATTTGTCTAAACCCTGCGCATGTTTGGAATAACTCGGATGAGCTGTTACCCATTTGCATACTGCACTGCGTATTGTTTAGCGTCATGCGGCACAGCTGGATCAGTTTGTTCGGGATCCAGAATTCAGACATCGCCATCATGAGCTCGTTGAAATTCGTTGGTCTTTTCCAGGATTTGCCTCAGTGTAAATATTTGGTCTATCGTTGTCTAGCCTAAAGCCACACTGATACGTGCCGATTATTGTGTTGCAGAAAGGTTTAAGACGCTCACACAGAACGTTGGATAGGATTTTGTAATCAACATTAAGCAGGGATATGCCATGGTAGTTTTTGCATAACATCGGATCACCTTTTTTGTAGTAGATGTGGCATATGGAGCTTATCGACCAGTCAGTGGGCAGTGCTGGGGGCTGGGAAAACTTAAACTTAAACTAAAAATGATGACGGAACGTTTTTAGCTGACAGCTCTGATCATGCATCTACATAGGTACACGGTACACCTATGTCGGCCTGGTCGATGAAGTTTCTCTTTTCATTTGGATTCCAAGCGGGATCTAGTCCGAGCCTTATTCAGAAAGTACTCCCATCTTCCATGTCTCAGGTTTGTAGACCAACACACGCCACCCAGTTTCGCATCCTAAGGCTTCGGGCGTCCTGATCTATGCCATCCATAGGAAATTTGGTTTGCGCCGGATTTACTTCGCTCATACGAGATAGATGTCAGCCTACCGGAGTCCACCAATCATAATATTTGTGACCTCACAGTAGATGGGGTAAAGCTCGTGATTATTCGTCTCTAGAATCATACTCCCTCAAAAACGGCGGCGACAACTATTCTCCGCCAGACTTTTCTTTCAAAGGCGGTTAAGAAGTCAGAGTACCTTTGGCTAAGTACCCATAGGTCTAAAACCAACGCAGCAGTTTCGAAGTAGTGATTTTGGATTAAAAGAGCCTGGAAGACTAAAGAAGGTTCTGTTGCTTTCAGCAGCCCCATATTATATAGGGTGCTTCTTCTACTGACCCAAGGCAATTGAAGAATCGCACTACTTCTGACTCCTGAATCAGGCACAGCCACCATGCAGTGGCGGATCTAGGGAGGGGCGAAAGGGGCAAGCGCCCCGGGTGCCAAATCTAAGAGGCGCTAAATCGAGTCCGACTAACAATATATGTTTCGAAAATTCATATTTTCCCGCATCGCTGCGCATGTAAACGCTCCCTATAGAATACAAGTGTTAGTGTTTTATGATGTGATCAAAAGGAAAAGGGACGCTCGAAACTAGTGAAGATATGAAGATCCAAATCCAGGAAATTTCCTTGGTCTTATAAAGTATCTGAGCAAATTTGAACCTGTGATGAAAGCTCACGTGGAATCGGTTTTTGCTAATAAGGGACATCTATCATATTTTTCTCACAACATTCAGAACGAAATTATTGCGCTGCTAGGCAACAAAGGTAGAAAATCCATCATAAATGCCGTTAAAGATGCGTTATACTACAGCATTTCTTTTGACACAATTCCAGATTCTAGTCATGAAGAACAAATGGCTCAGATCATAAGATACGTTGAAGTGAAAAAGAATTATGTTGAGACTAAAGAATCATTCATCGATTTTATCCCTCTAAAGATAAAAGATGCAGAAGGAATGACAAATGAAATCTTAAGTAAGCTCGAAAATGATGGGTTAGATGTCAATAACTGCAGAGGCCAAGCTTACGATAATCAAGATACAATGGCTGGTACTCGTTCTGGGGTCTTAGATCGGTATACCCATTGGCAACATTCATTCCTTGTAATAATCATTCGCTGAATTTGGTGGGAGTGCATGCAGCTCATGTTAATGCCCAGGCAGTTACATTCTTCGGAACAGTGGAACGAATATATACCTTCTTCTCAAAATCGACTCATAGATGGGATGTCTTGAAACAACACGTCACAATTACGGTCAAACGTCAGTCTGATACTAGATGGAGTGCCTACGCAGCAGCTGTAAATACTTTATCTACCAAACTTGATGAAGTAATAACAGCTCTAGAAATACTTCGAGATACCCCTTCTGAAACCGTGGACACGAGACAAGATGCAGTACTTGTCATTGGTGCTGTTGAAAAATTTGATTTCCTGGTTCTGCTCCTCTTATGGGCAGAGATCCTCCTTTCTATTGACAGAATGCAGAAAATGTTCCAAACCAAAGGGATCACCATTTACGAAGCGACAGAATTACTTGAGACATTGTCAGACCACATAAAAGAGTGGAGAGTTAGTCTTTGCGACACAGTCATATTGAAAGCTAAAAAACTGTGTGAAGAAATGGGCGTAACGATTTTGAAGAGGAGAATCAAGAAACGTAAGATGCCAGGTGAACTTGATGATGACTCTGAGGTTTGTTTTTGCGCTGACGATAGTTGACTATAGTTTTTGTGTAAAAAAAAATGGTTTATGTGTCATAGTTGAAATAGTTAGAAATAGTTGAAATAATCCAAAAACGCTTTTTAGTTAGGTTTGGTTGAGCTGTCAAACAAGAAAAACAAAAACAAATCTTTTGAGGTTACATTTTTCTTTTCTTTTGATCATAATAATTGAAACAATTTTCTTTGCTCTAAATTTATTCCAAAAATTCAAGAATGATCCTGATATTGTAAGTTTTCAAAGACAATTGAAATAAGAACATATTTATTTATTTTTGAACAACCCACAGCAAGAAAGGCAAATGGAATATTCGAACTGAAGACCACCCTCCATAAAAAAAAATCTTCAAGTTGTTCCAAGTAAGCCAGCTCTTGATATTCTCCTAATTGCTGCTTCCAGATTCGCTGAAAAACTATCAAATCAATATCTAGTTCGTGCTTTTACATAAATAAACGGAGATAGTCTTTATTTTCTTATACTAATGAAACATTTTTTTTTTATTGTCGACAGAATACATAAAAGCAATAATAACAATAAGGGCTACGACTTTTTCTTGTGTCTCGGATTTGCCGATCAAATTTTTCAAACGTCCTCGCCGAGTTGATTGTCTTTCAGCTTACTGATGGCTTCGTCCTTCTCCCAGACACTCTTGAACATCGCATTGATCTTCTCCTGCGACAATTGATTGCGCTTCTGCTCGGCTTCCAGCATTGCCTCGACTTCGGTCAGCTGGTTGTCAGTGATGGTGCATGCATACTTGAGTCGTTTTCGTAATTGTCTTCGAGGTTTTTGAGCTTGATTTCGATAGCTGAAGCCGCATCGATGGTATTTGAGGACTTTTCCCGCTCTTCGTTTAGTTCACGAAGGAGTTTCTTGTTCTCCAAACGATGAGCATGTGAAATTTGTTCGACGACCTAAAGAATACAATAAACGTTAAATGAGATCTGTTTGGAGATGAAAATCCTTACCTCAGATTTCTCTTTCATCTTCTCCTGCTCGGCCTATTCCCACATTTT
The DNA here is from genome assembly GCA_943590905.1 of Sphaerophoria taeniata. Lineage (NCBI taxonomy): Eukaryota > Metazoa > Arthropoda > Insecta > Diptera > Syrphidae > Sphaerophoria > Sphaerophoria taeniata. The sequence continues at coordinate 227,099,100 of OX016540.1, read as the reverse complement.
GTGCTTCAATTGCTTCTCCACCTTCCACAGGTTTAAGTTTGCCTTTCGTGCCGACTGACGTTCGACAATCATCTGCTCATGGGCAGCGGCCAACTTGTCCTCCAATTTTTCGTACTGCTTCTCGAGTAGGTATATCGCCGACGCTCTTCGGTCGTTCACTGAACTTCTCAGCCATGTCCTCTCGAAATAGGAATGTTTGCGGATCGCAGTGTAGTCAATTCGATTGGAAGGGATTGTGGCCAGGGAGATATTGAGATTCTTGAAATTGGCGCTGACTTTTAAGTCACTTGGAAAAGCGATCATTTGCTTGCCGTGACTCTCCTCGCAGTGACTGAGGATTTTCGAGTATGTCTCGTGGACATTGTGGCATTGTCCTCGTGAAATGGTGTGACTTCGCAGATGAGTTCATTAGCCTATAATGCCCATGGACCAGAAGTCACAGCTGACCTGTAAGTAGTTTTAAGCATCAATGTTTTGTTTAAAACTCGAGGTTTGAAAGAACTTACGCTATGCTGGGATTTGGTCAATCTGCAATAGGAAATTGTCTCGAGCAGTTCTGGAGCAATGTAATCAGGAGTTCCAACCGGCGAGGAACTGTGCACATGCCCGTCACGATTCAAGGCAGCGGGATTTCAAAAATCTTCCAGTTTGATGGCGGTCGATTAGACGGTTTGATGAAGCGATGGACATAGCCCATGCAATGGAGAGCATGAATGGCAAGAGTCAGGTCGGGCAGATAGAATCGATAGAATGTACATTGGGAAAACGTGAGAATTTATTTGATTTTGAAAAGAAGAGGATTCCCTTCGTATTTTAAAACCAGAATGTTTTTACGAGTACACACTTCACTACACATTTTGAAACCAAAAAAAAAATGCACGAGCGAAATTTCCTCATGATTTGTTTTCGTTTTTCTAATGAAGTTCCTTTTACAAAATCTCCGGCGAACTAAAGTTCTTTTTTTCCGACAATTTAAAATTTGTAAGGGGAACCTTATTTTCTTTATTTTGTAATGAAATAATTGAAGACGAAAAAATATCCTCTGATTGTTATTAAACTCGCGGCGGTACGGATACGGACGACTACGCGGTTATAAAAAATGCACAACCAGAATGTTTTTTTTTTAGATTCCAGATTGACAATTATTAAAGACGCCATTTTACAAAAAAAAAACACTTTGACACACCAACCACTTTCAACTCACCTCCTGAGATGGATTGGAAATAGTTAGAGATAGTTACGATTTGACACATCAACACAGACCGCAAAAACGACAATTGTGATTACGAATCGTAACTATTGGCGTGCAAAAACGAGAAATAGTCAACCATTGTCGATTATAGTTGCTTATAGTCAGCGCAAAAACGCACCTCTGCTCTCGATACCTACGAAGAAACAAGACGCTTTTTAGTTGAAATTTTTGACAGCCTTTCAATCGAAGTTTCTTCTTGTTTTGCTAGCATGAGAGTGCTGAATGAGCGCTTCGGATTTTTCTTCAACTTCAAAGAATATCTTGATGACGATAAAGAAGTTTTTAATAGAAAACTATTGGAAGTTGACGATAAATGCAAATCATTAGCTGAAATTTATTCCAATGATTTAAATGGTACGGGATGTCATTTTTATTCTGAAAAGAGCCAATAAAAAGGGAGAAAGTCTTGGTCTCGCTCCAAAAGGAATACTATTGTATATTTCATCGTTGGGGTTAGAGGCGTACAAAACACTTGTAACAGCATTGAAAATTTTGCTGACTCTACCATTGTCCGTGGCTTCGTGTGAGCGATCATTTAGTAAACTGAAATTGATAAAATCTTATCTCCGCACAACCATGAACCAAGACAGGCTGTCAAATTTAGCTATACTATCTATCGAAGATGAAGTAGCAGCATCACTCGACTACAATGATATTATTGCTGAATTTGCGGCAATCAAGGCCAGAAAAGTTATATTCTGAAAGTAATATAACACAAATAGTAATGTTTTTTTCCGTTGTAACTGACAAAAGAATTGATATGAAATACAATTCTTCAAACAAATGAGCTTTTAATAATTAATAACCATTTACACTTAAAATGGAAATTTTCGCTTTGCCCCGGGCGCCAGGAACCCTAGATCCGCCACTGCCACCATGTATCAGACAGCGCCAGGTTTTTTGCCGACTGGTCAGTTTGGATAATTGAGGTTTGAACAGATTGTTCGATTCTTCCACAAATGTTAATGTCGTCTTCATAGGCAAATAATTGGGTTGACTTGGTTACGATAGTCACTAACAGCTCTTATGCCAATTTCAAGTGGGGGCAGACCAGTCCATCCCAAATTTTGCTTCTGCATAGTAATCCGGATACCTTAAATTGGCGTGAAGTCATCATTGTCAAAAGGTTAAACTAACTTTTCGTTTGTTTCTTCATTTCATATCAGAAAACGATGATGATGCGATATCAAGTCCGATTTGGTCAAAACTTCATTACGTGAATACCCTATCCAAATGTAACTAATCTTTTTAGCGAGCTTTAAATATACAGATTCTGACACGAGGTTATCTTTTTCATGGTCGAATATTATTCTTTAAAAATGAAATTTAGCAGTAGGTATGCAAGACTCTTTTTGTGGTAGCTAAGTTTAAGTTTTGGATTAGGTAACAGAAAACAAATTTCAAGATTTATGTCATTTATCGTATAGAAAACAGAAACTGTCAGCAAAACAAACTCTAAGCATTAGCACAAGGAACCACTCTTGACCATTAATTGCCAATATCACATCGAAAAAAATTCTCCCAAGGATTTCAGGTTTCCATTCAATATCTTTGCAATTTCCAATATTTCATCGAAACAGCACAAAAGTACAAGCACCGTAGCAGTAGACCGCAAACGTAGCCCCTCAGCACTTAAGTTTAATAACCACAGTCAACCAACCAGCCAAAGTTAAGAGCTAAAACTCCTATTCGCTGTTGTAGGTGCGCCCACCAGTCTTCCTCCGTTTATCACATCCAAATACGGAAAGCGCACCATACAAAACGCTGACACCATCATAATGTCCATAGCACCGCACTCCACTCCTAAAAAGCCAGTGAAACTTTCATAAATAACAACTCATCCTGCCAGAATTCAGTTCGCCAATCCAAGAATCCTGTGCCTGAGTTCCGATGTGCCGACAGGACGACTTCTGGGCTAAATATATCGAAAAACGAAATGGAACCGAAGCAACTCGTTTGCATTGGATATGAAAGGAATGGATTCGTTACACATAACGTTAACGTACACTTAAAACCCATCATCATCCATGCACACTGCACACAGGACCCTACTAGGTAGATATTGAAGATGCAGGAGGGGACCTCGGAGGTCTTAGTAAAATAGAATAAATGGTCGCCGAATACAAATGTGAAACGATGCTCTCTCTGCCGAGAAGCCAAAGCGTGAAACAGCAATTTGCTTCGGAAATATCGTCAAGGATTAGCCGCAGAGAATCCTAGAATTTTGTAAAATTTTCGCTGAGCAATATACGAGCCTGGTTCCTGTTCGAATGGGGGAATATGAAATGAATACCTTTTTTAGGGAGGAACAGGAGAAGCGCCAGAAGCAATAATAAAGGAACAAATTTGTGGATGGAATGAAGACCTTTTAGGAGAAAACTGAAAGCTACGAGATGAGAATCTAAGCACCCGTACGCGGTCAATTTGATTTAAGCCGGGAAGAGTAGCGTTCCTCTCGTTTTAAGAAGAGTGCTTTCAAGGACTTGGATGCAATAAATCACTGCGCTGGCGGAGCTGTTATAGAACGGTTTGTGTAAATTGCTAGATGATTGCTGTTGGCAGCTATCGCTTGCAGATTTTGTTTAATTCATTGAAATCAAATGGAAAACGTGTTTAGTTGAAGGAAATGGTTTTTAAGGGATTTGGAGTTAAAAAGTTAAGCTGGTGGAATCAATTTATGGAAGGGGGTGGAACTATTAATAGGTTAACATTTTCTTGACGTATATTGGTGGATTGATCGAATTGTATTTGGAAAAATAAGGTACGACTACCTTTTCATGAGGGCGGTGGCGATCGCAACCACCACGCAGTACCACCAATCTGTCAGAAAAATGATTATCATTGGCAGCAAGTAAAAATTTATGAAACCAGGAAAGGGACTGCTTAACTGGACAAGATAAATAAAAGCTGGCACTAAACAAGGCTATTCGTTTTAAAGTGACACTGACATTGAAAAAGACGCAAGTGTCTATGGATTAATCTTCTAAAACCTTTCAAACTATTCCTAATAATGCCTAATACGGGATTGTATATTAATTTCACCGAAGCTTTGTTGACGAGAGCCAGAAGAATAGGCCTGGCCTTGTCATTAAAATTGTTCTTAAATACTTTAACGCCAGGCTTTGCATGCAAGGCATCTTTGCCAGTATATGTAAATCGAATGCCGTACCCTGCACAAGCCCTGTTCGACAGCGAATTTAGGTTTTGGTGCAAATTCACTTCATTTCTTACTTACTTACTAAGGATCTCAGTATGACAAACAGTGCTTTACATCTTGAACGGTTCCTCGCATGCATTCTCCAATCGTCTAAGCCAAGCACTCTGGCATATGCACTTACTTACTCTTTGTAACGAAGTTTCGGTCTTTCTGGTTGTCTCGAACCTGGGGGCTGCGAAGAAAACTTCTTAGCTGGAGCGTTATCGCCCATACGATCGATGTGGGCAAGCCTTTTTTGTCGTCTTTTTTTGGCTTTATAGACAATATTCACATTTTGGCACAGCTCGTACCTACATTTCGCACACAGAATCCAAAATCGAAGTAATTTCCCAGTATCTATCATTTCCTCTTTTTTACTTATCGGACACCGCGCGCCGCGGTATAGTTGAACCCAGTTTTTTGCCCAAATGGAAGTAGCAGCGGTTAGCTAGAGTAATTCTTCGTCGCCAACAGTGACGCTTTCTCGTAGGCGGTTGTCAGATGATCCTTTGTTTGTTGGTAGCATTTACTTTGTTTTGTATTTATTCATTCCAAGACCACAAAGCTTCGCCTGTTCTTAAATCTCTGCTCATACCTGCCTTGCGCACTATCTGCTCCAGGACTATTTTGTAGAAGTCATGATAGCGCATCTTCTTTTCTTAAGCCTGCACATGTTTGACAAAAGTTGGAAGAGCTGTTACCCACACACTTGACTGTGTATTGTTTAGCGTCATGCTGCACAGTTGGATCAGTAAGTTGAGAACCCCGAATTCAGATATCATAAGCTCTCGGCGTTGGACGCTATCATAAGCGGTTTTAAAGTCGATGAAAAGATGGTGGGTTTCGACTTGACATTCGTTGGCCTTTTCCAGGATTTGCTTCAGTATGAATATTTGGGCTATCGTTGTTCTGCCTGGTCTAAGGCCACACTGCACTGGTAAATACCGATTATGGTGTTGCAGAAACACACGCAACAGAAAACAGGAACGTCCTGTACAACGAAATACATAGACGCCTTACGATTTAACGCGAGTGATTTTACGAGAGTGATCGCGTACGCGTTCCGTCAAATTATTTATTCATTTTAGTTCGAACCATTGTGCTGGCTGGTCGTTGCTTATTTTATTTTGGTCGGTCTTCTTTGAAATTAGTAGAGTTTGTTGGATTATATAAATAATAACAATGGTGACAATTGATAAAAAAATTCATAGAAAACAGGTCTTGCTTCTAGAATGTTGAAATTAGGAATGAGAAAATTTCTGACACAAAATTTTCTCAATAATAAAATATTAAAAAACGATTGCTTATGTTTTTCAATACCCCTTCTCAATCGTTTAATCCAAGGCGTTGTCAAAATTCTTGAAAATGTTTTCAATCCAGGGATTTTGTTAACATATCAGCAAGTTGATCTTTTGTACCAATAGGTTTAACTTCTATTTCTATCAATCCATTTTGAATGTGGTCTCGAATGAAATGAGGTTTAATGTCGATATGCTTCGATCTCTTTGTTTCTAAATTTGTCGCCATTCCAATACAGCCTTTGTTGTCTTCGAAAATTATTGCTGGTTCATTTTGAATTTGGTTTAAGTCTTGTAATGTGAAACACAACCTTCTTCTTTGCTAGGCACTCACTTTATTCGTCTTCTTCTTAATTGGTATTTGACATTTGTACATAGATATATTACAAACTAGACTAGAGAGAGTGCGTTCAGTGATAGTAAGATAATAATATTACTTTTATTTCAAAATAATTCAAGATAATAAAATAATTAAATAATTGTTATATTCTTTTAATTACTAATTTGCAAATAAGTTTTAATCGTTTTTTTTTGTTTTTTTTTTTTAATTCATCGTGATTTAGATTTTTTTTTTTTTTCAATTTATAAATTCATTTTGATTTAGTTTGATCGAATGTTGAATTATACGTTAAACGATCTGGTTTTTTTCTTTATCTTGGTCTATTTGGTTTCGAAATTGGCATTGGTTCTGTAGCTTTTGGTTCTAAATTCGTGTCTTTATTTAAATTCGGCTGAGTTATGTTTTCAAAATGTTCTGTTGGGTTTTCAGAAGGTTTTGTTGAGTTTTTAAAATGTTTTGGTTTTTCAATTATTGTGTCGTTCTGTTTTGGTTCTTTAATTTCAAATAGTTTAGGATTTTGACTTATATCATAATGGTATGGAATTTTATCTTCTTGAGGCGCTTCAATGCCTGAGCCTATTCGGTGTATTTGATCGATATGACGTTTCCAAATCCGTCCATCATCTAACTTGACAGTATAATGAAGCGCACCAAGGACCTCCATTATGATTCCAAATTGATATTTCGAGTTACAACTATAATCGCGAACCGAAACCCGATCGTTGACAAACAGTTTTCTAACATTATCTCTTATTTCTTTTGTATTTCGAAGGCAAGGTTCCTTAGGAACGATTAAATCCAGACGCGAACGTATTTGTCTTCCAATCATTAAAAATGATGGTGATTCCCCTGTAGTAGCATGTGGAGTGCGTCGATAATTTAATAAAATGTTACAAAGTTCTTTTTCAATTTCTGAGGGCTTGCAATTTATAGTTTTAAGTTTGTTTTTGAACGTTTGAACGTTTTGTTCTGCCTGCCCATTCGTAGCAGGATGATAAGGGGCACTTCTTTTATGTATGATACCATTCATTTTTAAAAATGTTTGGAATTTTTCAGAAGTAAATTGTACCCCATTATCACTAACCAGAACTTCCGTATTACCGAATTTAGAAAAAATTTGACGACACTTATCGATTGTTACCTCAGTGGTAATATTTGGCACAATGTGTACTTCTGGCCATTTTGTGTATGCATCGATTAGTATGAAAAAATGCTTTCCCATAAAAGGACCTGCGTAATCGATATGAACGCGTTCAAACGGAGTTTTGGCTGCTTCCCAGATGTGCGTTGGAACTTTCTTTGGGTTTGGCCTTGTTGACTGGCATTTTATGCAGTTTTTCGAAATATTTTCAATGTCCAAATCAATTTTCGGCCACCAGCAAAAACTTCGTGCTAACGCTTTCATCCGGGTTATGCCAAAATGAGCCGTGTGAAGCTCTTCAAGAACGCGTTTTCTTAAAGGTCTTGGAACGTATACTCTCAGACCTCGAAGTAAGCAGTTTTGTTGTAAGGTGAATTCAGTTTGTTCAATGCCAAATCTTTTATCTGGGCTTATAAATTTACCAAACCTAAGACCTTCAATTAATTCCCCTACCTCTTCATCTTTTTCGGTAGCAGCTTGTAGCTCGGCTACCGACACAGGCAACGTTTCGATGGCATTCATTTCGATTACCTCAACTTCATCTTTTTTAGAACTGAGCTCAGACAGCGGTAGTCGAGATAAAGCATCGGCGTTTGAATTTTCAGAAGATTTCTTATAGCGTATATCATATTCAAAAGATTGTAAAAAAATTGCATAGTGTTGCATCCTGGTTGCCGATAGTGTTGGCAATCCTTTTCCAGGTGCCAGAATTTGAGTGAGAGGCTTATTGTCTGTAAACAATATAAATTTTCTCGCATAAACATATTGGTATAAGATATCCATTTACTGTTAATTCATACAATTCTCATTTAAATGTTCAATATTCTAAATTAACACTCCATGTTTAATCACTTTAAAATAATTTATGTTTGTAAACATATATTTCATTGATTTAAAATTATTTCAAAAATCATATAAAAGGCAGAGCTTGATTCAAAGCAAATCACTCTTGTTTAGTATTTCATTGAGCAAAGGTTGCCTAGCGCTGACATTTCTCAAAAAAATACTACACCCTGATATTGAAACAACTTCGAATTCAATTAATTAATTTTTCTTTATTTACCACGTCTAAATAATTTCATATTGTTATTCATTTAATTTTCTTTAACTTTCATTAAATTTTTTTCTTGTTAATTTTCTTGCTTAATGTTAAATAAAATTGTTTCACGTTTTGTTAAAATACAATAGCGTTTCATTTTTTTCTTTTTTTCTCTTTTCGTATTGTTGTTGTTGTTGTTTTTTTTTAATACCTTTGTTCGTTTGTTCTGATCAACGTTTACTACGGTCTTCGGACAGTATAAGCGCCTCAGTACAAATAAACAAAGTTGCGATTGTCAACATTGTGACATAATTTGATAACTGATACTACACAATAGTGTGTAGTCACACCCACGAACATCAAGGACGAAAATCTGGTCCTACAATTGGCGCCCAACGTGGGGCCCAGTTTCAAATTCTCAAAATACAGCCTGAAGTCAAATAAAAAAATGGCACAATTCACGGACTTTCAGTTCAAGAAATTCATGGAAGCCATTCAAAAACAAAACCAAACCCAGGTCAGAAAAGGAAGTTTTTCCAACTGCACGGCCAGGTTTAAGGGAGAGCGAAACACAGAGGCGGTGGAAGGTTTCATTGCCACAATAAATGTCTTTAAGGACATTGAACGCATTGATGATGAAGACGCCGTTAAAGGTTTTCCGTTACTGCTAGAAGATAATGCTGTGAATTGGTGGCAGGGTGTACGAAAAGAAGCAACAAAATGGAGCGATGTGTTATCATTGCTACGTAGTGCATACGCTCCAAGTACACCTGCATATCGAATTTACATGGAACTTTTTGCAACAAATCAGAAACACAAAGAATCAACTGATGACTTCATTTGCAAGAAACGAGCCTTGTTAGCAAAACTTCCTGAGCCAGCCCCAAAAGAACCAATGATGATTGATCTAGTGTATGGTCTGCTCAGCCTTCAAATCAGAGACGGTGTACCCCGGGAAAGCATCACTACCTTTAAAGAACTTTTATCCAAGGCAAGGGTGGTTGAACTTTCAATCTTTGAAAAAGAAGCTGTGCATGAACCAGCAGCATTAGACAACATCAAACCCAAAAAATGTAAATTTTGCAAGTATACTGGCCATACAATCAATGAATGTAGAAAAAAGGCTAGACAAGATCTTTCAAAGAAACCGAATGTTACCCAAACAGTTGTATCCAAGCTTCACTGCTACAATTGCAAAGCGCCCGGATACGTCAGATCTAACTGTCCAACTTGCAAGGATCTACCAAAAGGGCCATCCACGGTATCGTTCAACTGCATAAAAACATCATTGGGCACAGATCTTCCAACAATATCTATAACAGCTCATAGTGAAACTGGTTTAGCGTACATAGATACTGCTGCCAGGACAAGCGTAGCTGGAAGAGAACTTTTCTTGCATCTCCTCCGGAACGGCTCTAAATTTCAAAAAGCTGATACCACCATAACTCTTGCTGATGGAGGAGCTTCTACACAAGAAGTTTATATTGCGAACACAAATATTATAATTGGCAATCGATTACGTCCAATTAAATTTATTATTCTTCCGAAAGCAACTGACAACAGGACTTTAATCGGAATTGACTTTCTTGAGCAAAATGGAATTGTCTTGGATCTAGGACAAAGAATGTGGTATTTTGCCGATCAGCCAGAGAAAACTTTTGATTTCTTCGACACAGCTCATACAAAAGTAATACGCAAGCCCTTTCAAGATATTATGAATGAAAATTTTAAAACTACAACCAAGTTCAAATGTATTTCACCTATCGCTAAAACACCAGAGTTCATGTCACCTCAAAAGACATACAAGAAATCATTGAAACGTGGCAGTCCTCTCATAGAGCAAAGTGAAGAAACATCACCAAAAACAATGAGACAAGAATCTGCATTTTTATCTTGGTATGAAGCATTAGAACCTATTTCACCAATGCCTGCGAATAAAATTCACATCCAGTCTGTGCAGATTTTGCCAACAAGAAAACTGATGACATCATCCGTGAAAAATGATTATTCTCCCAACTCCATTCAAAAGATTTTTGATGACTCTTTGAGAACCACCGGTCTTAGTCCAGATCGCAAATCTGTAGAACAAAATCTGTTTCCAAGTTTGGTGCGTACTCAAGAAGATTTTGATCCCGATTCCTTCTTCACAGAAATTCTATCAATAGACATCGAGCTCCGTCCTGATGAAGCCGTTGAGTTAAACGAAGTTGACCGAGAAAAGCTTAACCATCTCCTCGCACAATATAGGACTCTGTTTGATCCATTAGATGAACCAACGCCATTCGCTTCACATAAAATCCAAACGAACAACAATAACCCGATAGCTATGACACCTTATAGATTATCACCAACAAGAAGGGAACAACTTAAAATCGAATTAGATAAGATGCTAAAGCAAAAAATAATCGAAGAGTGCGAATCTCCTTGGGCAGCTCCCGTTGTTCTAGTTCCTAAAAAAGACGGAGGTGTTCGCGTTTGCATTGATTACCGACAATTGAACAGCATCACAATTCCAGACAGGTATCCTTTACCAAGGATCGATGACCTGCTTCATTCTACTTCAAACACATCATTTAAAAGTACTCTGGATTTACAATCTGTATACTATCAAATCGAAATAGCTGAAGAAGACTGTGACAAGACAGCATTCATCACACCATTTGGAATGTTTCGTTTCAAACGAATGCCATTCGGCCTACGAAACGCTCCAGCCACTTTCCAAAGGATGATGGATAGATTCCGCATTGGACTAACTAATGTGTTGATATTGATATACATAGATGACATTATCATATGTTCCAGTACCTATGAAAATCATCTTCAAGACCTTCACCTAGTTTTTGAGCGGCTTAAGCTGTTCAAATTAAAAGTCAATAGACGGAAGTCGAGTTTTTGCTGTCCAGTAGTCAAATACCTTGGACATGTCCTCACCAACCATGGTATTGAAGTCGATCCTGATAAAGTTTCTGCCATCAAAAAACGTCCCGAGCCAAAAAAACGTCAAGCAAGTTCTTTCATTTTTACAAACCTGTTCGTGGTACCGACGATTCATCGAAAATTTTGCAAAAATTTCAAAACCGTTAAGTGACCTAACTAAAAAGAACGCCTTGTGGAAATGGGGCAAAGAAGAACAATCCTCATTTGATACATTAAAAACCCTGCTTACAAGTGCTCCTATTCTCAAACAAGCCTGCGATGGTCAACCTTTCATTTTGAAAACAGATGCCAGCAATTACGCTATTGGGGCAGTTCTAGTCCAGGGGGAGAAATGTGATGAGCATCCGATAGAATATGCTTCAAGACTTTTAACATCAGCCGAACGAAATTATTCTACCACGGAAAAAGAAGCTCTAGGTATAGTTTGGGCTGTCAACAAATTCAGAGGATATATAGAAGGCGGCGAAGTAACACTTTTAACTGATCATCAACCGCTAAAATGGCTTATGAGCCTTAAATCACCAACTGGTAGACTTGCTCGTTGGGCACTTCAACTTCAACCATATAATTTCAAGGTCGATTATACACCAGGAAGGACAAATATCGTTGCAGATATGTTATCAAGACCTCCTTGCGAAAACATAGAGCATTTAGATAACAAATGAGAAATTTGTAATTTCCAAATCGACATGCCAACTAGAAGACCAAAAGAAATCCGAGAAGCACAGCTCCAAGATGACCAATTAAAAACCATTATCGAATCATTTGAAAACGATGATGAGAATGTTACTCGTTGGACATCCCGTGGATATCTTCTTAATGATGGAATACTGTACAGATATTCATCCGAAACAGACTCTGATAGTGGTCAACTTGTCATACCAGCGAAAGAACGAGAGACTATTCTTCATGAATATCACAATGCTGCTACCGCTGGCCACTACGGTGTTGACCGAACCATTACAAGAATTGCTTCAAGATATTATTGGCCTGGAATGAGAAACGACATCACCAAACACATTGGCAATTGCCTCGCTTGTCTTAGATATAAACCAAGCAACATGAAACCAACTGGACTTCTCCAAACTGTTTCAAGCAACCAAAGATTCGAAGTACTTTCTGTAGATCTATTTGGTCCTTTGCCTGCAACCCAAGATGGATATCAATGGATTCTCATTGCTGAAGATCTCGCAAGTCGATGGGTTGAAATATTTCCATTAGTAGAAGCAACGGCTGAAAAGTGTGCATTTACCCTTCTCAATGAGGTATTCCTGCGTTATGGAATCCCAAGACGTTTGCATACTGACAATGGTCCTCAGTTTTTATCTGCAATTATGCAACAATTAACTCACTGCCTAGGAATTCAGCAAACTCTTACTCCAGTTTACCACCCCGAGTCAAATCCTGTTGAACGTAAGAATAGAGACCTAAAGACGCAACTCGCCATATTGGTAGGCCTTAACCACTCGTCATGGGCAGATGATCTTCCGTCCATAAGGTTTGCTATAAACACAGCCAAATGTCAAAGTACTGGCTATACAGCTTCATATCTCACGTTTGGTCGTGAGCTCCGCACCATTGATGATATAAATCACGATTTACGAACCATTGCTGAATCTGAAAACTTCATTCCGCAAATTACACCTACCCTGCTTAAAATGTCCGATGTGATGAAGAATGCAAAAGAAGCAACAGAGAAGATGCAAGATTCAAATAAAAAATACGTTGACAAACAAAGACGACCACAACCTGTTTTCAAAATAGGTGACCAAATACTAATAACTTCCCATTTTCTTAGCAAAGCATCAAAAAACCAATCAGCTAAGTTTATGCCAAAAAGAGATGGACCGTATGTAATAATCAAAAAAGTTGGGTCAACAGCATACCAAATTGCCTCTAAAGATGACCTTACAGTTCCATTGGGAACTTATCATTCTTCAGCAATCACAAAATATACACAATCAGCAACGAGGCTAAATGAAGAACCAGTAATGCCTCTTCGCCGACGAGGACGACCAGCTAAATCTATCACATATCCTGTCGCATCATCGAGACGATCTCAGCGCCAGAGGGGGAGATTATAAGATATCCATTTACTGTTAATTCATACAATTCTCATTTAAATGTTCAATATTCTAAATTAACACTCCATGTTTAATCACTTTAAAATAATTTATGTTTGTAAACATATATTTCATTGATTTAAAATTATTTCAAAAATCATATAAAAGGCAGAGCTTGATTCAAAGCAAATCACTCTTGTTTAGTATTTCATTGAGCAAAGGTTGCCTAGCGCTGACATTTCTCAAAAAAAAACTACACCCTGATATTGAAACAACTTCGAATTCAATTAATTAATTTTTCTTTATTTACCACGTCTAAATAATTTCATATTGTTATTCATTTAATTTTCTTTAACTTTCATTAAATTTTTTTCTTGTTAATTTTCTTGCTTAATGTTAAATAAAATTGGTTCACGTTTTGTTAAAATACAATAACGTTTCATTTTTTTCTTTTTTTCTCTTTTCGTATTGTTGTTGTTGTTGTTCTTTTTAATACCTTTGTTCGTTTGTTCTGATCAACGTTTACTACGGTCTTCGGACAGTATAAGCGCCTCAGTACAAATAAACAAAGTTGCGATTGTCAACATTGTGACATAATTTGATAACTGATACTACACAATAGTGTGTAGTCACACCCACGAACATCAAGGACGAAACCTGGTCCTACATTGGTAGAATTTTCTAATGCCAAAAATAATGGCATAGGCTTCCCTATCTATCTGCGTATAACGTTGTTGAATTGGCGAAAGTGTTTGAGAAGCAAATTGTATTGGTCTCTCACTACCATCTGGAAAAATGTGGCTCAATACAGCCCCAACGCCCACTGGACTTGCATCGGTTGCCAGCACTAACGGCAACCTTGGATCGTAATGCACTAAATATGTTTCCATTTGAATTTTTGAACGTACGGTTTCAAAAGCTTTGTCGCAACTACTATTAAAGGAAAATGGAACATTATTTTTGAGTAAGTTGTTAAGTGGATACAAGATCGTACTCAGGTTTTCAAAAAATCTGCCATAATAATTTACTAAACCGATGTATGCTCGAACTTCATCTTTATTTTTCGGTTTTGGCATTTCAGTTATTGCATCGATCTTTTTCTTTACTTTATGAATACCATCGCGGTCGATCTTGTATCCACAATACTCAATTTCGCTAGCCAAGAACTCACATTTTTCAAAATTAACTCTCATATTGTACTTGCTTAATCGTGACAAGACTTCTTCGAAACGCTGAAGATGAATAACATCGTTTGGCGCAGTTATCTTGATATCATCTAAGAAAACCGAAACGCCCTCGATATCCTTGAGGATTTCCTCGATTATGTTTTGCCACTTTGCAGGACCGGACGCGACTCCATACATAAATCTAGTTGGCCTATATAAACCCCTGTGAGTACTCAACGTAAGAGGCTCACGATCATCGGGATGAACTTCTAATTGTAAGTATGCCTTACTAAGATCTATTTTGGAAAATTTTTTACCGCCTGCCATGGACGCAAACAATTCTTCTATTGTTGGCAAGGGGTGTTCTTGAACAAAAATTTGCGGATTTAAAGAGATTTTATAATCTCCGCATATCCGAACTTTACCACCCTGTTTCCGAACGGGGACAATGGGAGTAGCCCATCTTGATGTTTCAACCTTTTCAATTATGCCATTTTTTCTAATTCGTACAATTCTTTTTCGACTGCATCTCGCAAAGCGAAAGGAATTTTTCTTGCCTTTATAAAGACAGGTTTTGCATCAGCACGTAAAGGAATGCGAGCTTGAACATTATTTATCTTGCCCATTGAGTTTTCAAAAACTGAAAAATACTTTTGTTTGAGCTTTTCGATTTGAACAGACATAGTGTCATTAATAGATGAAACCTCTTGAGGTTTTTCACAAGAAAATAATTTATTCCAATCTAATTTAATGCTACGTAACCATTCGCGACCTAACAACGGCTTTCGGTTCGACTCGACAACGTATAGCTTAAGTTCACATTTGTTTTCATCGGACTTTTCATTAAACTTTGACATGTCTTTAATCGAACGAACACGCACAAAGAAGAACCCCAACACTTTAATTATTGTACCACAATAACTTACCAGTTTTGTGTCTGGTGTATTTAATTTCTCACATGGAAAATATTTTTGTTTATCATCGCTGCTAATTATTGTTACCGGAGAACCACTGTCAATTTCGAAACCTAGGATTGAAGAATTTACATTTAGTTCAATAACAAGTTTATTTCTTAAATTAAATGATTCTAAATTAAAAATTTCTTCTATTGACTCTTCTCTTGTTTGCTCATCTATGTCTATATAATTTGTGTTGTTCGATGCTTTAAAGCAAACTGCGCGTAAATGCCCTTTTATTTTGCAAAAAGAACACATCGTATTGCGATGGCGACACTTGTTGGCTTTGTGGTCTTTGCTTCCACAGCGATAGCAATACGATTTCTTTCTGTTATCAGCGGCTTTCACATCAGCCTTCGATTGGGAACCATAATGTTTTCCAAATTTATTTGTAGTTTGTTTAACCTTGGACTTATTTTTTTGTTGAATGTAGCTTACAGGTTGTCCCTCTCTTTGTTGTTGGATCTCTGCTCCCCCTTGTGCTGATAGCTCCATAGTTTTTGCAGTGGCTAAAGCTTTGGATAATGTAAGCTTTGGTGTCTCCAATAACCGGTTTTGTATTATGGGACTTCGTATTCCAAATACGAATTGATTTCGGAGAGCTGTCTCCAAATAATTTCCGAAATTGCAGTGTAGTGCTAATTTCCGTAAAGCGATGCAAAACTCTTCCACGGTCTCTGCGTCTTTTTGCTTACGTAAGTGAAAACGATAGTTTTCCATTATTTCTAATGGAACTGGATCGAAGATCTCTGAGAGGATTGCGGTGACGTCGGCGTAGGCTTTGTCCTTGGGTTTTTCAGGCGCTATTTTGTCGGAGAGAACATCGAATGTTTCTTGGCCTATGTAGTGTAGAAGCAGGTGTATTTTTTTTTTCTTCGGCTATTCCAACTATCTCCATTGCTCCCTCGAACCTTTCAACCCATCTGGACCATTGTGTTTTATTTTTATCGAATTTCTCGAAAACTGAATAATCCGACATGCTTTTATTTTTATTAGTTTCTTAACAAATTGTAATTTGTTTGCAATCACGTGTAGGCATGTAATGCACTTTAAATTGAAGGTTATGTCAAACAGTTTGTAGGTTAGTTCGTGTGCAGATTGAACGTTCTTCTTGTATGTATACGCGTAAATTATTAATTTATTTTTTTTTGTACTTTTTTGTTATGCGTTTTCTTAAAAAACAATTTATGTAAATTTCTGTAGTAATATATAAATACAAAATTTTAATAATTTAAAAGATTCTAAACATCCTCGTCGCCACTAATGTGAAACACAACCTTCTTCTTTGCTAGGCACACACTTTATTCGTCTTCTTCTTAATTGGTATTTGACATTTGTACATAGATATATTACAAACTAGACTAGAGAGAGTGCGTTCAGTGATAGTAAGATAATAATAGGGATATAACATCTTGCAATAGCCCCCGAATCCAAATAGCTTCGGAAACAGCCCCACTGAGTGCCATATACTCAGCTTTACTGGAAGAAGTTGCAACTGTTGTTTGCTTTTTGCTTGACCAGGAAACCGTGCATCCAAAGACTTTAAAAATGTATCCAGTTACTGATTTCCTATCGTTTATGTCACTTCCCCAGTCAGCATCAGCGTAACCGGTTAAAGGGTGATCATCACTTATTTCAAAAATAAGTTTTTTCTTCTTAGTGCCTTTTAAATACCTCACTATTCTTTAAAGTGCTTGCCAGTTATTTTCTGAAGGGTTTTGTTGATACCTTCCCATTTATCCAACGGGAAAACATATATCAGGTCGAACACATAGCATGATATACATGAGGCTTCCAAGATACTCTCTGTAAGGCTTGTTAAATTCTTGCTCTGATCAGTTGAAGTTGTAACCCTTTTTCCATTGGACTTCTTGTTGGATTACACTCTTCAATCCCAAATTTTGCGAGCAGTTTGTCGATACTTGATTCTTGTGAAAGTCTTATTACATTTTCTTGAACATCAATTTTGATTCCAAAGAAAAATTTAAGATTTCCACAATCTGACATTTTAAAGGTTGATTCTAGTTTTGTTTTAAGTTCTTGTAATTTCAATAAGCTCTTTCCAGTTATCAATAAATCGTCCACATACAATATAAGTATAATCAGGTCATCTTCTTCTTGTCCCATCTTAGTGAATAAGCAATAGTCATGTCTAGATCTCTTGAACCCCAACTGAATAATAAAATCATTCAACTTCTTGTTCCAACATCTAAGAAATTGTTTAAGGCCATAAATGGACTTATATAATCTGCAAACATCCATCCTTCACTGAAACCCTTTCAGGAACAGCCATGTACAACTCCTCATTTAATGTGCCATGCAAAAATGCGGTTTTCACATCAAGTTGGTGAAAGAGAAACTTGTTTCGTAAGGCCGCAGCTAACACAGTTATAATAGTGGTTAGTTTCGCAACGGGTGAATAAGTCTCTTCATAATCTATCCCAGCTTTTTGCGTAAACCCTCTAACTACTAGACGAGCTTTGTACCTTGTGCGTTCACCATATTCATTTTGTTTTATTTGGGCTTCAAGGTCTTTGCATTTTTCGGTTTTGTTACCACTTGCCAAATATCATTTTCTTTCATAGAGTTTAGCTCTTCTTCAATAGCCTTGAACCATTTTGGAGCATCGGAACGTCTTTGGATTTCATCATATGAATTAGGTACACCTGTCGAAAATTCATCCGCAGCAGTTATTCTATAACACATGATAAAATCATGAAACTTACTTGGAAGTCGAGGCTCCCGTTCACTGCGCCTTGTAGTTATCTCATTATGAAGATTACCACTATCAGTTTGCGAAGGGAGCGCAGCTGCATCTTCCCAAACATCGGTTTCTTAATTTTCTTCTTCATCTATTCGATGTTCATCGTTTTCAGCTTCATTCACATCGCAATCAGTATCTTGGATATTTTCAACACAAACAAGTATTTTATATACTTCTTCCCCTTCTTGCTCGTGGGTGTCGAATATCGTTATTTACTTATTTTTTTGGTCATTTTTTTGAACTTGATTGAATGGAAAGACATTTTCATCAAACTTTACGTCACGGGCAGTGAAATTTTTTTTATTGTGGATGTCCCAAAACTTGTATCCATTTGGTACGTATCCAATCATGATTGATCTTCGGCTCTTGGAATCCAGTTTCTTTCTTTGTTGACTTGGAATCCATGCATTAGCCTTGCATCCAAATACTCGGAACTTTTCAAAATCTGGTTTTGAACCATACCACAACTCTGCAGGTGTCTTCTTACAATTTAACGACTAAGTTGGTGTTCTGTTACCCTAAACTTGCTCGTGTGGCCGCCAGGTTAATAAGGTATGTTGCAATAAGTGCTGCCTCACTCCACATTCGTTTCGGCATGTTGGATTGCAATAACATAGTTCTTATCTTTTCAACAATAGTTCTGTTGAACCTTTCTGATACTCCGTTTTGCTGAGGTGAGTATAAGAGACTGTAGGTTCAACTTGAATGATAATTGATAAACAATTTAATAGAAAACAGGTCTTGCTTCTAGAATGTTGAAATTAGGAATGAGAAAATTTCTGACACAAAATTTTCTCAATAATAAAATATTAAAAAACGATTGTTTTGTTTTTAAATAGAAATTGTGAGTTCCATAAATTGTGAATTCTTTGAAATAAAAAAAAGGGAAAAATTAGCCCACCCACATGTATTACAACAGCTACCACGTATGTAGGTGACAGCTTAGTCCTAAAAAGATGAGGTCTTTTCATCACCCACATTCGATAATAGTAGGTATTTGCATCTTTTTCTGTTCAGAATCTGAAAAAGCAGTTGGTTATTGCACTTTGTGAAAAAGTTCATACATACATGTTGGAGGTGGTTGTAACCAAAAAAAAACAACGACATTGAAGGGAGAAAGTCTGTCAACTAGTGAATTGTACCTTTACACTTGTAAACCAGATTTAGAACAGTTTAGAAGAAGAAAGAAAGAATGAAAAAGATCGGAGGTGGTCTTCCCTAGTATTTACCTGTGCGATTCAGGTCTTATCCAAACTGTTGGCGAAAGTCCTCAGATGTCCTGAGATACTCATCTTAGAGGTTATCGTCCCGCAAAACTTCCTGTGTATCCTAAATTAATCAATATTTCAAAATTAATAAATTCATCTGAAATCCATCAATCTATCAATTTATGCGATACAAACAGAAAAAGAGACATTATCTCATCGTCAAAGGCCAAAACGAATATCAGATTTATGTTTCTCATCAAAATCTCATTCTCTGAGGCGATAAGCCAATCAACTGAATATTTCATTCCATCACATTGATTTTGTCGTCTCTTCATATAAGTAGAAACAAATCATCACAACAACACTATTAAGGTAGTCCCACAGAATGACAAATTATAGCCATCCTGAAAAATCCCCAAATACTGTTTATATTTATGTTTTATTGGAACCCCAACTCGTTCCTCACATAGCATACTTAGGTCGACTATATAAATAAAATCCCCTGGAATGTGGTTTAAGTAACCGAATGACGTTCGTTGACTCACATTTATATCCCCAACATTGGCCCACTATTCGTATAACCGAACTTCAAATGCGGTTTATTGTAATGGCATAGGTCTACCGTGTCTGGGGTTCAAGGATTCAAAGTCTCTGCATAAGTAAACGAATTCATTAACCTAAATAAGACCTAAAGTCCAATTATTTGATTTACTGCTAATGAAATTCTCCTTTCTCATTCGGAAACTATTAAATCTTGAGACTCTCCTTTTTCTGTCTATATCTCTAGGTGGGTTATGGTTATGTCCTTTGTTACCTTTAAGGACGAACCGGCAAAACCGAAAAAAAGAAGTGAGTGTGTGTATAAACATGCAGTGATGCTTTGCGATATAAATTCAGCCAGATAACCATCGCCATCGTTCACATAAGCAAATATATCCTTCAATCCATTTTATTGTAGACCACAGAGCATCCTTGGATGAGTCTCTTAAGCATCTAACTGGGGCTCAAGGATGTAGTATTTGGGATTTCCCCAAAAAAATCTATACCCACTCGTTTGGGGGAATATAAAAACAAAAGAATTCGAAGATAATAAAATGTTTATTACGACTGCTACCTAAGCCGTAAGATTGAATTGAAATTAGGTATATTTCGGTCCATATATCGGCCCAACTCCAGACTCATGTCTATGTCTACAATTGCAAGGGAAGCAATAAAGTTCATCGTATCCTTGTTTTGTCGACGATGGCTACGAGCTACAATGTCTCTGGAAGAGAGGATTCGTTTTATTGTTGTCTCCCTCTTCGAGTTGATTTTCGTTGTTTGGCGCTTCGAAACACTGCAGATGGACCAACGTTGTTCGGTTAATTCGTTGGTTTCTTGGTCGGTTGGGTGCTCATTGCTGTGTGTGTGTGTGTGTGTGTGACTGACCTCGTCTTCTTTGGGTCATATTGATTACCCGGAAGGTTCTATTTAATGACCGTTGCTGGACCCTGTGCTGCTGATGGTGTCCGCATAAAAGAGGATCATCTACATCTTCCACGCAAAGCTTTTATATAAATTTTCATACACATATCATCTGCCCTTCGCTTCCTCTCGCCTCTTTTTTTGACATAATTAAGCAAACAGGTTTCTGGATACAAGGACATCACATGAAGAGGATTTTGTTAAAAGGACTTATGTGTTGCCGCTATCCTTAATTTCTCCATGGATGGATGAATGTGTTAAGAGGAAAGGACAAAGTACGATGACCATGAGTTAGAAATGATACTCGTTAACCAAATCAGTGGTCATGGGATAGGGTTACCATTTCATACAATTGTCCTTTGAAAAATTTTAGTCCTGAGAAAAAATAGACTAGCTGGTCACCGTAATTTGACAATATCCACCATAAGTACTGTATCACTGAATACTGCGGCGGTAACATACTTATATATAGACTGACAGACAAGTCTTAATTGATTTCTGTCGTTGTCCTTTTATCTACAGAAGTTTGGATCTGAATTTTCTTCATTTCCTTACACGAACAAAGAACAAACTGTAAAGTGTGCGGTGAGTGCGGTATTCGTGGGTTAAAAATTGTTCACCAGAAAGGACAGTGAGTGCATATAGGGCAGATGACTATTATTTCAACTCTGGACAAGTGCTTAAAAATGTGGCGAAAGTAAATGGAGGTACATTATTCTGCAAATGAGAACAGGTGTTAATTAAGAGTAAATTAAAAATTTTGTTTTATAATGGAGAGGTTTTAAGAGACATTTCGTATATCATTTTGCTTTTGCTCAGTATTTAAAAGCAGTTAAAAGCTTATAAAGGGAAATTCGATATCCTTGGGTAATAATGAGATGTGAAATAATTTATTTAAAATTTCTTAATACCAGTTTTAAATAATTGAAACGGAGGAAAATTATTTTCTTTTAGTTGAAAGAACTTGAACTAGAACTAGTCTCAGTATTTATTTTGGGTTCGTTAGAAGAAATAGAAGTCAAAGCAACTATCTTGACATCCGTCAAGAGATATATAACAGGTGTTTTTTTCGAGGTATAAAACTTTAAGTTGGCATTCTTTTTCAAGACGGCGACCGATTTAACAGCTGTCAAGTGATTTATTCATAGTTTGGTTTGGCAATTCATCATGAATACTTTCACGCCTGTAACGGAACCAGTTGTTCCCCCTCTCCAGGCTATACCACCTTTACGACCTTAGCTCTATAGGACCCTAAGGCCGGAGGGTATCCAGGCTACGGCTACGCGGCATGCTTGCATGTGCCTTAGGCTTGCTCGACGGGGGGGGGGGGTTCTTATAGCCACAGCGCTGGATGTTGTTACCTTTTTTTTCATGCAAAAAAAAAAAAAAGGGTTCAGAAAATTTCCGGGACCCGAAGCTTTGAACAGGGGAAGGGCGTGTTACCGAAGGGAGAACGTGGGAAATCTACTCTCTATCTCAACTCCCACCCCTCCTCATATCATACTCACCATGACCTTGATTTAATAATCATGAATTGAATAATCATGATGTCCAGGAGCTGTGGTTCCAACAAGACGGCGGCGCAAATGTCATACAGCTCGTACCACAATCGATTTATTGAAAAACACGTTTGGTGACCGCCTAATTTCACGTTTTGGACCTGTGAATTGGCCTCCAAGGTCTTATGATTTAACACCGCTAGACTATTTTCTGTGGGGTTATGTAAAGTCATTGGTCTATGCGGATAACGAACAAACGCTTGACCATTTGAAAGACTACATTCGGTGTTTAATTACCGATATACGGCCACAAATGTTGGAAAAAGTCATCGAAAATTGGATGTCCAGATTGGACTACACCCGAGCCAGCCGTGGTGGTCATATGCCAGAAATCATACTTTATTTAAAATGTAATGCCACAAGATTATCTTTCGAATAAATAAAAAATTATGTCAATCGAATATTCCATCGTTGTTTTATTGCAATTTGAAGCCTAGTATATAGTTCTCCAAAAAAAAAAAGAATGTATTTCTTATGGGAGAGATTTTTGCCGATAAAAAAATATTTTACATTTCCTCACTGTGATCCGAGCTGTAAACCAAAATCGAAAAAAAAAATTTATACTCACCTCGATTTTTTTTTTCACACAAAAAAATGTAAACCTCATTGTTTTGGCAGAAAAAATTAAAATATTCGATTTTCATGAAAAAAAAATTTTTCTCCTCTTATTTTTTTTTCATACAGAACTGTATACTAGGCTTAAAGTTATATACCTCTAAACAAAAAAAACACCCTTTATATGCAAAACGTTTCAAAAATTGTTATAATGAATTTTGATTACTACAAATTAATGTAAGGACACTACGGCGTATACGTAACATAAATTATGAAGAATGGATTTGCTTTCTTCAACTTCTCTCTACCTTGTTATTATTATTGGTGCTAGGTTTAAATAAATAAAAATCAAAACTTTATTTTTTTTACTTGAAAAAATAAGTGACACCGTATAACATACTATTCGCTTCAAGCAGCGGCGACGGGTGCCTGTAAAATGTAGTCGTTCATATCCAAAATCAACGCAAATACACATTCTAAAATTCAAATACTATGCTGGGCTAGTCTCATTTCCTTCATTCCATTATTAAAACAGGAAAAAAAGGTTTCCTCTTTCCAAACTGATTTGAAGACAATCATGAGCAATGAACATGATCGTCCGTCTGTTTCATTTATCATATTCAAAAACTACCCACTTTTCTCATTTCCAAAATTCTGTGTATTCATTCAAGCTCTACTCGTCCGCAACTGCACTTAAATGATCTCTATGGGTTGAAGTCATTGCCAGATCGTTCAAACGACATTGGTAGATACACATCAGTTGAGTAAAAAAAAAACAGTAGAAGGTAGCTAGTTCGTTTTGTTTTATTTATGTGGTTTACTAAAGGTATGCACGAGTTGGAACTGGAAGTGGATACATTATTATGTAGGACGCAGGCTCATTAGATAAAGATATGTATGTATGTTTATCGTATTTGGAATAAAAAAACAAAAAATGTGTGAGATGTGAGTACGGTGCGTGGAAGGTGGAAATGCTAGTCGTTCATGCACGACTTGAACAGTATGACGCCTCTCCACTGGCTTCGAATATACCTAAAGTTCAATTTCTAATTCTGGATTCAAGATTTCTATAAAAAGAGAAATATATTTCCTTAACCCACATTTTGCCAATTGCTGTGGAAGTGACAATATCGAAAAAAATCGATGTTTTTGTTGCGTTCAGCATTTTCCTTCTCATTGCAATTGTCAGAAATTTGAACAATATACACCGAACCCTCTTCTCTAACCCTTCCCTTATTTCCTAATATCATCGTACTTGGGAACTAACTCCACTTAACAAAAATGGACTAAGTTCGCACTTAATTCTTCAGTGGAGTTCGTCCCGTTGAGTTATTACCTTGCCCCGTGAATTTCACGCCGATAAACAAAAATAATCATCTTTATTTTATTCTCTTTCAAAGTTCTGCAACTCTTTAAATGATGAACAAAGCATTTCGAAAATCTCAAGTTAAATTAAGTTGCGTAAAGAACAAATGGCAATTGAATAATCTAATTCAAATGTAAAATAATGTATGTTTTCTCAACTAGGCAAACGGAAGTAAATACTTTCAATAATGCTAACATTTAATCTGTAATACCATTTCTGTGGTCTTTCAGCCTTCTACCTTGTAAATATTTGATAGACTTGACTTCTTCGCAGGGATTCTCTTTCTCAAATCAAGATAATCCCGTAGGATTGAAGCTCCCTCCAACTGAACAAATTTCATATTTCCTTGGCTATTACTCAAGCCAATGATGATATCCCCTCTTTTATGATGAACAAGCACAAGAATAGAACGATCTCATACTTTGTCTCTTACATACTTTATTATGACCAACTGTGTGCAAAATTATACATTACCACTGTTAGTACATTGTATAACAACCAAAAGCATTAATCAGTCTTGCCTGAATTTTTCACGCACAATTACTCATCAGCACACTCAAAAAACATTATTGCCGCCGAATGAGTTGCAATAAATCCTTAATGTTAAAATAAGGGGTCCCACTGTGGATCCGTCGCGTCGTCGGTCGTCGCCAGCAGGAAAACGTATTCCAGGATCCACGCTCCAGGTATGGTATTATGAAGAAATAAAAAAGAACTCACGTACACATTCGTTCGTCACCTTGTAATATTCTTAAGTTTCAGTTTACTGGCAAGTCGCAGCTCACAACTCGCACAGCAAAATAATATTAGAAGATCCCTTTTGTTCTGTTGAAGTTCATTAATCACATCCTGTCTTCGACGTGGGTTCGCTCAGCTTGCACACGTTTTTAATGTTTACTCGCTTTTTTGTTTTGTTTGATTCTTTTTTGTTCGTACTCTCGTTTTGTGTTCATGTGTTCTGTTGAAATATAAAATTTTAATGAAACATGAAGAGTTCTTTTATCATTGTCAAACACACAGAAATGTCATTTTTGTTAAAATGTTGAGAACTTTTTGCTGTTTTTTTATTGTCATAATGAAACGAATATCCGCTCTAAACAGCGCGTGGGGGGTTGACACGAAAGATGGGATTAAAAGGAAATTAATTATAATCTTAAATTAAAGGTGATACAGGGGTTTGGTTTGAATTCGCATAAGTGGAACATTTGAAAAAGCAATTTATTTCATACTTTGTAACATGAATAATAAAAGATACCTATACAGCGACCGAAACCTCTTTGAAACTTAGTCCTCCATTCACATCCTCACTCTATTATATCTGTGGCCCCAAGCAACAACCATGAAGGTCGAGTTATAACATCCTTAAAGAATGAAGTCTAAGGTTTTCGATTGCCATTTTAAAGTTATCTTAACATGTTTAACGCAAGCAATATGGATATTTGAAGAAATACAAATTAATACCCAGTTTTGAAAAGCTTAGTTAAGAGAATTAAAGCAAATTGGGCCTTGGGCAAAATGGCTTTTTACCACATCAAACAAGATCAAATCCATATCGTTGCTTCAGTCGCCATGTTTCTGAACTGCTGCAAAATATATTCTTCATATTTGGATAAAAAGTCTTGAAAAGTCAAATCACACTTTGGACTTTCGGGTGTCGTTGTATAGCAAATACAGTTTTTGGTTTAACCTTCGCTTCTGGTGTCTTTGCCTGCATTCATTGTGTAGCTCAAGTAGGCAGAGTTCCAAAATACCCAAGGTCGTCGGTGTTGACATTTGAAATTTGATCTTGTTCTCATTGGTTGTGCAACCATGGTACACAAGCACAGCACTGGCATACAGCTTCCAATTATTACTTATTATTATTAACATTGGAAGTCAAGAAAGTCATAAGACACTGCATCGCCTTGTCAAAGGTCTCCTTATTTGACCTTAAATTCATTCCTTAAGTAGGTACATCAAACAATGAGCAATGTAATTTCTCAATCCTGACATGAAATGAGTTTTCCTAAAGGATGCTAGAAGCAAATAATTTGTTACGAATCTTGAAACAATATATAATGTTCACTGCGGCGTATACGTAACCAAAGTAAAAAAAGGTTAAATACTAAATGTGAAATTTGTTCTTAACCTTAGTGGCGCGACAGCTCTTGCAGAGCCAAGGCCTTAGTCGGCTTACTCACATCAACAATTCTCTAGGTGCGTGTGAAAAATTGAGGGGACATACAATTTTACATCGATTCTAAACGGCTAAGTTGAGAAGCATTTTTCGTAGCAATATTTTAAAAATCTAGCTTGTTATTAAAGAAGAATATTTGGAGAACTAGTCAACACGGCCATACCACGATTCTAAACAAAATACGTTGGCAACAACGTTTGTACAGATTACATGACCCCTTATTTAGACTTCAATAAAAACTTTACTACAGCTCAAACCCCGAATTTAATTTCAGGACTAATGGCTCACCATAGTGGGTTTGTAGTCCCAAAATAGAATTCGGCACTTATGTTCAACCATAGTTAGACTGTGCGGAAAAATAAATAAATGTTTAATTTGTAAAATTGTAAAATTGTGTTCATAGTCAATAAATTGGTTGAATTTATCACATAAATTGATTGCATTATAATTAGTTACATTCCTCGTAAAAACTGTAGAGCTCAGTTTCATGCTGGGAAATAATTCCACCAAAAAAATTGTGCAGTTATTTCCCACTTGCAGGGGGAATTTATTCCACTTTAAAAAGTGGAGCAAATTCCTACTTTGAGTGGAGTAAATTCCCATGTGGAGCAGATTCCCGTGGAGTAATTTCCCTGCACCGTAAAAATATAATTCAAAAAGCAAATGATAGATGGAACCTACTAGAAATCTGCGGTAACACCAGGAAACTCTGGCCTCATTAAGACAAGAAAAAATCCGATAAGATTTTACTTCTCAAAAACCGTTCTTAAGATCCCTCATAAGCGTGATAACGGGATATAACCTACTTGGCTACCACAAAAAGAAGATGGGGCTTAGTAAAGACGACATATGCAGAGGCTGTGGCGATGAAGAAGAGCACGAGGACACGGCTCACTTCCTATGCCACTATCCAGCACTTTGCCGTACTAGATTAAAATTTTTAGGCAACTATTTCTTTAATGAACTAGAAGAACTATCTGAACTCCCAGGCAATCGCCTACTGATTTTTGTCAATTCCACCAAATGGCTCGACCAACTATAGAATTCATAGGTTAAATTACTTTTTCAGAAGTCACAATACTTCAGGGTATGACAAGGGATCTACATTGATCTAAGTGTGATGGTAACAAAACCAATTGTCAACCCATATAACCTAACCTTACCTAACCTAACCTAAAGAAGAAGTGGTAGCTTAGTTAGTTAGTGATTATCCTTAGTTTTGTGAAAAGTCGACGGTCAATGCATGAGGCACATTCCTGATCTAAGGCCACATTGAAATTTACATTTTTGCTACCTACTTTTTTCTGGTGACTTCCTTATAGCTAAAATCAAGCCAAGCTTTTTCCTTGGGTCTATACTTTTATCCCAATTAGGGTTGACGTTTTCATTCCCAAAAGAATTACATTTGTGACCTTGTCAACGACGCACGGTATCTACGTCACTATCGAGGATCAGTGACGATCTTGAAGAAATAAAAACCTTTATACAGCCGAAACTAAATTTAAGGACAAATGATTATCATGAATGGTGCGAATCACGAAAAGCCCCGTGGTTACATAGAATAACCAATGGGGTATTAGAGTTCGACGAATTTCTACAAAAAATCTTCAGTGGAAATATTACTACCGGCAAACACTTCTTTTCAGTTATCTCACCATCGCAATCAGTGGAGCGTTGTGTGAAGAAAGAGACCGAAGTTTCAAAGGCAGTTCCATTTTGGTAAATAGGACAAAGGTGGGGTAGTAAGAACATGAATACACCCTAGATTAAGTTTAAATTAATAAAAATGAATTTCGAAGAACTCTCTTGAAAAGTATTACGGTAATAAAATATACATGTTACAACATTGGTTTAAAAGCAATAATTTGGCACTACTTACTGCAATGAATACCCGAAATGAACGCGCACGGCTAGCCTCATAAACTTTTAGGGACCCACTGAAGAGTGCGCATATGATAAAACAGATATCTTCTTCAAACTAGTAGAAAGTTGATTTTAACACAAAAATAGATACGTACCCGTATTCAGCTTGTGAGATAACAGCAAAAACAAAGGACCGATATTATGCCGACAATTCGCAGTTCATGGTTTCCTTCAAAAGTGCTGTATGAAACGGCGCATGTATTTTATGCGCGGTTCTCGATTATTTTAATTTAAACTCTAATTCGGTGGTGCGCTCATTATTATTTTGATTTATTAGTATCCCTTTTTCTTTCGCACTTCATCTACGCAAAACATGCGCCGTGTAATACCGGACATCATCATCAATTGTGCCACTAGCTGTTTGACATGCCGCGCAGTTTTGTTGAAAGCACAGCTTCTGCACTTCATACCTGCCCATTTGTCCGGTTTCCTTTGTCTGTAACGTTCTGACCAGCATCGTGATTTTCAAAATAAATTTGCACAATTTGAAGGTGTTTTTCAGTCTTCAGCTTATTTATGTTGAAATGCCAAACCTTACTAAGAACAAATCACATGATAGCTGACAAAATGACCGCCAGTTTAAATTGGGTTGCAAACTTAAATTTCTATGCTGTTAGGGACACTTCAAGTACCTTGGAAAGGATTTGACATCGCAGATCTGAGACGAATACAATATTCACTACACTCTAGATAGAGGTTGTGTAGAAGCCAGGACTTTGAAGCCTTGAGAGGAGATTTTAGAAAAAATTACTTTGTGAGAAATTTTTTCAAACGCTTTGCTGGAGTCAGTTGAGCTCTTATCAACTCCATTTCCATTTTCAAGGGCACTTAGGGAAGAGAGTCAATTCTTGATGAATGCAAGCAGGTTGGCTCTAACTCTCCTAGAGCTGTTGTTGCACTATTCATTTAAAACCATTTTTCATTTAAATCGATTCAGCAGATTAGAAAGAAAGAGTCATCGCTTCCCTTTCGTATTAAGCCGAACTGTGTTTAGTGGTTTTGATTTTATTTTACAAATTTCCACAAAGTAACGTCTGATGGGTCCACTAGCAGGCTAAGTTGTTATAGATAGTTATTCGGGAATACACACACAATTTCAAAATCGGTCCAGCCTGTCTGTATGTATAGTTTTATCCAGCCTTGGGGATTTCAACCCTTAACATCGGAAAGATAGAAATAAGTAGGCCAAAGTAATGTTCAGTCTTTTGATTGCCTCCACATTTCATAGCAGTAGATAATGATAATTTAGTCACCAAAGGTGTTTAATAAACTGTCACGAAAGATCACTTCTTCTGCCATTTCCAATACCATCACCCATCCCAATACACTGTCAGAATTAATAACAACATTACATTCATGAAACCACTGACCAAATTGAACAACAACCATTCGACCAGCAACCAAGTAATCATATTTAAATGAAAATACGACTCCTTCGAGATCCAAGTCCATTAATCGAAAATAAATTACTCGTTCCATATTATTCCCAAATTGAATGGGTAAGCAAAAAAGTACTCCCCAACCAAACGTCACGGCAAAGAGCGCCCAAACGCCAAAACAAGTCCTTTCTATGCAACGCACTGTGTCCGATAAAGATCCAGTCCTTCTGAATTTCTTCGACGGAACATGGATTTTATGTGTTTCTTATTTATAAAAAGGCGTTTAGTGAAATTTATTCGAATAAGCACAGATAAATTGTCAGGGAATGTCAAAAACGATTGGCTGAACATTTGTTCAGCTTGGAAGACCGAACTGGTTCTTAAATGGAATCAGCCAGGGCTCGTATAAGTATAACCGACTTAGAAGTTCCCATTTAACAAGACAGAAAAAAGGAAGTACGGAGGCTCTTCTGGAGTGGAATGTGTAGAGATACGCGAGTGTTATCATCATTTTTATCGATATGTAATAATATTTGCAACTGGGAGCAATACCAACAACAAGGATGTGTTTGCGCTTGAGAAATATAATAGTAGGCTCGATTTGGCTTCATTGGAATAATGTGTCCTGAGGGGAAGTAATGTGCGGTTTTTTTTCGATCAATATTACATTTATATTGAATGTCGATTTGTGCGGTTCCAACTACAACAACAACGAGGACATTATTTAAGAAAGAGAGAATATGGGTGACTTTCGATGTGTTATGATTTGCCGAGGCTAATTTTGGTAATTTTATAACATGTGGAGAGTGTCGCTGCGGGAGAATGAAGAAGGACAGCAGATGCCTCAAATGGGAATTCAATGATAGTGGATGGTTATCATGACTACCACACGCATACCAATGAAATATAATCTAATTAATCGATTAAAGCTGTCAATGCAAACAACCAAATGGAGCGAACGTTATTTGGGGTGTTTATTTCATTTGATTTGGAATTTGTTTGTTCTGTCTTGAGTCAGGTTTGGCAAGGAAAAAAAGTATATTAGGTCCTTGGGAGGTAAGGAAAGTTAGAGCAGTTTTATTAGCTGAGTTCAATCCAATTCTATAAGCACTTTCAATGTTTTGAATACAACGTCATTTGTAAATTAAACTGTCAGAGCACTTTTGTCGATGGATCTAAAATATATAGTTCTTCTGGCATTTTTGTTTGCTTGAATCGACTCGACTTTGTCGTCGTACTGCTCAACAATTGAACACCTCAAAAAAATTTCTGATTCGAAATTTGAATAAAGATTTGATTTTCTTTAAAGGTTCAATTGGTTCAAGAGATGAACAATGCTAACCATTTGAAGTGTCGGTCGTCGCCAATACGGTGAACAGTTGGTTGGTGATGACACAAGGAAAATCTTCTTCAGCTACGATACTCAAATTCGCCTCTTTGGATTCGGTTAATAGAAATCTATGTGGATGGTGTTAGCTGGTGCCTTTTGCCACACCATTCAAACTTGGCTTTTTTGGCCGAGAAATTCAAAGAAAATTTTATCTCACGTGCGATAAGTTCATAGCCTATAAATAAAAGAAACCGAAGTAGGAATCTGTAGTCCAATTTGACCAATTTGGCCATGCCGATGGGGGAAGTTTGAGCCGGAGCGCTATCATTATGTAGTTGAAGAGCACTTTTTCTCAACAAGTGGGACAATGTTTCCTCCGAATCGTCGTCGAATCGGTCTAATAACTCCTCCTCCTCCTTGACCGTTTTGCTCTTCTCTTTGTAGTCGATATACACCCCAGAAAACGATGGCCATCACCGTCCAGCCCATGAAACAGTCTTCACCGTCTTCGGAGTAAGTTCGCCGTCTGTAGTAGACTGTTTCGACTGTTCCTTGATCTTTGGTGAGCCAGTGCACTCAACGTAGAGACTCTTTTGTATTGCCTTTAACAGCGTCTCACCCTGCTCGGTCTCACTGTTGGACTTGTTCTTGTAACAAAACGTTACAGCTTATTTATTTTGTTCGACAAAATTTAAAAGTGGGCCCACGATAAGGCCTGAATAAGCATGAAATATACAACCGCCCCATCTACAAATATACTACGATCATCCTCCCCTGGAAATTACAGTAAAAAAAAGGGAACGCAACAACCGAAATCGCCGAATACAACAAAAGGAAGCAACAACACGAGATCAGTTTCTTTGTTTGTGCTACAATTCACAATCAGCACCGATCAAAAAATGTAGGTATAAGGGGAAGTGTTTTCGCAATCGAAAATCAGTTTCTGTTCCGCTTCGGTAGAGTACACATCGTGCGCAAAAAAGCGCCTGAGGCTTGCATTCGTATATCGTATACCACATCTTTTGAGGCAAGACACTATTTTTAGAGCTGCCCATTTATTTTAACCGACGACAGGGGCTTCTCTCCAATCCTATATTTTTGCCGACCGATTATTTTGTGTATTTTAATATTCTACAAACGGAAGCAACTACTCAACCCTTCATTTCACAGGCTTTATTGTGAACAGGAGTCTCGTTTTGACTTGACTCAGTTTATTCTTTGATTCACTCCTTCCACTCCATCTGAGTGTATCAAAGACAGGGTAAAAGCCCACACTGATAGAGATTAAATCAGCTTGTAGTTGCTGTGGTATTATAAGTTGAATTTTTGTAAAATGAATTTAATGTAACCTCAAAAAGGTATGTAAGGGAAAAAGAAGAACCACACTGTATACTGACGTTTTCCAGAATGACTTTAATTTCTTATCTTAGTATGACAATTCTCATATGAGGTTAATTCACAATTCATAAATTTAAAATTCATTGTACAATTCACAATAGATTATTCATATAACAATAATTCATAAATATGTAACAGTCTTCCCCACTATATAATGCTTTGATAACGAATTACTGGACGACGCACTCGTTCTGATCTCCTTATCTCGGTTGTTTGTTCTTGTCTTCCTTCACCTTTGTTGTTTGCAGCAGCATCACAATCAGATTTCTCTACGGTGTTTTTCGTTTCTCCTCCAACATCTACCGTTTCCTTTACGTTTGTCAAGCTTTCATTCATTGTTGCTAAGTTGGTCTCTGTACCAAGTTCTTCTTGAATCGCCGTCTTTGCTGGTTGTTGCTCTAAGGAAAAAGATAATGGTTTATAAGTGTTATTACCTTCAACAAGTGTGGAACGCATCTGGTCAATGTGCCTCCGGTAACAAGTTCCGTCAACATCCACTAAATAGTGCAGAAGTCCCTCGCGTTTAGCTACTTTCCCAAACTTCCATTTAATCTCCTTGTTCTGGGAGTAGCGCACTTGAACCAGATCTCCAACAGTAAAACTTCGCTTGCATTCGAAACTCCTTTCCATCTCCCCCTCATGTGGTGCTGCTGACTTCAGCAAATCAAGTCTCGTTCGGAAATTAAATTTCAACATAGATTCGGCCGGACTCTTCCCCGTTGTTGTCGATGGAGTTTTTCGGTATTGTAAAAGTAGTCGGTGTAATTTCGTGTGCAAATCTCCAGGGTCATTAACCGATGATCGGAGGCCATCCTTCAGAATTCGCACAAAACGTTCGGCTTGTCCATTCGTGGCGGGGTGTGCGGGTGAAGAAAGTTTGTGCTTAATACCATTTGATCTCAAGAAATCGCCAAACTCTTTAGAAGTGAAGTTTGTGCCGTTATCTGACACGAGTGTATTCGGTAAACCAAACCTTGCGAAAACTTCCCTCAATGCGCGAATTGTAAAAGAGCTAGTTATTCTCTTCATTGGAAAAACTTCCAACCATTTCGTCTTCGCATCAACGATAACTAAGAAAAAGTGTTCCATGAACGGTCCAGCAACATCGATATGTACGCGCTGCCAAGGTTGGGCAGGAATATCCCAAGGATGATTAGTTGCTTTGCTTGGTTCGGTAAGTACTTTCGCACAATCACGACAGCTTTTTACCATCTCCTACCGATCTATACCCGGCCAGTAGCAATAGCTCCTTGCCATAGCTTTCATTTTAGTGATTCCAATATGAGCTGTGTGCAGTTCCTGTAACACTTTCAGACGCAGTGTTGATGGAATCAGAATTCTTATTCCTCTGAAAATGCACCCATCTTGCAGCATAAGATCACTTTCCATAGCACTGTATGTCGAGTTCTTGAGAGAACCCCCTGTTTGTAGTTGGATGAACAGTAAGGACAGTTCTTTATCCCTTTTCATCTCTTTTAAAATTTCGGTTTTCGTAACGGGTAAAACATCTTCCCAAAGCTGATAAACTTCTTTTGTTTGGTGTTCTGAAACTTCTATGGGAAATCTGGAAAGATAGTCAGCGTTAGTGTGCTCTTTAGTATTTTTGTATCGAATAGTGTAATTGAATCCACTTAAGAATAGTGCGTAATGTAATAAACGCTGAGCTGTAAGAGGTGGTAAATTTTTCTCGGGGTTGAATATTGAAGTCAATGGTTTGTTGTCTGTAATGAGGGTGAGCTCTCTCCCATAGCAATAATCGAAGAATTTGTGTAGTCCCCAAAAAATGGCAGTTGCTTCTTTATCTAATTGACTGTAATTGGTTTCGGCTTTTGACAGACTCCTTGAAGCGAAAGCGATAGGTTTTTCACCTTGGTCCGTTGAGTGCGACAGTATTGCCGAAAGGCCAAATGGTGAAGCATCAGTGGCAAGTATGAGTGGCAAATTTTCGTCAAATGGAGCGAGAACATTCTCACTCATGATCTCTTTTTTTAGAACTTCGAACGCATGCTGGCAC
The DNA here is from genome assembly GCA_943590905.1 of Sphaerophoria taeniata. Classification (NCBI taxonomy): domain Eukaryota; kingdom Metazoa; phylum Arthropoda; class Insecta; order Diptera; family Syrphidae; genus Sphaerophoria; species Sphaerophoria taeniata. The sequence goes on along the minus strand of OX016540.1, from coordinate 227,064,576 downwards.
TCCGGAAACCATTCAAATCGTTGATCTTTTCTTAGAAACTTGTATAATGGATGCAATTTGGTAGACAAGTCCGGAATGAATTTGTGGTAATAGTTAACAAGGAACTGCCGTAGCTGAGAAACATATTTCGGAGGCTTCATTTCAGAGATAGCATGTACCTTATCGGGTGTTTTGTGTAGGCCATTCTTGTCTATTTTGTGTCCCAAATAAATGACACTTTTTTCAAACAGTCTGCACTTAGACTTATTCAAATGAAGATTGAACTTATGTAGTTTTTCAAGAAGGCAGTTGCATCTTTTGAGAGTCTCTTCTAAATTTCGTCCCATAACAATAATATCGTCGAAAAAGCAGGCTGTTCCCTCGAGATCATTGATAATATGTTGATCCATAAAACGTTGCCAAATGTTGGGTGCGGTCTTAACTCCGAACATCAGCTTGTTCACTTTGTATAGACCTTTTGTTGTGCTTATTGTCTGTAATAGAGCGCTCTCTTCTGTCATGCTAAGATGCAAGTAGGCTTTATAAATATCGAAAGTGCAGTAGTACTCACCGTACTTGAGTTTTTGATAGAGTTCTTCGATTTTGGGAATAGGGTAGTTTATTCAAAGTTACCTTGAAGTCTGCACATAATCGTATTGACTTGTCTGCTTTTATAACAGGCACGACTGGTGTTCCCCAATCCGAATTTTCGACTTTTTCAATGATACCATCACTTTCCAGTCGAGTGATTTCATCTTCTATGAGAGGTCGTATAGCATATGGAACCTGTCTTGGCTTTACAAATATAGGCGATGATCCTTCTCGTAGTTTGAGCGTACCTTTCACATTGGGTATGGTTCCAACTTTCGATTGAAAAACTTCGGAGTGGTTTTCGAACATTTGTTTCTTTAAGTTGACGATGTCTTTATTCTCTGTAAAGATATTGAGAGCATTTATTTGTAAAATGTTAAGTGCTTGAACCCATTCTCTTCCCAAAAGTGTACTATATGGCTCCTTTACAATGTAAAGATCGCACATAACCTTGCGTCCATTGTACCCAACTTGTACTTTAGATTTTCCATAAGCTGGAAATGTTGTATTGTTGTAAGTTTTTAAAATAACTTTTGTAGGTGTAATTTTTGCTTTTGGCCAAAGTGATATAAATGTACCGTAATTCATGACTGATATTGCTGCACCTGTGTCGAACTCCATGGCCAGGGTCTTGTCGTTGACTTGTAAGGTTATGTAGTACTTACCCCCACGAGTTTCAACTTTCGATGTAAGGTTTTGATTGCTATTTGGGGCTAAATTAAGCACGTTTAATTCAAAAGGATCATCACTCTGTTCTTTATCAGTTTCGTCTTGAGAGTCTTGATACACTCCAAGTGTATTGGTCTCTCTGGATTTCGATTTCATACACACTGAGACCACGTGACCACTGCAGCGACACTTTTTACAAAATAGGTTTTCTGCACGACATTTGTTTGCAATGTGATCATGCTTTCCACACCTGTAGCAAATCGTTCTTTTATCTTTTGGAGTAAACTTTTTACTAATATTCGTCTTTGCGTTTGATCTCGTACTCTGTACAGACGAGTTTTTCGCATGCACTTGGTGAATATTTAGCATATTACGGCTCTCTGCCCTTGAAGTCTCCATGGAGAGTGCGTATTCAAAAGCCTTATCCAAGGTCATTGTAGTCAATGTTTCCCTCAGAAGCCTTTCTTTAATGTTGGAATCTCTAAGCCCTCGAATGAATTGTGATCGAAGATGAGTTGAAAGAGTTGACTTTTTGCATGCCTCACATGTAAAATTGCAGTAAGCGCTTAGCTTTTTCAACTCAGCCATGTAATTGGACATTGACTCCCCCTCGTGTTGGAGTCTGAGCAAAAACTTATGTTGCTCAGTAATTTCATTCGGTTTCGGACTAAGGTGATTTTTCAGGAGTACCACTAACTCATCGTAAGTTTTTGCGTCAGGCTCATCTGGGGCTGTTAAGTTTGACAGAAGTTGGTAGTATTTGGCGCCAATGCAATTGATAAGTACTTGCCGTTTCTTTGTAGCATCTGTAAGATTTCTTAGTGCAAGATAATTTTCAAGCCTTTTAATGTAGTTGTTGAATGGTTCTTCATTTTCGTTATATTGGTCGAAATGTAAATTTGGTGAGGTGGGAGTAGTTTGCAAATTCTGTATAGCATTTGTCAATGCTTGAATAAGTTGCTGCGTGGTTTCAGCCATCGCAAAGATTTTCCTTAACCTCTATAATCCTCGTCGCCACTAATGTAACCTCAAAAAGGTATGTAAGGGAAAAAGAAGAACCACACTGTATACTGACGTTTTCCAGAATGACTTTAATTTCTTATCTTAGTATGACAATTCTCATATGAGGTTAATTCACAATTCATAAATTTAAAATTCATTGTACAATTCACAATAGATTATTCATATAACAATAATTCATAAATATGTAACAGAATTAAAATAGAACTCTCACCTTTTGCACCCACAGCATTTTCATATCCAAAATTTCACGTAGGAGGCGCAGAAATGTATACAATCTCAGCTATCTCGCAGCTGCCGATAAGAGATCGTAGATTTTTGTCATAGAATCCTCCTGGACATGCGATCACGTTGCATAATTCCTTAAACCAATTCTTTATGGTCGGTTGTCATCGAAGAAGAAAAGTCACAATAAACAGCATCCAAACGCCCTTTGATGTTACCCTTCCAGAAACAAGAATCATCCACTCGCGGTCGAAACAAAACTATAAGTACAATCCGGCGTAAGATAACAGAACCTGTCTACGTGAGGGTACTACGCGATATAGTTACCTGCTTTTACCATAATGGCTGCATCAGGCGGCTGGGCTCAGTACTTATCGAACAACCCAGTAAATCCCTGCTGAATTCATTAAAAGCCCAGCCTCTGGCCATAGAAGTTAGCTAAAACGTTGCAACATTTATATCTGTAACTGCCATCACAGATATTTAGTAACGAATAATCTAAGACCCCTTTTAAACGCAATGTTTAAGTACCTATTTACCTGATTTAACTACAAGCAAACAACAGCAATAATAATTATATGTATTTGCAATTAATCGATTAAAACTAAAACCCCATTCAAGTTTGCAAATATTTGCAGATATTTAACACCCCCTTTCTGCCACTCGAAACTCGAGTATTTACAGTACAATCCCGTGATTGATTTACAAGTACTTGATGCGCATTGAACATACCCATTAAAATATTACATTCATCGATCGATATTATCTAGTGTTGGATTCTAACTGGGTAAATACCCACTTCGGAGTACTGATGGGCCATAGTTAGATTGATATTAATTTTAACCAACACTCCGACTCCGACTCTAATTCCGACATTCGAATGCACATCCCATTGTCAAAGTTGTAACTCTGTCCACCATGAATGCGGCAAATAAACGTGGTCTCCGACAAACTCATCAAAATCCTATTTTACATAATTTATGTTCGAGTTGAATTGAATGACTGATGCGTGCCATCGAAAACCAAACTATCGATAAGTTCTGGCACTGGCAATCGAAAATCATCTCTGTACACACACAGCATGAATTTATTGACAGGCAATTGATGTGTTGCAATAATTATGGCAACCAATGCAATTAGCTTATCACAGTAATGTGGCTTTGTTTGTATGATGCACAATGACATATGAATTTATTGCCGCATTATCGACGCGTTGTATTCCTATCGAACTGGTTAAATGGTTGATAGGTGATGTGTGACTTATTCTAAGCATAATAATAATTTTGTGGTGCCGTTTTATTAAAACAATTAATTCTGCAAATCACAGAAAAAAAGAAAAACCAATTAAATTGTATGATTCGCGGATAAAGTCTTAATTATATTATTTCCCAATTAAAAACGTTGGTCTGAATTGGGCATTTATGCTAATTATGGGGTTTCAATGTTTGTTTTATTTTAACTACCGCGCGGTGTTTGTGCTGGCATATCAATTAAGTTCATGATTTGTTTTTAATCAAAGTCCTTTCCTTTCAAGTGTTTCTTTTTTTTTTCCTTAACATATCAAAAGTTTAAAATAGTTATATTGAATTTCAATTGCCGAACTTTCGTGTCGAGGGGTTCTAAGGGCCTGTTTCTATGCAATATTATTACTCATATTGCATAGAAACAGGACTTTGATAATAACAAGAGTCTTATATAGATATACTCACATAAAGCGGACTTTGTTGTAAGTGTTACTTTGCCTTCTTAGTCCAAGGAAACAGCGATTGCTAATTTTGATCTCTATGATGTTATTCCTTAGTGTCCGTAGCTTAGTGGTTAGGTGCGTTGGCTGCTTAGCAGAACGTCTTCGTGGGTTCGAGTCCTACTCTTGCCCACACTTTTTATTTCATCTTCCACGGGCACTGCCTCTTGCGAAGAATTGACAAAACTTCCAAGAGTATCAATCTGTCATGAAAATCTTTGCTGTTCAAAATCGGCGTTAAATTGTAGGTCCCTCAATTCTTCACGCGCACCCAGAGAATTGTTGATGAGAGTAAGCCACTGAGGCCTTGGCTCTTCAAGAGCTGTCGCGCCACCCTATTAATTATGATGTTATTCACAAAACTTGATATTCGCTATCAGAGTAGTAGGTAGTCACACCAAGAGAATGGTAAGAGGTTTATTGACTACTGCAACGGCAACGCCAATAGCCTGTGATTGGTAGCACAACGTTGGAGCACAAATCGTGTCGTAAAATTAACTGGGTGGCGAAAGACAGGCAAGCGTCTTCAACCAAATTGATCACTTTGCGATTAGCAGACATTTAAGAAACAGTTTCTTGAATATCCGAAAAAAAAGAGCCACCGACCCTAAGATTTGATCGTCGATACATCGATAGACTTAAGGATCACACCACACGCCAAAACAGTAGCAAAGTTTATCCTGGAACGCATCATGGACATCTAGAGGCCGCACTCGATGTCGAACCTGCATCATAGCATCAGTCCGTTGAATATCGATCATTGATCATCACTACACCTGCTGTTCATCGATTTCGTAGAGGTTTTTGGTGTCAACAGGGAGTACTTATACATCTGGTTAGCTTTACGGCGGGTAGGCACCCCAGAAAAACATATGATGGATCAAAGTGTCACGTTCTGCATGATGGTTGGTTGTCGGATGATTTTGAAATCCACAACGGAGTCAGTCAGGACTGTATTCTGTCGACTGTCGCCAATATTGTTTTCGCTGGTGATAAGCGATGAACTGCACGCAATTTTGCTACGTAGCGGACGGATTCAATGGACTTTGACATCTTATTTAAAACTCCTCGATGACACGGATGACGTTTGCTTATTCTCTCATACGATCATGGATCTCCATCAAATGACAACTAGGGTGGAGAGAGAAGATGATATCGTGAGGCAAAACAAAAATGATCAGCACCGGAACCCGACCATTCTCTCAAACTAACCGGTCGAGAAAGTTGAGAGCGTCCAATATCTTGAAAATATCGTCATCTGCTGCATCGGCAAAATTAAAGCGGCATTTGGTGTGATGTCCAAAGTATGCTCAGCTTAAGAACACAACTACGACTGTTTCACACGAATGTCGAATCTATGCTGCTTTATTGATGCAGCAGCGGCCAGTGGGAAAGTTACTTCAGCCAACACAAGGAAGCTGCAAACCTTCGGCAATATAGATGCCTTCGCAATATCCGCAGGACTTTTTGGTCCATATCCAATGAGGATCTTCATAGGAGGACAGGTCAGGAACCTATTGACTCTATTGGACAATGGACATACGGTTCGGTTAGGTAAGGATTGCATATCAAGGGGAGTTGGATGGAACTGAAACACATCTCTGGAAACCGAACACGATGGCGCGTAGGCCTTATATCCCTTTAAGGGATCCCCATGGACTTAACAGTAAGTAAGTAAGTAAGTAAGTAAGTAAGTAAGTAAGTAAGTAAGTAAGTAAGTAAGTAAGTAAGTAAGTAAGTAAGTAAGTAAGTAAGTAAGTTAGAAAGTAGATTAAGACTTTTATACGAATTTCAGGTATTGTGCAAAACTCCGAATTCTCTCGTGGCATTGTATAGTTCTACCCGGGAAATTCCGTTCTTGGTATCCTTAAAGTTTCAAATAAATGGTATGTAGGCATGTTATACTCTGGACATGCTTATATCGCATGTCTTAAGTAGAGTATCTGATCAACCGTCGATAAACCTGGTCTGAAACCATATTGACTCTGTACGATTATGATTTCTGCAATCGATTGGTTCTAAATTTGTCGTGGACGCGAAGGATCTCGTCTTTGGTTTATTCAACGATTGTTGAGCTCTTCGTAGAAAGGGAGCTTAAGGCGATGGAAACAGCCGGAATTTGCACCAGCATTCATTGCAAAAACACTAAAACTACTATGGTAAAACTCATACAAAAACTTCAACCTGATAAGTCCTTTTTGACCAAAAAAAAAAAACAAAAAAAAACACCCAAGAACCAATTATTATTATTATGACGACCATATTAGACCTTTTCTCCCAAATCAATTAGAACTAAATGAGTACTTCAAAACTTGTCAAATTTGTCTCTAAACTTCTTCTCTGTGGTAAAACTTATTTATCTTTTGCAACTTTAAACGCTCTTTCTCCTCCACTTCTCAATATTTGACCAAAAACCAAAATAACTATAACCAAGTCCAGTACAGGGTTCTGTCCGAGTTTCAAAATCTTATTAACCAGGAACAAATCTAAAAGATTCGAGCATAATAATTAAAAAAGAGAGATAGAGAACAGTAGAACAAAAATAAAACAAAACAAAAAAAAACTCCTTTTCGAAAACTTTTCTAATTAAATTGTTACAAAATTTCATCCCAAATTCTGTCACACATATCCTTACTCCTGGCTTCCCTTCCATGCTGCCAATTGAGCAAACTTGCTTCTACAGCCAACGGCGATCCAGCCAGCCAGCACCCGGATTTCAACAGTCCAGCTTCATTTGAAAATGAGAGACAAAAAAAACATATATCCAAAGCAAAATGACAAAAACAAAATCCTTGGCAACAAATTGATTGTTTTAAATCCAATCTAGTGCCTCACATATGTCCCTAACAGTTTTGTTAATTCGACGTAAAGACTAAACTTTGAAATAATTTACAAAAGTTTTATTCGAACGACTCGCACCGACCGACTCCAAGCTCGAACTGTATGTGCAGCATAACTTCACTCCTCTCTTCAATTTTATTATTGTGACGGGAGGGGAGACACAGGCACAGGCACTTCAAACTGTACGTGATTTTCTTCTTAAAAACTCTGTCTCTGTTGTTTAACTGGCTACCGAAGACTACAACCATTTTATTGCTACTCGTTGGATACAACTGCCATCACATCGTCATCATCATCATCATTATTATTATTGTCGTTGTCGTCGTGCGTCGTCGTGTCGTGGTGTGGAGCTACGCTCTGACAGAACTTGCAACTTGCTAGGGGCATAATCAAAAAGTTCTGACACCAAGACTGGATCTGGAATTTAAGACGTATGTGGGTATCCGTTTACGAATTTCTCCAGATGTTTTGCTTTCTTGTGTATGTAATGTGAACGTGGGGTTCGAGTGTTCGGTGCTCCTGTATCCTGTGTCTGTTTTTAGCTGGGGGGACTTTTGTTTATTTTTTGGAAAATTCTTTGGATATGGATTCGAATAGCTTTTGGATGGAGTTAAAAGTGTACAGATGTTGTTAATTTATTTATTTTATTTTTATAACTTGGAGTATTATTTCTGAAAGGTGTCAAGCATTTACGAGTTGTTAAAAATAACCAGTTTTACTTTTGTGGCAATAAGGGTGTTCGGTAAATAATTTTCCAGAAGATGTCATGTGTTTGCAATTGAAATTGAAATAAAAAGAAGTAAAACAATTTTATCAAACCTTTTCGGGGCAGATTCAATCGAAGCAATTTTTGAGGCTCACACGGAAGAGCTGCGTATTAAGATGATATTTGAGATCCTTTTTTACAAGAGCGAATATGTCTTTTTTACGTGATTGCTGAGTGGTCCTGTGAACCTTCTCGCTGATTGTATGAGGTATTTGTCCAATGGAGTTATTTTCGCTCCATTGTAGACTCTTTTGTTGCTGTACTGTCTCCTCCTCTGGTTATTGAAAGAAAGTTCTGTGCATCTCCGAAGGACTTTTCGTTCAAAAGCTTGGAGTTCCTTCATTGCTGTCATCAAAGTGGTGTACCACACTGGGAAGCTATAAACGATGATGGACCAAATTATATAAACAGCTTCGTTGACTTGCTGAGTCCTGTTCTCTTTTTGAGAAGCGAATTTAGCCGGTGCAGTGCGATGTCGGTCTTCCTTAGCACAGCCCTTGATGGAGTGAGAGTTTAATTTCATCAGATCGTTTAAGTGAACTCCGAGGGACTTAAATGTTTTTCTTTGCTGCTATAGATGATCGATCGGGTAGCGATGAATTTGTGGTATTGGTGGGCTCTCGAAACCAACCAGCTCTGATTTCGCTGTGTTGATTCTTTGCTGTAAATTTGGTGAAGCTTTTGCACATAGGTTCCCACCCTTCTGGGCTGCGAGCTTCTGCAAACAGAACAATCTCCCATTCAATAGTTGTGGGTTGGTCACTGGTCATGAACTTACTTACTTAAGGTAGTGCTACAGTCCGTTGTGGACCTGGGCCTCAAACAACAGTCTCCGCCAGCCAGCTCTCTAGGTGGCTGTCTACAGTTTTGCTCTCTAAAGTGATTGAGGTCCTCTTCCACTTGTGTGCACCACCTGAGTCCCGGTCTTCCTCTCCTTCTACGTGTTGGGAATCCACTTTGTTTATTCTGATCGTCACGATATTATTTTTATGTTACTTAATATTATTTTCAATAAACTAAATATTGTTCATTCGACTTCGTTCATTCAAACTTAAAAGTAGCTTTATTTCTTATACAGAAAGCTTCTTAGAAACCACGAGTTTCTAAAGGTTATGGGCCCAGGAGAAATAAAATATAAAGTTTTTTGAATTTGCGAAGACGTTTCGAGAAGAAAAGTTTTTTTTTCCTATGGCTAACATCAAGAATGTGCTTTTAACCAAATTAAATAGTTACAATTATGCCAATTGGAAGTTTAAGGTCGAATTACTTTTGAGGAGCAAAAACTTATGGACAAAAGTAATCGTTAAAGCTAAACCAGATCCAGAAATACAAGATCAAGAAATAAATAATGAAAATGAAATTGAAGCTTGGATTGAAAAGGATGATGAAGCTCGAAGTATTATCGGTTTGTCGGTTGAAGAAGATCAAATTGCATTGATTCGGACTAAAAAGACTGCCAGGGAAATGTGGGATGCATTAAAGGACTACCACGAGAAAAATACATTCACCAACAAGGTATTTTTAATGCGACAAATTTGTTCACTCAAACTGGACAAAAACGGCGATGCAAAGGCGCATATCAATAAGTTGACTGATTTGTTCACAAAGTTAAGTGATATCGCAGGTGACACAGAAGCATTGTCGGATGGTTGGAGTGCAGCTATGTTACTTAGCAGTTTACCCGCTAGTTACGATGCGTTAATTATCACTTTAGAGTCAAGAAAAGAAGATGAAGTAACATTTTCAATGGTTAAGCAACGAGTTATTTCGGAACGTCATTTACCTCAGGATTATGAAAATGACTCGCTTTTGAAGATTGTTGCGTCCACATCGACACGAGCGTGTTTCTTTTGTAAAGATAAAACACTCATAAAGAAAAATTGTATCAAGTATAAGAATTGACTGGCGAAAAAGAGCGTTCAAAGCAGTAATAGCATCGGGAACGATGAAGTAAACTTCAAATTCATTTAAACCAGCAGAGGTTTTTCTATTTTCAGTAAGCAGTGGCGATTGTTTTGATTGAATAATCGATTCAGGAGCAACACGGCATGCAGTTAAAGACAAAAGTTTTTTCAACAGAATTGATGAATCATATACAAGTACGGTGAAGACAGCTACAGGCGAAAAGGCAATTGTTTATGGCATTGGCTCCGGTTATTTGACATTTTCAGATGAAAGTGGTAATGTTCGACGTGCATTGGCCACAGAAGTTTTGTATGCACCGCATTTTATTGGGAATGTACTTTCGGTCAAGAAATTAGCAGAAAAGGGCATGCACATTGAATTTAGTAGTGTTAAATGCGAAATCAAATATCTAGGTAAGCAAATTGCAGTGGCTGATGTCTTTGGAGACTTGTATGTGTTGAGACGTCCAAATACAGTATGTGCAGTACTAGCACACAATGGTAAATGCATACGTGCATGGCACCCTCGTATGGGGCATTGCGATCCGAAAGCAATTCAGAAAAATCAAAGCGAAAATGGGTTTGAAGAAGATTTTGTTAAGGACCAGGCAAATGGTGATGATGTCCAGGAGGAGACGCAAAATGTAGAAAATCAAGTAAGTAGGCGTGTGTCAAAACCCAAAAGCAAAGGAATCCACCAAACAAGATTTGGCAAGGAATTAAATGTGTTACATGAAATTATTGAGCCGAAGAACTTGCAATGAAGCGATTAAAAGCGAAAATAAAGTAGAATGGCTTAAACTCATGCAAAATGAAAGACAAAACTTTTGAATTAGTGAATTTACCAACAGGCAGAACAACTATTGACGGAAAGTGGGTCTATAAAGTTAAATCAAGTACAAATGGAGAAATTACACGACATAAAACAAACAACAAAATTTTCAATGACCCTTGCTTGTACTCAGCAGAAATTGACGGCAGCTATTATTACATGGTTGTTTATGTTGACAATTTTTTTTTTCAAAACATGATTATTTTAGAGTTAAAATTAATTTATTGTGAACGAGGAGGAGTGTTGGGAATCCACTTTGTTTATTCTGATCGTTCACGATATTATTTTTATGTTACTTAATATTATTTTCACTAAATTAAATATTGTTCATTCGACTTCGTTCATTCAAACTTAAAAGTAGTTTTATTTCTTATACAGAAAGCTTCTTAGAAACCAAGAGTTTCTACACTACGTCCCTCGGGAATAGTGTCGAAAGCTTGCTGAGCATTGATTCTTCTGGCAAGCTCCATGTCGTTGTACAACCCGTAAAGTTTGCTGTTGTATCTTCTTCTCCATTCCCCATCAATGCACATCGTGGCCAAAGAACTTTCACTTGAAACAGTTTTAGGCACATTCATACGTTTTTGTCAACGTCCATGCTTCTGCACCATATAGCAGGACTGGGATGATGAGGGTGTTATACATTTTTACCTTATTTGCTCGAGAGGGCTTTTCAACTCATTTGCTTTCCTTGCCCAAAGAAACAGCGATTAGTAGAGTTATTCTTCGTCTAATCTTGGCGCTGGTGTTATTGTCCGTGTTAATAACGGAGCCTAGGTTGTCAAACTCCTCTACTACCTCGAAGTTGTATGCGTCTATTTTGACGTTCTGTCCATTGTCTGTTGGCTGTCCTTCCTCGAAGACAGCATAAACTTCGTTTTGCCCTCATTTACCGCTAAACCCGTTTTTGCCGCTTCTGTCTCAATTCTCACAAAGGTTCCATTGACATCACGCTGTGTTCTTCTCATTTTATCAATATCGACAGCGTACGCGAGAAGTTGAACAGACTTTTGGAAGATAGTGCCTCTAGTGTTGACGGTAAAGTCTTGCACTTCCCAAGCACGATGTTGAAGAAATCGGATGACAGTTCATCGCCTTGTCTGAATCCGTTTTTGACATCGAAAGATTCCGTTAGCTCTTTGCCAACCTTGATGGCGCAGCGTGAGTTACCATCATTTTGCACAAGCGAACGAGCTTGGCAGGGATGCCAAAACTAGACATAGTTTTAAAGGTACAGTTCGTCTCTGTAGATGCTGTCATACGCGGCCTGATGGCCTTAGACGTTCACATATTTCCGTAGAGACGATCTTGTAGGCGATGTTAAGTAGGCTAATTCCTCTGTAGTTGGCGCACTTTTTCAGGATCGGGCAAACAATGCTGGAGGTTGCATTCATGGGGCATGCATTCTTCCGACCATATCTTACAGATGATTTGGTTCATGCTCCTATCTAGATCGTCGCCTGATGCGACTTTTCCACCAAAGATGTCCTCTTTTCCTAGCCTTGCGTTAAAATCGCCGAGGACAATTTTAATGTCATAGCTGGGACATTGCTCACATGTTTTGTCGAGGAGCTCGTAAAACTCGTCTTTGGTGTCGTCCTTTTTCTCTTCTGTGGGGGCATGCGCGCATAGCAGGGTAATTTTGCCGAATTAAGTCTTAATTCGGATCGTCGTGATGCATTCGCTTACACATTTGAAGTTCAAGACATTTTGCCTGAGTCTGCTTCCCATGACAAATCCGCATCCAAAGAGCCGCTGTTGTTGCTCTCGGTAACAATCACCATAGCAGATGTCGCTTTTTCATCTTCCTTTGGCCTGGTCCATCCCATCGCAATTCCTGGATAGTGCAAATGTCTGCTTTGTAGCAGTTGGGGGTTTCCGCTAATTGTTCGGCAACACGCGGTCTAGGGACCTAACATTCCACGTGTATATCCGAAATTCGTGTTTTCTTGGGTCATCATCAGTACGTCCGTCCGTTTCTTAGGCCTGTTGTTGCTTCACAAATAAATGTTTTTCTACGTAGTCGGGAAGTTACCCAAACGTACAACCCTCAAACTGGAGTACCAGGCACTTGATGTGACTTCAAGTACAAGAGCCGTAAAAACCGCTTCTTTTACGGCTTGGGCTTCAAATAAGTAGAAGTAGCCCGTTAAGGGGCCGACACATAGAATCCGTCAGTGCGTCAGCCTTGACGTTTTATACTGACAGCATAATGGAATACACATGCTCTTATGAAACTCGTCCCATAAGCAAGGCATGTGACGGATACGACGGATAGAGTTGGTTAACTTTCTACTTATTGCTTCCAGTGATTCGTTGACAACTGAATCTGACGAGCAGTCAATTCAATGTGTTCCCACAGCAACAAGGAAAAGCAATGGATGTTTAAGATTCTGTCCAAAAAAATAATTTTGATACGATTTTGATTTTTATAATATAAATTTTTTGTTCAGATTTGCGTTTTTGTGAATAATTTTTACACCAAGCAAATGTGACTGTCAAAGTATACCTACAGCAGCAACGTATGCACTGACGCTGACGGATTGACGGATTCTATGGGTCGGCCCCTTAAAGGTATTCACCAAGTAGTTCGGCTTAACTGGAACTGAAGACGCTAACGTTGATTCCAAAAAGAAATTCATTCATTGGTGGGAACACTCCTTCGTTGGGGGGTAATTAGTAGCAATAGCCTATTCCGCTTCGACCTATCGACCATGGGAGGCCCTTCTGCGAAAACAAGTTTCGCGATCACATAGCCGCTCCGCCACGTCAAGGCTTACCCCAAGGAGGGCAAATATTGTAATTTTCAAAATAAGTTAACAAAGCTAAGAAAAGTTGTTTAGGATGCGGGTGCACCTAAGGTGGGAATCAGCTTCACTTTATATGGTTTGCGTGAGTCATCTTTGTTGGTATTTCGGTACTAGGGTTTTTTCTTCTTTGGCTGGCCATTGGAACTCCAAGCACTAAGTATGTCAACCTGACTCGAACCTAACAAAATAGTTTCCATTACATTTAAGCCCTCAGTTATTCTTTTCAGCAAAGCTATTTAAATATGACAATTTATTTTTCTACCAATTTATGACGTCCATCCTCTTTGCCCTTATCAAGTCCTCCTGTTCATTCCTTGAAAATCATCAAATGACAACAGAAATATTTCTCTTGCGAAGCATTTCAAATAAATGTCGAAAAGGGTATGTCGCGCAGACAAATATTGACTCAAACAGGAAACTCCTGTCCCCGTTTGTTTGTTGAAATATTTATAACCAGCAGCTTTACTCAAGAAAATAATGAATATGAAAAATGACAGAGCACAGGTCACCCATTAACCCTTTGTCTTGAAATTTTCTATAAGACATCGTTTCAGAAAAACAAAAAAAAACACAAAAAACCCGAAATTATTATTCAACATTATGAACAACAAGGCAACCTTGCAGTTTTCTTAGAATACAGATCCCTGCTCTCAAGTCTCACAACACAAAGCCCTCCCCGCTGTTTGCAAAACTCGAAATACAAAAGACCAATTGAAATCTTAAAATGGTCCGCACATTAATCATATCTTCGAGGAAACATTCACATTCACAACAGAAGCAGCAGTAGCAGTAGCGCCAGAACCAAGAGTTCCGCACCATCCTTTTAGTCCAATTGTGTTTTTCAGTGAAGTGTGCGTTGCGGTGCGGCAGTGGTGGGCGGCAGCTAGCCCCTTATGGCCAGCAAAACAATTTCATCAGAGATAACGAAGTAAATAAGTTTTCAGCAAAATCATTGGGGAGGTATCATTTCTTACACAACAGAGAACAGAGAACAGAAAACAGCAGAAAATAATAGCCAAGCCAAGGATCTGCCAGAAATTAATTGAAAGTAGGTATCAGAATTCCCGACCTCTTCAAGTTCCGGTCCGGGTCGCTCGCTCGTTCGGTGGGTGGTCGTCGTCGTCCATATACCCTCGTTGAACTTCGTGCGTCGCGTTGTCATCTCAGTCTGTCGGTGGGTCCTGCAGCCACCAACATTCGACGGAACATTATTTTACAATAGGAGAACGTTAACTGTAAATGGGTTTTTGCTGCGAACACTTTGTAAGGTTCTACAAACCTCCCCGAAGAGCAGTGAGAGTTGGTACAATGTTGAAATTTTTACACGCAAACTGAGAAATTTTGATTGAAAATATATCCTGGGGATTCCTTTTATGTGCGATGATGGTCAGGTCATGTCCAATTATGATGAACGTAAGCACAAACAGTGGTCCGGTTCGGTCGGGTCGATGGATGGCGGACATCATACATATTATGTTACATCAGGATTGTGAGTCGTGTTTGTGGGAGTGTCACCAAGGTAATCAATCATCAAACAATAAATTGTTTTGTTACTGTTATGTACTCGGAGAAGACATTTCGATTTGTGTGCTTCTAGGTTCATTGCAGCGTGGGCAACTTGAGAATTCTCTTGCTAACAGCTTTTTGATGAAACCTAATATTGTACAGAAATGAGATTTGAGTTCAAGTCGAGATGTGGTCCAGTGGTATTTTTAGTATCAGTCGTTAAATTATGTAATTCAATACAGACACATTGATGAGTTATTAAAAATCTGATTAGTTCAATGATTTTTGCTAAAGAAATGCGAAATATAATGTGGTTTTAATGTCCTCTTCTTAGCTTTCTTTTTGCAACATCAACATACTATTGAATTTAAAATTTTCTTGTCATAATATTAGAACCATTACTAGCTGATCCGCTATACGTTGTTTTGTTTTGCATATAAATAATTCAAAATTTCTAGGGTATACACAATCTCAACTAACTCATTGTACGTGTGACGACTGACGACGTGGTTAATTTTTTTTTTAGAGGTTGTAATGACTCATAACAAATTGCCTCCATACACCTATATATAGGTACACTTCATAAATTTGAGACACCTTCCGATCTTTGTATAAATAGACCCCGAAAATGTATCGAACTTCTTTTATTTAAATTGAACCAAAAATTCAATCTTTAATTATTTTATTTAAATAACGAGTATACGCCAGAGTGAACCACAACAAAAATTAAATAATGTTCGCTTAAATTCATCTCAGAGACTGCATAGGAGCCAACCAAAGAGAAATATGTTTGGAACTCGTACGGTTTAATGATTACACCCTAACGTAGAATCCTTTTCTCACTCGAACCAATTTGAATCAAAATGCTACAGGCCATTCGGACCATCAAAGTTGAGCTATAAAAAGGTTGTCCTCTTCCTTAGTAACGGGTAGGCCTGCTGGTCTACGCTCATCCTAGCTCGTCGGAGGGGTGGGATCTTGTTACCGAAAGATGGACGGTGTTACGTTTTTATTTCTGGCCTTGAAAATCGAAGATGTAATTCGAAATAACTATATATAGAGATGCGAACCCGAATTTCGATAACCTAACTAGAACATGCTGGATTGGTGCAGAACATAGTTGATCGTGTTGTCGGAGCATAGTACCCTCCCCTTTGCATCTAGACAAAAATAAAATTTTTGTTATGAAGACGCCCTTTGGTTATTGCAAACGCTCAATATCGTCGCCCGAAAATTGGTTTGTTCCATACGCCACTTTTGTCTTTTTCGAGTTAGGAATGGATTCTATGGGAATTTTGTATGCTCTTTCTTAATCTGTGATCAGATTTGTGCTACGTCTTTTCAATCCCGAGATATCCAACATCAATTTTGTTCCATATCCACCAAGATCAACATTTTCTAGAATTGTTTTGTGCCATAAACCATTTTTTGGCGTTTGGGACATTTTTTCCATATAAAATTTGTCAATTTTTTTGTCAGAATTCTTTTCTTCCACGTGCATATTACGGTGACAAGGGATAGAAAAAATCCTAAGAATGTTGAGAATTGGTTTGTCCTACGTGCACTTGTGTTAAAGAAATGCTATGTTTATGGGACAATCATCGCAAACAAAATTTTAGTATTGATTTGTGCCATATCCATTACAATTGTGTAGATATCCTGAGATTATTGTATGAAATCATTTAGTCCTGGCTTGGCTTGGCAACTACTTGACTCTTCAAGCGATGAAGATGGTAATGAATTCAATTTTGAACACTTTTTTCGAAGACTCTGCCCTTGTTTTGCAAGATGGTCAATCAAAGTGAAAACTTCATTGAAACTATAGATACAGTGCTTTGCAAAAGTATAATCGCACCATGTAAAAATGGTTTTGTGTAAAACCGAGGACTGCAGCAATACTTAACTATTTTTTTTTAAAGACCCTCATTAGATAAGAAAATTGAGAGAAAAAAAATTACCGTTACTTTCGCCTCTAATGTTTAGAAAAGAAAACAAGTTTTTTTCTTTGTTGCATAAGTATAATCGCATTCTCTTATTTTTTCAACATTTTTTTTATTTTTTTTTTATTTTTTGAAAGATTAGTGTGGATTCTTACTACGCCGATTTTCAATCAAGTTAAAATACTCGATTTGGATTACTCTCGACCAGTTTTTTTAATTAGGAATTGTCCAACGAGTTCCATTCGTGCAGTTTTGTCTCTTGGAGCTCAGAAACACTACCAAACTGCCTGTTATTTTATATGGTGCGATTATACTTTTGCAAAGCACTGTACATACGGTGAAGAAGATTTCAAGTCACATCTGCGGCTGAACCGCTTGACTATAAATCAATTAACAAGTACATTACTTCCTTAAGAATTGCTGTACCTACTATTTTTATTTAACTGCGTTTCTTTAGTTGAATATTCACAGTCGGAATTCATCTCAAATCCATAAACTTCGTTTTATGCTGGAAAACCTAGTAGCGGCGCAAAAAATAGAGGTACTAATCTATGTATGGTACAAAAGCAACACTATCACTTTAAGGCAATTGGGGAATCTATTCGGTGTATCAAAATCTTCAGCCTGGGGTGTTGTGGGTCGAGTAAGCAGCTGGCTTGTTTCCAAAGCAGATGTGTATATAAAGTGGCCACAAGGAGAACGTATCTCAGAAAACTGCCGTCAGTTCGAAGCAAAAAAGAAACTACGAGGTGTAATCGGTGCCATTGATTGCACGCATATTACGATTGCTGCACCAAAATTAAACAAAGAGTGCTATTACAATCGTAAGCAAAACTTTACCATTGTTTTGCAAGGGGGCGTCGATGCTGAAAAAAAAATTCATTGACATTTGTGTTGGCGAGCGAGGATCTTAACACGATAGTCGTGTTTTGCGAAGATCGGCTTTGTACAGAAGAGCTCACTCTTACTTTGCCCAATTGTTGTCCAACAATACATTTCTGTTGGGTGATTCAGCCTACCTTGCTTCAAAATAGTTCCACCTTACAAGGACTACGGCCAACTTACGGACCAACATCTAGCATTTAACAACCTGCGTTCAGCTACAAGAATGGTAGTTGAAAATGCATCCGGCTTGTTAAAAATACGATTTATACGCCTAAACTTTGTGATAGCGCAGTAGAACTGCTTTAATTTTTTTTTTTAAAGAAAAATGTTTAAAAAAAAGATATAATCGATTTTCTTTTAAAATTTAAGCATCCAGCTACATGCATTGTTGCCTTTCACATTATGCATTGATGAGAATTGGTTTGTGCCATATCCATTTTTGTGTGTCCCACGTGTATGGACAAACAAATCATTTTCAAAATGTATGAGGTGGGACACAAGCCAAAAAAGTAGACTATTGTGCTAATAAAGGTATCTTGTTAACGGTAAGGCAAAACACTTTGAAAATTGGTAGGTGAAGTTTTAATAAGACTAACTTCAATTTAAAAAATAAAAAATAAATCCTATCGCACAGTTTCGGAGTACTAAGCACGCGAACCTTTATAAATGCGTTTTTCTCGAAAAAGTGCCAATGGATGGCGTATGGAAGAAACCAATTCTCGGGCGACGATATATAAAACAATCACCCCTAAAAAAAACCAAATACTCTACTCTTAAAACATTCTGTTGAAGGTCTTACTCATCACCGATGTCTCTTAACTCACATACCAAATTTTGTTTTCTTAAACAATCATCCTTTTTGTCTTAACAAAAATGAAATGAAATGAGGTACTTTTTTCACATACGTACATACGACCAAGGCCGTAGCCAGGGGGGGGGGCAAAGTAGGGCAATGCCCTACCTTAAATTTTAAATGCCCTACCTTCAGAAATTGAGAACAGCCCTACCTTCAAAAATGCTCCTCTTACAAAAATGTCCTGCTTACAAATCAGACGTATACATTCAAAAATTATCCAACTTTATATACCCTGCTTAAAAATGCCCTACCTGAAAAAATTCACTTCTTATGAAAATATCCACATTACCACATTTCTCCAGGTTGCCTTTTAAATTAGGTTCTATAAAAGTTAACTTTTTGAAAACACTGGTCAACAACATTTTTGCCCCAAGGATGAGACACATCATTTCTAGTAAATTTTATGATGCTAAAACTAAATCTGGACACAGAATTGTTCTAGCACGTCAGGTTTTCGAGATATGCTTATGTCAATTTTTTGAAGACAACAAATTTTTTATAGACATTTGTAACTACTGCATTCTTTAGAAGGACTCTTTATCTTTCAAACCCATTTTATTTGTTTTTTAAGGCTGTTAGAAAAATTTTAGTTAACACTACATTTTTGAGAATTTGATCAAATGAAAACTAAAAATGATTTGGCAGAAACTTGAAACAAAACCTATACCTAGTACAGGTAAAAATGCCGGCGAGCGAAGCGAGCGGAAAAATTTTGCCCAAACGAGAATCAACTCGCCCGAATTTTTTTATTTTCACACGCCAAATTGATTCTCTTTTGAGCAAAATTTTTTACGCTCGCTTCGCTCGCTAGTAAACTGATTGATCTTGAATGTTCCGAATATTAAAAAAGGAGCTCAAAATGAATCATTGAAATGCAGCTTCTGCTTTCAAAACCGTTGAATGCATAACAAGATGTGTGGATGCGGATGCCTTTCCAAATTGAAGGAAGCTGCAACAGTTTTGAAAATGAAATGCTTCTGACAACATCCGTAATCAAAATCTGCAAGCTTTTCTTAATTCAAAATCACTCACAGAATGCGGTCCCCATATTTTGCACATTCAACTACATCCAGCGCCCCCAGAGAAATAATGAAATATGTTAACCTGAAAACGTTTATGTTTTTTTTTTATTTTACCATTGTGAACCTTACTAACAATGATCATGAGATCAAATAGAAAATTTACCAATGCCCTACCTGGTATGACTGTTGCCCTACGTTGAATTCAACTCTGGCTACGGGCCTGCATACTACGTACTATACCAAATGACGAATTTCCATAAAGAAAAGTAAAAAAATAAAGTTTAATATTTTACACTCTTTAATGAATTCTAGTTGCTAAGATAAGTTGATAGAAAAATACAAGTTGTCAAGACTTTAATAATTAAATAATATAAATTAGAATTGGACATAGGCTATGAACTGATTAGGATAATATTTAAAAATTGATTTTATTCATTAATTTTTTGATTTTTTTTTTCTAAGCTTAATTTTTCACGGCTCTTTGACCCCAACTCTTTGGTCTTCAGAAATCAAATTGATCTTTTTTTTTCTTTTTTCAATAAGCTTAAATACATGTAATATTTTGATGTGCCATACAACGAAATATAACCTCTAAACAAACATAATCAAAATAGGTACTCACTACGTTCCTTGTATTGACTTACTGCGACTCCGGGTGAAAACAGTACACCGCCTTGACCGGACTCGATGATTCTTAAATCCTGTTGGGCTAAATAGAAAATTACATTCATATATATTTGCACATCAATTTATTAGAATGGTATTTCGCTTTTTTTTCAGTTTGTTAAGTTCTCTTAAATTTATATTTGGAGTTGGGTGTAAGAGCGAGAAACATACAGAGGGAGCGGGAATTCAGGAGAGGTAAGAAATTATTAGCTGAGCGGTTGCTTCGGAGTTGTTGGACCTTGCTGTTTAAAGTTTTTGCGGTGGTTGCGTGTTTGAGTAGATTTATCGTTGTTGCTATCAAGTTCTTTTTTTTCTTCTTTTGGATGATTTGGGTGCTTTGTTGGACTGGCGCTTAGCTGATCTCACCCACGCCACGTATCGGCGTATCTTTCGCTGGCCTTCGATCTGTGTCAACCGAGTAGATTTGAAGCCGATTTTTTTTCTTATATCAAGGTTTTCTCAAGTGGAATTTCACCAATTTTAAAGATTTTTGTTTGCGAATAGTGTATTCTTTAATGGAAATTCGCAATTTTTTTGGCCTTTCTTTTTAAAATTTAAGGTGATATTACGTATGTCACTGAGTCACTTTATGGAGAAATTGAAATGCCTTCTACCCGATTCGAATAAAATTTATTTATTTTAATCTCAACAGCGATGGAATGGATAAATAAAATTCCCTCTAATCGATCTCTGTGGAAGCTCGGTCAAATGGGCGTCCTAATTTCTCTTCACTCTACAGCAAAAAGTTAATTATGGAAATAATTTTATATTTTTTTAAACGCTTAGAAAAAGTTGACTGTACCTTTTTTTAATTTGAAATCACATTTAAAATTGATACTTTTTTTGTTCGACTGTTGAATTCCAGATCTTTTCTTTAAAAAGCTCCGCGCCAACTAATTCTGAACAAGCTTAAGTTCTAACAGCTTACCTACTCTTAGTGCAAACAAAAATATCATCAAGTACATGAAATTATTAAGTGTAAAGCGGATCAATTGCACTGCATTGCAGAGGCCTAATTCCAGACATTCCGCTGCAGTGTAATGGTACTTCAATATTATTTTAATCTCCGTATAGACAAAAGTATATAAGAAAAAGTGTTAGGTATGGTACTTGTCTCTCTTGTTTGCTAATTTTGGGACAATGACAGTGTTGGTTGATGTAATTTCTTCTCTTATAGTTTTTAAAAGACTTAGTCTTAATACATAATGTATTCAAGAATATGTATTTGAATAAAATGAAAAATTGAATTGATGTGTAACTTAATAAATATACTAAATGGGGATATTTCTTTATTTTCTTCTTTATTTTTTATTTTATATTTCTCAACCTAGTTTTTTTTTATTTGGTTTTTATTTTTGGTTTTGAAAAAAACTGTTTCCTTACAAAAATTGCAATATTCATCAATTTCCGATCGATTACCCATCATATACTTGCCGATTGACCTCAATCAAGTAAACATCAGTCTCCGCCTAAACGCCGACCAGTACATATCATAAAACAAATAGAAGTTACCATTACCAGCCGCACCGAACCAGAAACAAATCAGTTGCTAACCGATTCAAGTCAGTTTCTAACCGACCGCCAAGCAGGTAACATCGAACAGACAGAGAATTCCTCCCAACAGTGGTAAGGGGTCTTCTCACACATACTTACCCCGTAGCCAGAATTAGTTCTGTTGATTGACCGGACTCGTCCGTGCGTCCGTGATTTACAAGAATCTTCTGTGATTTTCCAGATTCGCCCGTTGATTTACCGGATTCGTCCATGATTTTCCGGATTTTTTTCGGTTGATTGACTGGATTCGTCCTTGATAGATCGGATTCGTTTGTGACATACACTTAACCTCACCAGAAGTAAGAGGTCTTGTCACACATAGATACTAACCCGGTACACAGAATCTGTTCTGTGTATTCACCTGATTCGTTCGTGATTTACTGCATTCGTCTGAGATTTACTGGATTTATCCAAGATTTACCAGATTCGTCGTGGAATGCCTGGATTTCATGACGTTAATCGCCACGACTGGATTGGACGTCGCGACGTCTTATTTGGAGTTCCAATTTTCGATCACGATCACATTTATGGCCGTATATCGACGAATGGAACCTCAGCATTGTTTGCCTGATCCTGAAAAAAGGAGATCCTCTAAACTGCACCAACTACAGAGGAATAAGTCTGCTTAACATCGCCTACAAGATCCTCTCTGCCATAATATGTGAACGTCTGAAGCCTTTCGTCAACAATCTGATTGGTCCTTATCAATGTGGCTTCAGGCCAGGAAAGTCTACCATCGACCAGGTTTTCACGTTGCGGTAGATCCTGGAAAAAACCTATGAACTCCAAATCGATACCCACCACCTCTTCATTGATTTTAAGGCCGCGTACGACAGCATCTACAGAGACGAACTGTATAAAGCTATGTCTAGCTTTGATATCCCTGCCAAGCTCGTTCGCTTGTGCAAAATGACGATGGAGAACTCACGCTGCTCTATCAAGGTTGGCAATGAGCTTACGGAATCTTTCGACGTCAAAAAAGGAGTCAGACAAGGCGATGCACTGTCGTGCGATTTGTTTAACATCGTTCTTGAGAAGATAGTCCAAAACTCCACCGTCAACACCAGAGGCACTATCTTCTATAAATCTGTTCAACTTCTCGCGTACACCGACGATATTAATATAATGGGAAGAACACAGCTTGATGTCAATGGCGCCTTTGTGAGGATTGTGACAGAAGCGGCAAAAATGGGCTTAGCGGTAAATGAGGGAAAAACGAAGTACATGCTGTCTTCGAGTAAGGACACCCAACATCGACGGCTCGGACAGAACGTCACAATAGATGCATACAACTTCGAGGTAGTTAAGGAGTTTGTCTACCTAGGCTCCGCTATCAGCACGGACAATAACACCAGCGCTGAGATAAGACGAAGAATTACTCTTGCTAATCGCTGTTTCTTTGGGCTAAGAAAGCAATTGAGTGGAAAAGCCCTCTCTCGAGCAACTAAGGTTAAACTGTACAACACCCTCATCATCCCTGTCCTGCTGTATGGTGCAGAAGCATGGACCCTAACAAAATCGGATGAATGTGCCTTAGGCTGTTTCGAGAGGAAAATTCTTCGGGTCGTCTTTGGCCCCGTGTGCATTGATGGGGAATGGAGAAGGAGATACAACAGCGAACTTTACGGGTTGTACAACGACGTGAACTTAGCCAGAAGGGTCAAGGTCCAGAGACTCAGATGGCTCGGTCATTTAGAGCGCATGGACACCAATGCTCCGGCCCGGAAAGTCTTCGACACTATTCCCGAGGGACGCAGAAGGAGAGGAAGACCGCGACTCAGGTGACGCACACAAGTGGAAGAGGACCTCAATCAACTTGGAGTGCAAAACTGGAGACAGCTAGCTAGGGACCCAAGTCCACAAGGGACTGTAGCGCCACCTTAATTAAGTAAGTATATCGACGAAGGCTAGCAACTTTACATATCCTCACTGAGAATACACTGAAAAAACAAACGTTCGTTAATATAAAAAACGGCGTTTATTGACTTGTTATTTATTGTCACAATAAAGTTTTTCTTGTCACAATAAACGGTTTATTAAAAAATATGTCAGCGTTTGATAATCGTTTGTTAATACTACTAATGACCATTTATTAAATGAAAAATAAAGCACTTAATCACCATTTTTTAAAATAAGTAACTTTATTAATTGCCATAAACATTTCATTATTAAAAATAATTAACCGTTTATTGCTATAATAAACAAGATTTTTAAAATGGTTTCAAAAATATTTTATCCCAACCTTCATCCAATACCACAACCAAATCTAAAATTTACAAGTCGTTTATTATTTTTAATAATTATATTCACTGAAACAATAAACGTTGTTTATTAAAAAATAATAAACCGTTTACTGTGGTAATAAACAAAACTATTTATTTTCTTGTGATTCTTAGAGTTCACAGATTTTTTTTCGTAACTGTGCTTGTATAAATACGAATGGATTTGCTTGATTAAATAACAATTCAAGTTGCTAGTAGTTCAAGGAATTTAAATAATCAAGCAAAAGTTGAGGTGCGCGGCGGTGCAGTATGGGAGAGAAAGGGACTGTGTATATCGAGAAAACACACACAGTGACACTTGCAGAAAAAACCAAAACAAACATCAATAAATAAGAATAAGAACCAGAGAAGTAAATAGATACAGAATTCTCTGATTTTTTTTTGAGAATCAATAAATTCTGTTTATTGGTGCTATAAACGGATTAATTAATATAATGAACGAAAATAATAAACGTTTGTTTGTATTAACAAACGGATTTATTAAAATCAATTAACTCTGTTTATTGTGGTTATAAACGAAAATTATTAAGGGTTAGCAAAGTTTCCAACCATGGTTTCTGCAGAAATGAAAAAAAATATAAACGGCCATTTATTGTCACAATAAACCTGTTTATTGGACAAATTCCATCACTAAATTAATTGTCCCAATAAACTTTTTGTTTGTATTTACGTACCTTTTTGGTTCAGTGTAATAGGCAACCGGCACGGTGAGTCCTTAACGGAATCTAACCGGTTACCAAAAGTTTACTCTAAAAGATCAAAAGAAAGAGCTGTGTAACATGTTGCGTCGTCTTGTTGAACCGAAAGCTCCTGCATATCATGGTTCAATTGTTGAATGAAAAAGGCTTTATAGCGGTGAGTGTAACGTAATTTACAGAAATGCATAGTTTAAAACTTCTTTTAAAACGCGGAATTGAAGCAAGATAGCCATTGTTGATCCTCAAAAATAGTGGCTGCATCAGGCGACAGACACAAAAATTCTGTTCTATCAGGGCAAAGGATTCTCGATCTGGAGAAAACATTGTTTTGCAAGGGTCTACTTGATCTCAAATTGTGAAGTGTGTTTCACTGCTACCGCATCTCAGCTGTGACCAAGCCGCTGATCTTCAACCCTGATACAGGTTGCAGTCAAGTCAGCTAAAGAGCCGTAAATAACACCGTGCTCTTATAATAAAGGACTCGAAGGACAAACAGAATTGACAGTTTTATGATAAAGCTTGTAACAGGAGCAAGGAGTACAAGTATTTAGTAAATGCTCCCAAAACAAATTTCAACTTACTAGCTCCTTAATGCATCCTTCTCTGCCTTTTGAAACTCCAAAACTCTTATTCTCGTAGCGTGGAGTAGAAATCTGAACCAACAACGTGTTATCTGTTCCCTTAGAAGAAGCAATCTTTTATGACTCACGTAAACACCCCCAGATACAACAATGTTGGTAGATAGATACCTACCTCGCACTGCAACCGAAATTACATTAACCAGCATCATCACACACACTCGTAACTCTATTGAATACGTTTAAATCTCCGAATGTATGGCTTCTGAAAAGTTTAATTTTTAACACATTTCAGTCACGAAAAAGAAAAACAATAAATCATGCGTGAACTCAAGCGGAAAGCAAATCATTTTTGCTTTGTTGTCAAAAGGATCAAAGGAGCTTTGATGCTTTGACATTGGCCGCTGCATAGCTGCAGCGACTACGGCACTGGTAGTCGCACAAAAAAAACTGTCGCTTGAATAATTTGACTTAATTAATTTGCAAATGTCCTTTCCCATAGGTCGTTGTCGTTGCCGCTGTCAAAGTCGTAGCCATCGAGCGTCGCGTCGTCGCGTCTACATCCTCAGCGTGTCAAGCTAGAGTGCAAAAAATGTTTGTGGTTGTGTTTGAAACGAAAACAACAAAAACTGCCGCAGTCGCAGTATTTGTTTCAATTTTGTAACCTTACGTAAATATATCCATTTTTTAAGGACAGCTTTTTCCTTCCACCTTATAACAGTTGGCAGAGGTTGAGGATGAAAAACACAAGGCGATAACTAAAGGGATTAGATGTCACAAAATAATTGACACTGAACTTCAATTACAAAACAGCAAGTGGAGTTTTTAATAAAACGCTTGAGTAGATTCCCCAATGAACTCATTAATCAATGATGCGGTTACGTTATCCTTTATCCGTTATAGTGTTTTTTTTTCCTTTGACTCTTCATCTTCATTCATTGGTTTAGGATGATGCTGAGTTGTGCGGAGGTAACCCGCTTTCCGGTTGTGTGGTTTTATTTACTCAGCTGTTCGTCAGCGGAAGCAGCAGTGGTTACAGCCATAGCAAAAGTTTGCAACCACCATTAATAATGAATGCAGTGGCAAGTTGGCAATGAGTTTTTTTTATAATTTTTGCTGTCGCTTCTGATGATGATGGTGTTTTTTGCTCTTTTTTTGAGTTGGAACCGTTTGTTGGTTGGTGCGGATGAAAGAAAGTTGGCAGAATTTGAAATTGATGCTTCTGTCGTGTCATCTGGCGTTTTGAAAATCTCTTCGCATTTTTTTTGTTTGGAGTTCGGATGTCTAAAAAAATATAAATGTGGTTAAATGTAAAAAGAAGAATTTCTGTCCACATAGAATTCGTCGTCAGGTAAAAGTGGAAGTTCAGGATGCATAAATAACAATATGAAGACAAAAACTACTCTGCTTTGGTGCGGTTTCAAAACAACGAAAGAAAAATCAACCAATATTAAGGAAACCTGTAAACATGAACTCGGTAACGCAGCAAGTTCAAAGGAGAATCAGACTTTCTTTCCGTACGAACGTGAACCATCAATATTATACAAAAGCTGCCTGACAATTTCCTAACAGTCGAACCATCAATCTTATGAACCAAGTGCTTATTTCCGCATCCTTCGCCTGACAGGGGTGTTCGCTTTCCATGGCTTAAATACCTCTCCACTGTGATCATTTGACAGTAGCACCATTGAGAAAGCTAGAGTTTACCGTAAACTTCTAAGTGAGAAACTCTCCAACGATCGTATGTTGACTAAAACCGCATCGAACGTTCCGTACCTAACCCACATCATGAGCTCAGTGCAATTAGGTTAGCTTCAGAGTCGTTAACAACTATTACTCAGTGAAGGAAACGTTTGGTTCACGTCTAGCTCAGTTCTGACACGCGTAAAGACAATGCTCCCAAGATTTTGAAAATCCTCTTCTATCTTCACCGGATGTCCAAAAATATTTACTTGGATTGATGAGGAAGTTCCAAGGCTGATGCTTTTAGTTTTTGCTGAGTTGATCTTTAGAAGCACGAGTTTTAAGCATACGTGCGTCGACCACGTAGTCCAGATGTTTGAGGTGCGGTGGCAGTCCACTGGTTCACGTCTAGCTCAGTTCTGACACGCGTAAAGACAATGCTCCCAAGATTTTGAAAATCCTCTTCTATCTTCACCGGATGTCCAAAAATATTTACTTGGATTGATGAGGAAGTTCCAAGGCTGATGCTTTTAGTTTTTGCTGAGTTGATCTTTAGATGCACGAGTTTTAAGCATACGTGCGTCGACCACGTAATCCGGATGTTTGAGGTGCGGTGGCAGTCCACTGAATTCCTTCATTTCCATTTGACAAAGCTTATCACGAACAAAAACTGTATTGGTGATAGTATACAGCCTGATGGCGTAACCCCACTTTGGATCTCAGACTCCTCTCACAACCTTCCTCTGTGCAAGACGTGACAATTTCGATCCATCACATGCAGCATTGATAATAGTATTTAATTTATCTGGGATTTCCTCTCTGTTTCCTCTTTTCGAAATCGATGAACGTCAGGTGAAGAGTGAAGTGTTGATCGATATTCAATGCACTGTTCGATGAAGATCCGCATGGTGTTGATGTGATCCACACAGGAATATCCAGTGGGGAATCCTGCATGTTCGGCGTCGAGTGTGCCTTCGAGGTGTCCAGCGCTATTTTAGCTTTCATCCTGGATACTTCAGGCAGGACACGTATTGCTCTCCAGTTTGCGCACTGCGCGAGATCTCCATACTTTGGAAGCTTGAAAATCATTCTTTTTTTCAATCTTCAGGAAGATCATGTCTTTGATCTTGAATTCTGAGAGTTCCTCAATACCGTTGAAGAATTCTTTACCTAAGTAGAGTGCTGTTTTCCTAGCCAAGGCCGGACAATGGCATAGAAAGTGTGGGACTGCTTCTTTTTCATCCTGGTCTTCACAGCTACGGCGGAAAGAGTTATGTGGTATGCCCAATTTTGCCGCATGCTCCCCTACAAGCCAATGTCCTGTGCAGGTAGCGACAAACAATCCTGGCTATGTCATGCCTTGGTTTGGAAATTAAATTGATTGATTTTGGTTTGCTATAGGCGGGCCATATATTCCTAGATATAACGCAACTCGTTAAACTACTCCACCTATGACTTGCTTCTGATGTGTATTTGGTCAGGATATAGCCCTTCACAACTCCAAAAGGAGCATATACTCTCACTGCCAATGAGTTGTGAAGGGCTGATCCTTGCCTAGCTAGCTCATCTGCCTTCTCATTTCCCTCATAGCCCCTATGGCCCGGTATCCAGATAAGAGTGACGCTCATATCAAGTTCCTTGAGGGCCTCTTTGCATTGCTGGACCAGTTTAGAGTATGATAAAGCTGAATCAATGGCTTTAATAGCTGCCTGACTGTCTGTTAGTATAGCTACATTTTGGTTCTGTCGGATATTTTTAAGGACTATACAAGCTTCCCTTATCGCCAACAATTCTGCCTGGAATACACTGGCAAATTCGGGAAGTCTATAGGATTTTGAAATCTCAAGAGATTCACAGAAGACACCTGCACCAACACCGCATTCCATCTTCGAACCATCCGTGAAGATAGTTGTGCCGAAGTCTTTCGTCACATCGCCTTCCTCCCAGTCGATTCTTGACGGGAGCAAGACTCTAAACTTCTTTGAGGTGTTAAGGGTAGGGATGCAGTAATCGGTGGTTGTGGATAGGATCTCTGATGGTATCAGGCTTGTTTGGTTGCAGTGCCCCTAGGATCTAGATTTCCAACAGCCTATTTCTTTGAGTCTCAAGATACTGCAGGACACCTGATATTTAATAAATAGGTCAATCGAAAGAAGGTCCAGGTCCAGGATGACGTTAAGTGCATCCGTTGGACAGGACCTGATTGCCCCTGATATCCCTACGTTGACTTAAGCTCGATTCTTCCTTTTGCTGGGGTAATTGCGATCTGAGCTTTGAGGTGTTCTCTTTCTTCGATCAATTTCTTCGGGAAGCCACGAATGTCATGTGACTACTTGACTTCTTTCTGGGGGGATTTAATAAAAAAAATCACCTTTGTTTTAGGTATTCCATTTAAAATTTCCTTTACCTCTAAGAAAAACACCCTTAAAAAAATTAACAAAATAAATCGCATACATTTTTTTTGTTCAAAATACATAAATCACATAAATTTGTTAAGAAAACGGAAATTGCATTTCTTCTTTCTCATACCTCTTCTGAAATTATTGCGATTGTCATAAAAATAGCTCCAGCTGACATTGAAGAAAACATTCTTAAAATTAATAAGCCAACCCCAATTTTTAAGGAGAAAATATTCTTTAATGACTTAACACCATGCCAACGAGACTTTTTTTTAAAACTCATATTCAAATTGAGGTTCTTTTGTCGATGCGCATTTTTAATTGTAAGACTTTTGCTGTTAAGAGTCACAACGGATATCTTCAACAAGAATAACAATTTCAAAATATATGAAATATAAACAACACTATGCCAACACCCCCTTAAAATTCTAACGACAAGAGAAGAAGATACCATATACAAGACAACGAACAAACAAAAAAATCTGTTAAGTTTCGTAGCAAACTTTTATTCGCAACAAAAAATCTTAAAACTAAAAACTACTTGGTATTGCAACTCGAAAGGACTATCCCAACAGACGTCTGTATGTCGATGTTAAGAAACTTTAAACTTCTCCGAAAGAACAAAACTTTTTCAAAGTCTTATTTTACAACTCCAACCCTAAAACTCTTCTAAGACTATATCAAGTTTTTTTTTATATTATTCCTCCCTGGCACTGAATGGAAAAACACTTAACTCTCGCACTGAAAGTAGTAAAAGTGCTCTAAGAAACACACTTTTCTGTTGGGTGGTGTGGGTGAAGTAGCTGGCGCTGGGGATGCTGTTTGCAGTTGCAGTTGCAGGAAAAGTTTATTTTCTTATTTTATTTTGCAGAAGTATTTTATTATTAAAGTGTGTTATTGTTGTAGTTTCTTGTTTATAAAAGTGACTTGTTTTTACGTTTTCTTTGAGTATGTTGTTTGTTTTCGATAAAAAAAGGGAAAATCTCCTGTTTTAATGCAGGTGACATTTTATTGTTTAGTTTGAATTTTGTTTTGGTGCAAAATAGTTTGTAAAGTTTTGTATTATATTGGTTTTCGAGAACTAGGAGATTTTAAGGTATGACTTCGTGTTTTTACTGGAGGTTTGATCAAGATTGAGAGCTTACACCTGGCGAAAGCTTGAAATTTCGATTACTTTGTTGTTATCCAGCTTAAAAGAAACAGGAAACAGGCATTGGGGACTTTGAAGCATTAAAAGCATGACTGTTTCTCAAATTATAACTGACATTCTTATAGACCAAAGAAGTTACAAAGGTGGTCAGTCGATAATTCTACTACCAGGTCTAAGAAACGAAGCCTTTAAGGTTGACGGTTCTTGTCGCCGTCCACGATAAAACAAACCTGGAAGATGGTCAGATTTGCTGACAATGAAAATGTGTGTGCTAGAAATATTAGGGAAAAATAGTTAATATTAGATACTGTGAAGTGATAGTGGGGGTTGGGTGTTGTAGGATCTGGGGGCTTATGCTGTATCTTTTCCTAAACACCAAGTGCTTACTTTACTCCAAGCGCAAAACTTGTAAGCGCGAGTACAAAGGGAGAAACAGAAGTACTTAGAATACGGCCCTACAAATTCGGAGGTTAGTACGAGGGACTAACAACCCCTCTACAGTACAAAAATTGAACGTTATGAGAAAGACAGGCAGAGCCTCTGATAATGACCCCCTCAAATGGCAACCAGACCTGGAATGTAAGAACACTCTTCACTCCAGGTACAAATCAAAAACTTGCATCTGTCCTCACGCAGTTTGAGGGAGATATTACTGCGATATAGGAAATACGATGGATAGGACCAGTTACAATGAAAATAAAATATTGAGACATTACAGCTGTCATAAAAAAATTGACATATTTGGATGCGGTTTCTTCGTGGGAAAGATATACACAGCAACATGGCGATCTCCGGATGGTCGTACCGCCAATCAAATCCACTATGTGCCTATCGGCGAAAGGCACGCATCCAACATCTTAAACTTACGCACTTTCCGGGAAGCAAATGTTGAACCTGAACACTTTCTGGTAGTATTTAAGCTTAGAGCTCAGTTACCAAATGAAAAAAAAAAATAAAGAAGTTCAATATCGGTTGCCTCAGCACCCTGGAGATTGTCAAAGACTACAGTGAGCCCTTTGTGGAACCAATATCGCGAAATAATAATTAAAAGCTTAGGCGAGACCACTATGGGTTACCACCAGCCATCCCCGAAAAAGAAACCGTGGTATGAAGACGAATGCGTGTCATTGAAAAGAGAGACGAAAAAAGCACGTTTGCAACGGAAAACAAGAGCAGCAATATAAGAGTACCGAACAAACAGGAAAAATGAGAAAGAGGCCCTGCGAAGGAAGAAAAACGCATCAGCAGTTTCTCATCGCAAAGATCAAGAAGAGTCACAGGCCAAGAACAACACCTGACGTTCCTTTAAAAGGTCAAAGCAATTAGCTTTTGGTTTCAGAACCGAAACACAGGCTTTTCGAAGCAGTGAAGGAAATCTAGTCACCGAAGCACAGTGAATTGCAGATTTTTTCAAGCAGCACTTCCAACAGTTGCTGAATACGCCTAATGTCGAGCAAGCCGAAAGAGAAGTGAGACCAGTCAATGAAGACCCAGTCCCAGCCCCCAGCCCAGCATAGAAGAGGTAGAAAGAGCCATCCAGAAGCTTAAGTCCGCTGGTTCAAATGGCATACTTGCGGAACTCTTTAAATAAAGAGAAGGTGTTTTGATGAACCGCATGCACCAGGTCAACAACAAAGTGCAAGGGAGGGAGAATGCATGCTCACTGACTGGTCGTGAGCATCCATTCTTATCCAACGTTCGGTGTGAGCGTCTTAAACCTTTCTGCAAAACAATAATCGGCACGTACCAGTCAGTGTGACCTTAGGCCAGGCAGAACAACGATAGACCAAATATTCACACTGAGGCAAATCCTGGAAAAGACCAAAGGATTTCAAGTTGACACCCACAATCTTTTCATCGACTTCAAAGCTGCTTATGATAGCATAAACCGCCAATAGCTTATGATGGCGATGTTTGAATTCGTTATCCCGAACAAACTGATCCAACTGTGCTGCATGACGCTAAACAATACGCAGTGCAGTGTGCAAATGGGTAACAGCTCTTCCGAGTTATTTTAAACCTCCGCAGGATTTAGACAAGGAGATGCGTTGTCATGCGATTTCTTCAACATAGTCCTTGAACAGATAGTGCTCAAGGCAGGTGCGGAAAACACTACTTTCATCAAATTCACCCAGCTTCTAAGCTAAGTTGACGCTATCAACAAATAAAAGAAAGAAAATAAGGAATGCGCGTTACTTGAAACATACTTAAATCCCACAAACGTGTTGCACGAAAAGTAAAAAAGGGGAATTGATATTGGGCACTTTCGAAAGAAAAATTTTTCGCCAGATTTTCGTTCCCGTATGCGACGATGGCAAATGGAGAAGAAGGTTCAACCATGAACCTTATAAGCTGTACCAAGAGGTGAATGTAGTCCAGTAAGCCAAGAAAAGACGACTACATTGGCTCAGCCACATCGAGCGAATGGACGACAACGCTCCAGCCAAGAAAGTCTTCTCATCGCAGCCTCCAGGTTCGAGACGATAAGGAAGACCGAACCTACAGTACAAGGACCAAGTAACTGTGGATGGATGCCAGAACACCTTGTTTCGACGGCTTAAGAATGCACGCGAGGGACCGTTTCCGATGGAAATCGCTGTGTTCCAGGCTGGGATCCTATAGATTGTGAGCCGGTTTAGTAAGTAAGTAAGTATAACAAATTTCTATTCTGTGCTTATGAGATGCATAGATGAGATAGCTCATGAAAATAAATCAGTATACTCCAACACTTTTAGTCATCCTTGGTATTCTAAAGACCTTTAATCGCTTCGCAATAAAAAAATATAGGGCCTTGAAAAAAAAACTTCTATTCATGACCTTAGAAAACCAAGTAGATAGTTTATATTTAATTTTTTGAAAAGTTTTAGAAACTGTCTTTTGAACTTTAGGTATAGTGAGTATTAACCTAACATTGGATGCTCTCTAACATCATACAAAAACACACAACTCCCATCTCTAGCTGGTGCTCCAGTATCAGCCAAAGTCTCATGCCTCATCCTTGTTACCGGTATTTCAACGGACTGTGCTCTTATAAAATAGCCAGTTGTATTTCTCTTTTTCAGACATTCAACAGTAATATTAATGCCTAGAAGACTTTCTATAAATATCTATGCCGTATACTTTTCATCAAATTTCACATAAGTTTGAACGCGAACAAAAACTCCTCAAAGATTTATTTGAATTGTTACAAGCAATGAATTCAAAAATGTGGAAAAAAACTTAAAATATCGCATAGTCTGTACCTACACAACAAACCCATCGTGCGTCTGTAGTTAGTCTCCTTATGGAGGCAGTAGTCACTGCAAAACAAATATTACAACAGAAGAAAAGCTTCGAAGACTCCGGTAAGCTGGACAGCTGGACTCCTAGATCGGATGAGAGAAGAAGAACCCTATCCATTTCTATACGGTATATTGTACCGTTTGATATCATCAGTTAAGTCGTCACTAAGTCTAATCATCTCCGACTGGCCTAAAGGAGCCGTCACACACTGAAAGGAAAATACTTTCAGTAAGCGTTTCCAAATTTTAGAGTTTGTTATTTTTCTGAAAGTGTTTTCAGAGAGCAGTCACACTATGAAAGGAAAGTGCTTTCTGAAAACATTTTCATTTCAAGAAACTAAATTTTCTGAAAACATTTTTCGGGTCGTCACACTATAAAAGCGAAAGCGTTGCTTATCCAGAATAGCAACAAAATGCAGTCCACTGAAGAAATTTTGGAATATAGGCAATTAACTATATTGGAAATTATCCTACGGATTTCACAGCACGTTACTGAGAACAAGGCGAGGAATCGTAGGTCAATTTGGGTGCGACCATTTTGGGAACGTGGTGCTGAAAATCAGTACCACGTAAAGCTCATGAGGGATTTGCGCGCAGAAGGAGACGAGTTCTTCCGCAACTTTGCTCACGTTTCAGAGGAGCAGTTTAATTTCCTGTGTGACAAAGTACGTCCGTTTGTAAAAAAAAAAACAAAATACACCATGGCGTGTGCCTATTAGTGTAGAGGAAAGAGTAGCTCTGACACAGAAACACTTTGCACATGGCAATAATTACAATACACTGTCTCAAGCTCTCAAGTGTTTCGTATTTCCCGGCCAGCAATCACCAAAATTGTTCCAGAGGTTTGCAGTGCCTTATATCAAACATTTGCACCAGAATACATAAATGTTAACACTGGGTACCTATTGTTTCGGCATTTTGTTATTTCGCTTTTCTCTCTTCGATTTTCAATTATTTCGCAAAACTTGTTTTGTTTTTTGTTTATTTTGTTTTTTCCTGTTTCGCGCCAGAATTGTTTCGCCCTTTTTGTTTTGCCATTAACTCTCTCGCAAAATTGTTAACTTGCAATACGATTGTTTCGCCACAGGTTATCTCGCTAACGGTTATTTCGGATTTTTTTTTGAATTCTCTTGGGAATGTA
The DNA here is from genome assembly GCA_943590905.1 of Sphaerophoria taeniata. Taxonomy (NCBI): domain Eukaryota; kingdom Metazoa; phylum Arthropoda; class Insecta; order Diptera; family Syrphidae; genus Sphaerophoria; species Sphaerophoria taeniata. The sequence continues at coordinate 227,029,554 of OX016540.1, read as the reverse complement.
ATAATTGTTATCTAATTTTGCTTTTAGTCTTTGAAACCGCCCGCGTAAGGTTAGAATACAGTGAAATATTTTAATATTGTCTTTAAATTAAAAAAAAATGGAAAGTAAAATCATATGCGATACTTTTAAATCAATTTGAGGAAAGGATAAACTAACAGCGTTTTTCATTGTAACCTGAAGGAATTGCCCTTAGAACACTTCTCAATAAAACATGTTTTTTGGTTTTGTAATATAATTTGTTTAGCAAGGACTTACACCCATTCTTTATTTTACTTTTTTTCTTATTATTTCCAATTTCCTTTCAAAATAAAAATAAAAAACTGCACTTTGGTCGGTCGGTAGAGCAATATAAACAAATTAAAATCTTTAATTTGAGGTTTGACCAGCTAGAATGTTTTCTTGTGTGTTTTAAAAAGGCCAATTCTCTCAAATTTGGGAGATCAATTCTTTCCTCTTCAGAATTGATCTAGAAGTATTCTTTTTGACAATGAAACATAAAAAAATTGAAAAAGGGCAATTCTTTTGTACAATAAAAAACGCTATAAGTCGTGAAGGATTTTCCCATTATTTTGAAAAAAACCGTCAATTCAAGTACATATTTATGTACTTCGTCTGTTTTTTTTTAAATTTTAATTTTTGTGTACGCAAGGATCCTGAAGACTTTAAAATTCGCGCGAATTTTAAAGTCTTCAGGATCCTTACGCACACAAAAATTAAAATTAAAAAAAAAAACAGATGAAGGCGAAACAATTAAAATCAAAATAATAAAAAAGCGAAATAATCGAAAAGCGAAATAAACGAATGCAAAATAAACGAATGCAAAATAAACGAAAAACGAAAAGACTGAAAGGCGAAAAAAAATCAGCGAAACAATCGAAAGCGAAGCAACTAAAAGACCAAACGAATGAAATGCGAAATAACAAAATGCAAAACGACCGTGGCGAAACGACCAAAAGCGAGATAAAAAAAGCGAAATAAACCATACCCGTTAACACTACATTCTACATGCATATAAAATACAATATATTCAAAATCCTTTTTTGCCATTCCAACTTTTAAAGTAGATGCTCAACGTTTTCAAATTAAATAAACAACAGAATGAAATATACTTTTTTACGACATTCTATATACAAGATTCTATGCAAGCGCTTGCTGTAATTGGGTTGGAAGGAGTTAAAATCTTTTTAGGCAGCTAAGCGGAGCGAGCTATCCATACTCTTGTCCAAGAAATCTGTTGACCGTGATATCGGCATAGCGAATGTACTGCCACAATTGCACCCTTACCACAAAAACAATTGTGAACTTATCACCTACTTCCTTTATTTTTGGCCCACCAGAGTAGGTTCTATGTAAAACATACGTTCGCTTTCAAGAAAGCAAAAAACTTTCACAAACAGTTTCTGAAAGTAGAAAGCGTTTTCTGAAAGTGATTTGCTTTCTTCAAAACGATTTCAGGAGCTAGTCACACAGTGAAAGTTTTTTTTCTGAAAGTGTTTTCAAGAAAGCAAATCATTTTGAGAAACGCTTTCAGGAAAGTACTTTTTGGGTCGTCACACTATGAAATGTTTGCTTTCAGAAAGCTTTTTGCTTTCCTTTCCTTTCAGTGTGTGACGGGACCTTAAAAGTAATTTTTACTTGCGACATATAGATTATATGGCAAGTACCTATTGAATTCGTAAAAAAAAAAAAATTTGAGGTAATGATGAGATATGACATTACGATGATAGAGAAGTCGAAAAAAGTGGGTCCGGCGATTCCGTCCGTCTGTCTGTCTGTCTGTCTGTCTGTCTGTCTGTCTGTCTTTAAACGCACCTACAGCCTTAACCACTGGTCCGATTGACTTCAAACTTGAAAATTAAAGGTTTGAGCGAATTCGCGTGGGTCCTTTTTTTTTTACTTTTTTTAAGATCAAAATTTAGGGTGGCCACCATACGATTTTTTTTGGCCAAAAACCAAAAGTTTCAATTTTCTCAAAAACAGCTCCTACGATATTTCTTAAACTTCCCCGAAAATTTTTGTTAACAACTTTGAATTATTTTAAGTAAAAAAATATTTTTGTATTGCTCCAAAACGGTACCGCCCATAGAACCGTTTTTTTGTTATCAGATTTTCCAGAAAAATAAAAGCCCAATCAGGGTAATTTTTTTTTGAAAGTACGTTTATACTGTTCAAATAATATTTTGTATTCAAAAAAATTTCAAAAATTTTTTGGGATTTAAAAAAAAATATTTTTAAACTTTTTTGAATACTGCGTACCCAAATTAATTTTAAGACATTTTCGAAAAATTGTATATACAGGGTGCGCAAGAAAACTTGATGATTTGTTTTTGGCGCCAAGCGGGGGGAGTGGTCGGATGTGGGTGGAGAGTGTCATGCATTGGACGAAAGAGCAACGCGCATTTGTCTGCGAGGCTTACTTTTCCAACAGTATTCCCACTCAACGTGCTTTCCGTACTCGCTTCAACATCCATCCCGCAGGTCGCGTTCCTGGCCGCCAGTCGATTGTTTCGTGGGTGAAAACATTCAGGGAGAGCGGAAACGTGACGAAATCCCATCCAGCACACCCAACCAACATACCCATCGATATGCTTCAAAGAGTTCAGAGGAGCTTCGAAAATCGGGTATCTCAGTGTATCGAAAACTGAGGCCATCACTTGTCCGATATCATCTTTCAAACCATGTAATGAAAAATTCAGATCGTGTGTAACAAGAATAAACAAGTTTTGTAACGGTATGTCCACTACTTTTGGTTTTATTTCCTTTGAAAATCAGCAAGTTTTCTTTCCGCACCCTGTACAAAAATTAATTTAAAAAAAAAAACCGCTCCGACAATTAAAAAAAAAAACATTGAAACATTTTTTAAGAAATCATATGACACCATTTTTTTTTTAGATTGAATCCTTTTTTTTAAGTAGAAATTTTAATTTAAATTTTTATTTACGAATAATTTTTTTTATGAGTTATGATTTGGAATACAGGAGCATGTTCGTACGACCTAGTTGTGCACATTTCTTAAACAAGAATTGGGGTATCTACATTATCGATATGCTACAAGAACACATTTAGTCGACTTTTCAGTGAACAAGAGCAATGTCCACTTAACGCGACTTATCTCGAGACAAATAAACATTAATTTTTTTGGTAGATGTATAAAAACCAAAAAATCTGAATGTTCCTAACCGAAAAAGGTCCAATCGCCTTTTTAATTGGTTCAAATCTCAACCGAAAACCGCCAATAAACAAGAAACCCACAACTCTCTTTAAAAATAAGAACACAAACTCCCGCATTGCATGCTAAATTATTTATTTCTCAAGTCCAAAACTCTGTTTATGCTTTCTGTTCGTGCGTTAGCGTCGTGCGTCGTACGACGACCCTGTTCCTGTCAAAAACTGCCTTCTTCCCTAATAAACTCCAACCCAATCCGAAGCTTATTTTCCAATTTGAATCGATAAACGACTTCCGTATGCAAATAAAACCAAAAAATTAAGCACCACACACAAATTCTCACACGCCCAACGCCGCCCTTCAAATAATATAGGTTTTTTACCGCAGTAAAAAAAAAAAAATATTTTATTAGATTTCTGCGAATATTACGGTCGGAGTCAGCCCCTAGGACTAAGGCTAAGAAATTCTAGTTTTCGCGAGATGCAAAATAAATACTCCCAGGGTTATTGTGTCAATATACGAGCATTGCGTTGGGGAACCCTCATAACCTCCATAAATAATGAGAAATGGAAATTAGTGTTAATCCCCCCTCCCCTTAAATCTATCTCTCATCCTTTTTATGTCGAAGCCAATAAGAATTGTTGCCAGTTAAGTATAGAAACAACATTGGAGAGATAAGTTTCGTGACCGGAAAATATAATAACCTTTCATGAGCTCTGCCTGTCCTCTGTAGTTAAAATAGCTTCATGGCAGCACAATGGGGGCCGTGAATTGGTTAATGTTGATAGCATCGAATCTTCTCAACGAATTTGATCGTTGTCGCTTGTGCCACGCCAGTGTTGATGATGGCAGTGGTTTTCTTCTTTTTTCCACTCTGCCACGACTACTGGAGGACATTGCGACAACACAACGGAAGCGATGAAAATTCCCATCGGATGTGAATTGAATAGACAAATTATTACATCCCATATAACCGAATTCACCTTTTGTCCTCAGCGTAGGTCGTGTCGTCGTCATCGTAGTCTTTGTCGTCTTTGTTGTCGCTGAGGAGGAGCTTACTTGTCGACAAAGTTGCCCTTTAAAAGTTTATATTCGTCCACGTTGCACAAAATCCTTTTACTAGGTACAAGTATTTTGTTTGCCCGAGGAACAAGCGATTTCTCGTTCCTCCGAACAAACTGATGTGCATTTTGTTGCCCGAGATGCATATCCAGGAGCGGATTTATTTTTATTCCGTCAAACTATAAACTTTTATGAGTAAAAGATACATAAATCCACATTGGTCAACACCAGGGCCCTCTACGCGATTTAAAAATTTGTTTGACTACATTCGATAGCCAATCCGCCAATGTTGCGAAATTACATTCGAAAGGTTGAGGAAATTTATCCTCTCTATACGAAAAAAGGAGGTCTTTTGATTTATATTCCAATAGCAACTTCTACCTATATTTTGAAAAGCTATTGACATTTAAGCATGTTGGAGTTTCCTGATAGGATTAACTCTGTAAGCAGTTTTGTGATTTTACAAGAGAATTTGTTAGCTTCTATGGAGATATTCAGGAAGGGGTAAAATCTGCTGAGATTTATTTTGAAGTTTATCTTCAGTGAAGGTAAGAAAATGTTTTTTTTTTTGATAAGAAAATATCTAAACTGATTAACTAGGCATTATGTGCGATACCTTAATAGATTCTCGAGATCCTTTTCAATGTCTTGTGTACAAAATTTGCTGAGCCGGTAGGATAATGAGTAGGTACTTGTTTGCATATCATATCGACTAATGTCGGCGAAATGCATTGGGGAAACGCTATAGGTACCTTACCTACTAATATTTTCCGCGTAATTGGCTTAATCTTATTTCAGACGAAATTCATATGATGCTTTTGTCAAAGCCTTGTTACTTCATACTTGAAATTAAGACCTCAAGTATCTCAGTTGATTTATTGAAGAAGCACATCAAACAAGTTGAAGCGAGCTTTTCCTTGAGTCTTATCGGGGATTGTATACGATCGCTGATGGTTCTGATGAAAACGGTTTATGACTTCGATTGGTTTGAGTGTAATCTTAACTTACAGAAGCTGCGTTTGACTAGCGTGATTGCTGCTGTTCTTGTACCAATTTTTCTCAGACAAAACCACAACGTACGAGTTTTTCGTCTATTGCTCGATCATAACTAATAAACTTTATAGCTTAAGACTGTTCTTCCACAGCATTTGTCTTTGTTAGCATCTTTTTAGGTGTCACAAATTCACCAATTCCCCTTACCTATTGTATTCCATTTACGAGTCTGGAAACTGGATAGCATATTGAAAATCTTAACTTGGCTTAAATTAAGAATTCGTGGCCTTTTTAGCTTAAGGCTGTTCCAATTTCAATATTTATAAAAGTCTTGAGTTAAATATGTCCACTTTTCGATGATTAAGGCGTATAAATCAGGCTGAATTTAACCGATCTATTGTTTTGAAGTCCGCAGTGGTTTGCAACTTAAGAAAGCCCGACAAGAAAAAATCACACGATCTTGGTGGCCAATTCACGTCTCCTCGGCAATTTTGTTTATTCACAACCCATTCATCCAGAAATGTGCCTCATCACTTAAAATGCAGGCGAGGAGTTCTTTTGGGCGACGCGGAATAGACTGCCTCGGATTCTGCTGCGTTTTTCCGATCGATGTTCGCATAACATGTATACGAATCAGTCTATCACTCATCGTGCACAGGAATAGGATATGTGTCCATCCACTTTGCGGAAAATTTTGCGGAAAGATCTTGGTATGCTTGCTTACACAATCCAATTCTTGCAAGAAGCGAAGCCACATGATCACCTATCAATGCGTGGATTCGAGATATGTAAGTTGGTATGTGGACCTGTTGGTGTTGATCCCAATATTCATAAACAAAAAAACAGTTGTATTTATAGTAAAGTTAATCCAGAAAAACTGACTGTTTGGTGCGCTTTATGGGTTGGACATGCTTTCTCACTTTTTCATTCATAAATAGAGCAAGCAACCATGATGAGAGGAACTGTAGTTTCAACAAGACGGCCTAAAATGACAAAAAGCGTCGTGCTGTAGTTGTCCTCAAAGATCGTGGGATTTAATGCTGACTATTTTCCGTGGGGACAAATCATGTCACCTGTCTTCGCCGAAACGATTGATCGCTGTGAGGACAACAATCGCCGCGTTATTGCCAATATACGTTCCGAATAGTCTTCTTCCGAGCGAGCCGTAGCCAGAAATCATATTCAAATTATGATGCCAGAAGATTATCTTTCCAATTGCATGTCAAATTAGAACGTTACCCTTGTTTTACTCCATTTCAAAGTTCTATACCTCTAAAAAAAAACATCCTTCTTGCATATCTCATATCAACTCGATTATAGCATACATACATTGGAAACTGTTTTCTCCGACCTTTAGATTAAATTTATGACGGCGCAGAATGCAGATTTGTTTGCATTTTGCAGATTTTCCAAGTACTCCCAGACCTTTGGAAACCTTCAAGAATGCACTGCAGATTGAACAAAAAATTATATTTTGATATTCTTTTGTTCAGTTTTTTCCTCTGTAAAAATATTCTGACCATTCGAAAGAAGTCCTTTCATTCATTTACTTACATCGCATTTCAGTTCAATTTTTCCCAGAACACCCAATGGGAATGCAGATTTTTCAAATAATTTGATGGCAGCACTGGAAGTAAGTTATATATGTATTGGTATTGTATAGAAAAGCTAAAATTTAGATTTCACTCAAAAAGCTTATGATTTAATTTACCACCTGCACTGAAGTGTAAGCATTCCACCTACATACGTTTATGCAAATTGAGGCATTAGAGTCAAAACTCAATGTACTTTTCACTCATACTAACAATCTAATGCCTTTCATCTATCTCCTCTGCTGTAGGTCGTTTTCCTTGCCTCTCAGGACTCAATAATACCATCACAGGACTTGTGAGAATTTCCTTTAAACACAACAAAGCAACCGACTCCTTATCAGAATTTCCTGCATTCTGAGAGTCGTCTGAGAATTCTGAGGTCAGAACAGTGAAATGAACTTGTAATCATCCACCACCAGGCACATAGTCTCTTGAGTGGTTATCTTCCAGATGCTTTGTCAAACGCATTCCACAGACAAAGTTCCTTCTTTCAACCAATACCAACCACCGACCTGCTAGAAACCAGTGTATCCAGACTTTAACCCTTGGGGGCTAGATCCATATCGCCAGTAAAATGTCTACACTTTGCATTTTGGTACTATTAAAATGATTTCCGACTTAATGTTTTCCTTGCTAGTGTGAGTCAAACAAGGAATGTCGGCAGAGAAGAAGAAGGACAATCTAGTGAAGATGATGAAGACCAAAAACTGACCAGAGAAATGATTTTAAACTCTGAAGTGCAAATAATAAGCAAAAGAAATTCCTTTGACTCCTCAGTCAGGCTTATTTGCATCAAGTTTACTGAAAATTTGTTATTCTCGTATCCCGAGCAACTTGAAAATTGTAATAGCAACTTGGAGATAAGAAAATCTTTTCTGCATTCAATTGCCCCATTGAAACAGAGAGGAATAGATTTTTCAGGTTTCAATAGAAACGGACTTTTAGGTGAGTAGATTTAATTGATTGGATTGGAATATCTTTGCCATTCTTCAAGGGCAAGGAAAATCTGTTCCCTTGATTCTAAAGGTACGCAGTTCTTAGTTAATACAAAGTGTTTTGATGCAGAAATACCAACGTTTAAAGTTAATTGCGAACGTTTAAGAGGGGAGGGAGAGAATGAATTTTGATTGTTTCTGGAAGAGTAACGGGACCCAGACTAAATGAAAGATAAACGAAAATGAAAATGTGTGACATGAAACACATGATTTTTGCTTATACTGACGTAAGCTCTTTTAACGTTTTAAGCACAAAATAGACGAGCGGATACCCGATTATCATCACATCGACCGGCTGCCGTGTCGTCGTTCAATGATTCGTTAGTCCGTCCGTCCGTCAATGTTTCATGTGTTCAACTTAACAACCTTAAAAATTAAGTAAGCAATCAGTTATATGCAGTAAATTGACAAAGGCGCTTGCTGTTTGAATTCCTCTATCGGGAACATCGGGTCCTGTCTAGACGGTCGAGTTAACGTTAACCTTTGACAAAAGCATAAGTGTATAAGCAACTGTTAAGTACACATTCTCTAAGTTTCATATCCTGCAAATTAACAGTTTCTCTGATATTTTTGACGCAGGCCCGATGGCAGGCTGGTTTTTCTGCTCTTTAACCTGTTATTGTTAAAATCATCTTCGAAGGCGCTTTCTTGCCGCTTTCTGTACTATACTGTTGGGACCAAAATTTATTTCTCAAAATGTTTCATATATGACAAACTTAGAACAATCCGCCAACTTTGAGGATGAACTTTTGGCATCCAGTCAGGAGACCATAGTAGGGCAACCTACAACCTCTGCAAGCACAGAGAGTACCAGTCATAGTACTCCTATGCCTCTACCGAAAACCTCAAATCCAAACCCCCCTACCAGCAATTCCAGCCATAGCAATGCTGCTACAGGGAAAAATAAGAAATCGTTTAACGTTCGCTTCAAAAGCCAGCTCAAGAAGGCTTCCTTCAATTTTGCAAGAATTCTGAAAATGAGAAACCTGGAACTGTGCAGGAGATGGATCGTGAAGACAAAATTATGAACCAAAAGATCGTTGAGAAGTACATGAGTCTTCTGGCTACTCAAAAGGAGGCCGACAAAAGAAGTAGTTCTTGTAAAAAAACTGAAACCCAATATGATTGTTACAAAAGAAGAGGAGGCATCATCTCCCAGAGTGGCTCAACCGCTCTAAATGAGGTTGTCAGGTTGTCTCCTCAGAAAGCAGAGTTCTGCTGACTGTGTGGAACTCTATCGAGGCCAAACTCTAGGAGTTTTCTTACACAGTCTCTACAAGCGAAGGTGACTAGTTGCGACTCTGGCAAGATGCTCCGGGACACAGGGTAATTAACGAGTTTTCCATTAGCATGAGATTAGACTGGGAAGGCTTGAGACTCAATTTTATCCTAGCTAGAGACATCCGCAGACAACTGAAGGCCGGTAATTGGCTGCCCTTCATGAGCATTAAGCCAAACGGACAGGAGCTGATCATATATGAAGGTCTTCAGAGGCTAAACCCACTGGCGCTGGTTTCAATGAATGACTGGACAGTCTGATGAGTTGAAGAGGAAAAGGTAGCGCTTCTTATCATTTTTAGATTAGCGAGGAGAACTTGGGGCCCAAGAGCAGGCTGAATATAAACTCCGTTTCGGGAAAAATGATGGCAAAGTCTTGACCGACGATAACATCATTATGTTGACGAGGTCCCCGGTGACACTTTGTGGTGGGATGATGTCGGAGAGCTGAAAATGGCGTTTTGGTCAGTGATGGGGATAAATCCTAAAACATTTGTATTGCACTCAGACCGTACTCCAGGAAGAAGTAGATAAAAGCAACTTATGGTGTCGGCTTGAAGACGTCCAAAATCGATCAAGGTTCCGTTCTTTAGGCAAATAAGAAGTATTACTTGAGTTCTTAACTTTGAGTTTTTAACTACAACATCAGCCGAATGATGTGAATCCTTGAAATTTTATGTTTTCCTGAACCAGGAAGTATGATTTAATCGCAAAATTTCTAGGGGAAAATATCCTTCATCCTTTTGTTTCCGTTCAATAAATAAATGAACACTACCGGAACAAGCAATATGCCTACAGAATCTTAAACCGCAGTCTTCTATGTCACCCTGGACATTAGATTCTATTTAAAGGTACTTCACAACTCCAATACCTCTTCCGTTTTCACCCACACCCTCAGTGAAACCTAATTTTCAAAAAAACCACATCATCGGGCCCAACATATGTGAGCGTTCACAAAAACTTATGTCAAACAAAATTGCCATCACATGACTCAACACAAAATCCGTTTGATGTAAGGAACAAACTAAGTTTACAAATGGATTCATGTGTTTGCATACATTTTCCGCCCCAAAGCCATCTGGACAAAAATTTTAAATTCCGATTACACCTAATCGAAATTGTTCGGAAAGCTTGTGTGTGCGCTCATTGAAAACAGGTCGCTTAAATATTCCAATGCCATGTCCGTTTCCCATTTCTACCTTTACCTTTACTAAGGTTTATACCCCGGAGCCATGTCGAAGCTAAACCAAAGAGCAGTCAATCGCCATAGAGGCGGTCGGTCGGTTCCGGTGAATATTATTGGAATATTCCGGAAACGTGTAACTTTTGTAGATATTATTGTTTCTCTGGAACATCACAAAAATTCAATTTCAAAATGCAATTGAAGGTTTTGAAAGGACAAATGGCAGGGCAGAGAAAAAATTGCAAAAAAAAAAAAAACAAAACAAATCGGAGAACATGAAGGATGAACAGGAAATGCACAATTTATTTATGACCGAGTTGAGTTATTTCTTAGTTCGAAATTTCATCGTAAGGACATGAAAGCTGCAATTCTAGAGTTATACAAAGAAAAACGGTACATAGACATTTTTATATAGAAATTCAAAAAAAAAAGCCGAGGAAAACTCTAAGAACAGCCAAATGAACATAAACTGAATGTTAGCTTCAGTGCCAAGGCACTGGCATGGGCGAAATGGCAAAAGGACGCTTCGGTTCGGTTCACTCTTCAATTCGAATGCACGACGACGACGTATCCTGTTTGGGAATTTATTCATTTTTTTTTTTGTATTTTATTTAATCTTTTTGTCTGCCTTGTCCTTTTTTATTTTTCTGTTGTTTCGATTGGAGATTTATGTTTTCCAATATTTTTATTTCAATTGAGAGTTGTTTTCCTTATTCTTGTTCTGATAGAAGGATTTTTCGACATAAGGTAGATCCTTCGGAATAAAAGAAAAAAACTGTTTTTTTTATATTTTTGCCTGGCCCAAGTAAATACATACATTACTTTTTAAGGACGACAGGATGATTTAAAGAAACATGCAAGAAAAAAAATAAAGGAGGAGACCTTTCTCTTTTTAAGGAAAAGTAGGATGAATGGTTCGCGGTTAAGTAGGACACAATTATTCCTCCGGATCTTTTTCTTGGAATGTTTTTGTGTTTTAATTTTTTTTTGTTTTTTTGCTTTTTTTTGAATTGAGAGAACGGATGGAAAGCGGTGGATTTTAAGGTTAACTTATTTAATTTTTATGGACTTTGGGCTTAGAACTTTTTCTGGAAATTAATTTGATGTTTTTTTTTTGTTTTTTTTTTCTTTCTTTTGAGGGTTAATAAGGCTCGGAAGGGTTTTTTGAATTTTAAAATATTTAATCTACCCACCTGGCACCTGGTGAAAGAAATAATAGAATTTTTGCGGTTGGGGGCCTTGCTGACGTTGGTTGTTTTCGAATACAGTATGATACCATGACGGTTGGCATAATCGGAAGGTAGTATAACCACTACTTTTCCGTCAATTTTTTGGCCTGGTTGATTTTAAGGGTAGTAATTACATCACCTTGTATTCTGACGAGTGTGTCAACATTGTGCACCATCCGAATTGGTCAAAGAGAACTTATACCAATCTCAGTCTTGACTTGCCAAAATAGTAACCTATGTTTTACCATCACCGACTCATCACTAAGTGTATGGTGTTAGTTTTAAGTAAGGTTAGGTTACGTTATGTTAAGGTGGCTGTGGATACAGGATCCACACACTTAGGCCAGAAGGAAAGGTCCATAGTGATAATACATGAATCTAGGGAATTACTTCTTACTTGTCGAACCATTTTAAGCTTTTTACAAAGCGAAGAAGATATTTAATATCTCCAAGATGAAGTTTGCGTCCTAGGGAAAAAGCAGGGCATGTGCAGAGAAGGTGAGAGATTGTTTCCTCTTCTTCTTCGTCCATGCAGCTCCTGTAGAAGTCATTTGAGCCTACACCAAGTCGTATTGCGTGTCTGCCTATAGGACAGTGTCCTGTGACTATTAAGGGGCTAATATGAAATCTGCTTTGAGATAACAAGTCCTTAGAGCGCTTAATGTCAAGCGACGGCCATACGAGTTTTGTGGCTGTGCATGTTGGTAAATTATACCACCTAGTGCTTGTTATTGTTAAAGCTGTTTCTTTTAGCATAAGTTCATGTAGCTATCGGTATGCCTATCATATCCCTTTCAGGTGAGATAGGCGCCTTTCAGGTGAATGGCACTGTTCCATTTTTAGCGAGTTCATCGCCCCTACAATTTCCTGTGGTGTCTATGTGGCCTTTTGATAGTTGGTTGAGACATCGTCGAAAGATTTTATTGCCGCCTGACTATGTCAGAGAAGGTGCGGATATCTCAAGTTGATATCACTTTTTCTCTTAGCCAGGATAGAACTTTTGATCGCTAAAATTTCCGCTTGGAAGACGCTACAATGATTTGGGAGGAGGAATGAGAGGCTTAGATTAAGCTTCTCTGAGTACATTCCACTACCAACACCATCCTTTGTTTTGGATCCATCAATATAAAAATGAATGTATGAATTTTTCACAGTTAGTGACTTTTTCCACACTGCATACTTTTTCTGTACATGAGCTTTGCTCGGATGACCGATGTATATATAGCCAATAGGTTATGCGAGGTTGGGAACCCCATTTGCTTCCCATGGCTTTTTTTGCAGGAGAAAAGAGCTATCGAAGCTTTCCTAACAGGTGGAATTCTATCTGGACCATTGGAAAAATCTTCTTTTAGAAAACTTCTACACAGTCATGTTATAATGAAAAAATCTTCATTCATAATAACCGGATGAGAGATTATTTGTGAATTCTTCACAGATTTCAGAAGTTGAGCTGAATACTTTATTATTTCAAGTCGACTTCACTTGATAAACATCGCATTTCTTCGAATTAATGTACTAGATTAGATAGCCAGATCGAGATATAGACATTTTTTTTGCGTTGCATTGGAAGACTTTAACACCTTGGGCATTTTTGACGACATCGCGTGTGTGGTTATTCCATAAGAGGTGAAAAACAAAGTTTTGAATCTTAAAACGAATACGAATCTAAACACTTGTTCAACTGTTTTGTGAGATAAACCATCAGATAGGTCAACTATTGGAACGAAAACCGTGCTGCCGGTCATTAGGAACCTTTCAGCCTTCAGCGGGGATACCATTGTGTTTGTAGTGATTTTTTAAGACATGGAATCATTGCCGCGCTAAAGAACTTGTGGATTTATGTCACTCTCTGGAAATGTAGAATTTAGCTTACAGATGAGGGTTATTGTCAAGGAACTAGGGCACCGAGGAGGAGGAAAAATTCCTTAAAGATTATTTCAAATTACCAACATTTCGTTTTGCATTTGCGACATAAAAATCGGTCGGATGAATATCAGGGCTAAGTAGGTCTTCTTGGCTTGTTTAGACTTATTCTGGTCTTTCTAAGTTGTGTTGCCATTGTAACTGCATAAATTAACCTTCTTATGCCCAATTTCATAAACAACTTTTAAACATTTAAGAGGCTTTTAAACCGTAAAATGAGATTTTTTCATTTCACCAAGCGTTTTTTGAGTAAACAAGCTTTTAAACACCTTTCAAAACTAAATGCCAATTTTTGCCTCAATAAATTTTAAAAGTGTCATTGAATATTTTAAAAAGTGAGTATAAAGCTTTCTCATTTTTTCTCATATATTTTCATGAGGATGTCAATTTTGACAAAAAATTCCCTGAAATTTCCCATTTTAAATTGGTGAAACTCAAAAATTTTTAAGGGTCTGATAAAATTTTAAAAGATTTTTGATAAAAGCAATTTTAGTGTTTGTTTATGAAATTGGGCATTAATCTCTATATATTATATATATGTATATAAAAATGGATGTGTGTTTGTTTGTTTGTTTGTATGTCTCTTATAAACTCCGAAATGGCCCAACAGATATTTGTGAAATTTTCATGGTTCATACTGTTGCATTCAGTGATGATTTCTGGAAAAAAAAATTGGAAAAACCTCATGAAAGAGTGGGAAATCTGGAAAAACCAAACAAAGATCGGAAATTTTTTTTTGCTTGGAATTTTTTGATTCGAAATGGGTTTTCGAATGGAAAAACAGAAAGTTCTTAATGAAAAACTCGGAAAACTAATTGGGAAAATTGCATATTATTGCAGGTGCATTGGTTTTCAAATGGAAAACTGGAAAATTTCAAAATGGGTTTTCCAATGGCAAATAAAAAGTGCACTGATTCTCAAATAGAAAAATGGAAATTTTTTGATTGGGAACTCGGAAAACTCTGCGAGAGCACGAAGAACTTCAACACCTTTTTTTGGAATTCAAGGTGCATTGGTTTGTTTGTATGTCCGGTTTGGACGCTTAATCCGGTCAATCCACAATGCATTTTTATAACATTTTCATTGTATAAAAATAAATTTTTGGCACAATCTTACGGGAAAGTCAGCAAATAAGAGGGACAACCGAAAGCAGTTTGGAATTCTGATTTTTGTGAAATAGTCAAAACAGAGAAGTTTTTGTATTTTCAAAGAAATTTTTATTTTACTTTATAGTACAGGATCCCACCGCTCGATTCTGCATGCATCTGATTTTTTGATGAAACCAATTTTAAATGAATTTTTAGAACGTATGCAATGAATTTTCGTAGGGTTGCCTATAAACAATTGGCCGCTACTATTTTTAATAAATTTTTAAAATGTCAATTTTCGGACCCAAAATGCATGCATATGATTTTTTAATAAATCCAACGCCATTTTAAAGATAATGATGTAAATAATAAAAAAAATCATGGTTGCCAGCTCTCAGTCTGCCGCAATTCTAGGGTTGCCACGTTTAAAGAGGTACATTTTCGAGAAAAAATGTACTCATCTGTTTTTTTAAAAATTTTAATGCAAAATTTAAGTTTTATGTTTACTGATTACGAAAATTCATGGGTGCCAGTTTTAAAATGGCCGCAAACATAGGTTGCCATGACTTTAATTAGTGGAGTACATAAAAAAACAAAAAATTACTTATTTAAAAAAAAAAATTATAAATCACCGGCTACACATACAATAAAGTGTTATACCGTTTTGTAAAGCCAAAATATACTTCTTTCATTTTGTATTTAAATAAAACTGCTCCAAGGAGTAATTTTTGAAAAATTAATGTTTAAACTCAAAATGTTGATAAACTATGTTTTTTTTAATTTTAAACTATTTTTTTCAAAATTTTATGTAATTGAGTACTATTTTTTTTCAAAATTCAATGCTTTTATCAATTTCCAATCAAATCCCGAAAACCGGATGCAAAAATGTGTTGTCGTTTTCGAGATATTAAGAAAAAGCCAAAACCATTTGCCAAAAAATAATTTTTTTCCTTATATGTACGTCTAAGATCCGAACATACAGTGACCTTCATCCATCGCGTTACGGGATGAAAATGGTGTTTATGTATAATTTGATATGATAACAAATATATTCAGAGAAGGTTGCCTAAAAATTTAGGTGCAAAGTGCAATTAATCAATAATGAAAAACAATTAGTTTTTGTAAACATTGCACCTATCGCCTTACGCAATGAATTGAATTATTCTAATCGTTAGGATGAAGCTTATAGAATATGGATTCACTGGGTTGCCTCCTTATTTTCGGTGCAATCATAAATATATACAGGTGAGTCGAAACTAGTGATTTGCACCCATCCGCTTACGCGATGAACCATACATCAAAATAAAGGTAATTTTATTGCGAACACATTGATATAAGGTTGCCTGCGAAAATTTGGTGCTATATCGTCGCCCTAGTATTGAAGTGCCGTATACGCCATTTTTACATTTTTGGGAAATCGCTTTTGAATGTTTGGAAGTCTATTACGAAAAAACTAATAACCGCTGACATTTTTTGATTTTTTTGTATGATATACAGTTAAGAATTCTCTTTCATATACACGTTATTTATCATCTGTTAGTCTTTTAGTTTTTAAAATTTTTAAATATTTGTCTAAAATGAGTTTGCGCCATCAAAATCAGAAGTTATTTTCCTTTTCATACACATACGTCAAAAAAAATAAAAATAAGATCCTGTATTCTCACTTTGTACAGGATCGAACTCAAGCACATTTTTAACCCCCCATAACTTTTGAACCCATAGAGTTAGAAGTTTCAAATTTGAATTACGTATTAACTTCATGGGCACAAAGTCCCTGTAAAAAATAATTTCCAAGAACCACTACTTCCTGAGATATTGAACAGTAAAAATTTCAAAAACATTTTTTACAGTTAAGGGCGTTTGTTCCAAATGAATCCTGTCGTTTTTTAATACTCATCAACAAACCAGCCACAGTTTTCTGGTTGTAGCTTTATACATTGTGGATCCGTCGCATGAAGCCACATAGAATTCACGAAAATTTTTCTTAAAATTTTTTGCACGTATTCAATCGCACGAATATTTCAGTTTTTAAAAATCGTCAACCGGTATTTAGCACCAAATTTTCGCAGGCAACCTTATATCAATGTGTTCGCAATAAAATTACCTTTATTTTGATGTATGGTTCATCGCGTAAGCAGATGGGTGCAAATCACTAGTTTCGACTCACCTGTATATATTTATGATTGCACCGAAAATAAGGAGGCAACCCAGTGAATCCATATTCTATAAGCTTCATCCTAACGATTAGAATAATTCAATTCATTGCGTAAGGCGATAGGTGCAATGTTTACAAAAACTAATTGTTTTTCATTATTGATTAATTGCACTTTGCACCTAAATTTTTAGGCAACCTTCTCTGAATATATTTGTTATCATATCAAATTATACATAAACACCATTTTCATCCCGTAACGCGATGGATGAAGGTCACTGTATGTTCGGATCTTAGACGTACATATAAGGAAAAAAATTATTTTTTGGCAAATGGTTTTGGCTTTTTCTTAATATCTCGAAAACGACAACACATTTTTGCATCCGGTTTTCGGGATTTGATTGGAAATTGATAAAAGCATTAAATTTTGAAAAAAAATAGTACTCAATTACATAAAATTTTGAAAAAAATAGTTTAAAATTAAAAAAAAACATAGTTTATCAACATTTTGAGTTTAAACATTAATTTTTCAAAAATTACTCCTTGGAGCAGTTTTATTTAAATACAAAATGAAAGAAGTATATTTTGGCTTTACAAAACGGTATAACACTTTATTGTATGTGTAGCCGGTGATTTATAATTTTTTTTTTTAAATAAGTAATTTTTTGTTTTTTTTATGTACTCCACTAATTAAAGTCATGGCAACCTATGTTTGCGGCCATTTTAAAACTGGCACCCATGAATTTTCGTAATCAGTAAACATAAAACTTAAATTTTGCATTAAAATTTTTAAAAAAACAGATGAGTACATTTTTTCTCGAAAATGTACCTCTTTAAACGTGGCAACCCTAGAATTGCGGCAGACTGAGATCTGGCAACCATGATTTTTTTTATTATTTACATCATTATCTTTAAAATGGCGTTGGATTTATTAAAAAATCATATGCATGCATTTTGGGTCCGAAAATTGACATTTTAAAAATTTATTAAAAATAGTAGCGGCCAATTGTTTATAGGCAACCCTACGAAAATTCATTGCATACGTTCTAAAAATTCATTTAAAATTGGTTTCATCAAAAAATCAGATGCATGCAGAATCGAGCGGTGGGATCTTAGACAATGTCTGTGTTAATCATAATGATTATTCTGGAGTTGCTCTGAAGGGTGCCGAGACGAAGTTCGCGGGGTCGGCTAGTAAATGATAAAAAACAAACGTTCAGATTTCACAATAAAATCTTGACACGCAAAATTTAAGACAAATTGAAATTTGAAGGACAAATCTTAAAAATTCATCGGAAGTGAAAACTTCTCTTCATAATTGTTGCCATAATTACCAGTGACCCTTAAACAATACAAAATACCTGTTATGAACTTTCAAAAAATATTGTACGATACACAGACATAGGTATCTAATTTTTGTTTATAAACTGACGAAGAAATTTCAATAAACTCTCTTAACCAAAACATTAAAGTATTTTTACCGCATGAGATTGACAGGGCCAAGCGCCAAAGGGGCACTTACGGTGAAAATTGTGTTTCAAATTCAAATTCCAAACAAGTTAAAAACCACACCGTGTCTTCTGGGATAAATGGCAACTTATGGTACAGAGAACAGAGGTAAACCTTATCCTACTACGTTAAGTTATGTGAAATTTGTTGTCGACAATTTATGACGGATGGATAAAGTTTTACATTTTAAGCGTAATACAGCTTGTTGAAAACGATTTTATGGAATATATAAAAAAGAAAGCCTTATATTCTTTGATATTCTATTCAGGTATTCGAAGAATCGAGAACAATTATGACAGCTTAACGGCTCAAAACTTTTTTTAAATGAGGAAAAGGGTTGTGATGAGGGTATTTCAATCTCCTGCCATTTTTTTCTTTACCTCACTCAAAATCAAAAACTTTAGTTATTTAACTAGAGGAAAGATTTTTTTTTGAGCAAGGAAAGTTTTTTCTTTTCTTTTTTAGGGAACGATAGTATATTTTCAGAGTATGGAGTTGTTGCTTAGGGTATGAACAAACGGTGCGGGTGCATAACTTCACGGGTCATAACTTTACATGGGTCATAATTTCATCTCTAGTGAGTTATAATTTCACTTTTTTTCGGGTGAAGTTGTGTCCCATTACACAAGACCAATTTACTAACATATACCGGCAGCTTCTACTAAACCATCTCTACATTTTAGAAGACAAGTTAAGGTCTGAGCAAAACTAAATAAAACAAGTGAACAGAAAGCAGCAAAACCAACATCAATCAGGCACAAGAAAAACAACTAAGACAAGACATTTTTCTTAAATTTCCCTACTGAGTCCGCACTCCTAACATGTTGTGGAAGGGAATGCCACAAACGAGCAGCATTAATAAAAAACTGTCGCTCGGACGTTAAACATGAAAACCGGGGAATAATGATTTGGTTTGATCGTACATATCGTATATCATACAGGTATGAAGGTTGACGCATACGGATGATATTAAAGATCTTAATAAGAGTTCGGAGCCTAAGTAAGTTGTCAAAGGAGATGGCATAGATACTTTTGGAGAACTGAGAGATATGATCGTAGCGTCCTAAACCAAAATATAGCGCGCAACGTTATTGAACACAGTATTCATCTTTCTTTGACTGACACTATCAACTGACACTAACTTTCACAACCAAATGTAAGAATAGGCACTACAAGTGTTTTTGCAATCATTTTTCGAGTGACCAATGGGATGAACTGTCTTGTTGCCCACAATAATCGAAGAGCTCCATAAACTTTCCCAACAATTTGATTATTATGGTCGTTCCAGCTTAAGGTTCTATTAAAGCAAATACCAAGATTTTAAGCGAATTCTATTTTTGAGCCTCCAAGTCTCCGGGCTTTTAAGAAATAACGAGGCATTTGCTTTTGAGTGGATTTACAGTAAGACCACATTTTACTGACTAATTTAAAATCGATAACAGATCCTCGTTTATTGCATCAACATAATCTTTCAACATGCCAACTGGACAACTTTTCATTAGCTGGAGGTCATCAGCAAAGAAGTGTTGATCACAGTGGGGTAAAAGTTTTGGTACTTCGTTCACGTAAATCGAGAAAAGTGATGGACCTAAAATTGACCTCCGCTAGATATGGGCATAAAATTGGAAGTTTTATTTCTCAGTACAACCGCTTGACGTCGCTCTGGCCGAGATAATAGGAAATAAGTTTAACTGCGTCGGAAGAAAAATTGTAAAGTTTTTGACACAGGATGTAGTGATTGAAAGTGTCAAACGCCTTAGAGTAATCTAGGAGAACTAAAAATGAAACTTTGTTGGCATCCAACGCTTTACGCACCCGTTGAACAACTTCCAAGAGTAGTACTGATGTGGAAAGGGCGAAACCCGGATTGTTTTGATCAAGAAGACCGTTTTGTAAGAGAAGTCCAGAAAGTTGTTTCTGCATTATTTTTTCCAAGACTTTGGATAGGAAAGGAAGGACTGCAATGGGCCTAAACTCCGTGCTGGCACTATTTTTGAGGATGGGTACAATTTTAGAGTCTTTCCACTTTGAGGGAAAGATTAACTTTGTAAGAATAGTTTTATAGACGTAAGTGAGATGTGGCAAGATTATTGGGAGCATGGCTTTCATGGGATTTAAATGAAATTAAGCTGTCGACAACATCTTCAGAGCTAACACATGAAAACCTATAAAAGCAGCTCCATTGTACATTGTAGAGAACTCTTCCGCTGAAAAGCTTTGAATGGAGTTCAAAGATGGTTGGGGAATTGGTGCAATTAAAGGAGTTATTTATAGTATTACCATCCAGCTCACCTACACAGAGATTATTTGGTCTGTTTACCACCTCTTTTAAGTTTTTCCATAGCTTTCTTCCGCCGAGAGAGATATTTAAGTGGCGCTGGTACCATTGGACTTTAGCCACACTGATAAGACAAACGGCCGTGTTACGCAAGCGGCGATATTCTTGGAAATCAACAGGAATATTAAAACGTTTCCACTTTTTAAAAGCCAAATCCCTTCGTTGAAGTTTGTTACGTAGGTATATCACGAGTAAACCATGGACAGTCGTCATATTTTACAGATATTGTTTTAAGGGGGCAGTGAGTGTCAAACAGGGAGGGCAGATTACTCTGTAGGAACTCTACTTGGTCGTCGGGTAGATGGAAGCCATAAATTGAATCCGAGATCACTCTTCTGGTATTTGATTCGAGAGATCGAATATCAACATTCTTGAGGTCACGGAATTGAAAGGTCCTCACGGGTCTAATCAAAGAAAAATCAACTGAGAGATGAATAAGGTCATGTTTGGAGAAACCAGGAGCATCACTCTGCTGGAATTGCTAGTAAAAAACACGTCAAGAAGTGTTTTTGAGTTCTGGGAGAAGTGGGTGGGATTAATGATGTTTACTGGAAACAAGTTGAAAGTGTTCATGATGGTTATAACTTATAAGGCTGTTGTCAGTCAGTATATTGTATATCACAGTTCATCTGAAATCAAAATTAATAATGTCATAAATGCAAACAACAGAGAAAATCTTAAAAGTTAAAAGTGAAATCAACCTTCGTTATTTATCTCCAAAGTTTATACTTAAAAAAAAATACGAAAAAGCTTAGGTATTAACTTTTTACTTTGAAAATAAAATGACTGAACGTATCATAATTGAAAATTATTTGTTATTTGTTTATTTGCTTTGCAACATACCTTTGGGTATAAGAAATTTCAAGAATAAGAAGATGAGAGTTCCAGGAAGCATACACTTCCTTAAATTCTATATAGCTGAAAATTCCATGCCACTGCCCATAGAACGGCATTTGTCCGTCAGTTCAAATATTAAACAAACAAAAACTAAGTTTCACAAAGGAATAATGTTTGTATTTGTTTTTAAACAAACACAAGACACAATGCAAATAGCCAACTTACCAACAAGGCAACACAATCCCTAAATTCCATTATTTCGGACACTCTTACCCATGAACCGAGATAATATACTCAGACTCACATTCATAAAAACATTTCAAACCTACATGACATTTAAGGTTCTATATATTTGTTTTCTTTTTTTTTGTGAAACAAATTGATAAAGAGGTCCACGAATTTCCGTTTCCTTAAACTGTTTGTTTATTTGCTTGTCAATTTCCGCTTCATATTCCAAAAAGTTTGTTTACACTTCTTCTTTTGCCGGAACAAAGAAACAAAATAAATTTCAAAATATTCTTTAATTCTATTTCTTTTTTTTTCTCATCTGACAACTGAGAGCATGAGAAAGCAATATGTCCTGAGCCAAAAGCAAATACGAGAAATAAAATTAAAAAGAAGAAAAAAAAACACAATTTAAAAAGGACGAAGATAAAATAAAAGAAACACATTTTAAAATGGACAGAGACAGAGCACCAAAAAGGAGTAGAGTGATATAAGAAACATCTATTTTTTTTTTCGTTGTGGTGCCATGGCCGAAGGAGAGTCGTATGTGTGTCTTGTATCCATTTTCCATTCCCGGTGCCAATTTTTTTTTGTCTAAACCGATGTTAAAAGTCCGGGAAACAAAAACGATGATGCTCTGGAATGCTTTTGTGTATTTTCCACCCGGAGAGGAATTTA
Organism: Sphaerophoria taeniata; assembly: GCA_943590905.1. Classification (NCBI taxonomy): domain Eukaryota; kingdom Metazoa; phylum Arthropoda; class Insecta; order Diptera; family Syrphidae; genus Sphaerophoria; species Sphaerophoria taeniata. The sequence continues at coordinate 227,007,306 of OX016540.1, read as the reverse complement.
TAAAGGTTGTTATTTTTTTTAGAGAGTGCGTCAAATGGTAGATATCAGTGCACTCATGGGGACCCAAGCGTCCTCAACAACCTCTGTGTACCAAGTCCTACTCTCACCTGCACGTGGTGACCACCTGGTGTCTAGTATCTCAGCTGGATATAGGGTGAAAACCCCTATGGAAAGCTGTTGGTCACAGCTAACGAGAGAGAAAGACCTGCCAGTCCAGGTTGGGGGTCGTGTTTTGAGTGACTTCCCAATCACGTAAAGAGAAGCTAGTTGCGAAGCAACAACAAGCCTCAGATACTGACGAATTTACTGATGACGAACCACGCAAACGAAATAAAGGCAACCAAATTCGGATCTGTACGTGGAGTGTTAGGTCCCTTAAAGGCCACGTGCAGCCGAACAACTAGCGGAGGCCCTAGACCGTTATAAAGCGGATATGACCACCATCCAGGAAATGCTATGGGATGAGCCGGGCAAACGTAGGATGCAGGCTTAGGCAGCATGTCCTAACGTTCAGAACTGTCAACGAGCGTCTCACAACAATCCGCATCAAGGCGAAATTCAGCAACATAAGCCTTATATGCGCTCACGCTCCCACAGAAGAGAAGGATAACGACACCAAAGACAAGTTCTACGAGCTCCTGGACAAGACATACGAGCAATGCCCTTGCTTCGACGTTAAAATCGTCTTAGCAGACGATTGGTCTCCAGACCAATCAACTGTCGACCAGATTGATCATATTGCGATCGACGCAAGACACTCTTCAAGCATTATTGATGTCCGAACCTTCCGAGGGGCCAACATCGACTAGAACCACTACCTCGTTGTAGCCAAGGTAGTGCAGCGGATATCTCGACCAAAGCCAAAAGCAAGAAGTGCTAGAAGAAAGAATGACGTCGGACGGCTACAATCGCAAGAGATCACCAGATCCTTTCCCGATTGAGTGTCAAGTAACCTCATGATCATCGAGTATTGAGAACCAGTGGCAGAATTGCTAGGAAGCCATTAGGGATGCTGCCTCTGATGTGTTATGGGTTTCACGCGGCCACCAAAATAAAACACCTGGTTTGATGAAGAATGTAGGCAGGTACATGCAGCCAAGCAAGAAGCATATAAAGCAGCGCTGCAAAGGAGGACGAGATCAGCTCATTGGCTCTACGAGCAGAAGAGGGGAGAAGAACACAAGCTTTTCAGAAAGAAAAAGAGAGAGCATGAAAAGCATTCGATTGAGGATGTTGAGAGACTAGGAAACAAGAATGAGGTTGGGTAGTTTAGTTATACCAAGATGTAAAACGAATAACTCAAGGTAACCGATCATGAATTGAAGCCTGTAAAGACCAACAGGGAAATATCGTTGTAGAGTCACAGTCAAAGCTGAGGATATGACATATGACAACGGATATGTACAACGGCGATAACAAATCAAATTCCGCTGTCAGGCAGAATGAACAATTCAATGAAGACGACGCAAGCCAAGATTTCTGTCTACCCGACCTTGAAGAAGCTTAAAAACAACAAAGCCACGGGAGCTGACGGCATCACTGCCGAAGTCTTCAAAGCAGCCGGCGATGACCTTGTAAGGAGCATGCATGGAAGAACTGTATAAAGCCATGTCCAGTTTTGATATCCCTACAAAACTCATTCGTCTGAGCAGGATGACAATGGAAAACTCGCGCTGCTCCATTAAAGTCGATAACGTAGTCACCGACACGCCTTCGATGTCAAAAAAGGCTTTAGACAAGGTGATGCACTGTCATGCGACTTCTTTAACATTATACTAGAACGAATAGTGCAGAACTCCCGCGTCAACATTATAGGCACTATTTTCCAGAAGTCTGTGCAACTACTCCCGTACGCCGATGACATTGATATTATAGGGAGAACTTCTGCTTGGAACCCATAACATTGATTAGGAAGACTGTAGGACAGACTAAGATTCAGTTGTTCTCAGAAGATACCACTTCCAACGACATTGTCGTTCTTTGAACCTTCAGTAGGTCCACCTTCTTTCCAAAAGGATCTTGAAGGGATGGAAATCTAGAAATAGTTACGTAATACCATTTTGGGGTGTTATAGTCAAATCGATCTGGGATAAAATGTATAAAATAGTAATATGGCCTGTGTTATTACTAATCGATTCTGAGAAGGCTCTAAGCCTCAAGCATGGATTGGCTGCCACTATTTTGAAGAATGTAATGTTGATCTTAATCAAACGGTGAGGTATGACTCAGCAGATCCAGGGTCATTCCCAAGAAGCAACGTAAACTTGGGTAATTTCTTTAAAACTAAAAAATATGAAATAGGTATACTTTAACAAACGTTTATGAATCCAATATATTACACGGCTTGTCATATGCTTTACTCATTGATTTACAACATAATATTGAACGGCCCCCGAATTGGCTCGTTCAGGCCCTAACCAATATGTTAGCAGCGTAAACGGTGGTCTACGGACTACGGACCTTTCTTTAGCTTAAGAGTATACGGGAGGATGCAAAGCGACCTTTGTCTTGAATAAACTCTGAAGGAGTTAACTTACCTACCTTCCCCATTTCTGATTCTTCTTTTTATTATTTCTACGGCTGTGACTGAATGTGAATTATGACGATAGTGAAGTGAAATACCATCGATAAGAGAATTTATATTGGCGATGGTGGTGTTCGTCCCATGAGCTGCGCCCATGCTGTTTTTTTTTCATGCGGTTGTGGTACTACTAATGTTGCTGTGCGGATCAGCACGTTACTCAGGATCCCCACCTTCGATCTTTGATTAGGCTACTGTATTGATGCGGCTCCCACTTCAGCTTGGCAGTTTCTCGATATTGGTGGATCTTGGCTATTTCGGTACTTATGGCTTATTTTATGAAGATCTCTTTCGCTGCATTCAAGTCATGCCTTGGTGGTTTTTTCCTAATCTCCAAGCATAGCGGTGGGTCTGTCTCTAAAAACGACTGTTGAGTTTTGCTGGTCGGTCGGCTGGCGTTTGCACGCGTCGGGGTTTGTCATTGCTGGAGGTGGCCGTTTTGTTTGCTACTCGCTAACGGTGGCGCTGACGTTCCAAAGATAGCAACTGAATGAATCCGGTGCTCGGCGAGCTCCAGGTCTGGGTTGGTTGGCATTACGATCGTTCATATTAGGATAGCATCTCTGTTGGACGGTCGGCGGAAGAATGACTTCTATGACGGGTAACTCACTGGTATTTTCTTTATTCCTGGCGGTATCTGGGTGTGAATTTTTCGCTTTGTTTATTGCAACCGGTTAGTCAGTTCTGACATCTGGTAGGTTTTGTGGTTCTTGCTTTCTGCTTTGGGAGCCGCTATAGGGGTCGTAATGGCAATAAGGTAACTCAGTCTTTAAAAAAAATGGGTTTCAATAATCTCAGGTTTATTTATCAAATATTCTAAGCAAGTCAAAAAATATAACAATCATTCTGTCAGAATCATTATATTAAACAACACACACATATACATACAAACGTAGAGTAAAACATGAGTAAAAATCACCATGCAATGATGTGGCCAGTATCAACAGCTTGGGATGTTGAAAGCCACATGTAAAATGCTAGAAATTTAGTTTCCAAAATGTACAATAATAGTATACTTTAATTAAAGTGAGAAGTGCCTTGTCAGTCTTGACCACGACAAAAAGGATATGCCTGATGCACTAGCAAGGCTGCTGGTTCCGCTCAAAGCTGAAATGGTTGTTGCAAGAAACATAATTATAATGGTACAAGATTTATCATAAAATTGACCTAAAATGTTCATGTTTTCTTATTGCAGCTCCGTCGTAGACATTTAACTCAGCTTCTCAATGAAGAGTCTAAAAAATACAAGGAAGAATTGCATGCAATGGGCTTCGATTATTTTAAATATAATAATTGAAATACTTACAAACAAAACAAACATTTTACTTGATTTATTAATTTGCAGCATAACCATCCGGACTATACTGTTGTTGTCCAATTTCAAAAAACAATCTAAGGTTCATCATTCCCACTTGAATTAGAGTATATTCAGCTCGGAGCTCAATTCAGGGTTCGAAGAGGACCTCTGGAATCACTGATGGAATCAGTGAAACCAGACGGTGCGGTTTTATTGAGATATTTCATGCTGCTCGGAGCATAAGCATTCAAAATGTAAATATGTTCCATTGTGTGGATGCCCCTTGGCGAGTGTTGGGCTTGTTTTCAGTTTAATTTGTTTTTTGTTCAGTTTGTATATTTTATTTCGCTTTAATTCAAGTGTGAATTCGAATATCGTTATGAAGGCAAATGTGTGTGTCTATAAGATTTGTATCTCAATGGAATAGTTTGTCTATCTGTTACGACATGTATGATACTAAAAGACGTATAGAATACGGCAAGCTTTTGGGATTGTCGCGTACACTAAGTGACACCTGCGTCCAGCAAAGACAGTTTCTAGAGAGCTTGAGTGGACCTACAAATTTGCCGATTTCGAACGACACTTTTTCACGGCTAATCATACCCTAACAACGTCAATCAATTCTTCTTAAGAGACAGAATAAAGTCATGACGAATGACATAAGGGTCACAAAAAGAGCCATTTCAATTGATCACGAGCTCAACGAGTGTAGACTTAATGAAAATGGGAGAATCGCGCAATCAAGAGTATAGAGTATAGAGGACGGTAAAGTACAGATTTGGCCTCACCCAACTCGGTCCGTAGCTAGCTGTTTCTAAGTTCTCACACCAAGTGGGTTGAAGTCCTCTACCACTTTTGTTCTCCACCTTTTTCGGAACCATACTTTTCTACGACGTCCTTCGAGGTTATATGCAAGGTGTTCAGGCCAGCCAGAACACTTAATTCAAAGCGGGGTCCCAGGTAGACAAAGGCCTTTAGTACCTCGACAACCAAACTGTCTATTTAGACTGACTTTTGCAATTCGTCGGTGTCATTTCTTGTTGGCAGTTTTAATTGGTCTTGACCTAATCAACTGTTGAACCCATCCGTAATCTTTCAAGTATGCAAATATCATGGGCATATCCTAGGTACCATCATTTCGGAGCACGTTTGCCTGAAATTTTTTTTTACATCAAATACACTCTTTAGGATTTCCGCGACCATGATAAAACAGCGTAAGCTTTTCAGTGCCATCTTTCTCACACGGAGGAGTTTTTTCTGTGATGCCAAAACCAGACACGTTCTATAAGTTGGTCTTGAAATTGACGAAAACGTGTAAGGTAGTTTCTGAGAAAGGGTGAACATAAATGATCAAAAATGTACTTTCCTTTTCTGAAGAGCATATGATAAGGACCTATAAAATAAATTCTTGTAAGCTATCAACTTTTGCGGCTTTGTTAAATTAAAGTTTGATGTTGCTATTAGTCGCGTGAACTTAGCCGCGGTTTTTCTACAAAACTTATTTTTGTTGTGAGTTCTGGGTGTATTTCCAATAGTTCTGGAGTTCCTTATACCAAATTTCAATAGTTCTGGCAAAAATCCATCAAAATTTGGACTTTGAAAATTTTGCACCCAAAAAAATGTTAGCCCAGACTTAACAACCCTCAAGAGTTCTGATACAATAAATATGTTCATAACCAATGTTCCAGGAGTTCCTCATACCAATTTTTCTGATTTTTGCCTTTCATAGCCAAAAAAAATGCATTTTAAATTTGTATGCACAAAAGTGTATTTCCTATTTTTTAGCAATTTTGATGATAAAAATGTAAAAAACCAAGAGTTCTGAAACTCATAATACTTATATTAAATAGTTCCGGCATTAACTAGCTCACAGACTAGATTTTTATTACTCAGCTGTCAAATACAGGAGAGCAAATCTTGCAATATTGTATTTTTCTATAGCAGGGTTGAGGTTTAGATAAAATGCAAAAGTGTAGCAAAATTGTAGCCCGTAGGCACAATTTGTTGTTACTGCAAGAATTTTTGAACTTTTGCACTTTTGCAACGACAAAAGACCAGTTGCAACAGATCGTGAATACCCCTAATATTACTTTAAAAGTAAAAACCACATCAGGTGGAGCTGCACTTAGCAGCAACTGCACTGCAGTTAATATTAACTTTCTTTGTATGATATTGCGTATAAACTAAACTGCATTTCAACTGACAGGCTGACAGTAATGACTATCATTTCGCATTGTCTTGTCCTCTGTATTGTCCTTTGTCAACTCAAATAATTCTAAATTGTCAATATATTCTCAATGCCATTTTAGATTTAAGTAATACACATTTTTGAGAAGGTATATTGTAATGTGTATACACTTTATTTATCTCATACGCTCTGTATCTCCTTCTATTGTAATGTCTAATACTAATGTGTATACTTTATTATCTCTTACTCTCTGTATCTCTTTCTATATTTAATGTACACACTTTTCTTACTCTCTTTACTTACTCTGTATCTCTTTCTATATTTAATGTACACACTTTTCATTACTCTCTTTACTTACTCTGTATCTCTTGTTTATTTAATGTACATACTCTCTACTTAATATCGTTTAATTGTAGTAGTAAACACTCGTGAGGGGCAATAATTAATTAAGATTAAGAGAAACTTTTTGTTTAGCATTAAGAACGTTAGCCCCTACAAAAATCCCAGTATTTTCTCTCGAACTTTCAGCTTCCCCAAGAACCAATAGGAGCCAATAGTAGTTTCTAGAACCCATCATTTTTGATATAAATAGCCGTTTGGTGGCGAGGCGAATTAATTAATTGTGAACTGCGATAAAGAAAAGTACTCTGTGTTTGCAAAGTTATAATTGAAAGTGTTGAATAAATAAGTTTGTGAGTGATTTGAATAAAGTGAATTTGTGTTTTATTTAAAAAGTGAATAAGTTTTAATTGTCGGACCAAGCCGAATATTACATTGGTGTCAGAAGTGGGATTAAAACTTATTGAGAATAAAACAGTGAACAGTGATTAAACTATTTTGTTTGAAATAGTGAAGTTAAAAAAAAAATGAGTAAAGTTTTGAAAGACTTAACTGTCTCTGAGCTAAAGGCCGAATTAAGCAAACGTGGCTTAAGTGGGGCAGGATGTAAAATCGAACTCGTAAAACGGCTACAGGAATATCTGGAAGAACAAAATGAAGACCCAGATACGTTTGCTTTCGAAGTGGAAGCAAAATCGAAAGAGGTAAATGCAACTGCCGACTTATCTACCATGATGACACTTCTTCTTGCCAAATTTGAAGAGAATCAAAAGAATGTTCGGGAGCAACTAGAAACTCAAAACAAGAATGTTCTGGAGCAACTAGAAACTCAAAGAAACGAGCAGAAGACCGAGCAAGAGAATGTCCTCAAGCAACTAGTGGCTCAAAGAAATGACCAAAAGCAAGAACAGCAGAATATTCTAGAGCGGTTTGACGAACAGAGAAACCTTTTAGAGGGCAGGTTTACGGACTTCGAAGAGAGAATCACTACTCTCGACGAGCGCGTCGAAAAACAAAATGCACGTTTCGAGAAAATGGACGAACAAATCGAAACCATCACAAATGAACTAGAAAAAGTGCGAAAGATGAAAGCCTTCACCTTCACCTTCTGGTGAATGCTCAAGAAAGAGAGAAGTGAATCCTCCAAGCTTTGATGGTCAGATTCCGTGGTCAATCTACAAGAAACAGTTTGAAGCAGCAGCGTTAACAAACGGCTGGGACGATGACGAAAAATACATTGCTCTTACACTTGCCTTGAGAGGAGCAGCTGCCGAACTGCTACAAACCATCCCAGCAGAGAAGAGTGGTGACTTCAAAGTTCTGGTAAACGCCATTGAACAGCGGTTTGGGGATAGCCACATGGCAGAAGTCTTCCGAGTTCTCTGCAGCAGCTTCAGGCAGATATCGAGCGATTGGTTCACCTGGCATACCCAACAGCTGGCAACGAGATAATAAATCAACTTGCTGTTGAAGCCTTTGTGAGAGCTGTGGGCGATATAAATCTCCAAAGGGCTATTCGCACTGCCGGAAAACAAACACTACCAGAAGCATTGGCTTTCGCTCTAACAATGGAAGCCGCAGAACAAGCTTCCCAAAACGTGCATCGCGTGAGAGAATTGGAAGTCCAAGAATGCTCTTGTCAGAAGGCTACTCTGGAAAGGAGTCAGCGAGATGGACCAGCACGATGCTGGAACTGCAACAAGACTGGGCATCTTCAACGACAGTGCAGATTACCGCGAAGACGAACCTCATGCCAACACTGTGGAAACAGAACTCCAACAACGTTGCTTCCGAAGCTGTTCCCCCCCCCCCCCCCCCGGGAAACGAATAAGAACCAACTTCGAGGGGCAGAAGCTGGTTTCTGGTATCGATGGCCCCAGAAACGACATCCAGGTTTCTCAAACGAAACGTAACAACAAGAGCCTGACCGTGGAAGCAAGTATAAACGGCAACAAATGTGTGGCTACCATCGACACCGGTGCCACGGCGTCCATTGTACGGCAGGACCTCGTTAAGAAGACATGGCTCCACAACACCAATAGCTATCGTCTAAGGACTGCAACTGGAGAAGCCGCAAAAGTCTATGGTGAGGTACGTCTTAAGATCCGGATGGCAGAGCTGGAATTCTCTCACCTGTTCCTGGTAGCAGATATATGCGACGAGTGCATTGTCGGCGTCGATTTCATGAAAGATCACGGAGTGATATTGGACATCGGGAACCAAGTCCTGAAATATCGAAACATCGAGATTCCGATGATCTATGGGATTCACTCGTATGAGACCTCGCTATCTGTGAAAACCGTCATTAAAGAAGATCTGACTTTGCCTGCTTCTTCAGAAGTATTCGTGTGGACGAAATTGAAGGGTAAGCCTGGAAGCCATCGATACCTCATGGTCGAACCAGCATCTGTAAAGTCCTCCCAAAACGTCACCATTGGGAAGACTCTTGTGAGACCTGTAAATAACATGGTTCCCGTACGAATACTGAACATCAAGCCGTACGAAGTTAAGCTTAGAAAAGGTGAGATTGTCGGACAATGCGAATCTGTATCAGCGATAACAAGAATCAATGAAGAAGAGTCAAGGCAAACCTCTAAGTCCGGAGAGCTGAGCTCCATAAAGACCAACATTCTCAAGTCATCAAATCTTGGTCACCAACAACGAAGAACGGCAGAAGGTCTCCTCGAAGAATTTGCAGACATCTTTTCGTCATCGCAAGGGAAATATGGCAGAACACAACTGGTTCAACATCGAATCAACACCGGGGATGCAAAGCCGATCCGTCAACCTGCAAGACGCCTTCCACTAGCCAAACAAGGTGAGGTTGAAGAACTGATAACCACCATGAAAGAAGAGGGTCTGATCGAAAACTCTAAAAGCCCTTGGGCGTCTCCAGTGGTCCTGGTAAAGAAGAAAGACGGATCAACCCGTGTCATCGAGTCAACCTTTAATGTTACATCATTCATCGGCAGCTTTATATAATGCATTCTGGCAATACCATTCAAAATTTCCCTTTTTCAATTCTTAATGTTTTTATACTTTCGTCTCTTTCCAAAGAATAGTACAAATGATTTATGAATTATGAGCTATGTATATATCTTCTTGTATATAAGGCCATGTGCATTCCGAAAAAGTTTAAGGTTAGCAAAGAGTCGGCTATTGAAATTGTAACAGAAAAGTCAATTGTATAGTTGTTCGAGAAAAATTATTTTTTCATTCCATGGTTCTTACCAATTGTAAGTTGAAATTATTTTTTATAAAATTATAAATGAATGTAAATATTACTTTACAGAAAATAAAATCATATTATCACGTTCTGGATATAATTCTTTTGGTCCATTTACGTTTGGATGTTTATTATTGGAGTGATAGAATTCCTGGATTTTCTTGGAACAACATAATTTTATTTTAATTGCGACAATTCGTTTCTCTTTCTTTATTTGTGTCACCCAATTCGTCGATTATGGAAGATCAAGAACAGAGAAGTTGTTCTGCTTCAGGATGTAAAAGGGTGGACGACGATGAAATGGTCGCTTGCGAAAATTGTAAGCGTTGGTGGCATTACAGTTGCCACAACTTTGAAGCCGATAAATTCGACACAGTGACTCCTTGGTTTTGCGAGGAAGAAGATTGTGTCTTTCGTGAAGACGAGGATGTTTCAAAAAAGAATTCTTCGTCAGGTCCTGCTGCTCCTGCAAAGGTGACAGAAGAACAGGTCGATTTGATTATGGAAGCTGCTGCGGTGGCACAAGCTACAGTTGCTCAACGTGACAAAGAGCTTTTAGAATTGCGAGCTGAATTAGCCGACACCAAGTTAAAATTGTCACAAGCTTCCCGTATCAAAGCCCCACCGATTCCTAATGCCAAAGATAATTCGTCTAGTTTGAGCAACTCCAAGTTGGAAATAATAAAAAAGATTCAGGCGAATCACCAGGCTCTTGTAAACGAGACAATTGCTAATGGTCAGTCCACCCCGTTGCGGGAAAACACCACCGGTAAGCCAATTAATGTCCATATCTCAGCAAAGGAGATATCCGAAGAACATTCAAGCGGAAGTGTAGCTTCCTTTCGCGATATAGATATGGCAAACCTCCTCACTATTCTGAATCGTAACAATGTTCAGGAATTGCCAATGTTCTCTGGTGAAAACAAACGAGAATGGCCGTATTTTGAGGAGGTTTACAAATCTACTACGATTGAGGGTAGATATAGTGCTAAAGAAAATGTCTCTCGTTTGCGCAAAGCTTTAAGAGGTGAAGCTTACCAACTCGTCAGCGAACGCCTTAAGTACTCTTCCGATGCTGATGCGATTATGGACTCTCTGCGGTCCATGTTCGGTCGTTACGATATTTTAATTCACGATCTGACCGCAGACCTTTTGAGTCTACCAAAACTTACGTCCAGGTGCGATCCTAAACTACGCTTATGGGCTGTGAAGCTTAACGGATTTGTTGCCGATGTCAAATCGATCAACCGAGAAGAAGATCTGAATAATGGCTTTGTTTTAACAAACTTGGCTTCGAGGTTAGGGGGCGGCCTTTATCAAGACTGGCAGAAGAGAAAGTCGGCATTGCCACGGGCAAATTTTGAACATTTTGCTGCGTTTTTATCTCAACGAGTTTTGGATTTACCACCCGATCTATCGAAACCCGGAGGCCTTCCCGAGCAAAAGAAGTTAAGTCCAGGTAGTAAGTCTTCTCGAGTATTGTTGCATCAACCTGTTTCATCTGATAATTCCTCCGGCTTATGTTGCAAATGTAATAAAGTTCAGCATTCGTTAATTCAATGTGTTGAATTCTTGGCATTATCTCTGGAGCAAAGGCAGACATTTGCAAGAGAGAAGTCAATATGTTTTGCTTGTCTGGATCCATCGAAACATCAGTGGAAACAGTGCTTTAAGAAGAGATCATGTGGCACTGATGGTTGCAATCGTCGTCACCATCCTCTTTTGCATGCGTCACCAAGTACCTGCAACACTGGCCTAAGCTCAACGGCAGTTCCTTTTATACCACAGCATCACATTCATTCATCGCACGTTGGAATTGATCTGACAATCATGTTTAAAATAGTGCCTATTCGTATTTATGGGAACGATGATGTATTTTTTGACACACACGCCTTTTTGGACGATGGGTCTTCATTGTCGATGATTGAAGAAGATCTTTTTAATCAGCTTGGTTTATCTGGGCATCCGGAACAGCTCACTCTGCAGTGGACGAAAGGGGTGTCCCGAGTTGAAGATTCTAAGCGCACGTCTTTGGAAATTTCTGGAGTTAACCACCGTAAGAAATATATCTTGAAGAATGTGTATACGATCAAAGATTTGGGACTTGCCAGTCAGTCAGTTGATGTGGGTTACTTGAAAAGCTTGTATCCCCATCTAAGAGGACTTCCAATACGTGATTTAAAAAACGCTCGCCCGCAAATACTTCTTGGCCTCGATCAAGCCAAGTTCCTTTTAGGACACGGTCAGCGACACGGCAACGAAGAAGAACCACACGCTCTAAAGACTCTTCTAGGTTGGATTGTCTACGGCAAGTCAGCTCAGTCAATGAATGTGTCCTGTTTACATCCGGTTTCGAAACCCAGCATGGTTATGAATTTTCACGACGCTATTCGTGGGGAAACAGACTTACACGATCTTGTACGCCGACATTTCACGACCGAAGAGTTTGGTGTGATGCCACCAAAGGGACAATTACTTAGCCGAGAAGTTGCTCGATCCCTCGATATAATGGAACGTACAATTAAGCTGGTTGGAAACCAATACGAAATTGGCCTTCTATGGGATAAAGATGACGTCAGCTTACCCGACAGCTATGAGATGGCTTTTAAACGGCTCATCGCTTTAGAAAAATCGCTGAAGAAAAAGCCTGACATGTTGGAGTGGCAAAATCGATACTTTCATGATCTTGTTTCCAAGGGATACGCTCGAATCGCTACACAGGAGGACTTACAAAAGGTCTGGCCACGCGTTTGGTACGCGCCGACTTTCATCATCGTTAACCCTAACAAGAATCCACCGAAACCACGATGTGTAGCGGATGTAGCAGCCAAGATTAACGGAGTATCTCTCAACACTCATCTACTCAAGGGACCCGACAACTTAGTGCCACTTCACGCTGGCATTTTCAAATTTCGTGAGCGCAAAGTGGCCGTGAACGGTGATGTTCGTGAAATGTTTCACCGAATCCGAATAAAATCTGAGGATCAACAGTGTCAACGAGAAACGAGATGTTTCTAGGAAGCCGACTGTCTACATCATGAAAGTTATGATGTTCGGGCCCAGGTGCTCCCCGACATGCGCTCAGTTTGTTAAAAATCACCATGCCAACCTGTTTAAAGAAGAGTGCCCCGCTGCTGTTGACGGTTTAACAAGTCGTACTTACGTCGACGATTATTTCAATAGTCATGACTCTGTTCAAGAAGCGCTTGCTGTCACGAGAGACGCTATTCGTATTTGCCGTTCGATGAACTTTGATCTCGTGGGCATTCAGTCGAATTGCCGTGATCTATTAAGTGAATTGCCAGAGGGTTTTGTCAACGAGAAGTTGGTAAGCATTGATCCTAACGAATCTGATGGTTTATTTTCTAAGGTTCTAGGTATGTTTTGGTACCCTACTTCGGATCATTTTTCATACAAGTTGTCAAAAAGTGAATGTATGGAGGTAATGACTTCTGAGAACGCGGTTATTACAAAACGAATGATGCTTAAGACTATCATGAAGATTTTCGATCCTTTGGGCATTATTTCCTTATTTATCATCCGAGGACGCATCATTCTCCAAGACGTGTGGAGAGAAGGCTATGATTGGGATGAGCCGTTGCCCTCTCATCTCAGACAATCTTGGGTAGATTTCATCAAACAACTGAATCTCATTGAAAACATCAAGATTCCCCGTCAGTACGTTTCGAAAAATCCTGACACTTCGAAAGTTAGCCTTGTGGTTTTCGTTGACGCATCTGAAAAGGCTTTCGCAGCTGTGGCTTACTTTCGTTTCGCGTTTGATAATGACATCGAAGTCGCACAAGTTATGGCAAAGGCCAAGGTCGCCCCTGTCAAGCAGTTATCTATACCCCGCTTAGAACTGCAGGCCGCTGTGTTAGGGGTTCGCCTAGCAGCAACCATCAAGGAATCCCATACCATCCGCATAGACGATACGCTTTTTTTGTCTGATTCAAAGACAGTCCTCGCATGGATCAACTGCTCCAATAAACTACCATCTTTTGTAGCATCTCGAGTAGGTGAGATCCTGGAAACATCCTGTTCTCGTCAGTGGTTTCACATTGGATCCCACGATAATGTTGCTGATGACGGCACAAAACGGTTTGAACAATCAATGGAAGATTACGATACGAGGTGGTTTAGAGGGCCTGAATTCCTGGCACAGCCTGTAGAGCAATGGCCAATTACACCTTATGCTGTACCTTCAAGAGCGAACAACGAAAGTGAGATCTGCCGAATGTTACACCATACAAACAAATCTAAAACGCATCATTTTTACGGAGCCTATGATCTCTTATCTGCAAGTTTTAAAGCTAGATGGACCTCGACGATCAGAACAATAGCGTTTCTACTGCGATACAAACACATTCTTCAAAAAAGACCCGCCGAGAAGGAACATTTTATCACCCCAACCGAGTTTCATCAAGCCCAACATTGGATTTTTAGAAAAATCCAGATAGAATCCTTCCCAGATGACATCAATTCGCTGAAGAAATGTGGAAAGGTGAGTTCTTCAAGTGCCATTCGTTCCTTGTCTCCTTTCTTAGATGCAGATGGTACCATGCGATTAGGCTCGAGAGCTCAAAAGGCTAATTCATCATATGCCTCTCGCAGCCCAGCTATACTCCCTAAGAAACATCCCTTGGTCGACCTTTTCATCCATCATCACCATCAAAGGAACTGTCATAGAGGAACTGCCACGGTTATATCCGACATTCGTGAGAGCGCTTGGATAATAAGTATAAGGGGCGCTGTAGAGAGAGTTAGTAAAGGGTGTTTCATGTGCAAGCGCCTAAATGCAAAAGCGGTCATGCCCATGATGGGCCAGCTACCCGAGGCTCGGTTAGCCTTCGACTCCAGACCCTTTACTCACGTTGGAGTGGACTGTTTTGGACCATTGCTGGTGAAGTTCGGTCGGGGCACAGCAAAGCGCTATGGCATGATTTTCACATGTCTCACGTTCAGAGCAGTGCAAATAGAATTGCTTAATGACTTGAGCTTGGATCAATGCAGTATGGCAATAAGACGTTTTCTCGTCAATCGTGTCGTCACGAGATTCTTCTACAGAGACAACGGGCTCAATTTCATCGGCAGCAAGAACTTAATGGATAAGGATGTGAAGGAGATGGAGTCTTCCCTCTGCGAGAACGCTTCGAAATATGAAGGAGTTTTATGGCGATTCATCCCAGCATACTCACCTTGGATGGGAGGAGCCTGGGAAAGGTTAATCCAGTCCATCAAAAAGAGTGTTGATTTCGCTCTCAGAGGATTAGTCCCCAGAGAGGACGTTTTGCGAAACGCACTAATGGAAGCACAAGGCCAAATTAACCGTCGCCCACTCACTCATATCCCCGTTGACCCGGATGATCCAAAACCTTTAACTCCGAATTCTATGCTTTTTGGAGAATATGACCGAGATTTTACAGCACCTGGCATATTTCGAGAAAATGATTTCTGCAGTAACCTCTACTCTCGCCGTGCTCAACACTTGATGGCAGAGATAACTAAACGTTGGTACGCTGAATACCTACCTGTCATCACAAGGCGCTCAAAATGGTTCGGAGATACTAGACCGATACAATTGGAGGACATAGTCTTGGTAATCGAGCCCAACGTAATACGTTCAGCCTGGCAGTTAGGACGCGTCATCAAAATATATCCGGGCCCAGACGGAGTGGTCCGCATGGCTGATGTTAAACTTTCGAATGGATCGATTAAAGCCAAGAGATCTGCAGGGAGACTCGCTGTCTTAGACTTACAGTCTTCAACCTAAGTCTAGTTTCAGACGGCCCCCGGAATGTCATCGAGTCAACCTTTAATGTTACATCATTCATCGGCAGCTTTATATAATGCATTCTGGCAATACCATTCAAAATTTCCCTTTTTCAATTCTTAATGTTTTTATACTTTCGTCTCTTTCCAAAGAATAGTACAAATGATTTATGAATTATGAGCTATGTATATATCTTCTTGTATATAAGGCCATGTGCATTCCGAAAAAGTTTAAGGTTAGCAAAGAGTCGGCTATTGAAATTGTAACAGAAAAGTCAATTGTATAGTTGTTCGAGAAAAATTATTTTTTCATTCCATGGTTCTTACCAATTGTAAGTTGAAATTATTTTTTTAAAAAATTATAAATGAATGTAAATATTACTTTACAGAAAATAAAATCATATTATCACGTTCTGGATATAATTCTTTTGGTCCATTTACGTTTGGATGTTTATTATTGGAGTGATAGAATTCCTGGATTTTCTTGGAACAACAACCCGCTTTTGCGTAGACTATCGAAGGTTGAATGATGTGACCAAGAAGGATAGCTACCCTCTGCCTAGGATCAGTGATACTCTGGACGCAATGGAAGGAGCACAATGGTTCTCAACGTTGGACTTGAAAAGTGGATACTGGCAAGTAGAAATCCATCCTGAAGACAAAGAGAAGACAGCGTTCTCGACAGGAAACGGATTGTGGCAGTTCAAAGTGATGCCTTTTGGACTGTGCAATGCTCCAGCGACTTTTGAGCGCCTTATGGAATGCGTCCTGCAAGGACTCACATGGAAGTCTTGCCTAGTCTATTTGGATGACGTTATCGTATACGGGAAAACATTTGATGAACATTGTACAAATCTGAGAGCAGTTTTTCAAAGACTTCGAGAAGCCCACCTCAATCTCAATCCAGAAAAGTGCTCACTCTTCAAAACCGAAGTGAAATACCTGGGACATATCATCTCATCCCAAGGAGTAAAGACAGATCCTGATAAGATTGACACCGTGAAGAATTGGCCAACACCACAGGACAAACATCAACTCCGAAGCTTTCTGGGTCTAGCCACCTATTATAGGCGCTTTGTCAAGGACTTTGCTGAGATCGCCAAGAGTCTACATCAGCTAACGGAAAAGGGAAAGCAGTTCAAGTGGTCAGGTGAGTGCGAGCGAAGCTTTCAAGAGCTCAAGCAACGCTTGTGTAATACACCAGTGCTGACCTACCCGACTCCCGGAAAACCGTTCATCATTGACGCTGATGCCAGCAATGTCGGGATTGGTGCCGTACTATCACAAGTACATAATGGTGAAGAAAAGGTAATTGCCTATTACAGCAAGGTACTCTCAAAGTCAGAAAGAAACTATTGTGTGACCAGAAGAGAACTTCTTGCACTGATCTTGGCAACAAAGCACTTCCATAAGTATCTCTATGGACAGAAGTTTCTTCTCCGAACCGACCATGGAGCACTAAACTGGCTTTTGAATTTCAAGAATCCAGAGGGTCAAGTGGCGAGATGAATTGAGAGGCTGCAGAAGTACGATTATGAAATTCAACATCGGAAGGGGAAGCTTCACTCAAATGCTGATGCACTGTCTCGGAGACCATGTAAGCAAGACTGTAAGCATTGCAGACGCCATGAAGAAAAAGAAGTGGTTACTGTCCAACGAACCAGAACCGATCCCATTTATGGCTGGAGCAACGACGAGATGAGGAAGGCTCAACAAGAGGACCCAGATATTGAACCCATCCTCGCATGCAAGGAACACCAGGAAAAACCAGAATGGGCTGATATCTCCGACAGAAGTCTGGCTCTGAAGGCCTATTGGGCACAGTGGGACTCGTTGCATGTCCAAGAAGGTGTCCTTCGACGTAAGTGGGAATCAGCAGATGAAAAGTCCTATGTAATGCAGCTAGTCTTACCGAGATCGAAGATTATGGACGTTCTGCGAGAGATGCATGATGGAGCTTCGGGAGGCCATCTAGGAGTAAACAAGACGCTAGAAAAGGTTCGACAACGATTCTATTGGCTACATGCAAGGGAGGATGTCGAGAAGTGGTGCCGAAAATGTGATACCTGTGCTGCCACCAAAGGCCCGAACAAAAAGAATCACAGCCAAATGCAGCAGTATAATGTCGGATCACCCTTTGAAAGGATTGCAATAGACGTGGCGGGTCCATTTCCGGAAACAAATAATGGAAATCGTTATATTCTGGTCGTCATGGATTACTTCAGCAAGTGGCCTGAAGCATACGCCATACCGAATCAAGAAGCCAAAACAGTCGCAGACCAAATTGTGTTCAACTGGGTGAGCAGATTCGGTGTTCCATTAGAACTGCATTCCGACCAGGGAAGGAATTTTGAATCAAACATATTCCAGGAAGTTTGTGGGCTTCTTCACATCAAGAAGACAAGAACAACACCACTCCACCCACAATATGATGGCATGGTCGAACGGTTCAACCGAACTCTTAAGGAACATCTTTGCAAAGTTGTGGACGACAACCAGCGAGATTGGGACCGACACATTCCACTGTTTTTGATGGCGTATCGAAGTGCAAGACTTAGCTCAACTGGCCATACACCGTCTGAGATTTTGATGGGAAGGAATATCAGATTGCCGAGTGAAATTAAATTTGGATGTCCCACGTCGGAACCGCAAGCCGAGGATGACTACTTGGATGACCTCAGAGAAAGACTCCTTCAGATCCACGACGATACTAGGTCAAAAATAAAGATGTTCAGTGACCGAATGAAGACACGCTACGATATACGAGCGAGCAGGAGATCGAGTGTGGCTTTACAATCCCCATCGACAAAAAGGGTTGTCACCGAAACTTCAACGGGACTGGGAAGGTCCATATACAGTGATTAGCAAAATCAACGACGTCGTGTACCGGATACAAAAAGGAGTCAGAGGTAAACTTAAAGTCGTACATCGCGACCGACTACATCGCTACAGTGGTGATGAAGATGATGGATTTGTTCGGGACGATCAATCCTAAGGAGGGGGCAATGTAATGTGTATACACTTTATTTATCTCATACGCTCTGTATCTCCTTCTATTGTAATGTCTAATACTAATGTGTATACTTTATTATCTCTTACTCTCTGTATCTCTTTCTATATTTAATGTACACACTTTTCTTACTCTCTTTACTTACTCTGTATCTCTTTCTATATTTAATGTACACACTTTTCATTACTCTCTTTACTTACTCTGTATCTCTTGTTTATTTAATGTACATACTCTCTACTTAATATCGTTTAATTGTAGTAGTAAACACTCGTGAGGGGCAATAATTAATTAAGATTAAGAGAAACTTTTTGTTTAGCATTAAGAACGTTAGCCCCTACAAAAATCCCAGTATTTTCTCTCGAACTTTCAGCTTCCCCAAGAACCAATAGGAGCCAATAGTAGTTTCTAGAACCCATCATTTTTGATATAAATAGCCGTTTGGTGGCGAGGCGAATTAATTAATTGTGAACTGCGATAAAGAAAAGTACTCTGTGTTTGCAAAGTTATAATTGAAAGTGTTGAATAAATAAGTTTGTGAGTGATTTGAATAAAGTGAATTTGTGTTTTATTTAAAAAGTGAATAAGTTTTAATTGTCGGACCAAGCCGAATATTACAATATTGATGTAGTTGCCCCTAGCTTAGTTGGTAAGTGCGTTGACTGCTAAGCAGAACGTCGTTGGTTCGAGTCCTACTCAGGCCAAGTTTTTATTTCATCTTTCATGGGTACTGCCTCTTGCGAAGACCTGACAAATCTTCCAAGAGTATCAATCTGTCATGAAAAAGTGCTTCTCAACTTTGCCGTTCGGAATCGGCGTAAAATTGTAGGTCCCCTCAATTCTTCACACGCATTCAGAGAATTGTTGATGAGAGTAAGACACTTAGGCCTTCGCTATTCAAGAGCTGTCGCGCCACTCTATTTTTTTTTTTTATATTGATGTCCCTATATTTATATATAATGTACATATACATACTGATAGGGTTGAGGCTACTAAAAAATGCATTTTTGTCTGAGTAATAAAAATCTAGTCTGTGAGCTAGTTAATGCCGGAACTATTTAATATAAGTATTATGAGTTTCAGAACTCTTGGTTTTTTACATTTTTATCATCAAAATTGCTAAAAAATAGGAAATACACTTTTGTGCATACGAATTAAAAATGCATTTTTTAGACGTTTTAGGGCATCAATTTCAAAAATTGGTATGAGGAACTCCTGGAATATTGGTTATGAATATATTTATTGCATCAGAACTCCTGGGCGTGACAAAAGTGCGGCTACTAAAAAATGCACTTTGAGGTGAAAAATACAAAATCTGATTTGTTGGCTCGTTATGCCGGAACTATTTAGTTTAAGTATGAGAACATTGAGAACCTTCAGAACTCTTGGTTTTTAACTCATTTTCAGCATCAGAACTGTTGAAAAAGGGCGAATGCACTTTCTGCATACAAACGTTAAATGCATTTTTTTCGTGATACAAGGAATAATTTTCGAAAATTGGTATGAGGAACTCCTGGAATATTGGTTATGAATATATTTATTGCATCAGAACTCTTGGGCGTGACAAAAGTGCGGCTACTTTTTTTGTAGGTTAGGTTGAAAATTTTAATTGGGATTTTTCGGCGCGTTTTAGGAAAATATGATAATATTGGTATGAGGAACCTCAGAACTATTGCCGCTAGAGACATTGTAGCCATCAAATATTTTAAACAATTAGGAATGCACTTTTGTGCATACAAATTTAAAATGCATTTTTTTGGCTATGAAAGGCAAAAATCAGAAAAATTGGTATGAGGAACTCCTGGAACATTGGTTATGAACATATTTATTGTATCAGAACTCTTGAGGGTTGTTAAGTCTGGGCTAACATTTTTTGGGTGCAAAATTTTCAAAGTCCAAATTTTGATGGATTTTTGCCAGAACTATTGAAATTTGGTATAAGGAACTCCAGAACTATTGGAAATACACCCAGAACTCACAACAAAAATAAGTTTTGTAGAAAAACCGCGGCTAAGTTCACGCGACTGTTGCTATTGTAACAAAAACACATGCTTTTCAAGAAATAATATTTTCCCATACGGAATTGAACTTTATTCATTCAATTCACACTCACTCCTTTCTGAAAATATTATAAGAAGACTAGTACGATCGTACTAAAATAAAATCGCCTCTATTACTACAACCGAATGTTACTATAGTATCAATTTAGTAAAATTTAGTAAAAATGGTCAAACTTGGCCTGAAAAAGTAGATATGACCATTTCATTATCGGAACTCGAATTTCTCCCCACAAGCCATCGGCAAGGAGCATTGTACCTGCCGATCCGTGACACCAGGGCCATCGTTTCTAACTTGAGTTGGGCATTATTCGAATAAATCTAGATAATCGGTTGACCGATTTTCTTAATTTTTTTCTAAACTAAGGAAAGGTGGGGGTAGAAGGCTTAGGACTTATACTTTTCACATCACAAACGGTGCAAATGTTTAAAAGTAATGCTTTTCGCACTACAACAAATAATGAACAAATTTGATCAATTTCAATTGTTGACTTATTTTAAATCTAAAATTATTTTAATTCAAAATGTATTATTTTACTAGCTGACCCGGCATACTTCCCACTGCCTTAATCGATAAATAAAAGACCTACACTTTTGTAATCCATTACCACACAACCCGCTACCCCACTACCCTCTACCCAATACGTTTACCTGTTTGCCGCCAACTCGCAACCCCAGAACCTCATTACCCAGCTTCCCCGTTACCCCGCTACTCACTACCGCAGAACCCGCTACCCAATACTTCTACGCACTACTTCAACCCGCTACACGCTGACCCGCTACTCCGTTACCGAGCTACTCGCTTCTTACTACACGCTATCAGCTACCCACTACCCGTCACCCTGCTACCCAATACCCACTTCCCCACAATCACAATCGTCATCGTCGGTCTGGCCAATGAAGTTTCCCCCCTCATCTGCGCTACAACCGGGATCCGATCCAGGCGTTCTTCAGCAAGTTCTTCCATGTATCACCTACCATGAATTTTCCCACCGGAGTCTTCCAAGCCTAATTTTTGTCATCAAGTCTGCTGCGCGATAGATTGGGTATAGGTTGTGGTTATATTTGCTCCACAATCTTCTTTCCTCACAAACGGGGCCAACTATTCTTCGTAAGACTTTTCTTTCAAACAGGGCTAAGAGTTCAGAGTGGTTTTGGCTAAGCATCCAAGTCTTGGATCAGTAAGTGAGTAGGTACTGGTAAGACTATCGTCTCAAACAGCAGCAGTTTTGAAGTAATGCCCAAGGTCAGTCAGTTGCCAACGTTTTCAGGAGACGGGGAAACCGTAAACATGTATCTACTTAGTTTTTCCCTCATTTATATCAGCTCCAGGTTTTTTGCCGCCTGCTCGATCTGAATAAATGAGGATTGTAGACCTTGTGGGTTGTGGGTTCCTTCCAAAGATGTCAGTGATTTCTGCAATGCCAGGTTGAAGAGGAGGCATCCCGTTGTCGGAGGAGTCCATTGAAAATGTGACACTCTATATTTATTTTTCAGGAGATTCGTTTCTTTATTCGTAGGATTGGAGAAAGGAAAGAGAATTTCAACGATTGGACGAAGCTTTAGTGAAATTAATCAAATCAGAATATTGCGAAAAACGAATTACGAGAGGGGTCATTGAAATGAATTTGTTGGCGAATTTTGTTGTCGGTGTGAAGAAATGCTGCATATAGCTACAACAGGTCGTCGCCCGAGAATTGGTTTGTTCCATACGCCATTGGCACTTTTTCGAGAAAAACGCATTTAAAGGTTCGCGGGCTTAGTACTCCGAAACTGTGCGATAGGATTTTTTTTTTATTTTTTTAAATTGAAGTTAGTCTTATTAAGACTTCACCTACAAATTTTCAAAGTGTTTTGCTTTACCGTTAACAAGATACCTTTATCAGCACAAAAGTCTACTTTTTTGGCTTGTGTCCCACCTCATACATTTTGAAAACGATTTGTTTTTCCATACACGTGGGACACAAAAAAATGGATATGGCACAAACCTGTTCTCATCAATATTATAATGTGAAAGGCAAGAAAGCATGTAGTTGGATGCAAAAAATTTTAAAGAAAATTTTGTTTTCAATAAAGTCTTTATTAAAAAAATAAAATAAAAAATAAACATTTTTCTTAAAAAAAAAGTTTAGGCGTTTTAATCGTCCTTTTAACAAGCCGAATGCATTTTCAACTACCATTCTTGTAGCTGAATGCAGGTAGTTAAATGCTAGATGTTGGTCCGTAAGTTAGCCGTAGTCCTTGTAAGGTGGAACTATTTTGAAGCAGGGTAGGCTGAATCACCCAACAGTAATGTATTGTTGGACAACAATTGGGCAAAGTAAGAGTGAGCTCTTCTATACAAAGCCGATCTTCGCAAAACACGACTATCGTGTTAAGATCCTGGCTCTCCAACGCAAATGCCAATGTTTTTTTTTCAGCATCGACGACCCCTTGCAAAACAATGGTAAAGTTTTGCTTGCGATTGTAATAGCACTCTTTGTTTAATTATGGTGCAGCAATCGTAATATGCGTGCAATCAATGGCACCGATTACACCTCGTAGTTTCTTTTTTGCTTCGAACTGACGGCAGTTTTCAGAGATACGTTCTCCTTGTGGCCACTTTATATACACATCTGCTTTGGAAACAAGCCAGCTGCTTACTCGACCCACAACACCCCAGGCTGAAGATTTTGATACACCGAATAGATTCCCCAATTGCCTAAAAGTGATAGTGTTGCTTATGTACCATACATAGATTAGTACCTCTCTTTTTGCGCCAATACTAGGTTTTCCAGCATAAAACGAAGTTGATGGATTTGAGATGAATTCCAACTGTGAATATTCAACTAAAAAAAAAACACAGTTAAATAAAAAAAGTAGGTACAGCAATTCTTAAGGAAGTAATGTACTTGTTAATTGATTTATAGTCAAGTGGTTCAGCCGCAGATGCGACTTGAAATCTTCTTCACTGTATGCACCTATAGTTTCAATGAAGTTTTCCACTTTTGAGTGACCATCTTGCAAATCAAGGGCAGAGTCATTTGAACTTAACCTTCTTCAAAAAATGTGTTCAAAACTGAATTCATTACCATCTTCATCGCTTGAAGGGTCAAGTAGTTGCCAAGCCAAGCCACGACTAACTGATTTCATACAATTGTCTCGGGATATCTACACAATTGTAATGGATATGGCACAAACCAATACTAAAATTTTGTTTGCGATGATTGTCCCATAAACATAGCATTTCTTTAACACAACTGCACGTAGGACAAACCAATTCTCAACATTCTTAGGACTTTTTCTATCCCTTGTCGCCGTAATATGCACGTGGAACAAAACAATTCTGACAAAAAACTTGACAAATTTTATATGGAAAAAATGTCCCAAACGCCAAAAAATGGTTTATGGCACAAAACAATTCTAGAAAATGTTGATTTTGGTGGATATGGAACAAAATTGATGTTGGATATCTCGGGATTGAAAAGACGTAGCGCAAATCTGATTACAGATTTAGAAAGAGCATACAAAATTACCATAGAATCCATTCCTAACTCAAAACCGACAAAAGTGGCGTATGGAACAAACCAATCCTCGGGCGACGAGGTAAGAAAATTCAAACAAAAACTAATTTTTTGTGAAGTCTGGTTACCGTATTATAATCCCAAAACCATTTTTCTTGGGTTTTGTCCTTCGATTCCTGCCTTCTTGGAACGGCTGGACTGTCACGTCCATTGTCATTTGAACTCACTCATAAAAGCTCCGATTTTTATTCCACCATGGTTCACATGCCAACAGAAAAACTAGAAATACTTGAAGACCTTCACAATGTTTTCAATTTTGTTTCCAAAAGATGATCATTAATTGGCTTCCCACACATCTTTTGAAAAAATTGTAAACTTTCACATCACAATGAAAATACTTTCTCAAAGAACTATTTCTTCTATAAAGTTCCACCAACTTCTTTTTACATTTTCTTTTTTTGTTACAAGTGTTTCCTTGATTGCAACACTTCAAGAATTTGCATCCATGCCAAACGTGTTTCCTGGCAAAAAAAGAACTATGCAACGTGACTGACATCATGAATTATTGTGGTATCATCATAGCGCTTGCATTTCACTCCTTTAGCAACAACTCTTTCCCCCTGTGTGACTCAGTTGACATTCTGTCGCCCATCGTAAAGTGGTCCATAAAGAACATCAAATGTTTTATTGTCAGTATGGTTGATGTTTGTGCTGGTGTTGGTTAGGTTGTCGTGAAGTTGGTGTTCGTTACCAGATACGTTCTAACACTGATTACTTTCAATGGAGAGAAAAACTACAGTGTCAGACATTTTTGCACTTTGGCCAAAGCCAAAATGTCGACGAATGATGTTGACGACGAAAAAGACACGGCCATGACAAAATGGTCGTTTTTTCTATCTCAATGCATCCTTTTGCGAAGGAGATGTACATTTATGAACTTTTCTTCAAGTTTTATTTTTTTGAAGAGCACACATGTGATTGAAGAGAACTTTGTGGGTGTTAGTTGAATGTAGACGATTTAGCTTCTTAAATCGAGGTCAAACAAGGACAATACTTCATTCCCAACTGCAGTTTTACTTTTATCTGTGTTTGATGTAAGAGCGTTGCTTGAAATTGGAATATCGTTGATCAAATTTCAGAGATATAATGTGGTCAATGTGTGCCAAATGAATAATAAGTGAGAAATATGATCTACCCTTTGAATATTATTTTATGAAAAAATTCAAATAAGATCTGGAAGGATACGTTTTAAATCTCTGTCGATAGATTTGACTTTCTCAATCTTGAAATAGTGGCGCTGTGATTTCTTTGGTAACTAAAACGTTGAGCAATTCATTAAAATGCACTTCCCATTGCTCCAGAGCACCAATCGGTGAATAGATTGCCTTCTTGTCCTTAATGCAGCGCGGAGTCCCTGCTCTCTATTTCTCTCAATTTCATACAGAAATGGTTTTAACCCTGCTTTCTTTTGTTTGCAAAGCTTCTTTTTTTCTTATTCAAATTGTTTTGACTGTTTTGACTTTGTCCAAGTACCTAGTCGGAATAGACCATACCTTTTGATTCCCAGAAAACAGTGGCCACCACCTTTCCCAGCCGATATGGGACAGTCTTCGACGGATTCGGAAGTGGAGACCTAAAACCTAATAGCTGTCAAAATAATGAACAAACGTAATCACACATTAGCAATGCATGCACAAAAATGAACACAATGCAATGGAATCGCACACTGTATCGGAATCGGTCACAGAAGAGTTGGCCAACTTGTGTGAGTTCAAATGGATTTGAGAATGATTTCTTCTTATTTTGAATAAGCTCAAATTCGGTCAATTCAGCAAGTTTGGGTTTTAACCAACAAATAAGATTCCGGATTAATAACTTTAACATAGAGATCAAGAGGTTCTGCATGTTCACTTAACATAACCTACATCTACATTATGCGCGGCTAATTCGCCGATTTTCTTCAGTATTTACACCAGCGATCTGATAGGTAGCCTTGAGCCAATTGCGTATGCCGATGATCTAATTGGGTACAGAACCTCTCTTAGGGTCGAGGTCGTGATTTCGAGATTCAGCGATATTGCGATGACTGGAAACTGAAAATAAATGCCCAGAAATGCGAGTCATTTCTGTTCCGGACTCTGTTGTCTAGGGCCTCGGGTGATACGCGCAAGAATTGGAGCAATATGGTCATCGTTTGGCATCACGGACAACAATTAACGAGCAAAAGTGAAGTGAAGTACCTCAGTATCTGGCTGGATCAGCATTTATATAATGCTGCTCTGGCCAGGGCCGGATGAGCTTTCGCTGTTTTACAGCAGTTGACTTAACCCCAGAGTGAAGGTAATCTGCTGCATGGCCTTCATACGGCCGACGATCATTTGTGGTTGTCCAGTGTGTAGTAGTTACTACTGTGTGAGATACTGCATGCTATCCTATTGTCGTTGTATAATATCTTTCTGTATTTTAGTTCCTAACACAATTACTCTTACTGATACAATAACATAAACCGATTGTCATTTCAAAATATACATATGTACAACAGATCGTTATTCCTGCTTATGCTATTTATAGACTTTACCCCTACTTCCATTGTACAAACGCTATTCTCTTTTCCTTTTATCTTCTCCTTCTTGTTTAAAATATGAAAATAAAGACAGTTTCAAATTGGATGCGAAACGGTGCGGTCATCAGCTCAGCTCTCGGTGTTTTATTTAAATATTAGAAAATATTAAAGTCGATTAACAAATATATGTACTATAAATTATTCAGAAGTGGGATTAGTAAATCCAAGTAAAGTTTCTAATAAAATAGTTCATCCCAGTTTTAATTAAAGTGACGCTGTTCTCCTCGCGAAAAAAAAACAAACTCGAGTCAATTTGATGTTTTATTTTGTTGTGTGACACACAAGCAAAGCCATAAAATTTTTTCCCTCCTTTCAAAATTCTTGTTTTTTTTTTCTCTCATCTTGATATTTGCTATACCTTTGTCGTGCGCGGTGTGCAAATAAATTTAAAAAAAAAAGAAAAAAAAGAAAATGGAACAAATGATCGATGTGTCTGAATACACAGCTGCCCAGCTGCGCGAGTGGTTACAGCGCTTAGGCAAATCAAGCGCTGGTACGAAACCAACTTTAGCTGTGCGTTTGAACGAGATACCAGTAGAACAACGCGGTTTGCCTCCACCAAAACGAACGGCAAATGAAGAAAAAAACTTGCTTGACGACAACGACGAAGAAGCCGACGACGGTGAAGAAGAAAACGAGTCCAATGATGAACAGCAAGAGGTTGAGGAAGAGGAAACAGCAACAGAGAGGCAACAAAGACAAAAGGAAAACGAGTTGTTACGAAGAGAAATAATAGCGAGGGAGAACGAACTATTGAAGATGATGGCAGAGCTGAGCAAACAGAAAAGACAAGAGACGGAAAAGACAACGGGAACGACAACCGAAGAGGCAGCTGGAGTTAAAACAAGTTCAACGGTGGTGACGACAACGGGAACGACAATTGAAGAGACAACGGGAGCAGAAAAAAGTGCGACAGCGGTGACGACGACGGGAGCGACAACTGAGGAGGCAACTAAAGCAACGACAAATTCAACCGTGGCAACTGGAGTGAAAACGAGTTCGATGACGGCAACAACAGCACAAATGACAACTAGAGTGACGACCGGCAGCCTGGCAGTGCAACAGTATACTATGTATAAAGAATTAGTGCCTGAATACGATGGTGGAGGAAACGTTGAAGTCTGGTTGACACAGCTAATGAACGTAAAACAAATGTACGACGTTTCCGATGAAATGTTGCGCACGCTGTTTGTCACCAAGTTAAAAGGCAAGGCAGAGGAGTGGCTGAATGCACAACCAAATTTTTTGTGCCTGAATGTCGAGTCGTTGTGTGGAAGTCTAAGAGACGATTTCACGAAGAAAGAAAACAGGATGGTAGTCAGGAAACGGTTCGAGGCAAGACAGTGGAAGACAACGGAAAGTTTCGACGAGTACTATTTGGACAAAAACCGATTGGCGACTGGACTGGACTTGGATGAAGAAGAACTAGTTGAGTACATAATCGAAGGTTTTTCGGATGAAAATCTGAGACTACACGCTCTGGTTAGCAACTTCACGACAAAAGCAGGATTATACAGATCGTTCCACAGAATACAACAATGCGCAAAGGAGATGGAGGGAAGACCAACAGCAACGGGATCGACTACGAGTGCAACGACAACAGTATCGAGAAGGCCATACGACACGGTAAGGTGTTACAACTGTAATTCAATGGGACATGTTGCGAGTGTTTGCCGTAAGCCAAAGAGAGAGTATGGTGTTTGCTACGCGTGCGGGGAAAAGGGACACATAGTAGCTGCTTGTCCCCAACGGAAATTAGCACAAAGGTTTCATCAACTGAACGAAGAGGAGGAGTCAAACGATTTTGTAAGAAATTTTTTATTTAGTTTTGATTCACATAATGATGTGAAAATCTCTCTAGATTGCCTCATAGATACCGGAAGCCCTATAAGCATGGTAAAGACGTCACGAATTCCGGATGTCATTAAAAAAAATTGTTGTAGTTGTGTAACAAAAACAAAAAATTACTACGGAATAAATAAAAGTAGATTAAAAGTTCTTGGACTGGTGTCTGGTGTAATTTTTTTCGAGAAAGAAGTTGGAATTAAAGTTAATTTTGTTATTGTAGATGATGAGGCAACTGGATATGAGGCAATCTTGGGAAGGGATTTTTTAAGAAAAGGGAAGTTTAGATTAATTACCGACACAAAGAAAAAAATTGAAGTTAAGTCAAAAGAAAATATAACAACAGATAGTCAGTTCGAAACTGAAAGACAGCTTATGTCGATTGAATATAAAGACGATAATGATGTTAAATTGGAAATAGATGATAACGTTAATTTTGAGACTAGAACAAAACTGATTGAATTATATAAAAAAAATTATTTGTACGCCGATCGCCCCACGGAACCTACAGTCAAAACAAAGATGAGCCTTGTCCTCAACGATGTTAAACCTTTTCATTGTCGTCCACGTAGACTTTCTTATGCAGAAAAGGGTGAACTCAGTTCGTTGTTAGATGAATATCTAAGAAAAGGTTATATTAGGGAAAGTGAGTCGGAATACGTTTCGCCGATAGTGTTAGTGAGGAAAAAGACGGGAGACATCAGAATGTGTATTGATTTTCGGACGTTAAATAAGATAACAGCAAAGGATAGTTATCCAATCCCTATTATAGACGATTTGTTAGATAGGCTAGCCAACAAAACGATTTTTTCAAAACTGGATCTGAAGAATGGGTTTTTCCATGTTTACATGCATGAAGATTCTATAAAGTACACATCTTTCATTACGCCGCTGGGTCAATACGAATTTCTTAGAATGCCGTTTGGGTTAAAAAATGCTCCGTCGACTTTTCAAAGACACATCAATAGGATTTTCTCAGACATGATTAGAAATGATGAAGTTATAGTCTACTTAGATGATATAATGATCGCAACAAAAACTTATGAAGAACACTTTAGAATACTTGGAGAAGTTTTTAAAAGAATGACAGAAAATCAGTTGGAGTTAAGAGAGGATAAGTGTATGTTCCTACAGCAGAAGATTAAGTATCTAGGTTTTACGATCACGGGACAAGGGATACAGGCAGACGATAGAGGAATTAAAGCGATACAGGATTTCCCTATACCACAAAAAGTTCACACGGTACAAAGTTTTCTAGGCTTATGCTCATATTTTCGTAGATTCGTCAAAGATTTCTCGATAATAGCCAAGCCTTTGTACGACTTGGTCAGAAAAGACAGAGAGTTTAACTTTGGACCGGAACAATTGCATGCGTTCGAGACGCTAAAGAAAAAGCTAGTAGAAACTCCGGTACTGGCACTTTATGATCCTAAAGACGAAACAGAATTACATTGCGACGCAAGTGCCATAGGTTTTGGTGCCATACTGCTTCAAAAGAAACAGGATGGGAAATTTCATCCGATTTTTTACTACTCTAGAAGGACTACGGATGCGGAGGCCAAATACCACAGCTTCGAGTTAGAAACGTTAGCGATAGTGTATGCCCTAGAGAGATTTAGGATTTATTTGCAAGGGAGACGGTTCAAGGTGGTGACCGACTGCAATTCTTTGACGATGACGTTGAAGAGGAAAGAACTCAATCCAAGAATCTCCAGGTGGGCGTTAGAGTTACAAAATTATGAAATGGTGTTAGAACATCGAGCAGGAAGTCGAATGCAACATGTAGACGCGTTAAGTAGGTCAACGAATGTGTTGACAATAGAAACAAATACGTTCGAAGAAAACTTGATAATATGTCAAAACAAAGATAGTAAAATTGTTAAGATTAAGCAAATGTTAGAGGAGACTGAAAGTAAATCGTATGAGATGAGAAACGGAGTGGTGTATAAAAAGAAGAATGATGGTACCATCGTGTTTTTAGTACCCGAAGACATGATTGATCATGTTTTATACAAATACCATGATGAAATGGGTCATGTAGGTACAGACAAAACCTGTGAGTTAATTTCGAAAAGTTATTGGTTCCCCAATATGAGAGAGAAAATAGGATCGCATATAAAAAATTGCTTAAAGTGTATAGTTTATTCAGCCAAACAAGGTAAAGAGGAGGGTTTCCTTCACAACATCCCAAAAGGGAAGATACCGTTTGAAGTCATACACATAGATCATTATGGACCGGTAGACAATTCTAGGTCTGTCAAAAAACATGTGTTAGTGGTTGTTGATGCTTTTACTAAGTTCGTAAGGTTGTATTCAACAAAGACGACGAATACCAAAGAGGTTGTTAGAGCACTAGAAGACTACTTTAGAGCATATAGCGTACCGAAATGTATAGTGTCAGATAGAGGGAGCTGTTTCACTTCAACTGAGTTTAAAGAATTTTTGATAGCTAGGAATGTTAGACATGTCAAAGTTTCAACGGGATCGCCTCAAGCGAACGGTCAGGTTGAAAGAGTAAATAGGAGTTTAGGGCCTATGTTGGCTAAGTTAGTGAAACCGGAAGAGGGATTGTTTTGGGATCATGTCTTAGACAAGGTAGAACATACTTTTAATAATACGGTGAATCGAACGATTAAGCAACACCCTAGTGTAATGCTGTTTGGAGTAGACCAAAAAGGAAAGTGTTCAGACGAACTCAAGGATAAATTGATAGAAATAGAAAGATTAGGAGAGAAACGGGATCTTAAGAAGGTAAGACAAAAAGCAATAGAAGAACAAAAAAACACTCAGGCATATAACAAACAATATGTAGATAGAAAAAGATGCAAACCAAACGTTTATAAAGCTGGCGATTTTGTCATGGTTAAAAATTTCGATTCACATCCTGGCGCGTCTAAGAAACTGATACCAAAGTTCCGGGGACCTTACGAGGTTACGAAAGTGTTGCGAAACGATAGATACGTACTAAGAGATGTTGAAAATTTCCAACAAACAAGGTTACCCTACCAAGGAGTGTGGGCGGTCGGCAATATGAAACCGTGGCTTAGAAAAATTGATAAAAGAAAGAAAAATTGTAAAAAATAGATAAAGATCAGGTGATCTCAAAGGTCAGGATGGCCGAATTGTAGTAGTTACTACTGTGTGAGATACTGCATGCTATCCTATTGTCGTTGTATAATATCTTTCTGTATTTTAGTTCCTAACACAATTACTCTTACTGATACAATAACATAAACCGATTGTCATTTCAAAATATACATATGTACAACAGATCGTTATTCCTGCTTAGGCTATTTATAGACTTTACCCCTACTTCCATTGTACAAACGCTATTCTCTTTTCCTTTTATCTTCTCCTTCTTGTTTAAAATATGAAAATAAAGACAGTTTCAAATTGGATGCGAAACGGTGCGGTCATCAGCTCAGCTCTCGGTGTTTTATTTAAATATTAGAAAATATTAAAGTCGATTAACAAATATATGTACTATAAGTGGGGTTCAATGTTGCTCCATTTTAAATGGAAAAAATGCGGGTGTTCGAGAAATAGTGTCTTCGGCGCTACCTCGGTTTGTATCGGACGCCGGAATCTTCTTATGTACATTACTATTCTAACAATGTTCTATACAACGAGGCTCGGATCAACAGAATTGACAATTTCATGATAAAACTTGTTCGGGGTCACATTGCGAGAGCTACGACATCGACGAATAATTTGATCTTTGGGGCGTTCTATCCGAACGAGGAATATTTTGATAGTGCACGCTTGAGGTACTTCATTCAACCAGAGGCATTCCTCTATTTAGATAAATGCGGTCAGATATACGACAGATTGGCGAAGCCGCTAATCTATAACCGTCTTACATTCCTGTTTTAATTTAAGGGTTTATGGTTTAGGTTTAAAGAAGAGTAGGAAGGCATGATAGCACATATAACGACATAGGCCAAAAGGTATCAATTTTAAGTTTAACATGAATTTCTTAGAGCGCCCGATTGGGGACAGTAAGTTAAATATAAGATTTTAGATAGTAAGCTAGTTTCGAATTCTTTTGTTTAGTAATAATTTAGATACTTATAAGGTAAATTGAATAAAAAATGAAGTATGAAAAAAAAAGAAAATGTAGATTGTATTTATATACATGAACGGATTTACTTCCATACAAAACAATTTTTTGAATTTCCGAGAATTCGAAGTCAATCCCAAGGCAAGAAGAGGAATGGAATTGCCAAACAGACTTTTTTTTAGCTTACCTCATGTCGTTATATAATATTTAGGTAATCAGAATCTCTAGCTGGAATTTGTTTAAGTTTTTGAGTTAAATAGAAACAACACATAAAACACATAGGCCCAAAATTATAGTCAGATTTTAAGAAAATTTAGTGTGATACTAGCTTAAAATGACATTTGAGTCATGACTGAAACGTCATTTTAAGCTAGTACCACACTAAAACTGTTCATTAGCGGACTATAATTTTGCGCCATAATATCTACTTACTTCAATTATTGTGTTACCTTAAAAAATATCCAGCGGACAATACCAATAATTTTTAAACGATACTTTTGTGGTAGACTGAAATTAGGGTTTCAAAATTCCCAATTATAAATTCAAGTTAACAACGAAATGTCAAGTGGGGTGAGAGTTAATTGTTTTTGTCTAGTCTAAATGATATTGTATTTGAAATTAACTCTATTCGGTAATTATATATAATTGGTCACTCGATTAATTCATAATAATAATTGGATAGTTCATTTTCCCCAATAAATGTGGTTTTGTTTTTGGTACTTTTTTATTGTTTTTAC
This sequence comes from Sphaerophoria taeniata, assembly GCA_943590905.1. Lineage (NCBI taxonomy): Eukaryota > Metazoa > Arthropoda > Insecta > Diptera > Syrphidae > Sphaerophoria > Sphaerophoria taeniata. The sequence goes on along the minus strand of OX016540.1, from coordinate 226,974,071 downwards.
TTTTTTTTCTATTTTTAAAGCATATTGATAAATGAATGAATTTTAATTTAACTAGGAATTTAAGTCATCGGTAGTTTTATTTGTTTTTGAGTCGCGAGTATACTCTGGCGAATACTTATTTTTTTGCAAGTATTTGTATTTGGGCCTATTCGGCGAGTTCTTTTATTCTGTTATTCTGTTATGAATTCCCATACAAAAGTTTGAGCTGTCAAAAAATCTTTTACGAATAACAGATTTGGTATTGGGCAAATCTGTTAAGAAATCTGTTATGAACTGTCAATTATTCGAACTTACTGAAAATCTTTTATAAATCGCCTATTTGGTATTCAGCAAGGCAAAATCTCTTATGAAATCTGTTATCAATCATAAAAGAATAAAAGACAACTTTTCGGCACTTTTATCTTAACAGATTTTAGCAATCAGTACGCATACAAGAGATCTTTCAGAAAAAAACCAAAATGAAGAATGCATCGATGACCAACAAATGCAAGAGAGAAACGGAGCAAATGAATTAAGGAAGCCAAGAAACTGAAAAACAATCGAATTTTGTTCGGATTCAATTAAAAGTAAAAAAATTCTTTAAAATGTATTTTTATGTTTATTCTGTCTCGACAATCATTACATGAACTGGCGTCTCGACGTGTCCCTCTTTACTTTAGTGACTAATTTGTCAACGCTAGTTTCCGAGTGCGCACAGACGCGGTTGCATTCGGATGCATCAACAATTGGAAGTTCTGTTTCCTATATATTCCAGTTTACGATTGAGGCGAATATCCTCTTCCTCAATCTTGAGTGTATCCAGTTTCCTTGAAGTCTCCTCTCGATCCAGTTGAGTTTCCGCATGGCTCTGGCTAAGACATGATACTCCATGCGATTCTTGCGAATATTCTTGACCATCACCAATTCGGCTTTGCTCGTTTTGATTTCATCGTTGGCCAATTCAATGCTAGCCTCAATGTTATTCGATAGTTTCGTAATTTTTAAGATCTTGTTGGATAGTTTTTATTTCCATTTCTTTGGGATTTGGTTGCTGCAAAAGTGCAATTGGGCAAGACAGCGATCGTAGATAATTTGGCTGTGGGTGGAAAAAACATTTGTTTCTGTTTGTTATATTACTGAGGGAACTGACATATTATTTTAGTGAATCATTTGATAAAGGTCTTGGGAAGGACGGTCATCGCCACCGATTAATAAAACATTTGCATTTACATTTGCATTCATTTGCATTTCATAACCATTTCGTTTGGTTTATGTAGGTAACAGCTGATAAATGACAGATGACTATAACAAATTTCTTTTTCGAAAAGTCATAACTGAATTTTATAAAACTTCGAAATTCTGAATACCAATTATAAAAGATCTTTTATTTCTAGGTCTTTTATAATTCATAACAGAAAATTCATAATAGAATAACAGAAATGGCAGAATAGGCCCAATTGTTTGTTTTTTTTTTTTTAAAGAGCTGACAGTTAAATTAACGTATCTGTCTAAAAGAAAAATATTTCATCACTGTATGCCCAACTCACCTCTCTGGCACTGTTTCAATTCCAAAAAAAAAAAAACAACTGTAATTAATTTCTACTGTATTCAATAATTAAAAATCTTTTCTTTGTAATTTCTGTATCAATATTGTCATTCATAAAACTATGAAACAAAATCAGAAGAATTTTTGTAATGTAACAAAGCGCACGTCTTTCCATTCAATTATTACTTTTCATCAATTATCGAACCAGTATTTAAATTTACAAGAATAAAAATTGATTCTTTTACAACCCTTTTCCAGCGGTAAAAGGGTTGTAAAAGAATCGAAGAGTCAAACGTTCGATGTGAGATGTTCTCATTAGCGAACTAACACATTCAAAATATTCCGGTTGGCGAACTTAACAATTCGAGTTCGAACTGAGTTCGAAATTAAAAAAAAAACGTCAACTCATAAAATGTCAAAACAAAGGTATTTAAAAAAGTGTTTTCTATTGCCTTGAAAAATGGTAGGTATAAAAGAGGAGAACTCCCAACGTCCCGTGTTAATTTTTGTTTGTGTTTGCTCCTTTCAGAAACTAAACTTCTGGTTCAAGACAATCTATTCAATAAGCAACATGCTAAAGCCAGACATACACCCCTATTACCGCTGGCGAGTCGAACGTTCGATGTGAGATGTTCTCATTGACGAAGTAACACATTCGACGTATGTATATGATATTGAATTTGAAAAGTGTTGCCTGGTTTGTGGCTGAATTGGTTTAGCAAAATTTTATCGAGGAATTCAAAAAACTTAAATACATATGGTTGGTAAAGAAATTATTTTTTCGTATTTGTTTTTATATTTAAATTTCAAAGTCGATTGCTTCATTCATTCATTTTGTTTTATTTAAGTAGGCATGCCAGACGTCCCGCCACGCGCGGGACTGTCCCGCAAAACTGCTTTTGTCCCGCAAGTGTCCCGCCGGATAATTATGTCCCGCAATTTGATTTAATGTCCCGCTAAACCCCGAAAGAATTAATAATTTAGGCCTCAGTTATAGCTATCAGTAAAATCCATCAGTAAAAATTGAAACATCTGAAATCTGAAATTTTTTACTGATAAGCGTTTATAACTATCAGTAAATTTACACCTTCGCGCCGCAAACAATTTCGTTTTTACTGCTTTCATCTCATCATGAAAATGAAACGCCATCAGTAAAACGAAATGGATTTTTTTTTTACATTTGGCAGTCTGTTGTTCAGTAAAATGAAATTTCATCAGTAAAATTTATAAAATTGATTTGTTAATAAGTAATATTTTACACTAAATGCATTCTTTTTTTTGAAAAAAAATAGACGAAATGTATTTTCAACTTATTTCATCAAAATTTTCCTCAAAATATAAGATTAAGGCCCATTTGCTGATTCGAAACATAAATTTATGTTCTACATAAAGTTTTCATTTTTATATGGGACGTTCCGGAATTCTTAAGTTCCACATAAAATCTGCATGGGAATTCCGGAACGTCCCATATAAAAATGAAAACTTTATGCAGAACATAAATTTATGTTTCGAATCAGCAAATGGGCCTAAAGTTTTCAAAATAGCAAAACAAAATTTTTACTGATGGATTTTACTGATAGCTATAACTGAGCCCTAAGGGTCAAGTTATAGCAATCATTGAAATCCATCAGGAAAAATTGGAACAGGAGGAATCTGAAAATTTTTTCTTGATGAGCGTTTATAGCAATCATTGAAAATTTCTGTCAGGAATTTTTTTCCTGCGGTAATTCTATCATTGGAACTGTGAGAAGTTGAAACACAGATAATTGGAATTGTACAAAATTGAAACGCAAATCATTGGAACGATTTGTCATTTTTTCACAAAAATTCATCAGCTGTTCAGGAAAACGAATTTCGGTACGGACAATAGATACATTTTTAACGAAAAATAAGTTTTCGAACTTATATTTTTTTCTCAAAAAAAAAAACTCTTTAAGTATTTTCCGGCCGATTGGTATATAAATTGCATTAGTAATCAAAAGAAAATTTAGTTATATATCCATTCAAACATTTTTCCTGATTCATTTCAATGATCGCTATAACTGGCCCCTTAGTGTAACGTGTGCTCAAATTATAGATTTGACTTCACTCTTATTGATTAGCTTTGTTCAGCGAGAAAAAAGACAGTACATTACAGCACAGTACAGCACAGTACAGCACAGCTTCATGAGAAATGTCAGAAGAGTTTGGAAAAGTTTAGAACACAAAATGTGTTCTACCCTTTGTATATGGAACTATCAAGTACTATCAAGATTAGTTTTCAGAAGAACTGTCAAACCAAGCAGAGAACACACAATACAAACTTATGTAAAAAAAAACTGCTTCTGTGAAAATTCTTAGGATAGCACCACCATCGTTTTCCATCTTGAAACTACCCCCCATATTGAATATTTTCTTCAGAGAAACAAGAGGTCTGAACGATTTGAATATAATTTATTAAGAGTAATGAAAAAATATTAAAACATAGAAAATATTGCTATGGAAAATATTATGATGAAATAAAGTTTTCATCACAAAGTGATAAGGCGCTGAGTTGTTTTTACGTTTCAACACGCCTTCCTAAAACAATGCGCCCTAACATGTTGTAACACCAATTTGCTTTAAACAACGGTAATGCGCTGGCCCAGGTAATGGTTTTGTTAATACGTCAGCGGGCATCTGATTTGTTGGAATGTGAACAACATCTATTTTTTTATCTTGTAATAGCTGTCGTACGAAGTGATATCTGGTCGCAATATGTTTTGTTCGAGAGTGACATACTGCATTTTCTGCTATGTGTTTTGCTCCCCTATTGTCTGTTCCAATAACGATTTTTGTTAATTCCGGTAAATTCATTTCAGTCATTAGGTTCTTGAGATATACCGCTTCTCTTGATGATTCGGATAATGCGACATACTCCGCCTCTGTTGTTGAAATAGCTACAGATTTTTGTTTTTGAGAACGCCAAGTAATTGCAGCTCCACTTAGTATGAAGACATATCCCGTATACGATATTCTATCTACTTCATCATTTGCATGATCAGCATCAGAAAAGCCTCTCAATCCAAATTCATCCTTTGTGTATACCAACCCGTGATTCTCTGTACATCGCAAGTACCGCAAAATTCGCTTCGCAGCGGACCAATGTACATCTTGATAGCATTCATTGAATTGTGCTAGTCGATTGACAGTAAAAGCAATGTCCGGCCTGGTAGCAATCGCCAGATACATTAGTGACCCAATTAGCTGTCGGTATGGTCTTTTTCTTTGCAGTTCTTCAGCACAATGTTCTCCCTTAGGTAACTTTGCTTTTGAATCGCTTGGGGTACTAATTGGATTTGATTCGTCCATATTGAATTTCTTCAATAACTCTTTTATATAACCTTGTTGCTTTAGCCTTATTTCGCCACTGTTTTGTAATATTTCGACTCCTAAACAGTAACGTGCCAATCCGAGATCCTTGATCTCAAAGGCAGCAGCAAGTCCTTTCCGGATTATGCCCAACATCTGCTTACTCTTTGAAGCGTACAATATGTCATCGACATATATGGCAACCACTGTGAAATCTTCTTTCCTTGAACTATAGTAAAGACATGTGTCGTTTGAAGCAGGTTTCAAGCCAAAACTACGAAGTGTTTCATCAATCTTCTTATACCACTGACGTCCTGCTTGTCGAAGACCATAAAGCGCCTTCCTCAATCGACACACTTTGTTGCCTTTGTTGAACTCTTGAAGCATTTGTTTCGCTCTTTTCCTTACTTCATCCTGCTGGGCATTTTCGTCAACTATCAACTGCAGTGCCTGTTGGAAGTATTTGGGAGGTTCCATATAGATTTCCTCTTCCAGGTCCCCGTTGAGATATGCCGATACGACGTCCATTTGGAAAACTTCAAGATTCTCACGAACAGCCAATGCCATAAGGAGTCTAATGGACTCAAGACGAGCTACGGGTGCAAATGTTTCTTCAAAGTCAATTCCATGACGCTGCGAAAAACCTCTGGGAACAACTCGAGCTTTTCGACGTTCTAAGGTTCCATCTGCCTTAAATTTGTTTCTTAGGACAATTTTGCTGGTCACAACAGATCTTTCTGTTGGACGCTCGACAAGATCCCAGGTGTTTTTCGTAATCAAACTCAGAATCTCATCTTTAATCGCGGCCAACCATTCATTTGCTTCATTTCCAGTCATCGCATCTTCAAGAAGTAGTTCACCTATATTGGCCATTTCTACACTTGCAAGTCCATCCTGTGAATCGAAAAAGACATCTTCATCTGCCTTTTCTCTTTCTTTATCTTCCATTTGCCGTGTTCTAGATCTGGTTTGATATACTTTCTTCGGTTCCTTGGAATCCATGAGCGAATTTTGATCTTCTGTAGATTTTCCAGCTAATGTTCCAACTTCAAGCTCTTGATTTGTTTCCGCTTGCTGCACCGGTACATGTACAGAAGATAATTCAGGTGCGCTCTTTTGCTTTTCACCCTCGATTACTATGTATTCTTCTCGTGCTTCTTCGAAGATTTCGTTTTCAATAAATTTGACGTCCCTAGCTACGACAACTTTCTGTTTGTCAGGAATCCACACTCGATAACCTTTGGATGCTTCCGAATATCCGACCAATATTCCCTCACTTGAACGAGCCTCGAACTTTAATTTTCCAGGAGATTTGTCCAGCACAAATGCTTTTGCTCCAAAAACCTTAAGATGGCGTAGATTAGGTAGTTCTTTGTTCCAAAGTTCAAAAGGGGTATGGCCATCTAAACTAACCGTCGGACATCTATTTCGGAAATAATTTGATGTTGCGAGAGCTTCTGCCCAAAAATGATTTCCTAGTCCAGACTGAATAAGTAAGCATCTTGTCATTTCCACGAGTGTTCGATTCTTACGTTCAGCCACTCCATTTTGCTGTGGAGTATGGGGAACCGTCAGTCTTCGTTTTATTCCATTAGCTTTCAGGTACTCGTCAAATTCATTATTACGGAACTCTCTTCCATTATCTGACATCAAACATTTTATTTTATAGCCTGTTTGTAGCTCCACGCGAGCTTTGTACTCTTTAAACGCACGAAAAACTTCACTCTTCTGTTTCAGAAAAAAGACTTCACACCATCGACTGCTGTCATCGATGAAAGTGACAAAATATCGTGACTGAGCCAGTGAATTTGTCCTGGATGGCCCCCAGACATCAGTGTGAACAAGATCCAAGATCTGAGTAGATTTCTGTGAACTTTTAGGAAAAGGCAATGACGTCATTTTTCCGCGAAGACAAACTTCACATGACTCTTTATAGTTCCCATCTACCCTGATGTCTAGTCCAGAAGCTATTCCATTTCGAGACAGATTCAACAAATCTCTTGTGTTGAGATGACCAAGCCGACGATGCCATAGTTCAAGGCTAGCTGGTTTTTCTTTTACTACACACGCTTGTTCAGTACTTTCTTGAACATAGTACAACTGGCCGACTCGATTCGCAATCATTTTGACTTCACCATCATCTCCACGTACAGTTGCTTTCATCTTGTCAAATGTTATGGTACAACCATGGTCCGTTATCCTCGAAACAGAAAGGAGATTAGTCCTTAAGTTCTTGACTAAAAGTGTATTCTGAAGTTTTACTGACCTTTCAGACTTCCCGTCTGTAGTGATAATTCCAGCCGTTCCTCTCCCATCAACTTTCGCCAAAGAATCATTTGCCAAAAGAAGTTTCTCCTGCACAACTGAAGGTGTAGACAAAAACAATCGTTCATCGTTGCACATATGTGATGTGCAGCCACTGTCCAGGCACCAACGCCCATCATTCGAAAACTTCGTTACCCCAAAAGCTTGATTTTCTAATTCCATTGTATGAAAAGTACTTTCTGCCTTCGCAGAAGATTCGGCTCTTGGATAACACTTTGATTGTTGTTTCTTGACCTCTGGACATTCAGATGCTTTGTGACCAACTTGATGACATCTGTAGCATTTGAATTTAAACATCTTATCACCTTCTCTTCCGTTGGTATTGATGTTCTTCTTATGGTGTTGTGGTTCTCGTTCGAATTTCGTCTTCCTTTGATTGCTTCCACGGCGAACAAACATAGCTTCTGTATCCGTATCAATTTTTCGTTGGTTTTGTGCTTCATTCTTTTCAAGAATCTTCTCTCGAAGAATCTCAGGTTTTGGTAAATGGTCATGAGATTCCATAGCACATCGGAACAACTCGAAACTTGGTGGTAGTCCGTTTAATAGCAGTATAGACAACAATTCTTCGTGTATATCAACACCCATACATTTCAATTTTGAAACGGCATCAAAGAACTCCATTAAATTGGTTCGAAGATTATCGCCCTCTTGCATCTTGTAAGTAGCAACACGCTTGAGCAACGTGGCCTTTTTGACTGGTCCTGTTGATGCAAATTCGGATTTTAATCGATCCCAGACGCTTTTAGCAGTCTCTAATCCTTTCACCAGGCGTAACAGACTCGGATCAATGGCGATTATCAGATCCGATTTGGCTTTTGCGTCAGCTTCTAACCAATTTTCGAATTGAATTCTTGAATTTTCGTCATTTGGCTTCAATTCAGGTCTTTGTATTCTTCCGTTTACGTGCTTCCATGTCCCACATTTGATCATCACCGCCTCGATTTGCATTACCCATGTATCGTAATTCTCGCTCGTCAACGGTCTGATTGAATTCATGTTCGACGACATCTTGCACCAGAATCAATAGCTCTTAATTGTATTTATGCATATACGATCTCTTGAATTTCTTCTATTCGCTTATGGACTGGGCCCATAACCTATTGAATATTTTCTTCAGAGAAACAAGAGATCTGAACGATTTGAATATAATTTATTAAGAGTAATGAAAAAATATTAAAACATAGAAAATATTGCTATGGAAAATATTATGATGAAATAAAGTTTTCATCACAAAGTGATAAGGCGCTGAGTTGTTTTTATGTTTCAACATATATATACAAAGGTTCTACCTAAAAAGATGGAACAGAAAATCTTGTCCTAAACTGTTCCAAACTGTTCTAGACAGACTCAATGAACACCAAAGCAGAACAGTTTGGAACAGAAAATGTGTCAATGAACACCAACAAGCTGTACTTTTCTGTTCCAAACTGTTCCAAAGTGTGCAGAACAGTGTCGGTGAACATACCTAAAAACTAATTTTTTGGTTGGTACGTTTAAAAAATGTGTCCCGCAAAGAAATTTTTCAAATCTGGCATCCCTATATTTAAGTAGCAATACACATTATTTTTTGCATTTGGTAAGAACATGATAATTTTAGAGATTTAGGATAAACTTTTTCCTTTAAAACTATAGATAATTTAATAATATTATTTATTCAATGTAAAGCTACAAATAAAAGCCCTTATTCAAATCTTGAAAAGTAGTATTGCAAAACTCCCATGTTTAGTTAGAGATATATGTTATATGGTAAACATATTATACATAATATATACATATTTACATGTATGGCGAAAATATAATTTTATCAGTTCGTTATCAATTTCAATTTAATTTGCTTAGTTGTGTTTAGAGCAGCAGTGCATCTTTTTGTGAAACCATTCGCATTGTATACAAAGAATATATTATTAATAAATGTAGTTATCAAAAGACGGTTATCGATGAATATAAGACTTATTCCTTTATTTACCTACTATTTTTTTTTCTGTGTTTACTTTAATAAGGCTTTGAACATTGCAATCCAATTGAATGTCGCAGCAGTGCTGGAAAATTGGGCTGAATTGGATGAAACACCACGTTTTCACACGCGTTGTGATCCATTTGATTTAACGGACAACCAATTCATTAATATTTTTCGATTGAAGAAGGAAAGAGTAAGAACTAAGAAATCTAATTGAATTGGTAGAAAATAATTCAAGTTTTTCAAATCGCTCTTCAGCTTTGAATGCGCAAGTACAAGTAAGTTTATGATATATCTTATTTGTTTATTTTTTGTATGTGAATAATAACACCAATGGCTTTTTCCGTAAGTTCTCATCTTTGGATATGAATTTGAACAATGCACTTCGCATTACGCTAACAACTCCAATGATTTCTTGGTACCCATTTGTAGACTTTTATTGTTTATATTGTTTATTGTTTTATAGTAGACATGCGTTCTTTTTAAGATCCTCAAAGTATGTTATTATTTTCCATCTTTACTTTACACTCCCATGCTATTATGTGTCACAACATGTTTGCATACACAAGGGGTTAGCATTGAAATATTTTCCATTTATTATCTGGCTTGTTGCATTTATAACATACATATTATTTTTTGTGTTTTTTTCAACACTCGTTTGGATTATTTGGTGATTTTGCCAATATAACAACTTATTAATTTTTTAATTTGTTATATGTTTGTACAGACGCTTGCAGCACTTCGCTTTTATGCAGCAGGAAGCTACCAAAATTGTATTGGAAAGAACTTGTATATGGCAATAAGCCAATCATCTGCAAGCCGCTCCATTAACAACGTCAAAAGAATTTTAAATTTGCCAGAAGTAGTAAATAACTGGATCCATTTCCCCAACAACATTCAAGAACTGCAAAATATTCGTAATAAGTACCTATAATAAAAATTTCAAAATTAGTTATATTTTTATTAATAATTATTAAGATAAATAGACACTTTCTACTTTATTTCACAATTAAAAGTTTTTCCAGAACCCCTTTTAAACTTATTCCACTTTATGTCACTCTGTACTTTAATTTATTTTCTTATGCACTTCAGCACTCATTTCCTAATATGGCCAACAGAAATCTTTCCCTTTAAAAACACAACTTTTATCGTTACTTGATATCGGAATCAGACAGCGACTATTGCATTACTCCATCTGCCATATTCGCTACAAGATGTTACAGCTTACTAAATATTTTATTAAAATATTCATTACTATGGTAAACGTATATAAAGTAGTATATTTCTTACCTTTTCAATAGATTTTGGATCAATAATAGATTTCCGGGAGCAGTTGGGTGCATAGATTGCACACACATTGCAATATTTCCACCGGCAAAGGATGACGAATTATTCCCAGAACACATTTATGTTAATAGAAAAGGATACCATTCTATTAATGTGCAGTTGGTGAGTCATTTAATAAATCTTATAAAAAAAAAAACAACAACAGCTAATTTTTATTTTCAACCTAAGAATAATGAATGTGAATGCTAAATATCCAGCAGTACTCACGATACCTACGTTTGGAACAATTTTAATGTACTTACTTCCCATAATGGAAGAAATTTATAATCGTGGCCACAAGTTTTTCTTATTAGTTAATAAACATACTATTACTTTAACATTTTCTACTTTAAATTATTTGCCGGTGATTCAGGTTATGCTCTGAGACCTTGGATGATGACTCCCATAATGGAAAGTAATGAAGAAAGGCTGACAAATCCAATGATGGCATATAACTTTCATCAAAAGAAAACTTGATCTCTGATTGAGCACTGTAACGGCCTGCTCAAAATGAGATTAAGATGCCTTCTAAAGCATAGAGTTTTACATTACCATCCGGTTATATGCTCAAAAATAATAAAAGCGTGTGCAGTTCTGCAATATGTGTATTGACGACAACACACTTATGCCTGAAGCTGATGAGCCTTTGATTGATATACCTAGGCTATGATGAAAGTGTAGACCTCAATAATAGTGACAGTCTCAATAATCGCAACCCAGAAATAAAAGCTGGAAGGAGGGTACAAAATAATTTAATAAGAGAATACTTTTCAACATAAAATTGAATCTTAAAATTGAAACAAATAAAGTGTTTTTAAGAGCTTTATTTAAATAGCACCCATATGAGAAACAAATTAAACATCTACTAATTAAAACTAATTTTAAAAAGTAAAAGTTTAATTTTTAACTCAAAATTGTTTATATTTACTAAAACTTTTCGCGATTTGCTCTTGAGCAATTACTTCCCACTCGAACAACTTTAACTCTCTTTCATAGAGCTCAATTTTTGTTTTTGGCAGAACCACCTTTGCGTATCACATTCTTCTTGTGATATAACAGCTAACTTTTCTGTTTGCTCTATGGTTTTTTCTAGTTTCGTCTTTTTTTCATTAATAAAAGGAGTATTATTGCCCCTTTTATTTCTTTAACCTGATGGCATCTCATACTGTGGTTCGCTGGCTTGAGCTTCTCCAGTTATCTCATCCACGAAGTCGTCTAGATATTCTTAACCTTCAGTATACCAGTTCTGTTAAAATAAAGAAATGTTATCGAATTTGTAGAATCTCAGTATTAATATGCATTAAAATCAAAAGTATTAGGTAACTAAGAAATCAAATAAGACAAAACAAAACAAAAATAAAATAAATATGTAATAGTTTGTTTTTGTGTTATTTAACACTCGCAGTCAGGCTGCTTTGGTTTTTTTATTTTATTTTATTTGTTATTTGTTGTTCAAACAAACACATAAATATGTATAGTTGCGCGGCAAAGTCGAAAAGCGCTTTTTCATAACAGATTGGTTACTATTAAAGATTAAATAAAAAATGTATGGTATATGGTATGTTAAAATTTAACTAAATAAATAACTTAAACTTAAAACTTAAAAAAGGAATATGTAATATACTTACAAATTTAATACTGGGTTCTTCAATTTCTTCATGTCCTTCAACCATTGTTGACCCTATCAGGGAAAGAAGATTCTCATCCTGCTCAGTTAACACAACATCTGATGCCGGCCCTCCCCCTGTTCCTTTTTCATATTTTTTTAGAGCACTATTCTTTGCTTTAGCAGCAGTTTTCAAAAAGAACTCTTTGTTAAGTATCGAGAACGTTTAGAATAGAATAGAGTGGCGCGACAGCTCTTGAAGAGCCAAGGCCTAAGTGGCTTACTCTCATAAACAATTCTCTGAGTGCGTGTGAAGAATTGAGGGGACCTACAATTTAACGCCGATTACGAACGGCAAAGTTGAGAAGATTTGTCAGGTCTTCGCAAGAGGCAGTACCCGTGAAAGATGAAATAAAAACTTGGCCTGAGTAGGACTGGAACCAACGACGCGACGTTATGCTTAGCAGCCAACGCACTTACCAACTAAGCTACGGACAACGAGAACGTTTAGTGTCTACAAAAACCCAGTGTGTTCTGGAATTGATTCTGAACTGCGATAAAGTAAATTTATGTTTTATTTACAAAATGTGAATAAGTTTCAATTGTCAGATCAAGCCGAATATTACACTATTAACAATTGATTTTGTTCTTCGCTTATATACGAATCCCTTTTCTTTGCCGATTTAAATTCCATTTTTGCAGATTTTTCACAAATAAAATTACTGGCTTTGATCAATAATACATTTTTTTGCATCAATTATATTGGCCTACTGGATTTATTTTTATTTTTATGCAAAGTACTTTTACTCCAGTCATTTTAGGTTTTATCTGGCGGGTGGATTAATGGAAAACCCTTTATTTTTTTAAAACAAAACGCCCACTTATATACATGTTTTCTAATATTTTTTCTGCACTACACATTTAAATTAAGTAGGCTTTAGACTCCAAGCAGTAAAAAGACTTCAAACAGTTAAAAGACTTCAAGCAGTTAAAAGACTTCAAGCAGTCAAAAGACTCCAAAAACAGTCAAACTACTGCATTACATTGAATGCAATCAAAAGACTTAATGACTGCAAAAAATGTTAATGACTCTAACAAGATTTCCAAGAATTCAAGCAGGAAAAAGGTAATGCATTCTTTTGACTTCAAGTCTTTTAACTGCTTCAAATGATTTTTATAAAAAAGACTTCAAAATTAACTGCGATTTTCTTTCGAAGTCAAAGTATTGCAATAAGTAATGTAAATGCATTCCCAAAATTCAGTTAAATGAATGTGACTTTTGACGATGCAGTACCAAAAGATTGCACTCTTTTACAGCTCTGGTGCTTTGCTATCAAGACTCGCCAACATTTTCAATGGACAAGGGAATGGACTAGCCTGCCTCCGTGGCTTTGGAAGAGTCTTTGACGTAGCTCATTGTGAAGATATTGGCACCACTTTCACTGGCCGCTGAAATAATCTTCGGTGTACGAATCTTGACGAAACCCTTCTCTGTCAGAATATAGCGGAAATGTTTGCATACTCCGTTTTCCAAACTGGCTTGATTTGCGGGCGAATGTTAATGCCTCCGGGGTCCTATGGAGGGGTTTTACGGTTCAAAAAAAAAGTCTATTTAAAATAAAAGAAGGCTTACATAGGTATTTTCTGGACGCGAGGCATCCTCATACTGCAATGGGAGCTGAGCTTTCGCTTGAGAAACTAAAAAATTCCTTTTCCGATTTTTATAAAAACGCATTATGAATTAGGATTATCACTGAAAATCAAAAATTAAAATTTAAAATTTGTCTTTTACTTTTGCACGTGGCACGTTGATTCGTTTTTACAATTTGAATTTTGTAAACACGGTCGCTATGATTGCCAAACTCAAAGCACAGATAATAAATTAATACAGATGTCTATGGCGCGAAATGATATATGAAACTGAAAGCTACCAAAAAAAAAAACCTTTTTCCAAAAGCTTTAACGCATTCACTTAATGCATTACAAATCTATTTTCGCTCACCTCATTGCCCATAAATGAATACTTAGGCAAGGAAAAAAGCTTCCAAAAGCTCCTTGTCAGTTAAGGCGTTGTCAGTTAAGAGCAAAATATGTTTCATTTTTTTCTGCAGGGATGAGACATAAACATCTGTATAAATTTATTATCTGTGCTCAAAGTGTCAAATGAATTGACAACACAAATCAGCATATATTATTGTTTTCTTTTTTTTTGCCCTTAAGTGGGAGGGAGAGAAATGGACTCTTAATTTTGACAACGCGTTGCCATTTCGTATACGAAATTCATCGCATGCACAAAGTCGTATACGATTCAATTTGGTTCAAGAATACAACTCTGCTTTCGCATACAAGATTCAGTATGCGGTAATTTACATATGCGAAAATTTTCGCATGATTTCAAGAGTAGGGCCCATAGAGTTGAATTTAGCTTCTTGATTCGCCAACCGTAATACGAAAATCTTACACTCACATATTTTTACGTTCGACTCGCCAGTGCTTATAGGGGTGTTAAATTGGTAATTTGATATACTGGGCTGGTATCAAAGCGAGTTTTACTATCGGCCTTTTGATAACACCTGTAGGTGTTTTGATAGTAACAACTCGAATTAGACCGTCGCTTCACCGATGTAATAAAATTACACGACCTATGGGCCAGTGACCGACTGGAAAACGATCATCTTTGATGATTTGATTACTAAATCATTTTCTTTGATGTTGGGTTGCTTAGTCTGCCATTTTGTTCGAATTTGCATGCTGGACAAGATATTTTTTTTTTGAATCGTTTCCAAAAATGTTGAACCATTTGTTCCATTAACTGATGTCGTTTGATCGGGTTTAATTCTGAGGGTGGTTGAGGTCGTTATAAAAAAGTACTACCTATGAAGAAGTGGCCTGGTGTTATGGCTGTGAAGTCATTTGCGTTCTCAGTGACTGGAGAAATCGGACGTGAATTGAGCACAGCTTCAATGCTAGCCAAAACCGCTATAAATTCTTCGAAGGTGAGTTTGGCATTTCCAATTACTCTTGATAAATAAAACAGCTGCTTCGGCCAATCCATTAAAATGAGGTGCTCCCTGTAGGCTAAAATGCCATTGAATTTGACGATTTGCTAGTACTGCTATAATTTCCTTATCGATTGATTGAAGAAATTTGTTGTAGAGTCGTTGATTGTCGTTGTTGGCACCACCAAAATTAGTGCCACAACCACTGAATACATCATGACAAAATCCACGACGGGCAATAAATCGGTCAAACGTATGTAGAAATGCCTGTGTGGTAAGATCACGAGCTGCTTCTAAATGAACGGCTATTGTAGTTCATTCATGTGAAAACAGCGACGTACCCTTTTCCCTTTGTATGATGATTTACCACGACCTTTGGAAGCACGAATGTCATATGAACCTGTGTAGTCAACGATGGTGGATGCAAACGGTCGGAAATAAAACTGGACGCGCTTTGAAACAAACACACACTTGTGGAAGAAATTACGTGCGAAGTTGCGCACATCAAGAATCCAGTAAACTTGCCGAATTTGATTGACCGTTACTTGAGGACCACCGTGCAATATAAGACGATGATAATAATCCGTGATCAATGTTGCAATATAATTTTTCGAAAACAAAATTATTGGAAACTTTTCCTCAAATGACATGAATGCATTTCGTAAACGACCATTGACACGAAGAATATTCTTGTCATCGACGAATGGGTTAAGTCGATACAATTTTCTGCTTTTGTCGATTGGCTTTCCATCATGAATCGTTTTGAGTTCAGATGAGAATTCATTTGATTGAATCCAGCGAATGAGTTAATATTCACTTGGTTGAATCTCAGCGACGACGGTAAGCTGTTTCGTTGGAATTTTTAGCAATGAAATCGTTAGTTGTGGCAGTTGAAGCTCTATGCGAGTGCGAACTATTTGAACAAAACAAATGGCGTATGCAACGGCACGGCGAAGACGATTGAAATTTGAAAAACGTTGCATGAGTGTGTTGACACTGGACACTTCTTTGATGTTGAGGTTAATTGATTTAAAATTTGATCGAAGCTCATTACGATCATCTCCATGATGCTCGAACGATGAAATTGGCCAGTCAGATTGAGGTAGTGAAAGAAATTGTGGTCCATGCCACCATAACGATGAATGACGCAATTCGGTGATGGTTAATCCACGACTATTGAGATCAGCGGGATTCTCATGCGTGCGGAGGCGGACATGGTTCCATTGTTCAATTATAGTCGTCGACAGAATTTTATGAATTCGATTACAAACAAATACCGCCCAACGATTTGGATCTCCTCGAATCCATGATAAAACGACACTGGAATCGGTCCACATAAAAACATCATTTACTGTGAGTCTCAACGATCTTTTTACTTTTTCAGTAGTTTTACTGCTAAAATAGCATCACACAATTCGGCACGAGGTGTTGTTAATGGCTTGCGCATTGGTGTCAGTTTGCTTTTAGCAATAATCAAATTAACATGGATTTGATCTTTTGAATCGATGGTTCGGAGATAAATTGATGTAGCATATGCTTTGTTGGAACTATCGCAAAAAACATGCAGCTGACTCTCTCTGTTAGTTGATGATAAGTGTGTCCAACGAGGAATTTCGATTTCTTTGATAAATTGAAGTTCAACGATAGTTTGTTCCCATTCGTATTGAAGTTCGGTAGATGTACCGATGTCATCCCAATCAAATTAACTCTGCCATAATTTATTTAAAAATATTTTTTTCTTGGTGACAAATGGATTGAGCCACCCAAGGGGGTCAAATAGACCAGCGACTGTTGAGGAAACGTTGCGTTTGGTGAGTCGTTTATCGGTGGGAAAGTTAATGCAAAATGTGAATACATCTCTGATGCTTGACCATCCCAAACCGAGTGCTTTGATGGCATCTTCGGCATTGAATAAACACTTCGTATTTTGATCATGATATTCTATGGGAATTTGTTGAAGAATTTCAGTTAAATTACTGGCCCATTTACGGAGTTCAAAACCGGCACTTCGAAGCAATTGAATTAGTATTTCAATCTATTTTATGGCGTTTTCGACAGTCTCGTTACTGGTTGTGACGTCATCCACATAAGTTTCAAGTTTTAGTGCGCTGTAAACGGCTGTTGACTTGTTCAGCTACCATATGAATGGTTTTGATTGCCTGATACGGTGATGATGCAATGCCGAATGTGACTGTTTGAAGAACATGTGTCTGAATGCCCGAATTGCCACAAAACGTACTGATAGTGACTGTCATCCGGATGTATATTGATGCAACGGTACATTTTTTGTATATCGGCGATAAAAACTTACTTGTGCAAGCGCCAGTTCAGAATAATTGAAACCAAGTCGGCTTGTAAAGCGGGGCCGGTAGTCAAAATATCATTTAATGATTTTCCGTTTGTCGATTTAGCTGAGCCATCAAACACTTGCCGAAGTAAGTAAGACTCGTTTCTAAGAATGGCATGGTGAGGCAAATAGAAATGTTTGTCACTAATCTCATGAACTTGATTGAGCTCTTTGTATTGGTTGAAGACTTTGAAACATTCTTCATTGAAGTTTTCATCGCAAGCAAAAACGGCGTTAAAAAGATTAAAAACGTTTAAGTGCCATTTCGTATCAGTCAGCCAATTGAATGGTAGAATCGAAATATGACTTAAATGGTAAACGTACCATGAATTTTCCATTTGATTGACGAGTGGTCGTTTGTTCGTAAAATTTCTCTGTCCCTTCATACTACTGAAACATGGTTTTTTCTGTCGGTACCTATCTTTCTTGTATCCAATCCGAACAAACCAGGGAAAATCCGCATGGTGTGGGATGCCGCCGCGAAAATTGATGGCTTTTCGCTGAATGATATGTTGTTGAAAGGTCCTGACCAGTTGCCATCATTGGCGTCTATTCTTCTTCGGTTTCGACAAAGACACATCGCTATCTGTGGAAATATTCGAGAGATGTTCCACCAGGTGATCATCAGAGAAGAGGACCAACACTCGCAACGATTCTTATGGCGAACAAATGAGACTGATGCGAAACCTGATGTTTACAGTATGCAGGTCATGACGTTTGAAGCCAAAAGGTCTCCTAGTAGTGCCCAGTTCATCAAGAATTTAAATGCCATGGAGGTCGAATATCGAATGGGATGATCCGATTCGAGATGAACAACTGACGAAATTGAGAATTTGGATACGGTTGCTGACACAAGTGGAGAACGTCCATTTCCCTCGATGTTTTGTTCAGGCCACTCCAAAGAAGGATACCAACATACAACTTCACATGTTTGTAGATGCGAGTGACGCTGCATATGCTGATGTAGCTTATCTTCGCATCGAGAGCGACGCCAACGGAATCGAGTGCAGTCTTGTTGCGGCCAAAACGAGAGTGGCACCACTAAAGATTCTCTCCATCCCAAGAATGGGGTTGGAGGCTTCCCTGTTGGGAATGCGACTAGCTACAGCAATACAAGGTGCACTCACACTTCCAATAACAACGAGACATTTCTGGACGGATTCAAAGGTCGTCATGGTGAAAATCTTGAGAGTTAAAATCTATAAGAATGGGACTGGTTACCATCAAAACTCAATGCAGCGGATGCTGCAACTAAATGGAAACTACCCCCTGATCACCAATCAAAAAGTAGTTGGTAAGCTGTCCCAGAATTTTTGTACCAGCCTAAGGAAAATTGGCCTAATCATCCCTTGGAAGCTGAAACGACAGAAGAATTAAAATCCAGTGTCATATTCGCAAGAATTCGCATGTGTGATGATCATACAAGCTCACAGATTCTTAGACTGGAAGAAGATGGTCATGTCATGTGCGTCCGTATATCGATACGTTGCTAATTTAAAAACTAAAGCCTAGTATACAGTTCTGCAAAAAAAAAATAATGTATTTCTTATGGGAGAGATTTTTGCTGAAAAAAAAAATATTTTTCATTTCACCACTGTGATCCGAGCTGTAAACCAAAATCGAAAAAAAATTTATACCTACTCACCTCGATTTTTTTTCACACAAAAAATGTGAATCTCATGGTTTTGGCAGAAAAAAATTAAAATATTCGACATTAGTTTCACAGTGACAGCTAATTTATTTCTCAGAAATTTTTTCATGAAAATTTTTTTTGTTTCACCGCTTATTTTTTTTTTTTTGTCACAAAGAACTGTATACAAGGCTTAAAGCCAAATGTGTCGTCCAGGAATTAATAAAAACTTGACATCTGTGATATGATTGTATGAATACTTTTATGTTACACTGTAATAATATCATCATTGCTCTCTTCGCTTTCTTTTATCGAAACCATTAGCTGTAAGTTAGTTTAAGTTATTGTGAATAAAATAAATTTAGTCTTAAGTCAACTGTGGTCGTATTTATTTCTCCTCCGTTAAAACATAAAACTGGCGACGAGGATAACGGGAAGTTTAAGACGTTATATGTACATAATTATAAAAGTACCCGTTAAATGAGTTCCGACGAAATAGACGAAACAAAAGAAGTCGAAGAAAAAGTTAAAATTGATCAAATTATAAAAAGCTCTGAAATTAAAATGTCGGGATTCATTGGACGAATTTAATATTTTAACACTATGGTGATAATTTTAATAGTTATATTGAACGACTTAATCATTTACTTAAGCTCAATAAAATAACGACCGACGATGATAAGGTCTCGTTTTTAATCGGTGTCGGAGGAGGTGATTTGTATAATATCTCGAAAAAAGCCGGATGAACTAAAGTATGACGAGCTTGTAGAAAAATTGGTAGCACATTTTGAGCCCAAGAAAAATATTACCGCTGAGCGTTATAAATTTTTAAATAGAAATCAAGAACTAGATGAAAGTGTCTCAGATTGTTGCTATTAAGCAGCTGGCAGAAGGTTGTAAATACCTTGAGTTTTTAAACGAAGCTTTGAAAGATCGTCTACTTATGGGACTCAAGAACAAGCGAATACAGTCCAAATTAATCGACGCTGATGAATTAACATGGGAAAAAGCATGTGAAATAGCTTTGAATATGGAGCTAATAGAGACCGAGATGGCGAATATGAGTGGTGGTTCGGCAGTGGCAGTAAATTCGGTGAGGACAAAACGTGGTGATGGTGACAGAGATTCCAGGAGAACAACAGTAAGACCCCTCGATGAGCATGCGGTTCGTGGTAATTCAAGGTCAAGAATGAAAAATGTTGATAAAATACAATGTCATTTTTGTAAAAGGTGGGGACACACACAGAAATATTGTTATATGAAAAACCGTAAAAACAGTTATTTTAGAAATCGTTCAAAGAGTAGAAATAGAAATAATTCATATAATGCGCAAAGAAACAAAATCAGTGCAGTTAATGATTCTGATGTGGAAGAAAATTCAGGTTTAGGTTATTTAAATAACGTGATATAGGTATGATAACAGTAGTGCATTTTTTATACAAGTAATATGTAATGGCAAGCATTTGAAGATGGAAATTGATTCTGGTGCATGCACGTCTGTTATGCACATAAGCACGTGGAAATCATTGTACCCAAATACAGAAATAAAAGAATACAATAGAAATCTTAACGTCATTTCAGGGGGGGAAAGTCGATATAGTAGGTTGTGCGATGGTGAAGGTCAAGTTAACGGTGGAAGGTGATGAGTTTGAGTTGGAGTTGGTTGTTATCGGTGGTCCGAAGGTGTTTGTTCCATTGCTAGGAAGATCATGGTTGGACAAGATAGTTCCATTGTGGAGGGATAAAAATTTATCAGGGAACAAGTTGGTTGCTAAGGTGGAGGCCACACAACAATGCGTTACAGATCTTTTTACTAAATATCCAAATGTTTTTAAGGGTGAAAAAACAGTAGCTATCCAGAGGTTTAAAGGAAATATATTGCTTGATGAAAACACAGTTCCAGTTTTTTAAGCCGTATTCCCTTCCTTTTGGAGTCAAGGATAGGGTTAAGAAAGAGTTGGATAGGTTGTTGGCAGAAAATATTATATACCCGGTCAAGTACAGCGATTGGGCTTCTCCAATCGTTGCGGTAGAAAAACCAAGCGGTGAAGTTCGACTATGTGTTGACTGTAAGGTTACCATCAACCCTTATGTACGAACAAATCATTATCCTTTACCTAAAAGTGAAGATATTTTCGTGGCAATGGCGGGTTGCGCTGTTTTTAGTGTTCTGGATTTTGAAGGGGCTTACCAGCAAGTTGAAGTTGAGGACTCTTGCCAAGAGTTTCTCACAATCAATACAGATTGGGGACTGTTTAGGTATAGAAGGCTTATTTTTGGTGTTAAGTGTGCATCAGCAATATTTCAAGATATTATGGATAACATTTTTAATGGATTATCAAAAGTAAAGTGCTATAGTGATGACATTATTATAGGAGGAGCGAATTTCGATGAATGCAAAAATAATTTAATGAAGGTTTTGGAAAGGTTAAACGAATTCAAGGTCAGGGTTAAATATGAGAAGTGTAGATTTTATAAAAATGAGATCGACTATTTGGGTCACATAATAGGTGAAAGCGGCATTAAGCCAAGTACAAAGAACTTAGAAGCCATAAAAAGCGCTCCCCAACCTCAAAATCTTACTCAATTGAAATCATATTTAGGTCTCTTAAATTATTATTCCCGATTTATTCCAAATTTGTGTACTGAACTGAGACCTCTATATGAATCAACGAAAAAGGAAGTAGCATTTGAGTGGTCCAGTAAATGTGAATAGGCATTCATAAGAAGTAAAACCCTCATTTTACAAAATAATATTTTAGCACATTATGATCCTAGTAAGGAAATAGTTTTGCATTGCGATGCAAGTCCGTAGGTACGGGGTCGGGGGAATTTTGTCCCATATAATTAATCGTATTGAAAGGCCCGTACTTTTCGCATCAAGCACCTTAAGCTCTTCTGAGCAAAATTATTCGCAATTACACAAAGAGGTCCTAGCTATAATATTTACAGTGAAAAAATTTCATAAATACATTTATGGAAGAGCTTTCACTATATATTCAGACCAGTGCCGGCTTTAGGCGGTCGCCTGGGGCGCCACGATCTAGGGGCGCCGCAACAGCTGGCATAAAATCAGCATAGGCAAGAAACAATTTAACAAGTTGTGAAGTTGTCAAGC
The DNA here is from genome assembly GCA_943590905.1 of Sphaerophoria taeniata. Taxonomy (NCBI): domain Eukaryota; kingdom Metazoa; phylum Arthropoda; class Insecta; order Diptera; family Syrphidae; genus Sphaerophoria; species Sphaerophoria taeniata. The sequence goes on along the minus strand of OX016540.1, from coordinate 226,951,905 downwards.
TCTTGCTAAAAAAATTCATATCGAAAAGTTTCATGACTTTCATCTTGTTTTGTTATAGCAGACTACTTCCAAATGCAATGCCACAAAAAACTTGAGTTTTGTTGTGGCATTGTATTTTTAATCGCTATAGCTTCTCACCAGTTGGTGCTGTTAATTTCTTATTGCGTTTGTATTATCTTTTTTAGTAAGGCATCTTTCCATTTAAAACGCAACCAGTCAAAATCAACCCATGGACTTTTATAGAGATAAGAAATACAATGAATATGCATATCACATTATACCTGCAATTATTATCATTAGAGAAGAGATTGAAAATTAGGTATTTTGCAATTACTGTCAACTATTTTTTTAGTATTGTTATTTCTGTCATACAGCAAATTTTGTTGTAATTTTCCTCTGTTCTTTGAATTTCGAATTTTTTTCTTTTAAACTTGCGGAATGATGAAGAATCAAATATCATAACATCTTTAGAAATACATTCAACAAGGTAATACTAAAACTAGTAGGAGATGTGCAGTGACCACGGAGTCACTATATATGAAGCGACTTAAGGGAACACTCCAGGGCTAAGAACACCTATGAGTCCCGATGAAAAACCTAATGTTGCCGTTAGCATGAGGTAAAAGTAAATGAGGTAAAAGTTATGGAACGATATTTAGAAGATTATTTTATGGTATGGCAATTTTCGGCTCAGGGCACGTTATATCCACGGTAGTCCAAGGGGAGCCAAAAAATCCCACCCCTCCGACAAGCAGGCCCAATTGGCCATGTGCCTGTCGGCAACTTATCCCAAGGACAACCTACTGAAAATAGATCAAAATCTTTGAGAAATTGTGGATCACAGTATAATATTGTATTAGCATACAATTGCAATAGTTAAATAGCCCTTAAAACTAGGTTTAGTGAAATTTCAGAGCTCATTAAAGTTCTTACTCAATTCTTCTCCAAGTTCTCACACTTTAAAACTTCGATTTAGAACTTTGTCATAATTAGAACTTCGATAAAATTAGACCCTCGCATTCGGGGGTCTAGTGCCTTGAAAGTCGGTTTGTTTATAATTTCGTTTTTTCAACGTTTAAAATAACAGAAAATAATAGGTGGGGGGGGGGGTGCGTTTATAGACGTTGATTTTGATAACGATGCTAACGTTATACTGGAAAAACGGCGTATTTATCGAATGCCAATACGTGCCATTATTAATACATGGGACGACACTGATTTTTTTCGCTGCTTCCGTTTAACAAAGCAAACGTTCTTAGCAGTCCTTTAACTGGTGGCAGAAGAACTTCGACATCCACAACCACAGTAAAAATTGGAATGAATTTATTATGCACTTTTTTTCTTGACAGTTTTTCGAATCCTACATTCTACGTAATACATAACAAAAATGAGCGCAAAGTCAAAAATTATTCGTATTTTGTTTCGTATTGAAGGAAATGTCTGTCAAAAAATACTGCCGGGTGACTAAAAAGTTTCAAAAACATGCTTGAACTAGGTTTCAAAAATAACAAGTTCTAAGCGCTTAGAACTCAATGATGATGTTAGATCTTTCTTGAGAAGTGAAGAAATTTCGAGTTCCAAATATTCTAAAAACTAAGTTCTAACGTTAGACTTAGATTCACTTGGTCGAGTTTTAAAGGCAATTTAAAACTTGGTGAGGAAATTGGGCGTAATTTGATCGAAGTTCTAGCTATAAAAAGTTCTAAATCGAAGTTCTAACACATTTGAACTTGGTGAAGAATTGAATTAGAACTCAAATGAGTTCTAAAATTTCACTTAAACGAGTTTTAAGGGCTAGAACTTTTTCAAGAAACTAGGCGTAAGTGTATTTGTGTTTGACATTTTTAAATTCAAAAGAAATCAATATTAACAGGATAAATTTAATTTATTATTACTAAATTATTAAGAAAAGTCAATGAAAAATGCATGTAAATATGAATAGCTAGCATGTAGCATAGTGACTTGAAATTTTTATAATACTTGCGTATAGGAGAATTACACACAGTTATTTTTTAAAGCATAAATTCTACTTCTTCATCAACTTGCAATTTCTTAAGGGATATACAAGTTTCATCTTTTTTAATGCTGGAGGGAGGAGGTGGTAATAAAATAAAAATAAATATAGTGGCGCGACAGCTCTTGAAGAGCCAAGGCCTAAGTGGCTTACTCTCATTACCAATTCTCTGAGTGCGTGTAGAGAATGATCTACAATTTAACGCCGATTCCGAACGGAAAAGTTAAGAAGCACTTTTTCATGACAGATTGATACTCTTGGAAGATTTGTCAGGTCTTCGCAAGAGCCAGTACCCGTGAAAGATGAAATAAAAACTTGGCCTGAGTAGGACTCGAACCAACGACGACGTTCTGTTTAGCAGCCAACGCACTTACCAACTAAGCTACGGGCAACTGCAGGAATAGGTAATATAATTTGTAATTAAAAATGGGCGCCAAATATTTGACTCGCCTAGGGCACCAAGATAGCTAAGGCCGGGCCCGAGAGATTTATAATCCTAAGAAATCTACACCAGCTGTTGCTGCAGCTAGAATTCATAGGTGGGCTGTTTTTCTCAGCACATATCAATACAGAATTGAGTACAAAAAGGGTTCTCAAATGAGTAACGCCGCGCCGATGGACTTTCCCGTCTTCCATTACAGAATGCCACAGGTCTAGAGGATGACAGCATAAAAGCCATACATTCAACGAATTACATGAATGTTAAGTTTGAAGATGTTCGTAAAGAAACCGAAAGAGACTGGGAGTTAAAAAGTGTTCTCGGTATGATTCAAAATGGTTTTCCCAGTTCAGTTCAGCATAACCTTAAAATATATGCTCAAAAGAAGTTGTCTTTGTCACGAGAAGAAGGCTGTTTATTCTATGGAGAACGTCTTATTATCCCTAGAATATTGAGAGATTCAATTTTAAAGTTATTACATGATACGCACATTGGAGTTGTGCGGATGAAGATGTTAGCTAGACAATATTTTTGGTGGCCTGGCATCGATGGCGACATCGAGAGCCACGTTTTTAATTGCAAAGCTTGTGTTTACTCTAGTAACAAACCAGTGTCAAACCATCATCAACCATGGCCAGAATCCAATTCATTTTTTGAGCGAGTGCACATAGATTTTTCTCATTTACAAGGCAAAAGTTACTTGATAATCGTTGACAGTTTTACAAAATGGGTGGATGTTAAGGTAATGAAAAATACAAAAATTGAAACCTTAGTAAAAGAACTAAGAACTGTATTCGCATATTTTGGGTTGCCCTCCACATTAGTGTCCGATAACGGATCCCCCTTTAATTCAACATTGTTCGCAAAATTTTGCAATGACAACCAAATAAAATGTTTGAAAAGTCCACCATATCACCCCCAGTCTAATGGTGCTGCCGAAAGAGCAGTGCAAACGATAAAGACATCATTAAAGAAAATGATGATGGACACAAAACTTGTCACTCTTCCTACAGAATTATTAATATGCAATTTTCTTCTCAAATACCGTTCCACGCCATCGACAACGACAAACCATGGTCCCAACGAAATGATTTTTAAAAGAAAACCGAAAACTCTTCTTGATACTATTAATACAAAAATAATCGGAAATGCGGAACAGGATGTTGAAAACAAGTTAAAAATATCAACAACGTCTTCAAATGCAAGTCAAATAAATTTAAGAAAACCCTTGAAATTTTTAAAAAGAGGGGACAAAATATTATACAAAATGAAAAATAAATTTAATTATAATTGGATTCCAGGAATTGTTGAAAAAAGAGTTGGAAACGTAGTATATTTAATTAATGTCGATGGAATCCATAAATCTGCACATACAGTGCTTTGCAAAAGTATAATCGCACCATGTAAAAATGGTTTTGTGTAAAACCGAGGACTGCAGCAATACTAAACTATTTTTTTTTTAAAGACCCTCATTAGATAAGAAAATTGAGAAAAAAAAAATTACCGTTACTTTCGCCTCTAATGTTTAGAAAAGAAAACAAGTTTTTTTCTTTGTTGCATAAGTATAATCGCATTCTCTTATTTTTTCAACATTTTTTTTATTTTTTTTTATTTTTTTAAAGATTAGTGTGGATTCTTACTACGCCGATTTTCAATCAAGTTAAAATACTCGATTTGGATTACTCTCGACCAGTTTTTTTTTAATTAGGAATTGTCCAACGAGTTCCATTCGTGCAGTTTTGTCTCTTGGAGCTCAGAAACACTACCAAACTGCCTGTTATTTTATATGGTGCGATTATACTTTTGCAAAGCACTGTATATCACAACTCAAGAAATGTAACTTAAAAGAAATTTGTTTTGCGCCTTCTAATGTTCTAAAATCTGATTCGAAAAAAACAAAGCATGTTAAATTTAAAAACCAAAAAAAAACAAAGACGTCTTCTTTACCTATTTATAGGGAAAGACGGCAATCTGATAGATTAAAAGGCAAAAAGATTGTTAGTTATAAGTAAAATAAAAATGAAGTAATAATGAAGAAGTATTTATCATATGTGAATTACGAATATATTTATATTATTAATATTTAATAATTAAAATAATAATTAATCATAATCATGTTATCGAATACATTGGCTTATAATGAATAAAATAATATTTTGGTTATGAACTTTTTAATAGGAATTAAAGAAAAATCTTTTTAAGTTGAGAGGAGTGATATTGTTGCGTTATAAATTCACGCAACAAGTTCTTTTAATTTAATATTAACTTTATAAAAACACTTGATGCATTTTGCATCCACTATTCTTTTTTTTCAGTTTGCCTAATAATTGTTTTTGACAAATGTCACTTTGTACACGATAATGAGAGAGAGCGGGACGGCCATAGTCTTTCTGACCATGGTTCTCTCTATCATTGTCGTGCAGGAAAAAACAAGTTTCGTTTCAGGTCACAATAGAAGAATGTTTGGAAAAGAAAAGACGGACGGTCTTACAGCGTCGGCGTTTACACGAGACAACGTTTTGGGAAATAAAAGGCTCATGCCCAACGATTTTCTTTTAATCAAAAACCTAATGTATAATATTATTTTCGGAATATGTTTCAATGTTTGATTTAATTGCCATATTTATAATTTTGTATAGAATTTTTGTATATCTAACTTTAAGTAAAATTTCATTAAGTATATTTTTTTTTAAGACCAGATGGATCCTTAAGCGTTGTTTTCCAACGTTATTATGGATTTCCTCTCTATATTATGAATAATGCGATTCGTCTTAACATTTTCAATTTAAGCCCCGTACGGGTTAATCGGAATAGTTTCTTTCGTCTTCTCGAATTTTCTTTGATTGTTAGTTAGATTCAATTCAAGTCATTTTGTTTTAACCTTAGGTTTCGTTCAGAACAAATTGTGTTAATTGTGAATCATCCCCAAACTAATCGTCCCAAAGTCGGCGAGTTTCGGGATGACTCTCGATAATTTGAGAGAAACTGCGGCGAGTAAGCAGGACCGCGAATATCTTCTCACAAGTTGCTCTCAACCAAGCCAAATATGACTGGCCGTTGATGACGTGATGAAGATCCGCCACTCCAGATAGGCTGAAAGCTCGGCGAAATGAATTGTGAGTAAGCAGGACCGCGAGAGTCTTATCACAAGTGGCTCTCAACAAGGCCAATTAGGACTGGCCGTTGATGATGTGATAAAGACCCGCCACCACTGCTGTCGTTTTTGCTACTATAGTAGTATTTTACTCCTTTCGAGAGTCAAATGCTACTCTACTACCCTTAGACGAAATATACTCCCCAATCTTAGTAAACAAAATCTACCTATATTCTATGTTGTATGAGATAAAACAAGAATCGAAAATCAAAATTCTCACATTTCTTAGCTCATTTATGTTCAATCAGTGAGATAGTTGGCCTTAATTTAAGTCAAAGTAACCAATTTACGAAAATTGCCAAACATTTTAACGTACATTTTAAGGTTCCAAACTACGCACCTAATTCCACACCTTAATTACTCGAAAATGTTGAAAAAATGAGCCTGCATTTTTTAAACACGCTTTTATGGATCAAGGATGATTTTGGATCACTACAACCTGCACTGAAGATCCAGAAACAAAATTATAAGCATTAACAGAAAGGTAAAAGTTGAAAACTAGATTAAACATTTTGTAATGAAATAAATAAAATTCAACTGGTGGAATTACTATAAAAAGAACTGTTAGAAAACCTAACCTTTTTAATCACAAGACCTCTGTCGCATGCATTCAACTTTTTCAAATCTGAAGTGAAATTTATAATTAAGGGACAACTTGGGGAACCTTTTTCAATTCGTCAGAAAAGTGGGAAACTAGCGAAAAAGAATGATAGGCAAAAACATTTGATTTGGAGCCGTTTTCTTCACTTATTTCAACTTGTGAACCTTTGCAGTTGACAAACTCAAGAGTTGAATTTTAAAGTCAAGCTGAAGATTGTTTTTCTTTACTTACGTAACTTTTCAGAGTTTTGAATTTGAAAGTAGTAGCCACTGGGAAACTCATAACAATTTGGAGTAGTTATGTTAGTAACATTGCAGCTGCGCGATGAAATTCTGAATCAAGAAGAAAAAAGACGACAGATACCTCTTCATAACGACATAATAGCCTCCTCCGGCAAAAATGTTCTCTAGGAAGTACCAGGCCAAAACTACCATACAGGAAACTACTTTTGTGTTCGAAGACCCGCCAATCAAAGAAATCTCTTGGGAAAGAGTATAAACCCTTAAAAGCAAACGCAATACATAATTGTGTGCATACAGATAGTGCATAGTCACTAGTCAGTTAGATTTTTAAACTTTTTTTTCCCTACTCTATTCATACTTTCAAAGCTCAAGTCTTCGTAATTTTCTCTTCGCTTTATGATGATAACTTTAATATTTGTTTAATTAAAAAAAGTTTTTTACTAAATGCAGAAAACACACAATATCTGACAGAAAATTGTACGTATGTTTAATGATCTAATTTAGTTTTTTGACAGTGACAGCTTCTAATGAAGACAACTTAAATCGAAATTTAAGGATAAAATCCTCAAGTTGATATCAACTTCGATTGTATTAAAGGCTACTCCTATCCGACAAACACACAATTTGGGTTTTAGAACTCCCAAAAATTAATAAGAAACTATCGTTTGCTAATAAACTTCAACCACATCATTTTTGAAACTTCAAAACGATCTGCAAAGCCCATTATAAGTGATACTTTTTTTCCGGAGGCAATTTATCGGGCTAAGTTCCTATAGTTAAAAAATTTTACTACCCAAACATTGAAAATACTCCTCAAAATAATTCAAAAATACTCCCCATTACATTTTTGAAACGACAGCACTGCCCGCCACTCCAAAAAGGCTGAAAGCGCGGCGAAATGGAAAAAGAAGAGTAGGCGATTTAGGACATATGTGGGCCTAAACGTCACTCTTGTTTGAGCTTGGAAAAGGAGAAGAACATTTTTAGAATCGAAAGGTTAAACCAATTTGGAAACTAAAAATTTTGGAACATTTTTTGGGACAGCCATTTTATTTTTTTTGAGAAAATCGAGAAGACGAGGAGAATTCTATAAAATTTTGGAGATTTGATTTTGGAAACGAGGAGTGGTAACTATAAAGGAAAAAGGTTGTATTTAATTTGAATCGATCGCATTTTGGCTTTATTCTTTTTTTTTCTTGAATAAGACCTTAACGGTCCATCTTGGTCTTTTTAAATTTTTCAACCATTGTATTTAAATTATTGTTCTTTTAATTGAAAAGATCCGAGGTTTTTCCCCTACATTTGCAAGGTTTCCCCGGCCTTAACAATAAAAAGAAACTAAAATATAAAAAAAAGTATCCGCCATCTTGTTATTTCTTAACTCGTGTTGGTTCATTCTTTTCTTTAATTTCCATCGTTGCTAATAATTCCAGAAGGTTTGCAATTTCCTTTTTTTGTTTTCAGGAAAAAAATTGCTGGCGCCCTTATTAGCCACAGTGTGGCAACACTTATAAAATTTTATATCAATTTGATATAAAATCATACATTGGTTTGATATAAAATCATCTTTAATTAAAATAATTCTACATTTAATTGTGACCCACCCCCTTGTTGAGCTAAGCCGTGGTGGCAATACTCTTCTTATTGCCATTGTGCACTGTCCCTTTTTCCTTGCCAAGGGTCAAACAGCTGCTGGTTTGACATTTCATAACGTGGTTCCTATTGTCTGATTGTCATTTGCAAATTTTTCATTCAACGAATCAACATTGAAGTTTACTTTTATTATTATTTTCGATTCGTGGTTAATCTTAATAGTTTAAAATAAAACTACATTTGGCCATTTCGGCAATAAAGAAAAATCAGTGCAACAAATTGACGCCCAAAACGTGGGGCTTGTGTTTGTGATAGAATACATAGACTTTCGTTTTCCGGATTTCTTGTGTTGTGTGGTGTCTTTCACTTAGATAAGTTCTTGCGTTTTTTTTCTATTGTTTTGTCGTTGGACTTGATACTTTTGATTCTTTGTGTTTTCAGGACAACATTCGAGAATCAAGAAGAAAAGATTTTATTGGACACCTGTTGGATTTTGTTTTTGGAAATTTTATTAATCAAGGAGTGAGAATTGGTTGTAAAGTTGAGTTGGAAATAAAGCGGATTATAAAGGTTTGCGGCGAATCAAAGTGAGTTTCTTTTTTCGTTTTCTTTTATTAAATCAGTTAAATATTGAGAATTTGCTATCAGATACATATGAATATATACATACATATACTTATTGTAAGATTTTAATTGGATTTTAATTGGATATATATACATACATATATTGCATAGTGGTAGCTTTGGTTAGCGGAAACTTATAATTTCAAGGTGACCTTTTGATCACTTTTTACATATACATAATTTTGGGTTCTCATAAAAAGCTAAATATTTGGAGGTTAGTTATTGAAATTTTTCTAGTGTTTTTTTGAATAATTTGAAAACGTTTAAGTAATTTTTTTTTGCTTTTTAAATTGAATTTTACTCAATTTCTTTTGGAAAATCGGAGTTTGGATTTTAGTGTGACCCTATTTCAAGGTTACCATATAGTTCTTTTTGTTAGTGGAAAATTATTTCTTTGAAATTTTGCGAGATTTTTACTGAGTTGGAGATTGAATTTAGTTCTTATTTACTACTGCTAATTATAGAAATTAGATTTTGGGAATTCTTTATAAGTTCAAGAATTGGTTTTGATTGGATTTGGTTTTGTTTGGTTCTGTTATATTACGTTTATTGATCAATATTACAATGGATATCAATAGGTTAAATAAAGAAGAGCTCATCTACGAGTTGCGAGCCCGTGGTTTAAAAGAAGGTGCTAGGGTAGATGAGATGAGGATGACTCTCAGAGCCTCTCGCAATTTGGAGAAATTAGGTTCGATTTCTTCGGATAGTCCGCAATATCCGTATTCGTTTGAGGATGACGCAAAGGCGGTCAGAGCAAAAATGGTCGAGATTAGGGAATTGTTACAGGTACCTCCGAAAAATCCGAAATCTTCGGAATATCTTAAGATTTTAACCAAGATTGAATGGGCATTGAATAGGATAACTAGAGCTAGAGCTGAGTCATCTGATGAAGTAAATGAAGTAGCCGATTTGAGAGGGGAAATTCTTTTGTTGATGGCTAAATTGTCAGAAGTTGAGGAAGAATCTATATCCGAAAATGAAAATGATTCACAGAAACAAAAAACAACAACGTCGACAGCAGGTTCGGGTGCGGTACCACCTGCGCAGATCGGCCAACGAGCGAGCTCCAGTGGATTCCAACTACAGGGTGATGAACCCTGTGACCGGCTTCCCGAGCGACTAGATAAATGGAACGTGAAGTTCACTGGTGAGCATTGTGGCTCATCGGTGAATTCGTTTATTGAAAGAATAGAGGAACTTAGGGAAGCAAGAGGTGTTTCAGAGGCTAGGGTGTTTAAATCAGCGGTAGATTTATTCAGTGGAAAGGCGCTTCTTTGGTTTAGGGCGATAAAGGATACAATTTCTACTTGGCGAAAGTTGGTTAGGGAATTAAAGTTAGAATTTTTGCCCCCTAATTATGATGACCTTTTACTGGATGAGGTCAAGCGTAGGACGCAGGGTCGAGATGAGTCGATAGGTATGTATATCGCACTCATGCAGACCTTGTTCAAACGGTTTTCGGAGCCTCTGAGTGAGAGTAGAAAACTTTCTATTCTCATGAAGAATATAGCTCCAAACACAATTGGGCCTGGCTGAAATTAAATCAGTCAATGAGCTGGTTGCGTTGGGTAGAAGGTTGGAAACCATTAGGAATAATGTAGAGTCGTTTGTCCCTCCCCCTTCCGGTCGAAATCGACAATCTTTAGAACCTGATGTGGCGTATGTTGCTTCGGTCCAAGAAGCAGCAGTTTCAGTTGCAGTTACCCCCAGTCCGCCGGTTCGTAGGCCCCTTCGATGTTTCAACTGCAACAGGGAAGGTCATCTTTCGAATACCTGTCCCATTCCTAGGCGTTGTTTTGGCTGTGGAGCTACTAATACTACGAGACGAGAATGTCGACGCTGCTCGTCGGGAAACGGGCAACGGACTCTTGGGCCAGCAGGGCAAGAGCGCCGGCGTCAAAATTAGGGAGGTTGCCTGCTGACAACCAGCTGGCAAATCGAATTAATTTAGGTTTCACACTAGGAGCAAGTGGGGGCGACAGTCGTCCTTACTTGCATGTTAACATATATGGCTTTAGGTTTTTAGGACTTTTGGATTCAGGAGCATCTAGGACTATTATATGTAGGGATGTTTGGAAGATACTTAAAGATTTAGGATTAGACTTAGTAAAACCCAATATTAGTCAGGTGCATCTTGCAGATGGGGCGGGTGTAGGAGTTTTAGGGGTAGTAAATCTACCACTAGTTGTTGAGGACAAATCGGTTTTGATGGAGTGCTTAGTTATACCTTCACTTCCGCATACGTTGATTTTGGGTGCCGATTTTTGGACACTCTCGGGAATAGTCCCGGATCTTAGGTCTGGTATGTGGAGCTTCTCGACACAGGAAGCAGTGGCTTCGATTGGAACGACATCTATTTTGGAAGAGTCGGATTTGAATGAGGAGCAGAAGAGTAGGTTACGCACACTGATTGAAGATTTGTTCAGGAACATGCCAGAGGGATTAGGAGTTACTAACAGAGTTGAACATATCATTAGGACATCATCAGATCCGATTAAGCAGAGGTATTATCCTGTTTCGCCTGCGATGCAGGCACACATTGACAAATCCCTTAAAGAAATGTTAGATGAGGACGTGATTGAGAAATCAAATAGCCCTTGGGCCTCTCCGATAGTTTTGATTAGGAAGAAGGATGATACTTTTAGGTTTTGTGTAGATTTTAGGAAGCTTAATCAAGTGACAGAAAGGGATGCTTATTCCCTCCCAATAATTTCTGCGATTTTGGATAAATTGAGAAACGCTAAGTGTTTGACTTCATTGGATGTCAAGTCTGCTTATTGGCAGATTCCAATGGCGGAAGATTCTAAGAAGTACACAGCCTTCACGGTACCTGGTAGAGGCTTATTCCAGTTCAAACGGATGCCTTTCGGCCTGCACAATGCTCCTGCTACATGGCAGAGGTTTATTGACAGCGTCTTGGGTCCCGAGCTTGAACCTTTCGTCTTTGTTTATTTGGATGATATAATCATCATTTCGGACTCTTTCGAAAAACATTTGGAAATACTTAGGGAAGTTTTAAACCGTTTACAACATGCAGGACTTAAAGTAGGAAGAGAGAAATGTCACTTTTGTAGGCCATCTTTGAAATTCTTAGGATATGTAGTAGATAGGAATGGATTACATGTGGATCCAGAGAAGGTTGAAAGTATGGTTAACATACCGATACCCAAAAACGTTAAAGAGGTTAGGAGTTTTGTAGGGACTATTTCCTGGTACAGACGGTTCGTACCAAATTTCTCCAGTTTAGTTAGGCCATTAACAGATTTGCTTAGGAAGTCTAAGAAATTTGTTTGGACACCCGAATGCAGTGAAAGCTTTAGGAAAGCTAAAGAGTGCCTCGTAACGGCACCAATATTAACTTGTCCTGATTTTAATCTTCCGTTCGTAATTCAAACAGATGCGTCCGATTACGGAATTGGTGCGGTGCTTTCACAAACTTTTGAAGATGGGGAAAAGGTTATTTGTTACTTAAGTAGATCATTGAATAGGTCAGAACGTAATTATTCGACAACAGAAAAGGAGTGTTTAGGAGTTTTATGGGCAGTTGAGAAGTTAAGGCCATATATCGAAGGTGTTCGGTTTACGGTCATAACGGATCACTACTCTTTAGTTTGGTTGAGTAACCTAAAGGATCCTCAGGGTAGATTGGCACGCTGGGCAGTGAGGCTGCAGCAATTCGACTTTGAAATCATACATCGTAAGGGAAAAGAACATGTCGTACCAGATATGTTATCTCGGGGAGTTCCTGTAGTGGCGGGGATTTCGGAAGAGGATTTAGACCCTTGGGTTCGGAAAATGATTTCTAGTGTAGAATCAAACCCTTTAGGATATCCAACATGGAGAGTGGAGAATGGACGAATATATAAATTCGTGAAGTCGAATCATATAATTGTTCACGAGAGTAACGAAGAATGGAAATTAGTAGTAGGGAAACAAGATAGGTTAGCCATTTTGAAAGAATGTCACGATAATCCATTAGCGGGACACATGGGAGTTAGAAAAACATTTGCAAGAGTAGGGGCCAAGTATTACTGGCCAAAGATGAGGAATGATGTAGCCAAATATGTTAGGAAATGTTTAGTTTGCCAACAAGTGAAACCTATAAATGATAAACCAGCCGGTCTTATGACAGAGAGAGTAGGGGTTTCGTCTCCGTGGGAGATGATAAGTGTGGATTTGGTAGGGCCGTTACCGAAGTCTAATAGGGGCTTCGTTTATATTTTAACAGTAGTGGACTATTTAACCAAATTTCCGTTGTTGTTTGCGTTGAGATCTGCAACTGCAAAGGCAGTTTGCAAGGAGTTAGAGGATAATGTTTTTCTTTTGTTTGGAGTTCCAAAGATTGTCATCTGCGACAACGGTCCCCAGTTTAAAGGTCGAGAATTAAAGGCACTTTGCGAAGCATATTCTTCAAAGATTAGATTCACTCCACACTACCATCCTCAGGCTAATCCCGCGGAGAGGATTAACCAAATTATCAAGACAACTTTAAGAGCTTATGTTTCGGAGAATCACCGAGTTTGGGATTCTCAATTAGCTAAGGTAGCTTGTGCCATACGCACTTCTGAACACGAAGTTTTAGGTGTTAGTCCTTACTATGCTAACTTTGGGAAGAATATGTCAACGAGTGGGAATTATGAAGGAATTAGTAGCGAGATTAGCGAAGGGAATAGGACGGTCCAAAGAGGAACTATAGAAGAACGGTTTGGGAAGTTGAGGACAGATATAGCTGCAAAATTAAAAGTAGCTGCTAAGAAATCTGCCGAAACATACAATCTCAGGAGGAGAGATACTCAATATCTCCCTAATGACCTTGTATGGCGAAGAAATTTTGTTTTGTCCGATGCTGCAAATTACTACGCGGCTAAATTGGCGCCAAAGTTTGTGGGCCCTTTTAAAATTGCAAAAAGATTATCTCCCTGGACTTACGTTCTTGAAGATGACAAGGGCAAAGATCGTGGCACTTGGCACATAAAAGATCTGAAGCCGTTTACGTCATTGTCGGAAAACGAATAAATCTTGGAAGTCCCTATTTAGTAAACTTTCTATCTCGTGATTGTGAAACGAGAGCTTATTGAGTAAATAGTTTGTAATATGAACAAACACTCTTTTCAAGGAGGAAAGGGTGAGATTTGTTGCGTTATAAATTCACGCAACAAGTTCTTTTAATTTAATATTAACTTTATAAAAACACTTGATGCATTTTGCATCCACTATTCTTTTTTTTCAGTTTGCCTAATAATTGTTTTTGTCAAATGTCACTTTGTACACGATAATGAGAGAGAGCGGGACGGCCATAGTCTTTCTGACCATGGTTCTCTCTATCATTGTCGTGCAGGAAAAAACAAGTTTCGTTTCAGGTCACAATAGAAGAATGTTTGGAAAAGAAAAGACGGACGGTCTTACAGCGTCGGCGTTTACACGAGACAACGTTTTGGGAAATAAAAGGCTCATGCCCAACGATTTTCTTTTAATCAAAAACCTAATGTATAATATTATTTTCGGAATATGTTTCAATGTTTGATTTAATTGCCATATTTATAATTTTGTATAGAATTTTTGTATATCTAACTTTAAGTAAAATTTCATTAAGTATATTTTTTTTTAAGACCAGATGGATCCTTAAGCGTTGTTTTCCAACGTTATTATGGATTTCCTCTCTATATTATGAATAATGCGATTCGTCTTAACATTTTCAATTTAAGCCCCGTACGGGTTAATCGGAATAGTTTCTTTCGTCTTCTCGAATTTTCTTTGATTGTTAGTTAGATTCAATTCAAGTCATTTTGTTTTAACCTTAGGTTTCGTTCAGAACAAATTGTGTTAATTGTGAATCATCCCCAAACTAATCGTCCCAAAGTCGGCGAGTTTCGGGATGACTCTCGATAATTTGAGAGAAACTGCGGCGAGTAAGCAGGACCGCGAATATCTTCTCACAAGTTGCTCTCAACCAAGCCAAATATGACTGGCCGTTGATGATGTGATAAAGACCCGCCACCACTGCTGTCGTTTTTGCTACTATAGTAGTATTTTACTCCTTTCGAGAGTCAAATGCTACTCTACTACCCTTAGACGAAATATACTCCCCAATCTTAGTAAACAAAATCTACCTATATTCTATGTTGTATGAGATAAAACAAGAATCGAAAATCAAAATTCTCACATTTCTTAGCTCATTTATGTTCAATCAGTGAGATAGTTGGCCTTAATTTAAGTCAAAGTAACCAATTTACGAAAATTGCCAAACATTTTAACGTACATTTTAAGGTTCCAAACTACGCACCTAATTCCACACCTTAATTACTCGAAAATGTTGAAAAAATGAGCCTGCATTTTTTAAACACGCTTTTATGGATCAAGGATGATTTTGGATCACTACAACCTGCACTGAAGATCCAGAAACAAAATTATAAGCATTAACAGAAAGGTAAAAGTTGAAAACTAGATTAAACATTTTGTAATGAAATAAATAAAATTCAACTGGTGGAATTACTATAAAAAGAACTGTTAGAAAACCTAACCTTTTTAATCACAAGACCTCTGTCGCATGCATTCAACTTTTTCAAATCTGAAGTGAAATTTATAATTAAGGGACAACTTGGGGAACCTTTTTCAATTCGTCAGAAAAGTGGGAAACTAGCGAAAAAGAATGATAGGCAAAAACATTTGATTTGGAGCCGTTTTCTTCACTTATTTCAACTTGTGAACCTTTGCAGTTGACAAACTCAAGAGTTGAATTTTAAAGTCAAGCTGAAGATTGTTTTTCTTTACTTACGTAACTTTTCAGAGTTTTGAATTTGAAAGTAGTAGCCACTGGGAAACTCATAACAATTTGGAGTAGTTATGTTAGTAACATTGCAGCTGCGCGATGAAATTCTGAATCAAGAAGAAAAAAGACGACAGATACCTCTTCATAATGACATAATAGCCTCCTCCGGCAAAAATGTTCTCTAGGAAGTACCAGGCCAAAACTACCATACAGGAAACTACTTTTGTGTTCGAAGACCCGCCAATCAAAGAAATCTCTTGGGAAAGAGTATAAACCCTTAAAAGCAAACGCAATACATAATTGTGTGCATACAGATAGTGCATAGTCACTAGTCAGTTAGATTTTTAAACTTTTTTTTCCCTACTCTATTCATACTTTCAAAGCTCAAGTCTTCGTAATTTTCTCTTCGCTTTATGATGATAACTTTAATATTTGTTTAATTAAAAAAAGTTTTTTACTAAATGCAGAAAACACACAATATCTGACAGAAAATTGTACGTATGTTTAATGATCTAATTTAGTTTTTTGACAGTGACAGCTTCTAATGAAGACAACTTAAATCGAAATTTAAGGATAAAATCCTCAAGTTGATTGTATTAAAGGCTACTCCTATCCGACAAACACACAATTTGGGTTTTAGAACTCCCAAAAATTAATAAGAAACTATCGTTTGCTAATAAACTTCAACCACATCATTTTTGAAACTTCAAAACGATCTGCAAAGCCCATTATAAGTGATACTTTTTTCCGGAGGCAATTTATCGGGCTAAGTTCCTATAGTTAAAAAATTTTACTACCCAAACATTGAAAATACTCCTCAAAATAATTCAAAAATACTCCCCATTACATTTTTGAAACGACAGCACTGCCCGCCACTCCAAAAAGGCTGAAAGCGCGGCGAAATGGAAAAAGAAGAGTAGGCGATTTAGGACATATGTGGGCCTAAACGTCACTCTTGTTTGAGCTTGGAAAAGGAGAAGAACATTTTTAGAATCGAAAGGTTAAACCAATTTGGAAACTAAAAATTTTGGAACATTTTTTGGGACAGCCATTTTATTTTTTTTGAGAAAATCGAGAAGACGAGGAGAATTCTATAAAATTTTGGAGATTTGATTTTGGAAACGAGGAGTGGTAACTATAAAGGAAAAAGGTTGTATTTAATTTGAATCGATCGCATTTTGGCTTTATTCTTTTTTTTTCTTGAATAAGACCTTAACGGTCCATCTTGGTCTTTTTAAATTTTTCAACCATTGTATTTAAATTATTGTTCTTTTAATTGAAAAGATCCGAGGTTTTTCCCCTACATTTGCAAGGTTTCCCCGGCCTTAACAATAAAAAGAAACTAAAATATAAAAAAAAGTATCCGCCATCTTGTTATTTCTTAACTCGTGTTGGTTCATTCTTTTCTTTAATTTCCATCGTTGCTAATAATTCCAGAAGGTTTGCAATTTCCTTTTTTTGTTTTCAGGAAAAAAATTGCTGGCGCCCTTATTAGCCACAGTGTGGCAACACTTATAAAATTTTATATCAATTTGATATAAAATCATACATTGGTTTGATATAAAATCATCTTTAATTAAAATAATTCTACATTTAATTGTGACCCACCCCCTTGTTGAGCTAAGCCGTGGTGGCAATACTCTTCTTATTGCCATTGTGCACTGTCCCTTTTTCCTTGCCAAGGGTCAAACAGCTGCTGGTTTGACATTTCATAACGTGGCTCCTATTGTCTGATTGTCATTTGCAAATTTTTCATTCAACGAATCAACATTGAAGTTTACTTTTATTATTATTTTCGATTCGTGGTTAATCTTAATAGTTTAAAATAAAACTACATTTGGCCATTTCGGCAATAAAGAAAAATCAGTGCAACAATATGATTGTATGAATACTTTTATGTTACACTGTAATAATATCATCATTGCTCTCTTCGCTTTCTCTTCTCGAAACCATTAGCTGTAAGTTAGTTTAAGTTATTGTGAATAAAATAAATCTAGTCTTAAGTCAAATGTGGTCGTATTTATTTCTCCTCCGTTAAAACATAAAAATCTGAAGAATATATCAAAGCAGAGCAATTTCTATTGCGGCAAGCGCAAAGTGATAGAAAAACTCAATCAAAACAAACCACTAAGTCCTCAAAGTGCTTTATATCGACTAAGTCCATATAAAGATGAGAATGAAGTGCTTCGAATCCGAGGACGTATAGATGCATCAGGAGCAGCTTCTCAGGACACTAAGAGGCCAGTTATACTTCCGTATCCGAGCAGAATCACATCACTTTTCATCAGCTCCTATCACACCAAGTATTATCATTCCAATCAAGAAACAATCATAAACGAGCTACAACAAATTTTTTATGTACCAAGATTGAGAGCTGCAGCAAAGAAAGTAAAAAAAAGAATGTCAATTCTGCAAAAACAACTACGAGCGACGTCCCAATACCACCTGAGATGTCTTCACTTCCACCATATCGACTGGCTTCATTTACACGGGCATTTTCCTACAAAGGAATTGATTAATGAAAATCAACATTGGAAGACGTCAAGAGAAACGATGGGGAGATTTAGAAACCTGTTTGACTACAAGGGCGATCCATCTCGAACTTGCAGCATCATTATGCATACTCAGTTTGAGAAGGTTCATCGCCAGGCGAGGAACTCCGCTAGAGATACACAGATACAATGGTACCAACTTCCGAGGATCCAGCAGGGTATTGAGGGAAGCCTACCAAAAGCTAAAACTTGACGTGATTGCACAGCATTTCATCGATTCTTGAACACAGTGGAAGTTCATCCCACCAAGCTGCTGGGAGCGTCTCGTCCACTCAGTAAAGGCCGTTCTCTCATAAGTCCTCAAAACGGAAACACCAACTGAAGAAGAATTATATAGTGCCTTGTTGGAAGTGGAGGCGATAGTTAATTCTCGCCCTCTTACATACGTACCTCTTAGCTCAGAAGGCGATTAACCGCTCACATCTAACCATTTCTTGTTGGACTCGTCTGATGGAGCGAAACCGGTTGGAGAATTTACTGATGAAGGAGCAATATTAAGAAAGAGCTGGGCCAAAGCTCAGCGAATAGCAAACTCTTTTTGGTGACGTTGGACCCATGAATATTTGCCTACTTTCACGAGGAGAACGAAATGGTTTCAACCTTCACGACCTGTGGAAAAGGGTGACATCGTCATTATCATCGACTCAGGCGCGGATTCAGAGGGGGGGTCACGGGGGTCATGACCCCCCCCAAACAGGCCGAATTTAAAAAAATAGAGCTGAACCAATATTTTGCAAACTCATAACACAAAAAAAAACCAAACGAACAAAACCTAGTTTTTTCAAACTTAAGAACCGGCAACTAACCAAACGACCACGTTTAAATTACTTTTTTGCCCTCTGAAAAACAAAAAATAGAATAAAAAAACATTTTTTATTATTTTTTTCTATGTTGTTTTGGATTGTAGCTATACTTAACATACAAGCATCTGTTTACAATCTGTTTACAAGTTCCAACCAAAAGCATAATTTATAACACAAACTCCAATCTTCTGTTTTGTTTCGCAAATCTGTTAATGATCGCAGTTGCCCATAGCTTAGTGATTAGGTGCGTTGGTTGCTAAGCAGAACGTCGTGGGTTCGAGTTCTACTCGTGCCCATAAAAGTTTTTATTTCATCTTTCACGGGTACTGCCTCTTGCAAAGAGTTGACAAAACTTCCAAGAGTATCAATCTGTCATGAAAAAGTGCTTCTCAAATTTGCCGTTCGGAATTTACGTTATATTGTAGGTCCCCTCAATTCTTCACACGCACTCATAGAATTGTTGATGAGAGTAAGCCACATAGGCCTTGGCTCTTCAAGAGCTGTCGCGCCACTCTATTTATTTATTTATTTTTAATCTGTTCATTATCGCATCGATGTCCAATTCGATGTCACGATTGATGTGTGGCAATGCAAGCCCGGTGAGTCGGTCTTCTGCCATAGTTGATCTCAACAAAGTTTTGAGGCGACGGAGAATTGAAAAACTCTTTTCTGCAGTGGCTCCAGTAACAGGGAGCTTCTCCAAAATCGTAAGCAGTCTATAAATAGCCGGATTAATTACTTCATCACACGCATCAAGTGCGAGAGGAACCGAATCTGGGAGTTCACCGCCGTCTTCAGCAATTCGGTTCCATTTAGCTGCACACAACTCAAATTCGGCAATAATGCTCGAAGGGGTAGTTCAGAAGCATCTGGTACGTTTCTGCTACAAGCTGAACTTCTTCAATGTCCTCCGCTGTATAGGAAGTCCGAGGCAGAAACACTGTCAACCCAAAAAGCTTTATCACATCTAGAGAGAGCCTTTCGTTGAGGTCACAACGTTGTCCAAAAGAGGAAGGTAAATTGCCCTCCTGAAATATTCCTCTGGGGTTTGATTCTGTTGGTGGTTATCTCGATGTTTTTGACGAGAAACAACGCGTGGTACTTTCAACTCTACATCCAACTATGTTGCGAGATTTTCGGTTTTAGAAAATAGCTTATTTCGTCGTGCGTAATTTCACGGCACCGCTATTGATACTATTAATTGCTACTTCTTATAATTGATTGAATTTTTTTATTTCTCACTAACTACTTGTTTAATTATGGTATGACACATAAACATTTAATTTAATACCACAATCAAAACCTTTTTTAATCGATTTTAAGCCTTATGATTATGACGAACTGGCTCTGAAAAAAATATTTTTTGGTTGTTAAAAACAAAGAAACGGTGGTTCGGGAAGCTAGTTTATTTTTTCTGTCAAATTTGATTTTTTATTCATTCGAAAGTGTATTGAATTTATTCAAATAAACACATTAGTTAGTTTTTTATTCTTCTAAAACGTAATCCAGTCATTATAGGTTTCACCTGCGAAAAAATTTCTAGTGGGCTAGATTTTTGTGTACATCTTTAATAACCATAACGGTTAAAAAAGTTATGGTGGTCAAAAGGTCGCGAAATTCAGTTTTTCGTGAATATTTTGCGGAGGTCAATAGTGGTCAAATTGGTCGTCTTGAGATTAAAATAAAAATAATGCCTCAGGCATATTTCTATAAAATTAACCGTTTTCGGAGTAGAGGGACTAGTACGCGCTCACATTTGCTCTATTGTTTTTTCTTCTTTCGTATCAAAATCTTCAGTTTCTGTTTAAAATTACTAAAATAACCAACTCATAAGAGCTACGTAATAAAGGTGTACACAAAGATCTAGCCCACTAGGAATTTTTCCGCAGATTGGGGTTTAAAATTACTAAAATAACTGGACTGTATTGGAAAATTAATTGTGCTCATAACTTCTGAATATGTGAATTTATGAAAAATTTCTAACCTTTTTAACCTTTCCTGCTTTGTTTATTTGGTCTCTTTATTTTTGTTATTTTTGATTTTTTTCTATCCTGTGACCCCCTCCGAAACAAAATTCTAGATCCGCGCCTGCATCGACTAAAATATGCCCAGAAACTCTTGGCCGAATGGAATAGTCCTGGACACCGTGATCGGCAAAGACAACCAGAGGCGACAAGGAACAGTGCATACCTCTACGGGAATCTACGTAAGGCCTGCAGTGAAGTTGGCCGTTTTGGATGTCAGAGACGCCGCTGAAATAGGTGATAAGACTGTAGGACCAGTTTCGTCTTAACAGGGGGGAGTGTTAGCGACACCTTCCGACTAAAACAGCACTTTAGCAGCACCTTTTTAATGGCATTACCATCATTACCATATTATAAGAACAGTCAAGAACGACCGACGCCAAATGCCATCACCAAGCTTCGTTTAGTGCCAGAACGTGATGGAAAGCCAGCAAAGAAGAAACTATAATTTTTTTAAGTTGTTCAACAAATAAAAAAAAATTCAATTAAAACTTATGAAGTGTTGTTTTATTGTAGTTTTGTTTCGGCCAGTTCTCCTTAACAGCAAAAGTGTATTTGCTACAAAACTAATAAATTTGAAAAATCCCCTGAAGAAGCTGGATAACAGCCAGCGAAAGAAAATTGATCAAAAAATCCCAATTTAGCAAACATATACAAAAACTTATATACATATGTACATATGTAATACCAGAACACTAAGATGTCATCAATACTTTTTTTTTAACAGGGGCCCTTTTGTCAGCTGTCAAGTGATTTCTTTTTATTTCGCTTCAACGCTTTTTAATTAATTTATTTTGAAAATGTTAATGGTAACCGTTATGGAGCCATGATTAGGATTTTTTCCTTCATCAATTGAACATCTATGATGTTCAGGTACTCTGCTTTCAACAAGACCATACTTCGCATACTAGATCGTCCGATTTAACGCGCGCCGCTTCAACTGCACGCGTATTTGTTTGACCTCTGACACAAACACTTCAATCGTTATTACCGGGGATCGGAGATTTCAATGTACATAATTTTTAATGGCTTCTCAATTTGGGCCAGACAAAACCCGAAGGAATGTTTGCTGGGATGACAAAAAATGACACGAATCTTCTTTCGAACTCGTGCTGTGGTAAGAGTCCTAAAAGATCTCAACAGGCATAATCCATTGATTGCACTTAGGTACGTCCAAGGTCAGAAAACGCTAATAAATTATTATCAGCTTAAGAAATATCTCGAAGACCGACCGGCTTTCGCAGCAGCCAAAGCTTGAGTACAACTTTTATCTCTAGGCTGGCGCTCAATGTTCAGGCTTGCACCTATCTCGTCGGATCCTCTGTGAGCTATGCCCTCATGCCGGAGAAAGCAAAATACTTCATTGGAAATCAACTCGAAGGTCGTGAAACTGAAGCACAGCAACCTTCTTTTGTAGTAAAACTACGAAACATCCCCACATGGCACTGGAATAACGGCCTTTAGGTCCATACAAATCACTTTCGTATTTTTATTTTCTTTCAGTTCTTTTTCCGATATGTGTTTCGCATGAACTTCTTCCAGGGCCGCTTTTTGTTCCTTAGTTGAGTTGTCAAACTGGAAACAGTGTATGCACTGGTCTTTTTTTGGGTGGAAAAAACCAACGTTAAGGTTAACGTTGAATATTTTCTCATGCGCGTGCTGCTTCGCGTATTCCACCCTATCGCTAATGCACTTAACCTTGTACATTCTGTACATTGAGCTTATGGTGAGACTTTCATCAATGTACTCTCTTTTCGTTTGCTGCCTAAGATAGTGTGATTCTATCCTCTTAAAGCTGTTGATGTGTCTTTTTATGCCTTCTAGCATCTCTTGCGATAGAGATGACTGGTACATATGCTTGCCTCTAAGATCAGAGTAATGTTTCCTTCGAATTTGCATCGAGCTGTTTCGATAACCTTAGCGCTAATGTCCAAACCGCAAAAAAAGAAAAAAGACTCGTAGCGAAACAAAATAAAATGGGTTTGAAAGATAAAGAATAGTTCTAAGGAATGCTGTAGTTACGAATGTCTATACAAATTTTCTGTCCTCATGCTCATGCATTCCGTAGTTTGAGTTGTAGGGCGTTAGTGCAGATGCATGGTATATCCCAAGTGGAACATCGGTCTGATCAGGATGTGCTATCTGATATGATTTATCGCCCATTTTTTGAATTATAATATACGGCCCATCTCTCTTTGGTACGAATTTTCTTGTAACGCCTTTATCAGTATTGCTCAAAACGTGAGTTGTTACCAATACGGAATCACCTAAATTGTAGTCAGGTTTTGGCTTTCGTTTAGCATTTGCGTTTGCCAAATGTCGCTCCTTAGTAACCTTTTCAAGTTGACGGGAATCTTGGAAGACTTTGGCAAGTTCTCTCAAATGGGGGGTTATTTCTGATACGAAGTTTTCATTGTCAATTTTCGTGCTTAGGTCGTGTGTGATATGTATAGGTGTCCTTAGTTCTCGTCCAAACGTAAGGAATGCTGCTGTTTGTCCTGTTGTTTGCCATACAGATGTGTTCATTGAGCAACGGATTGATGGCAATCGTGTCACCCAAGTGTTATGCTCCGTATCCGACCAGAATAGGGAGTTGTGTTTTTAAAACGCGATTTTTTCGCTCTACTATATTTGGTTGCGGATGATATACTGGTGTTAATCTTTGTTCAAAACCAAGACAAGAAGTGAGATGTTTCATAATCGTGGTCCATTGTCACTGATGATTCGTCTGGCGATGCCAAAACGTAAAAAGACTTCGTTGAGTAAAATGATTGCGCATTTCTCAGCGGTGGCTTCTCTGAATGGGAACAGCTCTACCCATCTACAAATCGGGTCTTCAATAACAAAAATCCAACGATAACCATTGCTTGGTGGTAAAGGTTCAAATAAATCTACTAAGATTGTCGAAACGTTGATTTTGTGGTGTTGATTGGAATAGACAATAGACCAACAGGTTTTTGATTTGAGGGTTTATATTTTTGGCATTCGTCGCATTTCTTGATGAAATCAATAATGCTGGAATTGATCCCATCCCAATAAAAGTGAGGTAAAATTTTTGATTTGATTTTCTCAACTCCATAATGTCCAGCTGTGGGTGATTTATGCAAAGCGGTCAAAATTGTTTCCTTCTCACAGTCCGGAATAACCAGCGCTGCATCTTCAGAGTCATCGAAGCCCTCCCCCTGGACCAAAACTGCTCCGATTGCATAGTTACTTGCATCGGTTTTGAGTTTAAATGGCTTCTTCTCATCGGCTTGCTGTAATATTGTTGCGGTGATTAGGAGTTCTTTGAGTTTATCGAACGCATGTTGTTGCTCATAGGTCCATTTGAAAACAGTTAAGTTTTTGAAAAACAGTTGAGTTTTACGGCAGTGGCAGAGTCTGACGACATTTTTTTTAGCATTTCTGACTCTTTTGGCGGAAACTTCGTAAAAAAAAAACTTAAAAAATGGCGTATCGAGTATTTGTTCAGACAAAGCGATTGCCGTTAAGTTTTTGAAAATCAGTTGAGTTTTACGGCTCGGCTGTGGCAGAAGTCCAAAGACCAGCAGTTAAATTGTCTGCAAAGTTCAGGGTCATGCTTTTATCTCTTTTAACTTTGAGGCCGTATTCGTTGAGACGATGAAACAATTTTTGAAGATCGCTCATAGTGTCATTAAAAGAACAGGAACAAACAATGATGTCGTCTAAATAAGCAAAAATGTAAGTTTTCCCCAATCCAGCCTTTATTCGATCAATGAGGCGTTGGAATATCGCTGGTGCATTCCGAAGACCGAAGCTCATTCGGTTGAAACGGAATGTTCCAAAAGGTATTACAAAAGTTGTTTTGTCCTTGTCTTTTTCGGCAACGGCTATTTGCCAAAATCCTGACTGCAAGTCAAGGGTGCTCATGAATGAGGTTGCTTTTGCATCATGCAGAAGGTCATCGATTCTAGGCCCATTGTAACGGTCTGGTGTTGTGACTGCGTTCAGTTGTCGGTAGTCGACACACACTCGTATATCTCCTGACTTTTTGGGAACCATTACTACTGGCGACGCCCATGGAGAGTCGCAAGGTTCAATTATTCCTTTCTGGAGCATCTTCTGAATTTCCATTTGCAATTGATTTTTTCGAGCAGGAGATAGTCGGTATGGTGGCGACGCGATTGACAAATGATTTTTGGTGTCGATGTAATGCTCAACTCCCAAATGAATACCATTTCATAATTATTCAAAATTGAAGTAAGATCTTTTCTCTCTTTTTGTGAAAGATGGCAACCTTCTTCTGTGCGAAGTTCAATTGTATTGAGATGAATTCTGCGTGGTGGTTTGAATAGACTTTCGAATCTATCTTGCGGCTCTGACGGCCTTGTACTCAAAAATACATTTTGCAAAGTAGAATCATTCCTTGGACTGTGCATGTGCACGTGTAGTGGTAGTGCATCACGAAAAATTTCAAAAATTTCTCCTGGCGATGGCTGTTTGGACGTTGAGGTTTCATAAGTCTCGTCAATTCACATGTCTAAAACATATGGTTGGGCTTTGCGTTAATAGGCGTTACAGGCTCGACTGCATTGTTGTCCCATTCCAATAATGAGATGGGCGTTTGGACTTCAGTTTCAATGTGATCATAGTATTCAAATATGACAAATTGCCGACAAATTGGTCGACAAATTGCCATACCTTGGGCTAGGTTCAGAATGATTCCACCACTCTCGAGGAAGTCGATTACGATTAATGTGATGGCATCTCTTCTTTCTGGGAGGACGCTGATGTTGATAATTTTGGAACGGTTACCAATCATGATGCGACAGGCCGTACGCTTGCATTCACTTAATGGAATTTGTGCCCAGTTTCTTTAAGATGTCTATATAAATCACTGCCTGTAACGCTAGCCAAAGCTCCAGTGTCAATATAGGCGAGCATTTCTTTTCCTTTTGATGAAAATGGAATCGTTGGGATGCTTCCTGTCGACGATGTAGTTATTGGCTCTGTTGTATGATTGACGAGGGAGTTGTTTATTTTTTCTGTAAAACCCATTGGTGCCAAAGCCAAAACAAACTATCTGCGGTTTATCGTTGGTTTTTGGTTCATTTGACGTCTTTTGGAGGAGCTTACGACAGTCTTAGGTCTTGTGACCGCGATAATTGCAGTGGTTGCATCGCACTTTTGGCTTAGCTTGTGAGGACGATTCTGCATATTGATGAGGGTGGGTTTTGGTATTGATTGAAAGTTGTTCCCAATCTCGAAATAAGGTTATCAGTTCGTCGAAACTTTTGAATTGTTCCCTTCTCACATCTTTCCGAATCGATTAGAAAAGCATTGAATATGTCATATCGATGACAATTTCTTCTGAAAAGCGAGTATATGGCAACTCTGCTATTAGCGCTCGCTTTTCACTGATGGAAAGTGTCTGATGGTTCGCCTTTTCTCTGTTTGGTTTCGAAAGTTGAAAGTTGACGTGTGGGTTCCTATTAGGGGCAAATTGTTTTTTTAGCAACTCAATTGCCTTTTTCCACGTTGTTGCTTCATCCTTTACTCCATCTAATAGCGAAATCTTTAAACAGCAGTGGTAGTTCTACCAAAGCGCGTTCATCCGAGATATTTTTTACCTTTTTAAAAATTTCAAGAAAGAAATTGTCCAAATTGGCAAATGAATATGCTTTTCCGCGCCTACTACTTAAAGAAAATTGTATAATTATGTTGTTTGCCCTATAATCACAGCAACGTTCACAGCTGAACAAAAGAAAGCTTAAGGTGATAGGCTGAAAGAAGATGCAAAGGCTGCAGGGTTAATTGCAGCGTCTTTAAGCTCACCAATCACTGAGCTAGTATTGACGTACGAAAATTCGAAAGATATTTGGGATAAGCTATGCGCTCGCTTCGAAAAAAGCAGCACTCAACGCTTAAATATGCTTATCGAAAGTTTCTTTCAAGCAAGAAAAGATGTTAAGGAGGACATTAGTTCTCATATTGCAAAATTGCAATCAGTCTATCAGTCTATTCAAGAACCGAAGACTTACACTGAAGCTGTGAAATCAAATCATTCTGAAGAATGGCTTTTAGCTATGAAAGAAGAATTGGCATCTCTGGCAGAAAATCAAACTTGGGATCTAGTAAAGAAGCCAGAAACTGCAAAAGTCGTTCAAAACCGATGGGTTTTCAAAGTTAAAGACTCAACAAATGGAAACAAGCCAAGATTCAAAGCAAGACTCGTTGCGAAAGGTTACGTTCAACAAAAAGGCATCGACTATAATGAAACGTTTAGTCATGTAGCAAGGTATGATACTGTTAGCAGCTAGAAATAAGCTAAGCATACAACATTTCGATGTGAAGACTGCTTTCTTATACGGTGAACTTGAGGGGGAAGTGTGTATATCTGGAACAACCTGAAGGTTTTCAAGATGGAACCGGTAGAGTCTGTAAGTTGAAAAGGAGTTTATATGGATTGAAACAAGCTCCTCGATGCTCGCATAAACGTTTCTTAGGATTTATGAAGAAGACTGGATTAAGAAACAGTAAAGCAGATCCATGTTTATTTTACCGCAATGAAAAAGGAAGAGTTCTTTATGTTGCCATTTATGTTGAAGATGGCCTGATACTTGGAAATGTCAAAGAAATACAAGTATTCATGAATGAACTCAAGAAAGAATTCAAGATCACAATAATTGGAACCCTTGAAAACCTTGACATGAAGGTTAAAATAACAAGTGATGGATCAATAAATTTGTCTCAAGAACAATACACCAACAAAATTTTAGAACGGTTTAATATGAATGAATGTAACAACGCCTGCAAGTCGGGAGGAAGAAAATTCAAAAACCGAAAATGTTAAAGAAGAAGTTCCATATAGAGAAGCTGTTGGAAGCTAATTGTATTTAGCAACAGCGACAAGACCAGACATTGCATTTGCAGTTAGTTCTGCTGCAAGAAGAATGGAAAACCCTACCAAAGATGATTGGAATAATGTGAAACGCATTTTTTGATATCTTCGCTGGCCAGCAAAGCTGTAATAAAATATCCAGCAGGTGATAATTGTAAAGACTTGAAGATATAGGTACAGTGATGCTGATTACGCTGAAGATCTGAAAACAAGGCGATCAATAACAGTAACATGGACAAGTCAACTTTAAAGAACTGTTGCATTGTCAACAACAGAAGCTGAACTAATGGCTGCAACAGAAGGTGCCAAAGAAGCTATATGTGGCTGGAAGTATCTCATGCAAGAACTGATTGGTGAACAGGAAATAATACCAACGCTTTACATCGACAGTGCAAGTGCTATCAAGCTTTCAAAGAACCCAGAATTTCACAAACGATCAAAGTATATTGAAGTTCGTCATTTTTATGTCCGAGAATGCTTTCTTGAAGACAAATTGAAATTGCAACATATAGCTGCAAAGGACCAACTGGCTAACTTGTTAACGAAACCCCTTGACCGTGTCCATTTTCAAATGTTAAGGGAGAAGATTTGTATTCAAGATTAACTTCAATAACAGTTTGGTATATTTTTGGAGGAAGTGTTGAAGAAGATAGAACACCGAACATTTAAATACTTAGTTAGTTTGCTTAAATTATAGAATGTTGTTTTTATTAAGCTTAATGACTTAAAGGCTAACTATATATAAGCGGAAGCTAGTGTCAGAACCGAACGAAACGCTCCCTTCTGAACTGCCATGTGAACACTTTACCCATAATGAACGGATGTGTACGGAAGTATCTTTCAAAATAAAATTATGTTTTTTATTTCCAATTTGTGAATTTCGGTTGCCATGCAACAAACAAGCCATTTCAAAAAATTAATTACCTGAAATCAACAACAAATCGAATTCCTCCTCAGAAAAATCAATAAAACAAGTCAGCTGTCAAATTTTCATCCGTAAAAAGCGAACCCCAGCATCAACGAAATATTCGAGGGTATCCAACATTCTTATTTAGAGTGACTGTTGTCTAGAGGACAGCGCTGCCACCCTTCGAGTAATTGAGCGCAGTATATTCGACAAAGAAGCGCAGTAGATTGAAATAAAGCGCAGTAGATTTTAAAGTATGCAATACCTATGGATACGACTATAATACCTTGGCGTTGCAAACCTAGTTACAAATTTGTCCATTTCCAAAAAAAAAGCACAACAAATCAAAAACAAGAAACAATTCGATAAAAACAAACACAATTGTACGGCATCTAGTGTCAGCCAGCTTGCAGTTTGATGTTTTTGAGCCGATAGCCAATAGCGAATGTAGTTTGAATTTTTCTATGGATGCATTCAGAGTTTAGAGTTTATTTTGAACTAGCAGTTGCCCGCGACTTCGTCCGCCTGTTCCTCGTCCACCGGCCAGATGTGCGTCTTGAGTTGTGCATCATGCGCCCGTCGAAATTTTGTTTTGAAGTTTTTTTAAAATTGTATAACAGTCGACTCTTCCTAAGTCGAAATTCTCCTTAACTCAAAGTCTATAATGTATAATTTTCCACGTTCTAGCAACGCTTTTCACTCATGCTTTGCTCTTATTATTGCACCGTACCGTTGTATAGCTTAAAAATTGATACATTCCAACACAAAAAGAATTTTTCAATTTGATTTAGCAGTTCCTGAGAACAGCGCGTTCAAGCAAACAATACCAGCCTTCAAAAATGAATATTTTTTGCCGTTTTTGCAACATTTTTCTCTGACGCTTCGCTCCTACTGGTCGCAGCGTAATATTATATCCCTTCAAGCCTTTCTCGATAAAGTGGCCATTCAACACAAAAAAAAATTGTTCAATTTGACTTAGCACTTCCTGAGATAAGTGCGTTAAAACGCAGAAAAATGAATATTTCTTGCCGTTTTTTTCACATTTTCCACAGATTCTTCGCCCCTATTGGTCGCAGCCTATTGTAAAGTAGGCTTAAGCCTTCCTCGATTAATGGACTATCCAACACAAAAATAATTTTACAATTCGAAACAGTAGTTCCTGAGATTACCGCGTTCAAACGAACAAGCTCTTCAGCTTTATTATATTAGTATAGATTTATTTTGAATGAAAGATTCGTATACTCTTTTTCAAAATTCTATAAAAGGAGTAGATTGGTTTTGCTGCGCAGTATATTTTCGTTTGGGCCAAAACGCAGTAGATCTACTGCTATAGGAGTAAAGTGGCAGCGCTGCTAGAGGACCCGGCGACAAATAACTCGAAAAGCAACTGGAAATTTAGCGCGAAAAGTCTAACGAAATTGCTGTGGTGCTGCATTTGCCCGCAGACGAGAAAACAGACAAGGTTTATCTATACTAATCTATATCTATACTAATATATAAAGCTGAAGAGTTTGTTCGTTTGAACGCGGTAATCTCAGGAACTACTGGTTCGAATTGTATAATTCTTTTTGTGTTGGATGGTCCATTAATCGACGAAGACTTTAGGCTACTTAACATTAAGATGTGACCAATAGCAGCGAAGAGTCTGTGGAAAATGTGGAAAAAACGGCAAAAAATATTAATTTTTCTGCGTTTTAACGCGCTTATCTCAGGAACTGCTCAATCAAATTGAACAATTCTTTTTGTGTCGAATGGTGGATTTATCGAGGAAGGCTAGAAGCTATATCATACTACGCTGCTACCAATAGGAGCGAAGCGATATAAGCGAAGAATCAGTGGAAAAAGTGGAAAAAACGGCAAAAAAGATATTAATTTTTCTTGGTATGTGTTGAACAAATTACTGTGCAGTGTGCACTGCTCAGCACCAACTGATTTTAGAATTAAAGTACCAGAATTTCAACAAAAAACAATACGAGCGTGTATAGGTGGATATAGTTTTACTATTTTTCCCATTCAGTAGCAATGGCTGTCATAGCGCCGTGCGTCGCCCCGCGCGCTGTCGTCCCTTTTCAATTCAATACCAACATAGAAGTTAGAAAGATGAGAACGAAAAATATTGTGTTGGCTGTATGGTATCAAACTTAAGGCAGGCTGGCCAAGCAAATGATATAAAAAATGCCAGTTCCACCTAACAACATCTCACTGCGATCTCAGAGATCTCAGAAATTTTTTAAGTGGAACAAAAAATCTCAGCTGAGAACTTAGATTTTTTTCTGAGATCTCTGAGATGAAATTATTTTGGATTCGATTTCTCACTCAGCTATTTTGACGTGGCTGACATTATGTGCA
Organism: Sphaerophoria taeniata; assembly: GCA_943590905.1. NCBI lineage: Eukaryota > Metazoa > Arthropoda > Insecta > Diptera > Syrphidae > Sphaerophoria > Sphaerophoria taeniata. Next base: position 226,920,969 of record OX016540.1, on the reverse strand, counting down.
ACAACAATTAGTAAGGTAACCATTATATCTCAATGATAACTGAGAATTATGTTCCACCAAATGATTTTGCTTCAGTCAAGGAGACATTAGCCGCGTTTTATTATCCTCACTAACCCATATGGGTTTATTTTTTGTACACAAAACAAAAACAATCTGAAACCCCGATAGCTATCGGGGTTTATTTTGTAACTCAAAAACTATGTTCTAAATATGGCGGATAGATGGCGAGTGTGAGACAAAAAAGAAGTTATTGTAGAAAGATTTATTAATATCAGCCATATTCATAACAAATTACGCGTATTCCAATCTTAGTCACAGTTTTATAATGCCAAAGGATAAGAGTCAATCCAATAAATTGATAAAAACAAGTTGTTTGTGGAAAAGCAAAATAAAATTTTACTGGGGGTTGCGTCTCGGATAACAAAAATAGCTTAAACTTTTACCTTTTTAACCCACATCGTTTTATTATCCTCACTAACCCATATGGGTTACCCCGTCATAATAAAACGATCTACAATAATAAATCTTTCTACAATAACTTCTTTTTTGTCTCACACTCGCCATCTATCCGCCATATTAAGAACATAGTTTTTGAGTTACAAAATAAACCCCGATAGCTATCGGGGGTCCCAGGTTGTTGTTGTTTTGTGTACAAAAAATTAACCCATATGGGTTAGTGAGGATAATAAAACGCGGCTATTGAGATCTCAGTGAGATGTTGTTAGGTGGAACTGGCCTAATAACTGTTCAAATTAGAATTTTGAGAGTTCAATTGATTTGTGAATGTGATTGATTGCACTATTTGTGCAGATTATTGTGTTTAAACAATATCATTTTATATATTTCTTAACTAAAAAATTTGCTCAGTTTAAAGAAACAAGAAAAAAATGACTTAAGGAAAAAAAACGATGCAGAAGTAAGAGAGATATTCAATTATTCATATTAGAATTAGGGAGAGTTTGACCAAGGGAATGCTTTTAGTATGAAAAACTGAAGGGAATCATAAAAAACGCTCAAATTTTTCAAGTTTAAGAGAATTACGACCTAGGGAGAGTTGACTGCAATGCAATTTTACAATAACTTCGCAACAAAATTCCCACGCGCGCATGATGCACAAGTCGAGACGATACTCTGGCCGGTGGACGAGGGAGAGGCGGACGAAGTCGCGGGCAACTGCTAGTCTATTATAATTTTCAATATGATTTCTGGCATATGAACGCCAAGGCTGTCTCAGACGTATTTACGACGACTTTTTCCATGAAATAGCATAGACCATAGAATAGCGCCTTCACATATCCCACAATCTTGCATGCAAAAAGTTTCCCTCAATAAATCAACGATGGCACGAGCTGTGTGACATGCTGCATTTTTCATACCACAGCTGCTGCCCATCAGGGGTGTATAAAACTAGGAAGCGTGAGGATACACGTTTGCCGAACATGCTCGTTTGCGTTATTCCCTACACGGCAAACACATAATTGGCGAACATCATTTCGTGTTGATTCTTGAAAGTGTGAAGATGTGTCAAAAGGAGAAGCAAGTCATTGCGCTTATGGTTATCTCATAGAAAAAATGAGAATTGTTCGCGAACATCTCCCTACATGGCAAACAACGAAACGAACGAAAACAAGAAAATCGAAAATTTTTGCCAACAGCGAACAGTTCGCAAACCATCCCCTACACGACGAATTTATAGCGCGCACAAGCATGTTCGGCAAATATGTTTGTCGTTTAGGGCTAGCTTAACTCATCCTTTTTTTTTAAATGTTAGATGAAATATTTAACAAGGGGTGAGAATAATAACTTTAAAATCAAATTTGCACAATTTGAAAGTGTTGTTCAGGCAGTCAGTCTATTCATGTTTCTTATCGTCCTAGACGCTATATTCTTATTTTCTGAGTTCATCTTTATGATCAAAACTTTAAAAGTAAACTTTTAATTAAACTTTTATTTTCTTCATTTGATCCTGAATGGGAATTTCAAAATTTTCCAAAAATGTACTATTTCCTTTTACTTTCTACAGCCCAGGCCAGGAGCCCCCATTCAAAAATTCCCGTCATCGCGCCCACTAAAATTTTTAATGAGGAGTAAAAGTTAAAGCCAAGACAAGTAAGATTCGCTTGGTTGGCGTGAATTCAGTTAGCCGGAAAGGCCGCGCATACCTGTTGCAATGTGGTGAAATGTCTCCATCATGAGACGGATTCTATTTTTGTTTCTTTCATTATAGCGTCCTAGTGTTGATGTATAAATACCTTGGTTTATTTGCTTTCAAGCTGCCGAAAGTATTGCCCAAACCAGATTTCTTATAAACGAAACTACTGTAGTTTGTAATAAAAATGCAGTACTTTAGGTCATAATAAAACCTTGTTGCGCTGTACTTTCGGCAGCTTGAAAGCAAGCAAACCAAGGTATTTCTACATCTTACATAAGGACTCGTGTAATGAAAGAAACAGAAATAAAATCCGTCATGATGGAGACATTTCACCGTCATTTACCAAATTGCAACAGGTATGCGCGGCCTTTCCGGCTAACTAAATTTACGCCGACCAAGCTTATCTTATTCGTCTTAACTTTATCTTTTATACCTCATTAAAAATTTTAGTGGGCGCGATGACGGGAATTTCTCGTATGGGGGCTCCCCACCTATATTTACATATATGATTGTTATAATAACTAAGGGAACTCTCTTCCACGGGAAAAAGTTTAATTTCTTTTCATTTAACATAAACATACATTATTCGTCTGAGCTGCACAAAATTAAAAACAGAAAAAAAAACAAACTTTCATACATGCAAGTATCATAAATAAAAACATACAAACATATTTATATTCCTGATGGAAACAACAAAATAAAGGATGTGTTTGTACAATCAGGAACACCTTTTCTTTTGGGGAACATACAGTAGTTCAATGCTGTACGTTTTCCCACTCCAAAACAAACATCCATTTCTTGAAGAATATTTTCAAAAGCATTCCATCCGTTTTTTGACTAGAAGAAGCACACCCAAGACTCAACCAAGACCAAGTCACATGTACCTACATACATTGCTGTTTTTGTTGGTATACGAAAACTGATGTTTGTAAGTATCTACAAAAGCATCTAATTAAATTGGGATCTTGTTGAGAGAGGAAAAATTGAAAAATGACATTTGCCATATGAAGCAGAGAAAGATGCTCTGTCAGTCAGTCCGAAAGTCTCAAGGAGTGGAGAGAAGGTTTTTCTTTCATTCGAATTCCAAATTTCATATTGCAAGACGAAATAGGGACCTTGGAAATCTTAAGTTTGTTGCTGGCAGGGTAGGATTTGATGAGGATGAAAATAAATTCTTACCATAGATATAAATCTATTGTTCTGGATGATTATGAAGTAGGAACGATGTTTTAAGTCAGGTATCTGTGCATGTAATAAAATTCCCTGTTAGGGTCACTATACCGAAAATCAAAGTCTCAAAAACCCACAAACTCAAAATCCCGAAAACCCAAAATCCCGAAAACCCAAAATCCCGAAAATCTAACAAATGAATCTAGACACAAATGGAAAATGGCATTCTACTCCGGTAGTAATTTCTAAGGGTCTCGCATCAACAACAAAACAAATGTTTTATTTAATTTTTTTGTTATTACTTATACAGGGTGATTCACGAGCGTTGTGCCAAAAAACTAGAGCGTGTAGGTTGAGCTGAGACAAGAAAAAAATCATTTGGGAGGGGGGGGGTGGTTCTATTCCCCCCCGTTTAGCCGGGAGGGGCAATTTTCTGAAAAATTGACTTATTTTGTAAAAAAAAATATTTAAAATCAAGGGCTTCGCTTACAACACCGTGCTATACCTTTCTGAAAAGCCAAAAGCTTCTTCTTTCACGTTGTTTTTAAGTTAAATTGTTTTAACGAATAGTTTAAAAGATAAAAATTTTCAAACTCAAAATTTTCAAAAAAAAAGCAAAAAAATATTTTTGAACTAATTTGTTTCAAAATTTTATGTAATTAAGTACTAATTTTGTTTTCAAAATTCAATGCCGTTGTTAATTTTAAGTCGAAAACAGAAAACCGGATGCAAAAATGTCTTTTCGTTTTTGAGAAATTAAAAAAAAAACCAAAACCACTTTTTTCTAAAAAAAATCTTTATTTTTATTTTTACCTATCTGGACTTTTAGTTTAATTTATTAGTTTATTTTATAAATTTAATTTTTTGTGATTAGACTCTTATGAGGACTCAATAAAGTAGAAAAGTATTGGATTTTCCCTGGATTAAGCATTTTGTTCATTGATAACGTCTGCCATTGACCTTTCACTTCTAGCTCTCCGTGCTCTCGTTGGCGGATTCTTGAAAACATGCTACGACTTGGGCGCCATCTATTGGGATATCTTTCAGCGTAGAGTCTTTTGGCTTCCCGATCTCGACAACAAGTTAAACCGTAGCAAAAGTTCCTGTCCACTAACTCTTGTAGAGCGTATGAGTTTGTTATTGTTAGATATGTGTTGATGAGTTAATATTTTAATTGTAAATGTTTGTTTAGTAAATATGCGATGCCTTTTATTTACCTTTAGGTTGTTAATTGTTTTTTCATTCAAGAAAAATTTCGGTTTAATTATCTTAAGCGCCTAGCAGGTAAAACACTTCGCCGGCGAGTGGCCGCGGCCCCAGGTATAGTAAGAAAAAATTGCAGGTCAGTTTTCAGACGTTATCAATGAACAAAATGGTTAATCCAGGGAAAATCCAATACTTTTCTGCTTTATTAAGTCCTCATAAGACTCCAATTACAAAAAATTAAATTTATAAATTAAACTAATAAATTAAACTAAAAGTCCAGATAGGTAAAAATAAAAATAAAGATTTTTTTAGAAATAAGTGGTTTTGGTTTTTTTTTAATTTCTCAAAAACGAAAAGACATTTTTGCATCCGGTTTTCTGTTTTCGACTTAAAATTAACAACGGCATTGAATTTTGAAAACAAAATTAGTACTTAATTACATAAAATTTTGAAACAAATTAGTTCAAAAATGTTTTTTTGCTTTTTTTTTGAAAATTTTGAGTTTGAAAATTTTAATCTTTTAAACTATTCGTTAAAACAATTTAACTTAAAAACAACGTGAAAGAAGAAGTTTTTGGCTTTTCAGAAAGGTATAGCACGATGTTGTAAGCGAAGCCGTTGATTTTTAATATTTTTTTTTACAAAATAAGTCAATTTTTCAGAAAATCGCCCCTCCCAGCTAAACGGGGGGAATAGACCCCCCCTCCCAAATGATTTTTTTCTTGTCTCAGCTTAACCTACACGCTCTAGCTTTTCGGCACAACGCTCGTGAATCACCCTGTATAATTTTTTTTTATTTATTTATTTTTTTGTTAATTTAAAATTAAAATAATTTATTTTTCTTGACATAATATTGTTTTTTTTTTTTTGTAAATTATTTTTGTTTTAAGCCTAGTATACAGTTCTGCAAAAAAAAAACTAATGTATTTCTTATGGGAGAGATTTTTGCCGAAAAAAAATATATTTTAATTTCACCACTGTCATCCGAGCTGTAAACCAAAATCGAAAAAGAAAATTATACTCACCTCAATTTTTTTTCACACAAAACAATGTGAAGCTCAAGCTCATTGTTTTGGCAGAAAAAAATTAAAGTATTCGACATAAGTTTCACAGTGAGCTAATTTATTTTTCAGAAATTTTTTCATGAAAAAAGTTTTTTGTTTCCGCTCGTATTTTATTTTTTTTCACAAAGAACTGTATACTAGGCTTTAATGATGATTTTTTTCTTTGAATTTTTATTTTATTTTTTTTTAATATTTATATTTTTGGTTATGGTGGATGTGGTGCGGGTATGAGGATCTTCTCCCATATTTATCTTCGGGTTCCATGAATTTTAAACCCTAATTTTTTTGGCATGGAAAAAAATGAGCTGCATAGACCCACACCGCAAGCATACCGCAGTCGTAGACTGGTAACTCTCCTTAGCCTATACCCTGAATCTCTCTAAGAGTCCTCGTCCTATAGACCTGAGAGCGTGAACGGGTTCCGTTACAAGCTTGTAGTAGATTATTATCAATACTAGAACTTGAAATTGGAGGCACTCTTCCACTTGTGTGCGCCACCTGAGTCGCGGTTTTCCTCTCCTTTGACCTCCCTCGGGAATAGTGACGAAGGCTTTCCGGGCCGGTGCATTTGTCTCCATTCGCTCTAAATGACCGAGCCATCTGAGTCTCTGGACCTTAACTCTTCTGGCTAGGTCCATGTCGTTTTACAACCCGTAAAGTTCGCTGTTGAATCTTCTTCTCCATTCCCATCAATGCATACGGGGCCAAAGATGATCCAAAGAACCCATTTTTTCTGTCTCAATTCTCACAAAGGCTTCATTGGCATCACGCTCTGTTCTTCCCATTATGTTAATATCATCGACATACGCGAGAAGTTGAACAGACTTTTGGAAGATAGTGCCTCTGGTGTTGACGGAGGAGTTTTGCACTGTCTTCTCAAGAACGATATTAAAGAAATCGCATGACAGTGCATCGCTTTGTCTGAATACTTTTTGACATTGAAAGATTCCGTAAGCTCGTTGCCAACCTTGATGAAGCAGCGTGAGTTCTCCATTGTCATTTTGCACAAATGAACGAGCTTGGCAGGGATGCCAAAACTAGACATAGCTTTATACAGTTCGTCTCTGTAGATGCTGTCAAACACGGCCTTAAAATCGATGAAAAGGTGGTGGGTATCGATTATGAGTTCACAGGTTTTTTCCAGGATCTGCCGCAAAGTAATATTTGGCTGATGGTTGACTTTCCTGGTCTGAAGCCACATTGATAAGGACCAATCATGTTGTTGCCGAAAGGCTTCAGACGTTTACATATTACGGCAGAGAGGATCTTGTAGGTGGTGTTAAGAAGGCAGATTCCTCTGTCGTTGGCACAGTTTAGAGGATCTCCCTTGATTGACAAAGGATACAGCTTATATATGTATGTGCAATCTACATAAATATGTTGTTTCCCCTTAGTTCCCTAAACAATAATAATTGCAATTTATCGTTTAAGAATTCCCCCTGATTACATTTATTTTGCATAATGAACGCCCTAGGCCACCAATTACATCAATAAGCTCCTGGAGTGCCTTACATCTTGGCATATATGCATGGAGGTATCACCCCAGCTCCGGCGTTTTCGTCGGTCGGTCGACTGCTCTCCTCCTTATTTCTTTCTTTTCAGTCTCACATGACTTAATGTCATGAATATTATTTTAATATTTCATACAGTTTTCTTTTTTCTCTTCTTTGCCACTGCAGCAGAAATTCTTCGTCTTCTTGTTCTTCTACGAGCAACGTTCGCATTGAAAAGATTCCAAAGATCCTTTGATCCAGTATATGTGTTTCTTTTCTAATTTGCCGCCTGAAAAGTTATTTATCAAATTATAGAAGCCAATTTCCAAGGTACCTAGATACATTCGTTTGAGTAGGGTTCGTTGAGGGTTCCTTTTTTTCTCAGAGGGTGCGGTTAAGCTTATCCAATATTTTATATAATGTATGTGAGCAACTGCTTTTATAAATACGGATGGATGTGAAGATGTATGCAGTATCTCAGTCACTGTGTTCAGGAGAATGGATGAAAGTTGCACCTGTGCAACTTAGTGCACACTTCATAAATTGTACAAAAGTTTACCCAAAAACAAAGCAAGATGGATAGTAAGAAGTTTTCTGAGCCTTTTGTTGCTTAACTATATTCTCACGTCTCTTCTTCCTTTGCATTCCGTCTTCTCTTTGGAAAGTTTTTTTTTTATCTCAGTCGCACTCCGGTTAGAAGTCTTCGTGCGTCGTCTTTTTTCTTGCGTTTTGAGTTATTAGTTCATTGGAATAGTTTTGAAAGCTAGAGGATGTGTGCGAAAGTCAATTAAGGCGTTTCTGAGATACGAAATGATGCCTTCAGTTTATTTATGCTTTTATGATGCGGTTTGCATTTGTATTTGTTTCTTATATGAAGCTCAAGGAAACAGAAGGTATTGTTTTTGAGTGTGAGTGTTTTTTCAAAAGTTCTAAAAACTTTGTACTTCACCAAGTTTCATTGTTGCTAGTAAATGCAGAAAAGTTTTTATTTTGAAAAATAATAATGTTCATAATTAAAGAAAATTTTGTTCACTCGTGAGAGAGATGGAAAAATATCGAAAGTTTAATTAAAATTTCAAGGTTTTTTTCTATAATTGTGAATAACTAGGAAATTGTTGTGTAATTAGATTGTGACATGGAGAAGAATGCAAATTCAAATAGAAGGTGTGATCTTTTTTTTGAAAAAATTATCATTTTCAGTTGTTTTTAATTTTAGGATATGGTCGGAGGATTGCATGCCCGATGAATGGAACTTCAGTATTATTTGCCCGATCCTGAAAAAGGGAGATCCTCTAAGCTGCGCCAACTACAGAGGAATCATTCTATTTAACATCCACTACAAGATCCTCTCTGCCGTAATATGTGAACGTCTGAAGGTCTTGGTCCTTATCAATGTGGCTTCAGACCAGGAAAGTCAACCATCGACCAAATTTTCACTTTGCGGCAGATCCTGGAAAAAACCTATGAACTCCAAATCGATACCCATCGCCTTTTCATCGATTTTAAGGCCGCGTTTGACAGCATCTACGGAGACAAACTGTATAAAGCTATGTCTAGTTTTGGCATCCCTGCCAAGCTCGCTCGCTTGTGCAAAATGACATTGGAGAACTCTCGCTGCTCAATCAAGGTTCGCAATGAGCTTACGAAATTTTTCGACGTCAAAAAAGGATTCAGACAAAGCGATGCGCTGTCGTGCGATTTTTTTAACATCGTTCTTGAGAAGATAGTGCAAAACTCCAGCGTCAACACCAGAGGCACTATCTTATAAAAATCTGTTTAACTTTGTGATGTTCTTTTGTTTTTCCCAGCTGAGGTACGTCAGCGGGTCCAGGGTTTTCCGAGGAAAGAACAAGTAAAACTCGGTTTTTAAAGAAAGTTACGGTTCAATTTTATTTATCGTATTAATTGAGTATAATAAACGGCGGATTCCTAGAACAAACGGCGGCGGATGGGATTCAATCCCTAGCTCTAGGAATTTAACAGAGGGATAGCTTCCCTAGTCCCGACACGGTAAATGGGATTCAATCCCTAGTCGGAACATTACCTTCTATAAATACTCTAATGGGATAACTTCCCTAGCCCCAACAGGTACATGGGATTCAATCCCTAGTCGGGGCAATAACTACGAATCCTATAATGGGATAACTTCCCTAGTCCCGACACGGTAAATGGGATTCAATCCCTAGTCGGAACAATACCTAAACTACCTAGCCTTGACGGAATAATGGGATTCAATCCCTAGTCAAGGCAATAAAAACAACTTACGATGGGATAACTTCCCTAGCATCGACGGAATAATGGGATTCAATCCCTAGTCAAGGCGATAAAGCAAAAAAAAAACCAAAAAGTTAATTTGAGGCTCCTTCTGGCGTTTACCAAGAGATGCCTCAGAAATACTTGTTTGTTTAAATAAAATATTTATTAAACCAAGCACCTACACGGTCGGAGACCGAAAGAAGTCTGATTTTTGTGTTCAATATCACTCCTACTTGATAAATTTTGCGAAACAAGTAGGAGTGAATTGAAAGAATACAGGAAAGAAATAATCGTGCATTTGCACATGCGACCGTGCGACCAACTTCTGTGCTGCTGCCTCTCTGTCGACTGTGTGCTTGTTGTTGCTTTCGTTTTCGTTTTTGCTTCTATCGATGGTTGGTGTCGGTTGTTGTTTTTTTCTTTTGTTGGGATGATGGTTGGTGTCGGCTATTGTTTTTCTTTTCGGTGATTGTTGAGTGTTGTTGGTTCTCTTAATTTGTAACTTCGTTACAACTTCTCGTGTACGCCGATAATATTAATATAATGGGAAGAACAGAGCGTGATGTCAATAGCGCCTTTGTGAGAATTGAGACAGAAGCAGCAAAAATGGGTAAATGAGGGCAAAACTAAGTATATGCTGTCTTCGAGGAAGGACACCCAATACCGATGGCTCGGACAGAACGTCACACTAGACGCATACAACTTCGAGGTAGTAGAGGAGTTTGTCTACACCTAGACTCCGCTATTATCATGGGCAATAACACCAGCGCCAGCGCCGAGATCAGACGAAGAATAACTCTTCCTAATCGCTGTTTCTTTGGGAAAGGAAAGCAATTGAGTGGAACAGCCCTCTCTCGAGCAACTAAGGTAAAACTGTACAACGCCCTCATCATCCCAGTCCTGCTGTATGGTGCAGAAGCATGGACATTGACAAAATCGGATGAATGTGCCTTAGGCTGTTTCGATAGGAAAGTTCTTCGTGTCATCTTTGGCCCCGTGCGCATTGAAGGGAATGGCGAAGAAGATACAACAGTGAACCTTAAGGGTTATACAACGACATGGATCTAGCCAGACGGGTCAAGGTCCAGAGACTCAGATGGCTCAGTCATTTAGAGCGGATGGACACCAATGCTCTGGCCCAGAAAGCCTTCGACACTATTCCCTAGAGACTTAGAAGGAGAGGAACACCGCGACTCAGGTGGCGTACACAAGTCGAAGAGGACCTCAATCAACTTGGAGTGCAAAACTGGAGACAGCTAGATATGGACCGAGCTGGCTGGCGGAGGCTGTTGTAGCGCCACCTTAAGTAAGTAAGTAAGTTAGTTGTTTTTAATATTTAAAATATTTTAAGCTATAATTAGGTTGAAAAGTTTTTTTGCTAAACTTGAAAAAGTGAGAAAGAGTAAATGTATACATTTTGGCGAAATAATGTAAACTGATTGACGAACTACAAAAGTGTGGATTATTGTGTCGATATGGATGATGGATATGGATAAAAATCTTGGTTTGAGTGTGTATTGAACAAGAACAAGCTCATGAGCGTTCTTCGATGGTTTAAAGCTCGTTGGAGCATGATTGCTTGCTTTTTTTTCAGTGAGTATTCAGATGGCGAAGGGGAAGGATCGACATTTGTACATTTTTAATTTTTTTAAATAAAGACAAGAAACAGTGGCGCAAAATTATAGTCGCTAATGAACAACTTTAGTGTGATACTAAGCTTAAAATGACGTTTGAGTCATATCTGAAACGTCATTTTAAGCAAGTATCACACTAAAGTTATTCATTAGCGGACTATAATTTTGCGCCAGTGTTTTTTTTTAGGCATGTCCTTTTTGCACTTTAAAATTGTGTTTTAAATTGTTCCGTTCAATATAGTTGTGATGAGAAACATTTGTGTGAGGACATAGTGCTAAGCCCTAGCAAGAAGATCACCTAGCAAGATATAGATAAGGGGAAATGAGTACAGAAAATGATTGCCGTTAATCCCGTTAGCCTCCAAGATCAGCGATTAAAGCCACTTGACCATTTTCTGTGGAGAATTTTGAAGCAACTTTAGTCTACCGATAAACGAGATTGACTTGGAAGACAAAATAAGCCGCGTTATCTATACTAATATATAAAGCTGAAGAGTTTGTTCGTTTGAACGCGATAATCTCAGGAACTACTGGTTCGAATTGTAAAATTCTTTTTGTGTTGGATAGTCCATTAATCGAGGAAGGCTTTATTCTACTTAAAATTAAGCTACGACCAATAGCGGCGAAGAATCTGTGGAAATATGAGAACTGAGATTTTTTTCTGAGATCTCTGAGATGAAATTATTTTGGATTCGATTTCTCACTCAGCTATTTTGACCTGGCTGACATATGTGGAGCAACAATTAATAAGGTAACCATTATATCTCAATGATAACTGAGAATTATGTTCCACCAAATGATTTTGCCTCAGTCAAGGTGACATTGAGATCTCAGTGAGATGTTGTTAGGTGGAACTGGCCTAATAACTGCTCAAATTAGAATTTCGGAAAAAGTTATCGAAAAATGGACCTGCAGATTATAGATTAGACATGGATTGTACAAAGGGCAGACACAGTGCATTCAAGTGGACATAAGCGTCCACAGCAAACTCTATCTATCAACTCCTACTCTCCACCTCTCCGCGGTGAACATCGGGTGCCTAGTACCTCACCGAAGATTGGGTTCCAACCCCAGAGGGAAGTTGTTGGTGGCAACACAGAGAGAGAGGGGGAGGGGGTATGCAGTGCGGTCTACAGTTCCAGTCAAGATGAACTACTAAGTGAACACCTTATAGGGTTGCTACAATTGGAGTAATAACAGGACACTGCCTCATAGGTAGACATGCTCTGAGGCTAGGGTCTACACTAATGACTTCTGTAGAAGCTGCATGGACGAGGAGGAAGAGGAAACAGTCCAACACCTTCTATGTACATGTCCAGCACTCTCCATTAGAAGGAATAACTTTCTCGGTAATCCCTTCTTCGATAATACCAGCGAACTGGCAACGATCGACACAAAATGTTCATTAAAAGCACGAATTGGTTTGTTTAAGTTCATTACTCTCCCATGAGTATTTTTTGGTATCACAACGGATCCTTGAGGTCTAAGTGTGTCATCAACAACTAGGCAGCCACTACAACCTAACCTAACCTAACCTAGGGTTGCTACGACATATTCGCAGCCCACGCCTATAGGGAGTGGTTTTGCCGGCTCCCTGTCTTTGGAGTTAAACTAAAGACCTGGCCCTCTAGGTTGGGGGTCGTGTGTCAGGTGACTGCCCGGCCACATAAAGAACAAATAGTTCCGAACCACCAACAATCCTCAGATACGGACGCAATTAATGATGACAACATACGCAAACGATTTAAAGAACGAAAGCATGCAAGATGTCTGCACATTCCGAGGTGCCAACATCGACTCGGACCCCTTGTTGTAGCCAAGGTACTAATGCGGATAACTCGATCAAGGCCAAAAAGTAAAATGCTAAGAGAAAATTTGACGTCAAACGCCTACAATCGAAAGAGATAGCTAGATTCTTTTCTGCCAAGAAGCCATCAGAGATGCCGCTTCTCAAGTGCTAGGGTTTAGACGGCCACCACAACAAAACAAACCCCCTGGTTTCACGTTAAGTGCAGGCGAGCAGCTGTGGAGTTGTAAGGTTAGGAGCATGCACCAGCTCATCTGCAAAATTTGGTCGAAGTAAAGCATGCCCGATGAATGGAACCTCAGCATCGTATGCCCGATCCCCAAGAAAGGAGATCCCTTGAACTGCACCAATTACAGAGATATAAGTCTCCTTAGCATCGCCTAAAAGATCTTGTCTGCCGTGCTGTGTGAACGATTGAAGCCTTTCGTCAACAACCTGAAAGGTCGTTATCAATGTGGCTTCATACCCGGAAAGTCAACCATCGATCAAATATTCACACTACGGCAGATCATGAAGGAGACCCAGACACTTCAAATCGATACCTACTACGTATGACCAATTATATAGAGCAATGTCTAGTTTTGGCTCCTAGAAAAACTCGCCCGTCTGTGTAAGATGACAATGGAAAACTCACGCTGCTGCATTATGGTCGGAAAAAACTTAACGGATTCATTTAATGTCAAAAAAGGTTTTAGACAAGGCGATTCGTTGTCCTTGTTATGCGATTTCTTCAACATCATTCTGAAAAGATTGTGCTAAACTCTAACGTCAACACTAGAGGCACAATCTTTGGAATTGGAAGAACATCGCGTGTTATCAGTGGAGCGTTCGTGAGCCTTGAGACGGAGGCTAGGAAAATTGATTAACGAGGGCAAGACCAAATTAATGCTGTCAACAAGAAAGGACAACCAACATCGACGTCTTGGAGCCACCGTCAGCATAGACAGATTTAACTTCGAGGTACTTAAGGACTTCGTCTATACCTAGGATCCGCTATAAGCTCAGACAACAACACCAGCGCTGAAATCTGACGAAGAATCACTCTTGCCAATCGCTGCTTCTTTGGACTTAGAAGGCAATTAAGTAGTAAAGTCCTCTCTCGAGCAACTAAAGTGTCACTGTACAAAACCCTCATCATCTCGGTCCTAATGTATGGTGCAGAAACATAAACCAAGACATCCTCCGATGAAAACGCTTTTGGCTGCTTCGTGAGAAAAATTCTTCGAGTGATTTTTGGTCCAGTCTGCATAAATGGAGAATGGAGAACTGTACGGATTGGTCAGCGACACTGACCTTGCCAGAAAAGTTAAGGTCCAACGACTTATATGGTTGATTCATGTGGAGCGATTGGAAAATAATGCTCCGGTTGAAGTCGCAGAAAAGGAAAGGTGATAGAGGACCTGCGTGTGTGCGAAACTGGAGAAAGCTAGCTAGGGGTAGGGACGAGCTAGCTGGACACGCTTGTTGGATGAGGCCCTGGTCCGGCCAGGACCGTAGCGCCACCGGTGTCTTCATTTGTATTTTATCAACACATTAGGACCTTATTTCAGCCGACATACACCTCCAGCAGGCTTATGCTATATACACTTTGAGAAGACGCGACTCTGTTCAAGATGAATACAAAACATTTGCCAAGGAGCACTATCGTTCGGCAAAAACAAAAACTACTCAGAGTCAACTGAAATGGTTCAACTGATTAGAAACTTTCAATGGAATTTTTTCTTAACTAGTCCCCTACGGCCACTTATACTAACCTAACTGAAACCAATCTGGAAACCAAATAACTACAAAACTCAACATACAACGATCCCAAACGTCTGCTGTGATTTGAATTTTGACTGCTCTCAATACAGAAAATTTGTTGGTCTTCCTCCACGAAATAAAAGACAAACTCTATGCCTAGGGATTTGAATCCTCTATATGAGGATAACTGCATCCGACAGTTAGTTGAATGATTTTTTGACTTTTCATGTTTGCCAATGCCATTTGTGCGCGAAGCTTCCCAAACTAAATTTTATTTCCATTGTTTCATTCTTTATTCGTTAAATTTTTTTTTTTTGCTCTTCCTAACCGCGGAAAAAAAGCGAACATCAGTTGTTAGAGGCAGTTTTGCTGAGAGGATTACAAAAGTAGAAAAAAGTCTTAAAGTTCTTAAACAATATTTTGTCAGTTGGCTGGCATGGCACATTTGTAGGCTGCGGTAAATCGGGTTAAAAAGTCTGTGAAAAAAAAACGGACGCCAAGAGAGTTTAAATCAAAAATGGAACCAATTCACGTCATCGTGCATCGGTCGTTGTTGGTTTGAATTCTTCTTCACGGAAAAGTTGTACACTTTTAGTTTTTTTTTTTCTTCAATTTAGATTTTGCATAAACTTGAGGATTTTTCCTTGCCTTCAGCTGCTGCATGCCGGCTGCAACCGGATGACAGATGTTTGACTTTTAGATGGCTTAGCTGTAGGAAATAAAAAAGATAAAGTTTATGGTTTTTTTTTATGGAAACTGGAAGCGAAAACGATACAAATTGGAAATTAGATCATGCTTTCGGTTAAAAGTTAAACAAAGTTTATGACTTCATGACGGAGCTAGGAGAGAATTCAGAAAAGTTTTTAGAGCGTGATACACTAGATTCCTGAACATCCAGAGCAACTCAACTGCTTAAAATGCGGACTGCGGAGTTTGAGGTTAAATTGTTATAGTGACACAATTAAAAACGAGCAACTTCATCTTCGTTCTAATAACTTCGCATTACTCTTATTCTACTTTGCAAACTCTCCAAACTTTCAACTATTGAAATGACCGTAAAATAGTTCTTCTTTTCATCACACAACTTCTTATTCATTTAAGGTAGCGTTACAGTCCGTTGTAAACTTGGGCTACCTAAGGCCTTAGCTAGCCTTCTCCACTTTTGCACTCCAACTTTATTGAGGTCTTCTTCCACATGAGTGCGCAACCTGTGCCACACTATCTCTTCTTCTTTGTCCGTCCGGTGTCGAAGGCTTTCAGGGCCAGAGTATGGGTGTCCATCCGCTGTATATGTCCAAACCATCTGAGTCGTTCGACCTTGACTCTTCTGGCTAGGTCCGTGGCGTTGTACATCCCGTAAAGCTCGCTGTTGAATCTTTTTCTCCATTCTCCATTAATGCATAAATAACCCGAAGAACTTTCCTCCCAAAACAACATAAGGCACTTTAAACTGATTTCGTCAGTGTCCATGCTTCTGCAAAACACAGCAGGATTGGGATGAACAGGATCTTGTACTGTCTTACCTTAGTGGTTAAAGAGAGGGCGTTATCCCTCAATTGCTTTCTTAGCCCAAAGAAAAAGTGATAAGAAAGAGTTATTCTTCGTCAGATCTGGGCGCTGCTGGCGCTGGTGTTATTGCTCGTAATAATAGCGGAGCCTTGGTAGACAAACTGCTCTACTACGTCGAAGTTATATGAGTCTATTGTGACTTTCTATCGCTTCTGTCTCAATTCTCACAAAGGTTCAATTGACATCACGCTCTGTTCTTCCCATTATATTAATATTATCGGCGTACACGAGAAGTTAAACAGATTTTTATAAGATAGTGTCTCTGGTGTTGACGCTGGAGTTTTGCACTATCTTCTCAAGAACGATGTTAAGGAAATCGCACGACAGTGCATCGCCTGTTCTGAATCCTTTTTTGACATCGAAAGATACCGTTAGCTTGTTGCCAACTTTGATGGCACAGCGTGAGTTCTCCATCGTTATTTTGCACAAGCGAACGAGCTTGGCAGAGATGCCTAAACCATACATAGCTTTATACAGTTCGTCTCTGTATATGCTGTCATACTTACTTACTTACTTATCCGGCTCACAATCCATGAAGGATCTCAGCCTGAGATACTGCAGCCTTCCATCGTGAACGATCCCTCGCATGCACTCTCCAGTCGCCGAAACCAAGCGCTCTGGCATCCGCAGTAACTTGGTCCTTGTACCGTAGGTTCGGTCTTCCTTGTCGTCTCGAACCTGGGGGCTGGGATGAGTAGACTTTCTTGGCTGGAGCTTTGTCGTCCATTCGCTCGATGTGGCCGACCCAATGTAGTCGTCATTTCTTGGCTTTCTGGACTACATCCACATTTTGGTACAGCTCGTACAGTTCTTGGTTGTACCTTCTTCTCTATTCGCCATCGTCGCATACGGGACCGAAAATCCGTCGAAGAATTTTTCTTTCGAAAGTGCCCAGTATCAATTTCCCTTTTTTACTTATCGTCCAGCACTCGGCGCCGCCGCCGTAGAGTAGGACTGGTAAAATCAAATTTTTGTATAGCAGACACTTTGTCTTTCGAGTGAGCAGTTTTGAACCCAGTTGTTTGGCCAAACCGAAGCAGCAGCGGTTCGCTTGGGTAATTCTTCTTCGGATCTCCACGGTGTCGTTTGTGGGATTGATGTTTGTTCCATAATAGGTGAACTCCTTAACTACCTCGAAATAGCTGCTACCAACAGTGACGGTTTTGTCCTAGGCGGTGGACAGATGTTGCTTTGTTTGTTGATAGCATGTACTTTGTTTTGTCCTCATATACTTCAAGACCAACGAGTTTCGCCTGTTCTTCAATCGCTGTGAAGGCCTCAAGCACAGCTCTCTTGGATCGACCGATGATGTCTATGTCGTCCGCATAGCTAAGGAGCTGGGTGGATTTGTTGACGATAGTCTTTTCCGTGCTCACACCTATCTTGCACACTATCTGCTATAGGTCTATATTAAAATAATGGCATGACAGCGCATCTCCTTGTATTAAACCTGCGCATGTTTGAAATAACTCGGATGAGCTGTTACCCATTTGCACACTGCACTGCGTTTTGTTTAACGTCATGCGGCACAGCTGGATCAGTTTGTTCGGGATCCCGAATTCAGACATCGCCATCGCCATCATAAGCTCTTGGCGGTGGATGCTATCATAAGTAGCTTTAAAGTCGATGAAAAGATGATGGGTTTCGACTTGAAACTCGTTGGTCTTTTCCAGGATCTGCCTCAGTGTGAATATTTGGTCTATTGTTGTTCTGCCTGGCCTAAAGCCACACTACGTACCAGTGCCGATTATTTTGTTGCAGAAAGGTTTAAGACGCTCACACAGTACGTTGGATAGGATTTTGTATGCAACATTCAGCAGGGATATGCCACATCGGATCGCCTTTTTTGTAGATGGGGCATATGGAGCTTATCGACCAGTCAGTGGGCATGCATTCTTCCTCCCACACTTTGGTGATGACCTGGTGCATGCGGTTCATCCAAACACCTCCTCCATATTTAAAGAGTTCCGTATGCCATCCGACCCGGCGGACTTGTTATTTTTAAGCTTTTGGATGGCTCTTTCTACCTCTTCTGTGCTGGAGGCTGGGACTGGGTCTTCATTGACTGGTCTTGCTTCTCTTTCGTCATTAGCAGCTGTTGGAAGTACTGCTTGAAAACATCCACAATTCCCTGTGCTTCTGTGACTAGGTTTCCTTCACTGGTTCGAAGAGCCTGATGTGTCCCGGTTCTGAAACCAGAAGCTTATTGCTTCGACCTTTTAAAAAAAACCCCGGGTGTTGTTTTTGGCCCGAGACTCTTCTAGATCTTTGAGCTGAGAAACTGGGGATGCTCTTTTCTTACTTCGCAGGGTCTTTTTCTCATTTCTCTGCTGCTCTTGTTTTCCGTTGCAGCTGTATATGCTCTCATACGCTGCCTTAATATCGATGAATAGGTGGTGGGTATCCATTTTTAGCATAGTGAAAATTTCGTCAATGGTTGACTTTCCTGGTCTGAAGCCACATTGATTAGGACCAATCAGATTATTGACGAAAGGCTTCAGACGTTCACATATTATGGTAGAGACGATCCTAAAAGCGATGTTAAGGAGACTGATTCCTCATTTGTTTGTGCAGTTGAGAGAATCTCCCTTCTTCAGGATCGGACATACAATGCTGAGGTTCCATTCATCGGGCATGCATTCTTCCGACCATATCTTACAGATGATTATGTGCATTCTACTTTCTCGTTGCCTCCTGGTTTCAACAGCTCGACAGACCATCTGATCCAGGGGCTTTGTTGAATTTCAGCCGTGATATTGCGGTTTTCACTTCGTCTTGATCGGGTCTGCGGAATTGTTGGCTATAATCGTGTCCAATGAATTGCTACTGCCTGACAGCGGGATTCTGTTCGCCGTTATACAGTTTTCAAAAGTAAGTGGTGTTTCCAAATCATCACCACACCATCGACTGGGATTCTACTATAATGTTCCCTTGCTCATCTCTGCAGGCATCGGTTTCTGTCAAAATCGCACACCGTGTTGTGTAATAGGACTGGATCGCGGTTGATACAAAGATGAAAACAAAAACCTTATCGCCAGACTGACAATGATGAATTGATGATGAATCGCCGGATAGAGAGTTCAGTCGAAATATGACGTCATCGCATTCCACGAAGCCCTACGTCGATGAACCCGAAAATAACTATCTATTCTTCAGACTTGTTAAAGAAGTATCCAACGCATTCCAACGATCGTCTAAATCAGCCATACTCAACCTTTTTTTTTAATGGGCCACACTGATAATTTTGTAACACTACCCCGGGCCACAAGAAATTGTTTGTATCGTAAATATAATAATACTCATTTTAATGTGTAGTAGTAGTAGTAGAAATGGCGGCAACGAGCAGTCTAGCTCGGTGACCCAATTAGCGCTGGATTGCGCCGTTTTGATACCATAAAAACTCGCTTGACCTATAAAATTAAAAGAGGGATTATATGTAATTCTGAGTTTTTGTTTTGAGTTCGCTAGCTGGCGATCTCAAGTTTGAAGAGGAACTGAAACAATTAGTTAAAAAAACGCCTCAAATCCACTTTGTTGCGCTTAGAAAGGAGATCCGGCAGACAGCTATCATGCCATGCTTGTAATTTTTATTTCAATGAATTGTTGAATAAAAAAAAATCTAATCTAATCCTAATCTAAAGAGATCAAATCTTTCATCTTCTGTTCGGAAAGCTCATTAAGGTCATTGAAGAAGGACTTTCCCAATGATTTGGCTCTCGTTTTGGCTAGGGCAGGACACTTACACAAGAAGTGGAGAACAGTTTAATTTTTTCGCTGGCCCCACAACTACGACAGAAAGTATTGTGAGGAATGCCCAGCTAAGATACGTGTTCTCCAACAGGCCAGTGTCCGGTGCATGTTGCAACGACCCTGGCTATGTCTTGCCTGGGTCTGCTAATAAGGTTATTAGTGCAGGTTTTATTGTAGGTGAGCCATATCCTTCTAGATATGATACAGTTGGTTAGGCTACTCTACCTGTGGTTTGATTCAGCGAGAAAAATTGAGAAGATCTTGCCCTTAATAGCACCAAGAGGAATGTTGACTCTTTCCGCGAGTGAGCTATGAAGGGCTGATCCTTGCCTTGCCAGCTCATCAGCCCGTTCATTGCCCTCAAAGCCACTATGACCCGGAATCCGGACAAGAGTGATCCTGAGTCCAATGTTCATGCCCGCTAGCTCACTTCGGCAATGTTGAACTAATTTGGAGGATAATGTGAATAGACGCCGGACTGTCTGAAAAGATAGCTGTATAGCGGTTTTGATTTGGATCTAGTTTTAGTAATTTGCATGCTTTTGTAATCGCGAGTAGTTCAGACTGAAAGAAACTAGCAAAGTCAGGAAGCCGAAAAGACCTGGAGATTTTTAAACACTCAGAGAAAATTCGTGCACTAACCCCACACTCCATTTTTGAGCCGTCAGAGAAAATATTTGTATCGAAGCCTCTCGTCCCCACTATTTTCGAGATGGAATAATAACTAATAATAAATCCGCACTGAGGTCTACAGTAGGAGTGCAGTAGTCGGTTTTAGTTGAAAAGATGTCCATTCAAAATGTGAATAAAATGATTCCAATTCAATTTCACAATGACAAGAAAAGTAAGGAATACTCAGCGACATTTGTTTTTCATTTAGTTGTTCAAACCTTTCCTGCCGTAGAAAGGAGCGACATCTAGAACAATTTTCTGAAGACACACGATGTCTACTTTTCCACTGCTGTACGTTCTAGTGTTGCTTCCATTTTGAAAACTCAAAAGGATATATTTTTCTCACGTTTTTCTGCAGTCACTCGATATTTTAAGAATTTATTAAACCACGCCGCGGGCCAACTTTTATAAGCTCGCGGGCCGCAGGTTGAGTATAGATGGTCTAAATCAACAAAAAATAAGTAGTGAGACTTATCTCACCGAAACACGTGACTCTCAAAAGAAAGCAAATAGTTCCTTTATTTGAATGGGATTACTCTTTCGAGATATTTATTAATGAAATAAAAATTTTAAGTTCAACAAAACCAAGTGTCACCATTTTCCCACAAAATATAAATTTAAAAAACAAAAAGAACGCGTTAAAGAATTGTGCAGTCAATTCTGTTGTAACATCATGAACAAGAGAACGTATATGCTCTTTTTAACAAATGAATCCTCATTTGAATGTTAATCCTTGTACAAAATGAAATCCCGGAACCCAGCTCAGCTCACACACGACAAACGACATGGCGATGTAATTATTCATAAAACAAGACATGATGTTCCTTTGAATGCATAAATTTAAGGCATTTTGTCGACGGAACAAGAAGCCCGCAAAGACGAGGAGATCAACTGTGAAATTGGTTTTGTGGACTGGGTTCTTCATCTTTTTTTTTGCACTCCCCTCCAACAACAACAAAACAAAGAGGAAGACATATCTGAAATAAACATATGACGACGACGAGTACTTTACCTTCATTGAATGAGGAAAACAAACTGCTTCATAACATGAGGAGCATAATTAAGTGAATAAGTCATGCGAATCAACAAAACCAAGGAAGGAGAAAAAATATGGAAAACCTCAACCTCAGCAAGAGGGCGCTAGAGACATAATAAGCCGAGCTGAGAGTTTACATTGTAAAGGGAATTATCTTATGCTCTTGAGCATATTTCATTTTTTTCTCTGCATCTTTATTTCATGTCCTTAGAAATGTATATTCTCATAATGCTGTTTGAGTGCACTTTGTTAGTCATAATTGAATTATACCAACAGTGTAGTGCCATTTCCTGTAATTTAATTTCGTAATTTAATTTGGATTCGATGCTGTATGGTTTTGGTTTGGAAGGAACTATGATTCATTAGATGCTACAAAGTCAATGTTTTTTGTTTTGCTCTTGAAATTCAATACGCTGACTAATGATTGAAACTCTGAAACTGATAATTACCAGCTGACATGGGTCAATTTAATGCTCTTCTTTTCTTGACTGCATTCTATGTGCCCTTATGCAGTCTTATATACCAATCTGTATGTGTTGTATAATTTTGTGTAAGTCGCAGTTTTTCTGCAAAACCGTCATTTAAAACAAAAATTTCTGTTTTTATAATAGGTGCGCACTCAAGTTGTTTTTAGTATACAATACTTTTTGAATGCCAAGAGCACAGTGCGAGCATCAGGAAATGAAAAGAGGGTTTAAGAGATGTTGTAGGTGTGCATTAGTCTAGAATTTTTGAATATTGCAATAACTGGGAAAGACAGAGTGTAGTTATGTGTTCCACATTCACGTTGTACAGCTGAAAAACGAACCTCAGTAGTACTACCGAAATTAGGCTCGAGGGTAAACTGTTGGGAATTCCTTGAAACGCCTGTATTATGGGTGAATTGTTCAAGGGTAAAAATGGACTAGAGCCCTGGCCGTTGAAGTAACTACAAAACAGAGAGAACACACTAGACGTTACACCGGTGTTTCAAAGTTGTATCTGGAGAACCAGCGCAGAGGTGTGAGTTGAACTCAAGATTTGCACGGAGATAAGTTATATAGGGCGACAAATGTTGATTGATTGACATCACAATGCTTCGCACATAAATTCAATGAACTAAAGACACATAGAGCACTAGCGACTGAGACCATCGAATGAAACAGAACAAGACATTAATACAACGGAGAGAGATAAGATGTACACATAGAAAGAAAGCACAAATAACAGAAACCTACGTGGCACAGAGGAGGACACATGGATTCAGATTGCCTCATATTATCGCACAGGTGGCCTCGGATAAGTTGGCGATATTTGTAGAAAAAGAATGCTTAGCGCTGAATCTAAGGCTTAAGCCCAAAGTGTTTGGCTTAACAATCAAAATGTTGATCCTTTGAGCCATGGCCACCTGCAGGGCGACCATCTGCACTATCTCCAAAATACCAATCCAAACATCTTGCTGCATTTTTTGTGACGTCGCATGTGATCGTTTTGAGAACTTCTTCTTCGACAACGGACTAAGAATTGAGAGTTTGTACCTGGAATGTAAGAACACTCCACACTCAACTTGCAAATCAAAAAATTGAATCTGTCCTCATGCAGAATAAGGTAGACATTACAGTGATCCAGGAAATTTGATGGATAGGAGCAGTGACAACGAAAAGACAAAATTGCGACATTCATTACAGCTCTCATCGAAGAATGCACATATTTGGATGAGGACTCGTCGTCAGAAATGGGCTAATGTCAAAAGTCATGGATTTGAAGCCAATCCAATCCACATCAAGGCCACACTACTAAACATCAGTATATATGTTGATGCTGAGGAGTCTAGCTAGGGTGATTTTGAAGTAAAAATCGTACTGGGAGACTTTAATGCAAAAATCGGAAAGGAAAACATCTTTGGCGGGTTATTTGGAAAGCTCAGCCTCCACGAAGTTAGACCAGATAACGGCTCCCGACTAATCGACTTTGCTGCAGATCATAATACGGTGGTACGAATCCAAGACGGAAGATCTAAACACTAAGCTGGTGATCTCCGGATGGTCGAACCGCCAAACAAATCGACCTAATCGACTAAAGACACGCATCCGACATTATAAACATGCGCTCTTTCCAAGGAGCAAATGTCGACCACTTTCTAGTGTTGGCTAAGTTTAGAGCTCGACTATCAAATGACAAGAAAACACGTGCAGCCCAAAGAAAGAAGTTAAACATCGGTTGCCTAAGCACCCCGGAGAATTCCAGCGACTACAGTGAGCGCCGGAGTGAGCTACTCTCCGCCGTCCGCGTCCTCCCAAGTACCACAGATATCAACACCTTATAGAACCAATATCGCAAAATAAGTAAAAACGAAGCCGAGACCACCATAGTTTACCAACCACCTCCGAAAAAAGGACCCGTGGTATGATGTGATGATGAATGCGCGTTATTAAAAAAAGAGACGGAAAATGCACGTTTGGAGATGGTGCAACGGAAAACAAGAGCAGCAAGACAAGACAATAACGAACGAAAAGGAGAAATGAGGAAAAAACTCGTCGAAATAAAAAGAGCATCGCAGTTTCTCAGCTCATAGATCTCGAAGAATCACGTGCCAAGAAGAACTCCCGACGTTTCATTAAAAAGTAATTAGCATCTGGTTCCAGAACCAGGTAACAGGCTCGTCGAAACAATGAAGGAAACCTAGTCACCGTAGCACAGAAAATTGTAGATGTTTTCAAGCAGCACTTCCAGCAGCTGCGAAATGCGCATAATGTCGAGCGAGTGATTGACGAAAGAGAAGCGAGACAAGTCAATGAAGACCCAGTCCCAGCCCCCAGCACAGAAGGAGTGGAAAGAGCCATCCAAACGCAAAAATATAACACGTCCGCTGGGTTGGATGGCATACCTGCGGAACTCTTTAAATATGGAGGAGGTGTTTTGATGAACCCCATGCACCAGGTCATCAACAAGAATGCATGCCCACTGACTGGTCGATTAGCTCCATATGCCCCATCTACAATCCTGCTTAATGTTGCATACAAAATCCTATCCAACGTTCTGTGTGAGCGTCTTACTGCAACAAAATAATCGGCATGTACCAGTGTGGCTTAAGGCCAGGCAGAACAACGATAGAACAAATATTCACACTGAGGCAAATCTTGGAAAAGACTAACAAATTTCAAGTCGAAACCCACCATCTTTTTATTGACTTCAAAGCTGCTTATGATAGCATCCACCGCCAAGAGCTTATGAAGGCGATGTCTGAATTCGGGATCCCAAACAAACTGATCCAGCTGTGCCGCATGTTGCTAAACTAAACAATACGCGATGCAGTGTGCAAATGAGTAACAGCTCATCCGAGTTGTTTCAAACATGCCAAGGGAGGAGATGCGCTGTCATGCGATTATTTCAACATAGTACTGGAGCAGATAGTGCGCAAGCCAGGAATGAGCACGGAAAACACTTTCTTCAACAAATCCACCCAGCTCTTGGGCTTTGCGGACGACATAGACATCATTGGTTGATCCAAGAAAGCTGTGCTTGAATGAGGACAAAACAAAGTACATGCTATCAACAAACAAAGCAACATCTGTCCACCACCTAGGACAAAACGTTACTGTTGGTAGCAGCAATTTCGAGGTAGTTAAGGAGTTCACCTACCTTGGAACAAACATCATCCCCACAAACCACACCTTAATGGAGATCCGGCGAAGAACTCCCCTGGCCAATCGCTGCTACTTCGGTTTGGCAGAAGAACTGGGTTCAAAACTCCTCACTCGAAAGACAGAGTGCCTCCTCTATACAAAACTTTGATTTTACCTGTCCTGCTCTACGGCGCGGCGCGCGCCGAGTGTAAAAAAGGGGAATTGATACTGTTAACTTTCTAAAGAAAAATTCTTCGAGAGAAGAAGGTTCAACCGAGAACTATATGAGCTGTACCAAGATGTGGATGTAGTCCATAAAGCCAAGAAAAGACAGTCGTCGGCCACATCGAGCGAATGGACGGCAACGCTCCATCCAAGAAAGTCTACTCATCGCAGCCCCCAGGTTCGATACGACAAGGAAAACCGAACCTGCGGTATAAGGACCATGTGACTGCTCATGCCAGAGCGCTTGGTTTTGGTGACTGGAGGGTGCATGCGAGGGACCGGTCCCGATGGAAGGCTGCTGTTTCTCAGGCTGGGATCCTACACGGATTGGGATCCGGTTAAGTAAGAAAATCTCGCTCGACAACAGGTCTTATCAAGTGATATTCAGGCATTTTGTCGCTAAAGCATTTTTTCATTTTTTTTCTTATTCAGGAGGTCGTCAGGGAAGCCATCTATGGCCTCTTCTTTAAATTATGCTATAGACAATGCTGCGTAGTGTGAACGTTAAAGCGAATTGTTATGTTAGCGGATGATATGATATGCCTTACATGCATCGATCCTATCAAACCGTTTATCAACCATATCAGAATGAAACATTATCACAAAGTCAAAGTCATAACGACATCAAGTTATAACAAGAGAAACAGATGCACTATTTGCCTCTGTTTCTCTCAAACAATCTAATCTTGTTTTTGCTCTAGATGCTTCATGAGCTCCGCGAATGCAAATCACTCAGTGACAATATAAAATGTTTTGAAAAACAATTTGCTTGTGATAGAAGTGTTTCATTGATTGGCTTCCAATCGTATTAAGCTCCTTAAGCTATTGAGTATTGCTAGAAACGCTTGAATTTTTAGGGTAGACACAACCACTAATCCGCATCGTTTCACGGTCGGCAAAGTAGTTGCTGCATATGGCCTTTTCGAAGTGTCAAAAAAACAATGGATCTCGTTCGCCTTGTTAGACTTTTCGATTTTGATTTATCTTGAAATATTAAGTAGATCCCTTCTTTCTTCCTTTAGCACGTTCCTACTATTTTTTCATCCCCGTCATAGCAAAGTTTCCACAATGATTCAACATGAATTTAGGCTTTATGGTTTACGGATATTTTTATAAATTTATTTTGGCTAGAACACAACCGTATAAGCTTATATTTATCCATAAGTTCAATTACAAAATCATTCGTTTGCTTAAAACTGTTCTATTACTGAATTGGGTCACTATGGCGTATACGTATCATTTGTTTTTCAAATTTTCCTTATACCGTGCATACGAACAGTTGAACCTCTTTTTCTTTATTGATATCCATTAATTTAAACTTTAAAAGTTCAAAAGTAAGTCAATTTTATTCTTGAGAGAAACCAATATTTACTTCTTCCCTGCCTACAAAGTCAATGAATTATCAAATGTAAACATAATTTTATCCTTCAGCCATCCAGAGCGGCAGCCGCGGAGCGGTAGCAAGCCAACATTAAATTACCATCAGTCATGATCAGAAACGCGTACTCCTCACCCCGACTATACACGAAACCGAAAAAAAAACAAAATCCCTCCGAGTGTCCCCTGAAATTTATAAAACATAAAAAATGTAAGAAAATACACAACAATCAATATTCCATGATTTCTTGGTTTTAAAAGAAAATATGGAAATGTGTTTCTGCCCCTCTCGTTTCAGCCCAGTTTCGAACGAACAAATATTTTATCGGATTTGAATGAAATAAAAAACACGGCAAAAGCCATAATGTGTGTGCATAACCAAATTACAAAAACAAGCTAACATTCAACTTGGGTCGAAGACGATACGTCGTCGTCGTCCTCGACAGCGGCGACACCGGTTGTCTTCGTTTCGTAGTCATTTCGACCAAATTTAGACTTTGGATAGGTTAATGTTGAAGGACTCACGTAGGCATCGTTTACATTCGTTGTCGCTGTTGCTATTGAGAAGGATGCTAGGATAATAAATGAAATTGCGGTCCTGTAGCTGAGTTGAATTCGAAAATAAATGCCTCTCTTATATCTAAGATTCGATAAGTTGTGTGTGGGTATATGGCATTTTATGTGAATGTGGATGGGATCTAATTTGAGGCTTTTGAACACAAGAATTCACTTTGGGCATTCAATTTGAAACAATTTTCACAAAATGTCCCAAGTACTTGTACATCACATAAGTATACAGATTATCGTTTGATATATTTAATAACCATACGAATAATATGCTAATGCATAGAGGATTGGTTCCACATCAATGTCTGGAATTTTTTTTAATTTTTTTTTTTTTTTTAACTACAAGAACAAGTTTTGAACGACCTTAAATTGAAGTTGAATCGAATTTTGCAACATTTAAATTGAATTTTTCGTCAAGAACAATTCAGTAGCAGAACATATTTCTTACGAAGGGTAGATACAGTGCATTCAAGAGGAAACAAGCGTCCAAAGCAACCTCTGTCTATCAATTCCTACTCTATACCTCCCCGCGGTGAACATCGGGTGCCTAGTACCTCAACCATAGATAGTTGGAAGGTGTTGGCGTTAGCAAAGAGAAAGAGAGAGAGAGGGAAGGGGTATGCATCCACTCCCTAGTGGATGCATCCTTTTCAAAAGGCGGCAGAGGAAGATCTCCCAAGATGAAATCAATGGTGGAGTCCACAGTTCCAGTCAGGATGGACTACTTGGTGAACACCTTTTAGGGCTACTATGACATATAGTTTGGTATTAACCTTTTCTCCAAAAATGAAAGAAGTTTTTCATTAGCTATTTTATAATGCTTTATTAATTTTTAACGATAGACAATTAGTCGACTAAGCTCAAGACTAGACTGAGGACTTAAACTACATAAATCGTTCTCGATCAACAAACATCGAATTCGAATCTAACATACATACTAACTTATCTCTCTTTGGTATTGTCTTCTCGAAAAGACAGTGCCAAAGAGATGATCTTAATAATTATAATTATCGTATGCGCAGCATACGAGAAGAAGTAATGTGAGATGGAAAGACCAAAATACTTGAAGAGGTTTCTTGATCAAAAACAATAAGAAGAAACATAGTAATTACATTACGTTACACCTCCCCCCTTTAAGTATTTTTGGTCCCCAAAAATCTTAACAATATTTATTTAACATTTAATATTTAACAATTTTTAACAATAATGATTCAACAAAGGAATTTAAAAGAATATCATAAAGCAAAATTAAATAAGAATTTTATTATTTTAACAAAAAATTATTTTAATCAATTGGTTTGTTTGTTTTTCTTCTTTTTTTTCGTATGCATTATTACATTGAATGATTTGTTCTTTTAAGGTACATAAGTATTTATTTAACATTTTTGTTGTTTTTGTTTTTTCAAGTACAATAGTATATTACTTTTTGTTTAATGCATTTGGGTACACTGTATTTGTTTTTATATTATCATTTTCTTATATTTGAATATTTTTAATGGCCTTATATTATTTAGTCAATACGAACCTCAAACTCTTGATAATACTTTAATTTTTTTGAATGTTTTTCCACCTTAAGAGGATTACCGAAATACATCTCAAATGAAACATTGTAAGCCGACCTTAATGAAATTCAGCGAACTGCGAGCCTTATAAATGAAAATGACATTCCACCCTGAATGCACTCTGCAAATTGTCAAATTCTAGCAGTTCAATTGTCATCCATTCTTGCAGTTAACAACTGTAACTCTATACTTTTACGAATCGGAAAAGAAACATAATTTAAATTAAATTTCAAAGCAATAAATAAAGAGCCGTTTGGAAAGAAAATCTTGTTATTATTAAAGATTATCAGTTTTGTGTTTTGTTTGAACAATCATTAAGATTAATTATGCGGAGAAAAACAGAATCGAGAAGTGTGAACAAAACAAAAATATATCGAGGGATCGCCTGAAGCCCTATACAACTGTTTATTGTGGTATGCATTTTGAATTTACGTTTTTTGATACTTATATTTTCGTTTAAATTGTTTTCTGTGGTATCTTATATCGCGTTTTGTTGATTTATCAAGAACATATTGGCCGTCTTGTTGAATATTTTGCAGTTTCTTATATTTTGGCTTATTTTTGAAAACTGTTCTATTTTGAACAATATCGAGGCATTGGTTTGTAGGTTGGTTTAATTTTTGGTTTGCTTTAAGAATTCTGGATTCCTTTTCACCCTGATATTGCTTTGCAAATTGCAAGACGTTCAATGTCTTCCTTGGACATATTTTTTGAAAGAAAATCCATTGGCCTAAGCTTTGTCGTCGAATGGATTGTGTTGTTGTATATTGAAACAATTTTAAAAAAAATTTCGCTTAACTCCGATGTATCTTTTGCCACATTCATAACTCTAAGATGCTCATTCAGTGTTCCATGCAACCTTTCGACATCTGAATTGCCAGTTTTCAAAGATGCTGTAGTTTTATGAAAACTTATATTTTGTTCCTTCAAAAACTGTTCAACAGCTGAGTGGATGATGCAACTATCACCATCGGAAACAATTTTCCCTGGCTTTCCAAGGAATTGAATTCTTTCTTTGATTGCCTTCAGAATGGCGATCCAGTTTCTGTCAGACATGGGTTGAACAGTGGCATACTTCGAAAACTTATCTATGGTTGTGAGATACATTTTTCCTCGCTCAGGAAACCAAATGTCCATGTGAATTATTTCATTAAAACTGTAGGCTGTTTCGGTCAACTGCATGGGTATTTTAAGGGGTTGCCGGTCGTGTTTGGCAAGGTTACATATTTCACAGTTATTAACAAATTTCTGAATTTCTATGTGCAGTTTGGGAAAAAAATAAATTTCTTTCAACTCCATGAACATTTCGTTTATACCTCGATGATTTTTGTTAAAATGTTCGTTTTCAATAATCCTTATAATTTCGTTTTTATCTACGATGTCTTTCAACCTTTTATAAGATTTTAAGATCTTAAGATTCTTATTCATTGAAAAATATTTTACGTATAGATTTTGAAATTCTATGAACAGTGACAAATCATCACAATAAATACAAACCAGACCCTTTGAAATTAAAAGTCTTTTCATAATTTCTAACAAGTCGCTACTTCCTTGCTTTATTTGCACTATGTTATGAATTTTCTTATGCACAATTCTTATCGATATTTTTTCAGTTGAACCATAAAATAGGTAAATTTGGTTTTTGAAAAGATTTATTGGTTTATCTGTTATGTAAATGTAAAGAGTTTCATCTTCAATTGCGCTATGAATAGTGGCATTGGTTGACTTAACATCCTCGTTATGACAACTCACCATCAATGAATTTGTTGGTATGACTTTTTCATCGTCACAATTGGCGTTTGAAATTAATTCGTTATTGAAAAGATCTACTAAATTTATCTCTAGATTATCATCGTTGTTGTTCAATATTGCTGTTTTGTCGGTGTATCTACTGAGCCCATCTGCCACACAGTTTTGCTTGTCGATTTCAAAATCGTATTCGGTGAGCATGATTTTCCATCTTTGGAGCTTCATGTTCGGCTCTTTGATAGTATCGAGCCATACAAGTGGCTTGTGATCTGTTTGGACCACAACTCGTCTGCCGTACAAATAGGTCCTAAAATATTTTACAGCCCAAACTACAGCAAGTAGTTCTTTTTCGATTGTCGAATATCTTAATTCGTGTTCATTCAGAGTTCTTGAGGCAAAACAAATAGGGTGATTGTCTTGACTAAGAACAGCACCTAATGCGTAGCTGGATGCATCTGTCGTAAGAACAAATTTCTTATTAAAATCGGGACTTCGCAATATTGGGTCAGAAATGAGAAGCTTTTTAAGGGTTTCGAATGAATTAATGTATGTCTGAAGTGTTTAACTTTTGAGACTTTTTTAAATATTTTATCATGGGATATGCGACTTTCGCATAGTCCTTGATGAATTTTCGGTAATACCCTGTAATACCGAGGAATTGTCTTATACCACTTACTGAAGATGGAAGTTTCATTTCTTTTATCGATTTTACCTTATCCTGATTCGGTTTTATACCATTGTTCACAATGACATGACCTAAATAATTCGTCGATGTATTCGCAAAGATACACTTGTTTATTTGAATCTTTAAATTACTTTCCTGGAGCTTTCGAAAGATTTTTTGAAGCGACTGCACATGCTCTTCAAAGCTTGTAGAAAATACAAGAATATCATCTAAGTAGACAACACAAATCTTATTTATGAAGTCTCTTAGGACGTGGTTCATAAGTCTTTGGAATGTCGCTGGAGCATTCTTTAGTCCGAAAGGCATTCTGATGAACTCGTAATGACCACTTTTAGTCGAGAAAGCAGTTTTGGATCTGTCGCGAGGATCAACTTCTATTTGATGAAAACCCTTTACCAGGTCAATTGTAGAGAAATAGTTGCAATTTCCTAATTTGTCAAACAAATCTTCAATGTTGGGCATTGGAAATCTGTTCTCAATGGTTTGGCTGTTGAGCTTTCTGTAATCGATTACAATTCGCCACTGTTTTTGACCATTCCTATCGTCTTTTTTAGGGACTACCCAGATTGGCGAATTGTATGGACTATTGCTCGGGACAATTATTTTCTGCCGCAACATTTCGGAAATTTGCTTATCTACTTCATCGGAATGGATCTCCGGATAACGGTATAATTTACTGTAGATTGGAACATCGTTTTTCGTTATGATTTTGTGTCTTATTTCATTCGTAAATGTAAGATCATCACCTTCCTTATAAATTATAGACTCAAAAGAATTTATTAACTTTTTTAATTTTGAAACATCTCGATTATTTAAATGACTTGAGAAAAGATTATTTGGGTTTTCGGATATAAATGATTCGCTACAGAATACATTCAAAACTTCTTCGTTTTGGTGTACTAGATTTGAATAAATTTCTTCGTCTTCATTGAAGTATATAGGCATAATTGCATTCTCTGTGATAAGAGATCAAGTCTTATAATTGATAATTGTGTTCAAATTAACAAGAATATTGTTGCCGATTAATCCGTCAAATCGTTCGTGAAATGGATACTCTAAAAAGTTGACAAAGTAATTCGATTTGTTGAATTCCTTAAAGAGAGGTATTCTTAGTTAAATTTTTGTACTAACATTGCGACCAAGAACTTTTATGACATGATTTTCAGAAGAAATTTGCCATTTTGGGTTACATAAATTTTCGTTAATTATGCTGTATTCAGCACCGCTGTCAATAATAAATTTTAGGGGTCGGACATCAGTTTTAACGGTTATATAAGGTAGTTGTTTTCGTGGCGGTTTGAAAAATTTTGACATTGACATTGATTAGACTGACCGTTTTGATTTTCACTCTCATTAAGTGCAACATCCATAGGTTCAAAGTAATTACTTTGTCTGTTTCTGTTGTTTGAACTTCGTGATTGAACGCTTCGTGTAAAATTATGATTCCTGTTTGAAATTTGGCTACTTCTGTTACTATTTGGATTTTGTTGAGGTGTGAAGTTATTGTTTTGTCTGAATTGATTACTTCGCGTGTTTGATTGATCTGAAGCATTATTATTTCTCGAGTTCGAATAATTATTACTATAGTTGTTGTTTCTGCTGTTTCTATAAGGTGGAATAAAATTTTCATGTCGAGGGCTAAAACCAAAATTTCGGTTTTCCTGTCTTAAACTTTGAAAATAACCTTGAAATGTATTAGGTCCATATATTTGGTGTTCTAGTTCGAGAATTATGTTAAAAGCTGCATCAAGAATCTTAGGATCGCGGCTTAGAACTATTGATTCTTTGATTAGAGTTTATTAATTCTGTATCATATTGATCTTTAAGTAAAAGGGAGTTGTTAATTCTACTTAATAAGCTATTAATATAGTTATAATAATCTTCTATATTTGTTATAATTTTTGCAGTTCGTATTTTATCGATCAAAGTGTGAACTGACTTCCTTTCCCCAAATGCATTAATCAAAATCTTTCATTCCAATCATTTAATCTGCCATGTTTTTGTAACTCACATTTAGCTTTACCAACAATTTTATCTTGTACATAACCCGAAAGAATTGTAACAGAAACACTATCAAAGGTTGACAAAGTAGGAATTAATGTGTCTATTCTATTAAGGAAATCTAACAGGCAGTTCGAATTGCCATTAAAATCTGGGATTCTAGAAATAAGATCTAAGACTACCTTAAACTTATCTGCTGGGTTCAGTTCATCCATGACGAGTTGGCACCAGGTGTTGTTTTCTTTCACAAATAGTTTTATTTAGAGATGAGTTTTATTTATTTTTGTTCAGGAACTTTCCGATTATTGTCTTATAGTTTGCTAGTATTTGGAGACTTCAATAGATTTTGGAGACTTGTATCAATGGAGTTCGAATTAACTTTGTTTGATGCCGTTCGCTGTTAAGCTTGCTTGTGAAGGTACGCTTGTTTTCGAACAATGATTTCGTTTTACATAAAGCGGCTGGGAGTATGTATAACGGGTTGAGATTAAAGCGTCTTTTGATGACTGTACCTACCAATTGCAGTCCAATTAAAATGCATGTAATGATGAATGTACTTGTTTTTTTTTCTTTTGCTTATTTCTTGCACTTTTGTTTTAACTTTAAGTATCTTTTAAAGATTTTTATTGTTTCTTTGTTTTAGGTATTTTTTTTTTACAAAAACTATAGTTGTAATAGGTCTTTTTTAACACTTTTTCTTCAATGTTTTTTTTCAAAATTTTTTTTTATTTTAGAACTAGAACTAAGTATTTCTTTCAACTTTTATTAACTTTTACATTCAATAGTTTATAACGCGACTTTAACCGACTGCGCCAGTTTGGTATTAACCTTTTCTCCCAAAATGAAAGAAGTTTTTCATTAGCTATTTTATAATGCTTTATTAATATTTAACGATAGACAATTAGTCGACTAAGCTCAAGACTAGACTGAGGACTTAAACTACATAAATCGTTCTCGATCAACAAACATCGAATTCGAATTTAACATACATACTAACTTATCTCTCTTTGGTATTGTCTTCTCGAAAAGACAGTGCCAAAGAGATGATCTTAATAATTATAATTATCGTATGCGCAGCATACGAGAAGAAGTGTTGTGAGATGGAAAGACCAAAATACTTGAAGAGGTTTCTTGATCAAAAACACAGCCCAGGCTTATAAGGAGCGGTTTCACCGGTTCTCTGTCTTTGGAGTTAAACTGAAGACCTGGCCCTCCAGGTTGGGGTGACTGCCGGCCACATAGAGAAGAGATAGTTCCGAAACACCAACAAGCCTCGGATATAGGACGGAATTAATGATGACGACCCACGCAAACGATTTAAGGACAACAAATTTCGGTTTTGCACTTGGAATGTTAGGTCCCTTAACAGACTACGTGCAGCGGAACAAATAGCGGAAGCCCTTGACTTCTACAGGGTGGGGCACGAGAACTTGACGATTTTAAAAAGTAATAAAACCAAAAGTAGTGGACATACAGCTACGAAACTTTTTTTATACTTGTCACACACAATTTAAATTTTCCATTACATGGTTTTAAAGATGATATCGAACAAGTGATGGCCTCCGTTTTCAATACACGATAGCCGATTTTCGAAGCTCTGCTGAACTCTTTCAAGCATATCGATGGGTATGTTCGCTATTGCTTCATGAATGTTGTCCTTCAGATGATTGAGGGTTCGAGGCCGATCAATATAAACGATAGATTTAAGGTAACCCCATAAAAA
Source organism: Sphaerophoria taeniata (assembly GCA_943590905.1). NCBI lineage: Eukaryota > Metazoa > Arthropoda > Insecta > Diptera > Syrphidae > Sphaerophoria > Sphaerophoria taeniata. The sequence goes on along the minus strand of OX016540.1, from coordinate 226,885,923 downwards.
AATCGCGCGCCGTTTTCAATGTTTTCTTCTATTCTGACTCTCCGGCGTGCTGCACGGGATTTCATCACGTTTCCGCTCTCCCTTATTGTTTTTATTCACGAAACAATCGACTGACGGCCAGGAACGTGACCTCCGGGAATGATATTAAAGCGAGTATACTTGAGCTGGGCAAAGAAAAAATATTTGGTGGAATAATCGGACGACAAAGCCTACACGACACCACCTCCGATAACGGCATTAGGCTAATCGACTTAGCTGCGGGGCGAGACGCAATGGAAGCAAGTACGTGATTTTCAAATCTCGATATCCACAAGGGGACATGGAAATCTCCTGTTAAATCAACCGACAACCAGATTGATCACATTGCGATCGACGCATGACACTTCTCTTGCATGCAAGATGTCCGCACATTCCGAGGTGCCAACATCTCAGACTTGTTATAGCCAAGGTATAAAAGCGGATATCACGATCAAGGCCGTGAAAATGCTAAAATAAAATTCGACGTCAAACGGCTACAATCGCAAGAGATTTCTAGATCTTTTTTCGATCGTGTCTCTGAAAACCTCCTTAGAAGTCCTTTGCTGCCAGCACAAAATGTAGAGAACCAGTGGTAACACTGCCAAGCAGCCGCCTCTGAAGTTAGGGTTTACACGGCCACCACAACGAAACTTCTGGTTTGACGATGAATGCCGGCGAGCACATGCAGCTAAACCAGAGGCATACAAAGCGGCACTGCACAAAAGGACTCGAACCGCTAGCAAGCTCTATGAGCAGAAAAGAAGAGAGAAGCACAAAATTTTCAAAAAGAAATAAAGGGAGAATGAGAAGCGCGTGATCGAGAAGATAGAGGGTTGTCACAACAGGAACGAGGTTTGAAAGTCTTACAAAAAGGTAAAACAAACCAACAAGGATCTTACAGCCCGAACCGCCAGCTATACAGAACCATTCAATTTGGGTGGAGCAGACCACCAATTCCACAGACCCGACATTGACGAAGTGAATATAGCTTACTTAAGTCGAAAAAAGACGCCTTAACCGCCGAACTGTACAAATCAACTGGAGATGATTTGGTTAGAAGTATGCACTAGCTCATCTGCGAAATTTGGTCGGAGTAAAGCATGCCCGAGGAATTTAACCTCAGCATCATATGCCCGATCCTCAAGAATGGAGATCAACTGAACTGCACCAACTACAGAGGAATAAGTCTCCTTAACAACGCCTACAAGATATTGTCTGCATGAAGCCTTTCGTCAACAACCTGATAGGTCCTTATCAGTGTGGCCTCAGACCCGGAAAGTCCACCGTCGATCAAATGTTCACTCTATGGCAGATCTTGGAGAAGACCCAGAAACTTCCAATTGATGCCTACTACCTTTTCATCGATTTCAAGGCCGCGTATGATAGCGCAGCGTCTATAGAGACCAACTTTATAGAGCAATGTCTTGTTTTGGCATCCCAGAAAAACTCGTCCGTCTATGTAAGATGACATTGGAAAACTCACGCTGTTCCATCATGGTCGGAAAAACCTAACGGATGCTTTTGCTGTCAATAAAGGTTTAAGACAAGGCGATGCGCAGTGCAATTTCATCAACTTCATTCTTAAAAAGATTGTGCAGAACTCCAACGTCAACACCAGAGGCACAATCTTTCAAAAGTCCGTCCAGCTACTAGTATACGCAGACGACATTGACATAATTGGAAGAACACAGCGTGATGTCAGTGGAGCGTTCGTGAGTCTTGAGATGGAGGTCAGGAAAATGGGTCTAGCGGTTAACGAGGGCAAGACCAAGTTAATGCTGTCACAACAGAGGACAACCAACATCGACGTCTAAGAGCAAACGTCAACATAGACAGATTTAACTTCAAGGTAGTAAAGGACTTTGTCTACCTAGGGTCCGCTATAAACTCAGACAACAAGATCAGCGCTGAAATCAAACGAAGAATTACTCTTTTCAATCGCTGCTCCTTTGGACTTAGAAGGAAATTGAGTTGTAACTTGTAAGGTCCTCTCTCGAGCAACTAAAGTGTCCCTGTACAAAATCCGCATCATGCCGGTCCTAATTATGGTGCAGAGACATAAACCAAGTCAACATCCGATGAAAACGCTTTGGGCTGCTTCGTTAGAAAAATTCTTCGAGCATAAATAGATGGAGAACTGTACGGGCTGTTCAGCGACACTGACCAGAAAAGTTAAGCTCCAACGACTTAGATGGTTGGGTCATGTAGAGCGAATGAAAAATAATGCTCAAGCTCAAAGATTCTTCGAATCCAACCCAGAAAGACGTTGCAGAAGAGGAAGACCGCGACTTAGGTGGAGCACACAAGTGGTAGAGGACCTGACCCAACTTGTCGTTCTTAAGTAGAGATAGGTAGTCTGGACTGTAGCGTCACCATAAGTAAATAAGTAAGTTGAATTTTATTAAAGCCCCACTTGGAGGACAACAGACGACACGTTATTGCTGTTTTACGAATACAAATGTGTGAAAAAATAATCGAAAATTGGACTCAAGGTTTTGGATGGTTTTCCGTACACAAATTTTAGAATTTCACATCATAGTACCTGCATTCGACTCAAGTCAACGGTAGGTTCTTCACTTTTCATTCAAAAACCTGACTGCAAAACAATCATAAGAAACGAACAAAGGATTTGTCAATCCATCAAAATGTCCCTTTTTCGAGCATTTGAAACAAATCATGCGAATGAACTATACAAGTCAGTAAGCAGGTAAGTACTCGAAATAATGAAATTATTCAGCATTCTTATCTCAAGGAATTTTTTTCTCCTTGTGCTAAACAATGCCAAAGCAATGATCCCAATGACGGCACAATTTGAAGGACAAAAAACAAAGTGGAGGAAAATGACAGGAGCTCCATCTTCTTGTACACACACCTGCGTCAAAATACAAAAGCGAAAAAAAAAAAAAAAAAAAAAAAAAAAAACTGACAAAATTCCGAAAAATCGCTGCACACTCGTATTTGGAACTTTTATCCTGTTCTTGAACAATTTCACTTGCAAATCATCTCAAAGGACGTCATCAAACCGAACCAACAACGATTTAATTCGAAAGTTAAATTGTCACCGTTAGACACAAATAAAATTTATTCATCATTGTTTGCGAGTGGGTTGGGTGCGGTTGGTTGGATTTGGACGTGATAGCCGCCATGGCGTCCGGTCGTCCACATTGGCAGCAGGCATGGCTGACAAAGTGATTCAAATAGTTGGGTAAATTTTCGAGTGTGTCCCGCTTTGGTTCTGCATAATCTCGTTAGTCTGGACAAAACTTTTGCTAACAAACTCGAGAATCAAATGGACATAAAAAAAAAATCTGAGCATATTTTCTGGGCTGAATTTGAGTGACAGAGGATGGTCGGTATCTGTATACAGGGCAGCAATGACTGTCACTAAAAGGTAAACAAGACACAAATCGAGAGATGAATCATTTATTCAAGCATAGACGTCGTCGTCATCTCGTCATGGTCGTCGCCAGTTTCAGTATTATTTTTTGAGATGACAGTGACGGATTGGTCAGCAGGTGAACATTGAATGCCCTATGGAATCTAAAAAAAAGTTAATTTGCACGTCTAGCAGAGTTTGCAAAGCCAAATTAATCTGGAAATGTCTCTAAACTTTTGTGAACTTTTTTTTCCAAGGCCCCAATGACACTCTGTCCGACCCTTCTAACCTGGCGGAGGTTTTCGTCGTTCACACAAAATGACAAAAAAAAATCAACATTCAGAGCGACTTTATGAAATGATGGTCTGCTGATGGCTGTTGGGGCTTGATGTTTGTTTCCCAAAACCACACTCAAAAGCAATTTGGTATCACCCTGTTATGAATAATTTAACCAACTGGAAAATTCTGTTTGGCAAACAGTTAGAATAATTGTGGAAATTATTTTCGCTGGCGACACCATCGATCGCAATTGTTTTTTTATAAATTCAGACAAAGTGTTTTTTATCGTTTTCCATGAAGTGGTGAGAGCTGAGACATGAGAAGATTAAATAAGTGCGATAAACAATTGTTTGTATTTAATTTTTTAAGGGAAGCCTTAGTTTTACAAACATATTTGTTTCTTTTAGGGACTCGAGACAGTGACCGTACTTTCTGAACTCTCGTATTTTTCGAAGATTTTAAGTATTAAAACGTTTTTTAGCAAACACTTTTCAGAATTCGTCTTGTAAGATTGTGTAATGCAAAGCTTGCAAATCGACGGCGGCGGCCTAATATGTTCTTAGTCTGAAAAAGTATAACAAACGTTTTGGAGGACGGGATTTTTTTTCAACATAGTCTTCAAACAGTTGACCCACCAACTTCTTAAGACGCCCGAAAAATGCGTGCATTAGATCGCATGATCCTGGAGAGCAATTTACCGGTTCGCAACGCGAAACTATGCCGTTTCTTTTATGAAAATCGACTGTGGCATCACGAGCTGTGTGGCTTATTTTACCGTCTTATTGAGACCAAAGCTCCTGCACATCATGGGAAACCGAAAGGTCTGTTATTATGGCGTGGCGGTGCGGTCACCACTGATTGTAACGTTCTGATCAGAATGGTGATTTTCATAATTAATTAGAACAATATTCATGTAGAAATGCCAAAACAAACCAAATATAAATCACTTGACAGCTGACAAATTGGCAGCCAGTTAAAAAAGTGTTGCCAACTTAAAGTTCTATAGCTTTAAAATTAACACTTTTAAACGATTAAGAACAAACGGTTTTAGTTGTATAACTAAATCTTTGGTTAAGATAAGTAAGCAAGGTTGTCCAATTGTCAAATGAGCGGCTCCAAGGACACATTTTTTTTCATCCACTTTCTCGGTTTATTACAATATCTGTGGAACGATAGGAAATGTTTAAATCTACACTAAGTAGACTTCCTCAACAACTTTTTTACTTAAGTTTGAGCAATCACAATCACTGCGGCGTATACGTAACATGAAAACGATGACAACATTCTACCACATTCTCAAACGTTAAATCTTGTTATGTAGACCTATGCTCTGACAGGTACTAGTATGGTTCCTGGTGGCATGAAAACAGCAGACAATAGCTTTGGTCGATCAGCCGGTACTCGTATTACGCTTGGAGGGCCTCATCCAACAACGTCCTACCAGCTCGGTCGGTTCAGGTCCTCTACCACCTGTGGGCTTCACCTGAGTCGCGTTCTTCCTCTTCTGCAACGTCCTTCCGGGTTGGAGAATTATTTTCTATTCGCTCTACATGACCCAACCATCTAAGTCGTTGGACCTTAACTTTTCTGGCTAGGTCGCTGAACAGCTCGTACAATTCTTGATTGAATCTTCGTCTCCATGCTCCATTTATGCAGACTGGACCAAAAATCACTCGAAGAATTTTTCTCTCGAAGCAGCCCAAAGCGTTTTCATCGAATGTTGTCATGGTCTATGAATCTGCACAATACATTAGGACCGGGATGAGGAGGATTTTGTAGAGTGTCACTTTAATTGCTCGGGAGAGGGCTTAACTACTCAATTTCCTTCTAAGTCCAAAGGAGCAACGATTGAAAAGAGTAATTCTTCGTTTGATTTCAGCGCTGGTGTTTTTGTCTGAGCTTATAGCGAATCCTAGATACCCAAAGTCCTTAACTCAGTTACGTAGATAGGGGGGGATTCATAATTGTTCAACATATCCAGTCATGCCAAATAAGTTAAAGAAACGCATTGTACATTCTATACCTACCGCTTACGGGAAAACACAAAGTCAACTTAATCTGAAAGAAATTATTACTTTATTATTAAATCACCTGATATTTTGAATTTTATTTTTTATATCAGTTTTTAAAAAGTATATTTTTAACGTCTCTCACCAATTGATAATAGGTAAACGTGCAAGAAAAAACAGCTTAAATCCAGCTTTCCACAAAAGCCCACACCGACACAAAAATTTAAAGTTATTTAGATTTCTTCTCACCGTATGTCACATTGTTAATTTGGTGTAAAAAACCGCCCCAAACACGCAACACACTCATCCACACCAACTTCACAGCGGTGAAGTTAACGCGAATCCTAACGGTAACGATAACTCACACTAATTCATTTTAACCAGAAAGCAAACTGCGCTATTACCCATTACATAAAGCATGCCTTATATAGGGTGTCCCAATAAGAGTGCACTTTTTAATTTGGAAATAAAAGCAAGTATTTTATGACAGAGGTGTGATATTTTAATTGTATTGTAAAGAAGACATGTTCCGATTAAGTATGGAATAAAATATCCGGCAAATGACCCCGCGGCTCCGATGACAGGCCATTACTCTTTTCATGAAATTTTCCATGACTTTTGCACAGAGATGTGGCTGTATCTCACCGACAACACGTTGGATTTCCGATTTGAGCTCAGGAATTGTTTCGGGTTTATTCGCATAAAGCCGAGATTTCACAAAACCCCAAAGAAAAAAATCGCACGGCGTTAAATCGCACGATCTTGGTGGCCAGTTCACATCAGAATTTCGTGAAATAATGTGTTCTGAAAATCGTTGCTGCAATAAGTCGATTGTTTCATGCGCAGTATGGCAAGTTGCGCCGTCCTGCTAAATCCACATGTTGTCCAGATTCATGCCGTCCAGTTGAGGCCAAAAGAAGTCCGTTATCACATTCCTGTAACGAATGCCGTTCACACTCACTGTCGAATTGATGTTTTCGGGTTCTCGACAACACTCTCGTTTACAGCAGCAATGTTTTCAAGAGACCGACCAGTACGTTGACGCAAAGGATTCTTATCATCCATAACTGACCCAGTTTCTTCAAATTTTTTGACCACTTTTCGAATGGTTGACATATAAGGTACACTCTCTCGACTGAAAATTTGGTGAAGTTTGCGAAGCGGAACTTCCCCCATTTTTGTAAAGAGTTTTTATCATTATAACATGTTGTTCTTTCAAAAAGCGCTCCATTTTTAGTAATCGGAACAAACAGAGGTGACATCTGCCAAATTTCAGAGTTCCTACTTGCATGACAAAGAAATTATTCAAATTTTAAAAAGTGCGCTCTTATTGGGACACCCTATACAAGCGGCAGATTGACAATCATTCGTCGTAATTTTGCGAGTTATTTGTGCGAGTTATTTGCAGTGACTTTTTCTTAAATTAATTTTTAATAAATAAAAATTTTCGAAAATTTCCTAAAATTAATTTGGGTAAATTTTTGATTTGTTTGAAAACAAAATGTTATTTGGGCAATTTATACGTACTTTCAGAAAAAAAGTACGCTGATCAGGCTTTTGTTTTTCGAAAAAAATCTTATAAGAAAAAAAAAACGATTCTATGAGAGGTACCGTTTTTCGAGGAAGTTAAAAAAAAATATTTTTGAGAAAATTGATACTTTTGGTTTTTGGCCAAACAAAATTGTATGGTGGCTTCCCTAAATTTTGATCTTAAAAAAAAAGACCAACGTGAATTCGCTCAAACCTCTAATTTTCAAGTCAATTGGACCATTAGTTAAGGTTGCATGTGCGTTTACACTTTTACAGAAAGGCAGACAAACATCCAAAACTTTTCATATATTCTATACTAGTACTTGCCCGCGACTTCGTCCGTCTCTCCCTCGTACTCCGGCCAAAGGTGCGTCTTGACTTGTGCATCATGCGCGTGAATTTGGTTGCAAGGTTATTTTAAAATTGTATATTAGTCGATTCTCCCTAAGTCAAAATTCTCCTTAATTCGAAGCCTTTAAATATGGATTATTTTCTATAGTTCGTTTTTGTGTTATTTAACACTCGTAGTCAGGCTGCTTTGGTTTTTTATTTATGTTTGTTTGAACAACGATAGCAACTTAGAGGTGCTTCCACCAATGGCTTTTTCCGTCAATTTCTTTGGCTGGAGTTATAGCTATTTCACGGGTGCCAAGCCGATCATCAGACTCCTTTATTAGTGGTGCTGCCTGGTTTTTATTTTTCATATTAATGAAAAACTTTCTGAGTTTACTTTGGGATTTGAACCTAGGACCAAATCCCAAAGTAAACTCAGAAAGTTTTTCATTAAGATGAAAAATAAAAACCAGGCAGCACCACTAATAAAGGAGTCTGATGATCGGCTTGGCACCCGTGAAATAGCTATAACTCCAGCCAAAAAAATTGACGGAAAAAGCCATTGGTGGAAGCACCTCTAAGTTGCTATCGTTGTTCAAACAAACATGGATTATTTTCCTCGTTTTAGTAAGACTTTTCACTGAAGCTTTGCTCTTATTATTCGCAGCGTAACTCTGTTTAGTTTAAAGCCATCCTCGATAAATGGACTATTCAACACAAAAAGAATTTTTCAATTTGATTTAGCAGTTCCTGAGATCAGCGCTTTCAAACAAACAAAAAATTAATACTTTCTTGCCGTTTTTTCCACATTTTCCACTGATTCTTCGCTCCTATTGGTCGTAGCTTAATGTTATGTAGCCTAAAACCTTCCTCGACTATTGGAAAATGGACTATCAAACTCAATTACAATTCGAACCAGCGGTTTCTGAGATAAGCGCGTTCAAACAAAACAAACAAACTTGTCAGCTTTATATATTAGTAGATGTCGGAAGTAAAAATGAGCAAACTAGATATATCCCCCCCCCATAGCGAAAAGCTATCTACGCCACTGCCTTAACTACCTCGAAGTTGGATCCAAGTTGTCGATGTTGGGTTTTCTTTTTGTTGACAGCATTAACTTGGTCTTGTACTAGACCCATCTTCCTGGCCTCCGTCACAAAGCTCACGAACGCTCCAATGACATCACGCTGTGTTCTTCCAATAATGTTAATGTCGTCTGCAAATCCTAGTGGCTGCTCGGACTTTTGAAAGATTGCGCCTCTGGTGTTGACGTTGGAGTTCTGCAAGAATGATGTTGAAGAAATCGCATGACAGTGCACCGCCTTGTCTAAAACATTTTTTGACATCAAATGCTTCCGTTAGGTTTTTTCTGACTTTGATGGAACAGCGTGAGTTTTCCATTGTCATCGTACACAGATGGACGAGTTTTTCAGGGATGGAAAACAAGACATTGCTCTATATAGTTGGTCTCTATAGACGCTGTCATACGCGGCCTTGAAATCGATGAAAAGGTGGTAGGTATCGATTTGAAGTTCCTGGGACTTCTCCAATCTGCCATAGAGTGAATGTTTGATCAATGATGAACTTTCCGCGTCCGAAGCCACACTGATATGGACCTGTCAGGTTGTTGACGAAAGGCTTCAAACGTTCGCACAGCACGGCAGACAATATCTTGTAGGCGATGTTAAGGGGCATACGATGCTGAGGTTAAATTCCTCGAGCATGGTTTACTCCAACCAAATTTTGCAGATGAGCTGGTGCATACTCCTAACCAAATCATCTCCAGTTGCTTTGTACAGTTCGGCGGCTAAGACGTCTTTTTTCGACTTAAAAGTAAGCTATCTTTACTTCGTCAATGTCGGGTTTATGGAATTGGTGGTCTGCTCCAGCCAAATTGAATGGTTCTGTATAGCTGGCGGAATTGTGTTCGTCATCGCCATTATAAAGCTTGGAAAAGTGGTATTTCTATATCCTCAGCACTGACTGTGGTTCCACTATGATGTTCCCATGATGGTCTCTACAGGCTTCGGTTCGGGGTGTAAGATCCTTGGTGGTTTGTTTTACATTTTTGTAAGACTTTCAAACCTCGTTCCTGTTGTGACAACCCTCTATCTTCTGGATCACGCGCTTCTCATTCTCCCTTTATTTCTTTTTGAGAAGTTTGTGCTCCTCTCTTCTTTTCTGCTCATAGAGCTCGCTAGCAGTTCGAGTCCTTCTTTGCCGCGCCGCTTTGTATGCCTCTTGTTTAGCTGCATGTCCTCGCCGGCTCTCATCGTCAAACCAGGAGTTTCGTTGTGGTGGCCGTGTAAACAATAGCACTTCAGAGGAGGCATCTCTGATGGCTGCTTGGCAGTGTTACCACTGATTTTCTACATTTTGTGGTGGTAGCAAAGGTCTTCTGAGGAGGTTTTTGTAGACACGATCGGAAAAAAGGATCTAGCTTTCTCTTGCGATTGTAGCCGTTTGTTCGGGATCTTGATCGGGATATCCGCATTCGTACCTTGGCTTTAACAAGGTAGTGGTCCGAGTCGATGTTGGCACCTCGGAATGTGCAGATATCTTGCATGCTCGAAAAGTGTCGTATTAATTCCGTCCGCATCTCAGGCTTGTTGGTGTTTCGGAACTATATTTTCTTTATGTGGCCGGGCAGTCACCCCAACCTGGAGGGCCAGGTCTTAGTTTAACTCTAAGACGAAGAGCCGGTCAAACCGCTCCTTATAGACCTGGGCTGCGAATATGTCTTAGTAGCCCAATAAGGTGTTCGCTAAGTAGTTCACCCTGACTGGAACTGAAGACGCCACCATTGATTCCATCTTGGGAGTTCTTCCACTGCCACCTGTTGAAAAGGAGGCATGCCTTAGTGGACGCATACCTTTGAGCATTCATGCCCACAAAAAAGTCAAAATGGTCGCTTCGGTAATAGCTATCCTTGCATTTAATTTATATTTGTTAAGCTAACAATGCTTCTTATATATTCACTTCAAATCCCAAACGTTTGCGTAACGTCACGCTACTTTAACCATTTCTGGCTTACTCATCAAAACTACTCCGTATAAAGTTCTGCTTGCGGACTTCAAGCTGGTTGTTGCCGGTCAATGCGGTGACTTCCTTCCTGCACCCAAATCCTTATTGCGGATTTGCCGAGGAAGTTAATTTAAATCTCTCTCGTTCGCATTCCCGCCTTGTGTGGATTCCCATTCCGTAACACACCTACATGCCATCCTCCATCCCTAGAGCCCAACATTACATTCATTTTCTGTTGTGTCCTTTCGAAATGTGTTTTTTTGTTTGTTTTTGTTTTTTTTTGTTAATTTTTTGGATATGGTTATGTGAGGACATTTTTGTTTGGAACTCAGATTGGGATAAAAAGATGGGGTCCAGTTAAAATGTGAAAATTGTAGACAAGCACCGTTATTCATAAATATTCAAATTAAATTGTTATTTTTACGCTTTCATGAATTCGGCAATTTGAATTTCACATCGTTTGAGTTGTCACCGTCGAAGCCGACGACGACTACGTCTTTGTCCTTGTTGGCCTTCATTGTTGTCGCCCTGCTTTACTGTTTGTTCAATTTAATGCTCGGTTGATAGTTGTTTTTTTTTTACGTTTTACAAAATTATTATTACAAGTTTTTGTTTTGATTTGCCCCTTAAACAAACAAACAAACAAACGAAAAAAACAGTTGATAGTGAAAATAAATGTTAATAAACAAGCAATAGAGAATTTTTGAAGAGGTCCTTATTTCATTTCATATTGTTCAGAGTTGATTATATCAATTTTTGTGATGTGAAAGGACCTATTCAATGTTTTCTAAATTGCGATATTTGCTAAGGATATTCCCATTTCCATGCCAATCTGAAGGACCAAAGGGTATGGTGTTTGTTGTTTGTCGATTGTGCAGCACCAACAACACAACAACTGTCTTCATCGCTCTGAAGAATATTTTTCGGAGAATAGTCTCGACACTGGTTCCCGGATATCGGAGCGATATTGTTCAATCTTTGACTCGAAGAGGAAATTGAAATTATTCTCTGTTTATTGTGTTCTGCTTGTTTTGGAGTTTTGTGATTTTTTTCGTTTGTCTTCTTCTTTGAGTGTAGGGAGACCATGAGACCGAAACAACAACGATGAAGATTTTTAGATCAAACGAAGGACAAGAAACTTGGTTTTGGGCTATCGTATGGCTTAAATCTGTGCGAGTGATTTTAGAATGCGGACGGCAAACAATGGCTGGATTTCAATTTGCTGTTTGAATGAGAGTGTGATCAAAAGGAAAGACCAAGGAATAATTTGAAACTATACACTATGGTGGAAGTAAGTAGATTTGTTCTGTTATTTTATCTAAATAAATTGAATACTCTTGTCGGATTGGGTATTTTAATAAAATTAATAGAGACAGAGAAGCAGTGTGTGAGGAACTGTGAACTCTTGGTCGGAATTCAATGCTATTTAATATGATAATTTGATGCTTCTTAGCACTGGTAAAGCAGAAAAAATTGGGACAATCACTTTTCCTCTGTCACAATTTATGTTAAGTTGTTGAAAAGCTCAGAATCATTGTTGTTATGAGAGTTGATAGTCTTGTTTGGTTAAGGATATGGTTCAACACTAGGTCGTACTGCCATATCTTAAAAACAGTTACTGATTTTTGGTCGGCTTTCTAACAAAGTGGAATAACAATTCGTCGAAGGACTTTTCACTTGAACTTGGCTTAGACTTCAGAGTGTCTTTACCTAAGTACCCAAGTCTCAGATGGTGCAGGGAAATTACTCCACGGGAATCTGCTCCACATGAGAATTTACTCCACTCAAAGTGGGAATTTTCTCCACTTTTTAAAGTGGAATAAATTCCCCCTGCAAGTGGGAAATAACTGCACAATTTTTTTGGTGGAATTATTTCCCAGCATGAAACTGAGCTCTACAGGTTTTTACGAGGAATGTTAGTAATTATAATGCAAATTATTTTTCCGCACAGTTTAACTATGGTGGAACATAAGTGCCGAATTCTATTTTGGGACTACAAACCCACTATGGTGGGTCATTAGTCCTGAAATTAAATTCGGGGTTTCTTCGTGATAAGTTTTAAACATTTTGTAAACCAATAAATTGAGTAGACAGTTTGAACATATTTTCAAGGTTTACATACCACATGCTCTAAGTCTATGTGACGTTAAGGAAACTCTTCCCCATGAAAACGTTTTTCTGAACTTTGGTGTTCGCTGAAAGTAGGGCATTCTACAAGCAATACGGTACTTGAACGCAGCTTCATCTTATTGCATCTTTTTGTTACCTAAAATAACTGAGCTGTTTCTATTACATCAACAGCTCCATTAGAAAGACATTTTTGTATTGATATGATTTTCACTGTTCAGTTTTCTTGCATCATGTGGATGCAGACGTAAGTAGGTACTATTTTTGCAATACTTAACCTTAACTCAGTCTCACATGTTTTAAAATATGATTTCAATAAAGGATTTGGAGCTTGAAACAAAAAATGAAGCAGGTAAAATAATTACAAGCGAGCGAAGCGAGCGGAAATTTTTTTTTTATTTTCACACCCCAAATTCATTCTCTTTTGGGCAAAATTTTTTCCGCTCGTTTCGCTCCCAACCAAACCAAAACGATTTTGAATGTTCCAGATCGTCATAATCTCTAGGATTTGGAGCTTGAAACATAAAATGAAGCAGGTACAATAATTGCAAGCGAGCGAAGCGAGCGTAAAAAATTTTGCCCAAAAGAGAATGAATTTGGGATGTGAAAATAAAAAAATTCGCGCGAATGAAGCAGGTACAATAAATGCAAGCGAGCGAAGCGAGCGTAAAAAATTTTGCCCAAAAGAGAATGAATTTGGGGTGTGAAAATAAAAAAATTCGCGCGATTTTTTTTTATTTTCACACCCCAAATTCATTCTCTTTTGGGCAAATTTTTTTACGCTCGTTTCGCTCCCAACCAAACCAAAACGATTTTGAATGTTCCAGATCGTCATAATCTCTAGAGTCAAGACGAAAGTGAAAAAAGATGTTCAAAATGAATCATTTCAATGCAGCACCTGCTTTCCAGACACAAGCGGTGGTTTCTTTTATAAAGTAAAGAAAACGGCAGCAGTTAGTTTTGAAAAATGAATTGCTCTGTCAATTTTGTCCACAAATATGTAGTAAAAAAAAAAATGGCCCTATCTACTGTTAAGACTTTTATAATAAGAAAAAAATCACATTCTGAAAATTTTTTTAATAAGAAGTGCAATAATATTGTTTCTCACACTTTTTACTTTTAGTGGACTACTTTCTCACACAATTATACAGTTATTTCCCACTCGTAGTGGGAATTTATTCCACTTTAAAAAGTGGAGAAAATTCCCACTTTGAGTGGAGTAAATTCCCATGTGGAGCAGATTCCCGTGGAGTAATTTCCCTGCACCGTCTCAGATCGACCAGAGTTGTTTCCTGTTGTTTTGCATGCTGTTTGTGGAGAGGGGCTGTAGTTTGATAGTGAATTTTAACTTATTTACTGTAAGCTTGCGTAGCATTTCCGAAATGGAGATTTTGTAGTCCTTTGCAAGTGATGTTAATAAACTTTCTGATCCGAAGGCTTCGAAACGAAAAACGTGGCACAAGACGATGTCAGCTTACTTACTTACTTAAGGAAGCGCTACAGTCCGTTTGGACTTGGGCCTCAATCAACAGTCTCCGCCAGCCAGCTCGGCCTTCGCTAGCTGTCTCCAGTTTTGCACTCCAAGTTGATTGAGGTCCTCTTCCACTTGTGTGCGCCACCTGAGTCGCGCTCTTCCTCTCCTTCTACGTCCCTCGGGAATAGTGTCGAAGGCTTTCCGGGCCAGAACATTGGTGTCCATCCGCTCTAAATGACTGAGCCATCTGAGTCCCTGGACCTTGACCCGTCTGGCTAGATCCATGTGGTTCTACAAACCGTAAGGTTCGCTGTTGTATTTTTTTCGCCATTCCCCTTCAATGCGCACGGGGCTTAAGATGATACGAAGAACTTTCCTCTCGAAACAGCCTAAAGCACATTCATCCGATTTTGTCAATGTCCATGCTTATGCACCATACAGCAGGACTGGGATGATGAGGTTGTTGTACTGTTTTACCTTAGTTGCTCAAGAGAGGGCTTTTCCACTCAATTGCTTTCTTAGCCCAAAGAAACAGCGATTAGCAAGAGTAATTCTTCGTCTTACCTCGGCGTTATTGCCCGTGTTAATAGTGGAGCTTAGGTAAACACACTCCTCTACTACCTCGAAGTTGTATACGTCTATTGTGACGTTCTGTCCGAGCCATCGGTGTTGGGTGTCCTTCCTCGAAGACAGCATATACTTCGTTTTGCCCTCATTTAAAAATTTTTGCCGCTTCTGTCTCAATTCTCACAAAGGCTTCATTGACAGCACGCTTTGTTCTTCCCATTATACAGGGTGCGGCAAAAAGATCTGACGGTTTTAAAATGTAAATAACTCAAACGTTTATAGTGATAAAAAGTGTTTTATTGCATATTACAGATTGGTATTTATGAACATTTATAAAAATAACTGAAAAAAGGCGAATTTGCTCCGTTTAAGATTTGAAGATGACGTCTTTCAAATGATGTCCATCTCGGGCCATGCATTCTTCCAATCTTGCACTGAAACTTTCAAACACTTTCCCTAGCATTGCAGGAGACAGGTTGGCTATTTCTTGCTGAACCGGTAGCTCTGAAGTTATTCACCCACAGCAAAATGGTGTTTCGAGTTGGGACTTTACCACGTGGACCCACATTGAATCGTCTACGGAACTGACGCTGAACAGTAACACAGGAATCGCCACTTTTAAAAACGCTTCCACGACAAACGCACGGTGCTCAGCCGTCCACCGCTCCATGGCTACTGAACATGTCCGCACCTAGGCTCTGGAAAGCCGTTATCCCCACCACCCCCCACCACTCACTCGTTCGCCAGCGTGGCAGCGAAAACCGTCAGATCATTTTGCCGCTCCCTGTATTAATATCATCGACATACGCGAGAAGTTGAACAGACTTTTGGAAGATATTGCCTCTGGTGTTCACTGTTGAGTTTTGCACTGTCTTCTCAAGAACGATGTTTTTTTTTATAATCCCACGCCTCTTTCCTCTGAATCCTTTTCCTAATCCTAATTCCTCTGTAGTTGGCGCAGTTTAGAGAATCTCCCTCTTTCAGGATCGGGCAAACAATGCAGAGGTTCCATTCATCGGTTATGCATTCTTCCGACCATATCTTACAGATGTTTTTTTTTGCTCTTATCTGGATCGTCTCCTGCTGCTTTAAACAGCTCGGCAGCTAGACCATCTGCTCCAGCAACTTTGTTGGATTTCCTTTCTTCTTTCCTTTTTGCTTCTTCTAGGTCGGGTTCACGGAATTTTTGACTATAATCGTGTATATTGAAAGACTCCTGTCTGATGGCGGGATTTTGTTCGTCGTCGCCGTTATACAGTCTACAGAAGTTGCCTTTCCAAATCCCCAGCATTGACTGTGATTCTACTATGATGTTCCCTTGTTTATCTCTGCTCGATGACCTTGAGCCAGCTGTTTTACCTTCCAATAAAATATCCGAATCCGAACTTCATTTCTGCTGTTGGCTCTCTCAACAGGCTCGATCTGACGCTTCTCATTCTCCCTGTTTTTTCTCCTGAGAAGAAGGCGGCGTTCCTCTCTCCTCTTTTGTTCATAGAGCTCACGAGCAGCTCTTGTCCTCCTATGCAGCGCCGATTTGTATGCCTCCTGCTTGGTTACATGGGTCTGCCTGCATTCTTCGTTAAACCAGGGGTTTCGTTTTGGTGGCTGTGTGTTTTCTAGCATATTAGAGGTGGCATCTCTAACTGCATTCTGGCAATGTTGCCACTGGTCTTCGATACTTGATGTTGGCGGCATAGGATACTTGATGTTGGCGGCATAGAAGTTACTTGACATCTGTATTCTATGTCAGCTGCATAAGATAAAATTGGGTTGAGTTTTCGGTAATATACACTCACATTCCCCTGCCCGTTAAACACTAGAAGAAAATTTAGCCTTTGAAAATGTGGTACAATGTTTTAAAACTCTAATCGCTTGCATGTTACGTATACGCCACAGTGATTATAATTGGTCAAAATAAAAAACAAAAATGCGCCTATTCATTGCAAATTGATAAACAATAAAAGTCTGCTATGGGAAACCAAAAATCAGTGGAGTTGGTAGCGCAGTGCGTAGTGCATTGGCTTCACAACTAGCAGGTCCTAGGTTCAAATCCCAAAGTGAACTCAAAAAGTTTTTCGATTAATATGGAAAATAACTACGCAGCACCACTAACAAAGGAGTCTGATGATCGGCTTGGCACCCGTGAAATAGCTATAACTCCAGCCAAACAAAGAAATTGACGGAAAAAGCCATTGGTGGAAGCACCTCTAAGTTGCTATCGTTGTTCAAACAACAAAAAACAAAAAAGTTGTTGAAGGATTCAACTATTTCACAAGAATAAAATCGAAATGGTGCAGTATTAACATTCGTTCTGTAGGTTTTAACCTTTCTTATCGTTTCCCTGAGACATAGACCAGAGACCAGATACATACATACTTAACTGACTTATTGTGTGCCCACCAAACTTGTATGGCCTGCCTAAAATGCATGAGGAAAATTATGTCTTTGAAGACGATTATTTGACAATTTGACACCTTTGCTTGCCTATCCTTGTGCTCTCTACAAGACGGCGCAACATGTCACGCAGCTCCTGCAGTAATTGATTTAAGAATGTTGTATCTAATACTGTCCATATAAATAAGTTTTATTTATAGCTCGGATTCGAAACAAAAATGTTAAAATAAAAATAAATAAAATTTAATTCAAAATTCTCAAAATAATTAGGCCCCCGAAGTAAAAACAATTCAATTCTATATTTTGGTTATCTGAATCTGGGACATAAAACAAATAAAATTAGCTGATTGCATGTAAAAAACAACCAATACAAATACCGAATAAAAACCCCATTCAAGCACAAAAATCTGAAAACAGCATTCAACACACAACATTCAAACATCACCACAACAATACCCAAAATTTGAGGCATTTCCACCTCAAAATAAGCTCTATTCAAATAACACTGCAATTATTTTGGTGTTTTCGAAAAACAACATCGGGTTCCGTTAACAAAAACAAAAAAACAACACGAAATAAATTTTAATAATTAGAATGTATGCGCGTTGGGCGTTTGGGTTGAATTCGATTTTACATCGAATGTAAAGGCAAAAACCAATAACATTTAATATTCTTTGTAATTTTGTGATTTTTTGAATGAAAACCAGAAAAACCAGGTGAAAGCGCAACGCTAGAGTGAATCCATCAGCAATTACGATTTTACGTTATTTTTAATCCGCCAAGTGGAAATTGTGTGGAATTACCAGCTTTGTCCTTTTTGTTGGATGCGCGACCAATTTGGTGCCAAAAGCTAGCAAACCAAATGAACAGGAACGCTTCAATTCGCTTTCCGTCTTTTGTGTGTGTATATGATGGTGATTGTGTAGAAGTATTTAAAGCCACAATTCACAACAAAAAATTATTATAATGCCATTTGGTTTGTGGGAGGACATTTAAAGTCGACCAGGACATCATTATGTGCATGCACAAGGATTTGTGTTTGCATTTATATCTTTCGAACAATGTGAACGCGGGATAATAAAATAGAAATTTACAAATGTGGTCACAATGATGTTTGTTTTTGCGTTTGCTTCTTTTGGATTGAACCGCTACCGCCACTGTGCAATATTGGATAGGTGGAAGAACTTGGATGTTCGAAGGGTACACATTCAAGAGGACACAAGCGTCCACAGCAACCTCTGTCTATCAACCCCTACACCCTACCTCCCTGCGGTGAACATCGGGTGCATAGTACCTCAACCGAAGATTGGGTTCCAACCCCAGTGGGAAGGTGTTGGTGGTAGCAAAGAGAGAGAGGGGAGGGGGTATGCGTCCACTAAAGCCTCCTTTTCAACAAGCGGCAGTGGAAGAACTCCCAAGATGGAATCAACGGTGACGTGTACAGTCCAGTCAGGATGAACTACTAAGGCCCATTTGCTCATTCGGAACATAAATTTATGTTCAATTTAAAGTTTTCATTTTTATATGGGACGTTCCGGAATTCTTAAGTTCCACATAAAATCTCCATACAAAAGGAGAGCTTTAAGTAGAACATAAATTTATGTTCCGAATGAGCAAATGGGCCTAAATGAACGCCTTTATAGGGCTACTACGACATATCCGCAGCACAGGCCTACAAGGAGTGGTTTGGCAGGCTCCCTGTCCCTGGCGTTAAACCAAAGACCGTTGGAGCGACTTCCCGGCCATCCAAGAAATGCGAGGTGATTGTCCGGGCCTACGAAAAATGAAGAACTGTGACATTTACTACGGTGACTGCTACCAGGAACAAAATCAGCGTCTATTTGGATGTGGATTTGTAGTTGGAACTCGACTCAGGAGGATGGTCTTGAGTTTCAACTCAGTGAATAAATCAATAAAGACACCAAAAACAGGTTCTACTAGCTCCTCGACAAGACCTACGAAGCTATGACAAGAAAATTGTCCGTGGAGATTTCAATGCTAAGCTGGACAACGGAGAAATCTTTGGTGGAATAATCGGATGACATAGCCTACACGACACCACCTCCGATAACGGATTTAGGTTTATCGCCTTCGCTGCGGGGCAAGACGTAAGGGTAGCAAGTACGTGATTCCCACATCTGGATATCCACAAGGGGACATGGAAATCTCCTGGTCAATCAACCGTCAACCAAATTGATCACATTGCGATCGACGCACGACACTTCTCTAGCATGCAAGATGTCCGCCAATTCCGAGGTGCCAACATCGACTCGGACCACTACCTTGTTGTAGCCAAGGTACAAATGCGGATATCCCGATCAAGGCCATCACGTGAAAATTCTAGGAGAAAATTCGACTTCGAACGCAGATGATTGCTAGATCCTTTTTCGATTGTGTCGCCGAAAACCTCCTCAGAAGCCCTTTGCTGCCAGCAAATGTAGAGAACCAGTGACAACACTGCCAAACTGCCATCAGAGATGCCGCCTCTGAAGTGCTTTTACACGGCCACCACAACGAAACTCTTGGTTTGACGATGAGTGGCGGCGAGCACACGCAGCTAGACAAGCATACAAAGCGGCGGCGCTGCAAAGAAGGGCCGGAGCAGCTCGCGAGCTCTACGAGCAGAAAAGGAGAGAGGAGCACAAACTTTTCAGAAAGAAAAAAAGGGAGCATGAGAAGCTCACGGTAGAGGAGATAGAGGGATGTCACAACAGGAACGAGGTACGAAAGTCTTACAAAAAGGTAAATAAACCAATAGAGGTTATACACCTCGAACCGAAGCCTGTAGAAACCATCATGGGAAAATCATAGTGGAACCACAGTCAGTGCTGAGGATATAGAAATATCACTCTTCCCAGCTTTATAATGGCGATGACGAACAAAATTCCGCCAGCTATATAGAACCATTCAACTTAGGTGGAGCAGACCACCAATTCCACAAACCCGATATTGAAGATTTGGTCGGAGTAAAGCATGCCCGAGGAATTTAACCCCAGCATCGCATGCCCGATCCTCAAGAATGGAGATCACCTGAACTGCACCAACTACAGAGGAATAAGTCTCCTTAACATCGCCTACAAGATATTGTCTGACGCGAAGCCTTTCGTCAACAACCTGATAGGTCCTTATCAGTGTGGCTTCAGACCCGGAAAGTCCACGGTCGATCAAATATTCACTCTATGGCAGATCTTGGAGAAGACCCAGGAACTTCAAATTGATGCCTACCACCTTATCATCGATTTCAAGGCTTCGTATGACAGCGTCTATAGAGACCAACTATATAGAGCAATGTCTAGTTTTGGCATCCCAGAAAAACTTGTCCGTCTGTGTAAGATAACAATGGAAAACTCACGCTGTTCCATCATGGTCGGAAAAAACCTAACGGACGCATTTGATGTCAAAAAAGGTTTTAGACAAGGCGTTGCGCTGCCATGCGATTTCTTCAACTTCATTCTTAAAAAGATTGTGCAGAACTCCAACGTCAACACCAGACACACAATCTTTCAAAAGTCCGACCACCTACTAGGATACGCAGACGACATTGACATAATTGGAAGAACACAGCGTGATGTCAGTTTAGCGTTCGTGAGCCTTGAGATGGTGGCCAGGAAGATGGGTCTAGTACAAAACCAAGTTAACGCTGTCAACAAAAAGAATACCCAACATCGACGACTTGGATCCAACGTCAGTATAGACAGATTTAACTTCGAGGTAGTTAAGGACTTTGGGTATCTAGGATCCGCTATAAGCTCAGACAAAAACACCAGCGCTGAAATCAAACGAAGAATTACTCTTTTCAATCGCTGCTCCTTTGGACTTAGAAGGAAATTGAGCAGTTAAGTCCTCTCCCGAGCAACTAAAGGTCATAATGTATGGTGCAGAGACATGGACCATGACAAAATCCGATGAAAACGCTTTAGGCTGCTTCGGGGGAAAAATTCTTCGAGTGATTTTTGGACCAGTGTACATAAATGGAGAATGAAGACGAAGAAATCATCGACTCTGACCTAGCCAGAAAAGTTAAGGTCCAACGACTTAGATGGCTGGATTACGTTGAGGGAATGGAAAATAATGCTGCGGCTCGTAGAGTCTTCGAATCCAAACCGAAAGAAAGTCCCAGGAAGGGAAGACCGCGAGTCAGGTCGAACACACAGGTGGTAAAGGACCTGAACCAATTTAGAGTGCGAAACTGGAGACAACTTGCTAGGAAGAACTTACTGGCAAGAGACGTTTGTTGGATGAGGCTCTGGTCCGACCTGGACTGTAGCGCCACCATAAATAAGTAAGAAAGAACTTGCTGAAGGAGGGTCGGACCGGATCTCGGTTGTTGGGCAGATGAAGGCAGCCAGGCCGACGCACGATGAGATGTGAGGAATCGGTCTCTGTTTAAGCTCAAAACTAATTCGGAACGGTTTGCACTATCATTCTCCTCCCGACCTTATAGAATCGAAAAGTACAATTTCAAACGTTTTCTTGTTTTAATCTAGTGCATTAATTAAACTAAAACCATTCAACAGATTCGCGTCATAAATCCGACCCGAAATTGGAAAACATTTTCCATTTCGCCAACAACACCTCGCTTCCACTCTGAGATCTGACTTGAAAATTACAATTTTAAGCTTCGTGTTCATTTTCTACATTTCTACTTAACACACCCAGAGGTGAACCCATATGCAAACCCTAACTACAATTTAAAACATGCTCCATCCATATTTTAATTAACAATATACAACCGCCCGCCATCGCACAACGCGAAAAACAGAAATATATTTTCCTTTAAAATCAACACACGATATAATTTGATTTATCCAAAGAGAGGACAAAAAGGAAAAAAAAAACCTGCAAACATACAAATAAATTCAAAAAGTCCTTCACCCTCGAGTCGCATTCTCGAATTCTGCATGCCAATAAAAATATTTTTTACCAGTAAAGCAACACTTTAATCGTGGTTGTTCTTGCAAATGTTCCTCTTCGTAGCGTGCTATCGCCTTGGTAGTGGCAGCGGTGGTGGTGGCGCCACCATCGCATTCGCACCCACACACAAACCGGAAATGACTTCATGCGACAAAAACAGCCACGATTTACACCCGCATTCGTACAATCAAAGGATACAGCATATCCTCCAGCATCCGCATTGAAACACGAACACGAACGAACAGAGTGCCTGGCCGTAAGAGAAAGTATCATTACTCCCACAAGCACCGCCCGGCCCGCGTGAAACTTAATACGTCCTTGCATACCAGTTACCGAAGTTACATCCGTGTTCATTAAAGCGGTGATTCCGTGTAACAACTTCATTGTGTTCTCAAAATGGAATATGAGATGAAAAAAAAGGAATCTGACAAAAAAAAGAACGAATGCCATGAACAAAAATGTTACGGTTCACACACGAACGTGTATGTACAGTGGGGACGACGAGTAGAGTAACATCCGTAATGAGAGTTCGCACAGGGAAATGTATATTGTATCCTTGTCGGGAGATTACAGTTTAATGGGTAACACAAATCCACAGGAGGAGGGTGTAGGGTCTACTCTATCGTTTGGTGCTCACATTTTTTTTTCACTTTGACTGAGCTCTGTCTTCTTGCGTCATTGTGCTTTCGCTTTGGCGGTTTTTTTCATTTTGTTTTCCTTTTTGGGTACATAATTGGTTCTATTCTACTTTGCGTTGAATGTAATAAGACTAAAGTAACGGAATCATTTGAAATTTGCTCGAAACTCTCAAAAAATTTCATGTGCGGGATGAAACGAAGCGAAAAAATGTTCCCGTTCCCGGAGAAAACAACGACAAAGGGATTTATTTGTTAGTTATAACGGTTTTTCTTTCTCTTTCAAAATGGGAACATTTGCAAATGGCACCATTGTTTCTGTTCATGTAAAAGGAGTTTGGTTTAATTGTCTGTGAAAAGTGTTGCCAAGGGTCGAGATTATCTCTTTCGAAATTTGTTGGTACCAGCAAATGAGATTGTCTTAGTCGGGGAACTATTGAGGATGAAGATAAGTAATTTTGAAGTATTCAAATATTTAACCTGGCAAGACTAGAGAAAATCTTGTCTATTGTGTCTTTGGTGATACGATGCCAATGTCATGCTGTAGATGGCTTTGTTTTCTGAACTCTGTTTTTTTCTATTTGAGTCTCGCTCTTTTATAGAAAAGACGAAAGAAATTTGATGACTTTCTTCTATATTTTATGGACGAATATTGGTAGTAACCCGGCGAATGTTGTCCTCCAAGTGATTATTCGTTTCACGCTTATCGGCGTAGACTAGCGACTCTACATACACCCACAGGAAATAGGCAAGCGGCGTTAGATCACACGATCTTGGAGGGCAAATAACGAGAAACTTACAGCTCCTGCACATCATAGTTGTTCAATTGATGAACGAAAAGACAGTTGACTATGACTTTCTGTTCAGACCAGTTATTTCACCAACCCATAGAGCACAGAACGTCACAATAGACGCATGAATGTAACTTCAAGGTAGTAGAGGAGTTGGTCTACGTAGGCTCCGCTTTTAACAGGGGCAATAACACCAGCCAGCGACGAGAACAAACCATCGAAATTGTCGACAGCGAAATTGAATGTCATCGATGAACCACCGAAGAAAATTAAATATGGTTCAAGTGCCATCCCATAAACCTTATATTTCTAAGAACATTCTAGAGCCACCACCTTGGAGACCGATAGTTTTTGTTGTTTGTACTTATATCTGTGCAAATAACAACGCCGGCCGTTAAAGTGTCCTACCTTTCGTCTTGTAAATGAGTCATCCCATAAAATAAGGTCAATAAAGCATTAATGATATTTACAATATTTTCAACAATCAAAACCTTTATTGTCTTAAAAATATCGATGTTACAGCGTGAGTCGCGACCCGCACTGTGGCGTCGAAGTGTAAATAGACAATAACAGCGTTAATAAGCACAAGAAACAAGGTGAGATCCTTAAAAACACAACGCGACGATGGCGTCGAGACAACGACCGACCACGGCGATTCTGAAACCAGGACAAGAATTATATTTATTGGCAATGAAAATGATGTAATCCAAGTGTCCTGCTCCTGACATAATTTTCTAAGGCCGCCTGGCTGGGTTTTTATTACAATTTTCATCTTCTCCCTCCAGCCATTTAAAAAAATTAAAACAAAAACCAAAGTCTCGAACCAAACACCTCTTGAAATTGAGCATCTCTGTCGGATTTATTGGAAAGTATAAAACAAATCAAATGCCTGACCTGGAAAAAGCATACCCAGGTCACAGCTGTGAAGAGATTTATTACTATTTCGCTGAAACTTTGGTTGATTCGCGGGTTCGGGCGGAGCGCAGGGTAAGCAAAAAGCAATAGGAAGGTAGATGGGTAAAACCATTTCCAACATTATTTGTTTCAGAAATAAAACGCAAGGCAAATAACATCGATTCAATGGTCCCAAAGCGCGACACAGCGGCGCTGATGGGTGGACTGTTGGTTTTTCTTCATTTCATAGGCCACACAGACGTAAAAGTTAGTTCAGGGCCTCCTCGCTACTTAGTGGGATGGCAGTAAAGTGAATTGGAGATTGTAATATCGCTCGTGCTGCCTTAGGGATTTAATTACGTGTCCTAGTTTTTGAACGGGAATAATTAGACCTGGTTTTTGGGGTTTCAGTTTATGGGTTGGGATTTTTATTTTTAGTGTCGCTGTGTCTAGAGGGGGTGGGAATAGTATGCTTTAGTACTTTATTCAAGTTGTATGTATTTATTGAAGAGCTTTGAAGGGTCGAAAGTCATAAAACGGTTTTGTGTTTTCAATTTGGATCAATGTCGGCGTTGTTGACTTTAAGGATTTGAATTGATGTACTTTAAAAAAAACACTGAAATAACTTGAAAAGGGTTCGTTAATCAAACAACAACATATTATTCTTTAGTTCATGTTGGGTAAGGAATTATTAGAAGGTTTGGAAGAGTATAATCCAAATGCGTAGGTTGACATTTGAGCGTGATTACTCAAAGGCAATAAGGCATGAACAAGGTGCGGACTTGGAAGCCATCCAAAGCGAAGTCTGCTATGGTAAGCCTCAGTTTGATCAATCCCCTTAGAGAGAGTCCTACTTTTTGTCATTAGCCACGTTACTCTCGTCTGACCATACCAATTACTTCTCTTGTAGTTTTGAGTCTGCTGATTTGGGTGACAGCTGACATCGTTCAACTCAAGGTGAAGCGGTCCTATATTTACGCTAATAATTGCCTGGCTTTGGAAAATTTTCCCGTCGAAATTTCGTTTCTTTTCAGAAGTGTCACAAAAAGGCTGTTTTAACGGAAGTCATGATACATTCAGGAGAACACATGCGTTTTCAACAAACTTCCGTGCAAGAAATTTTACCAACGCCAATTGCGTCGTGAATATTTCGGGTGTCATGCCCAGGGATTTTATTAAAAATTGGATCTCAACTCCAGTGTCATATTATTTGTATATTGGGAGAAAATGAGTGAGGGAAGTTTCAGCCTGCAATAGTGGCATCCACAGTTCCATATAAAATGAACTAAGAGGTGCTTTTTTTAGAGGTATAGAACTTTAAGTTGGCAACAAGATACCATTAGGCCACCTACAAATATCTCACTAAGATCACAGCATTCACTGCATGGTCTATAACCTCTTTCGATAATTGAAGCCGCATCGATTGCGTTTGAGGACTTTTCGCGCTCTTCGTTGAGTTCAAGAAGGAGTTTCTTGTTCTCCAAACTGAGAACGTCATGCTTCTGTTGAGTCTGGGTTAGTTTCTGGCGGAGTTCAGAAGCGCGTTCTTCCAAACGATGAACATTTGAAACTTGTTCGACGACCTAAAGAATATAATAAACGTTACCTAAATGAGATCTGTTTGGAGATGAAAAACCTTACCTCAGATTTCTCCTGCATCCTCTCCTGCTCGGCCTTTTCCCACATTTTGTGCTCCTTCTGAATCTCGTGCTACAAACTGCCGATTTTGTCCTTCAATTCATTGATTCGGGTTTCCTTATGCTTGACTTCTGCTTGTTTGAAAGAAATTACGCTATGCTGGGATTTGGTCAATCTGCAGGTGGAAATTGTCTCAAGCAGTTCTGGAGCAATGTAATCAGGAGTTCCAACCGGCGAGGAACTGCACACATGCCCGTCACGATTCAAGGCAGCTGCATATCCAAAATCTGCCAGTTTGATATGGCCAAAGTGGGCGATCAGAATGTTTTCGGGTTTGATGTCGCGATGGACATAGCCCATGCAATGGAGAGCATGAATGGCAAGAGTCAGCTCGGTCAGATAGAACCAAGCCAAGTCTTTGTCGAAAGGTCCATTGCGACTCATCAAACAAAGTAAATCTCTTCCAGGGAAGTACTCCATAACCAAGTAGAGGTATTCATTGCCCTGATTGAATTTTAAGCAATTGTAAATTATGTAGTTTATGCTCTTACTTCAAAAAAAACTTACCTGAAAAGCGTATTGAAGATTTGTGATCCATTCCGAACTCCGTTCATACAATGTTCCAATTTGTTCAAATTTATTTTGAAAATCATGGTTATGTTCGAAATACGCATCGCGTATCCCCATTTTCATAAGCGAATTTTGTTTAGCGATGGAGCTCACTTTTGGAAGGATCAGTTAATTAAACTGCCGTACGATTATGTATGCATGTCAAGTAGTCAATTGTATGTTGAGACACCGTAACCGTTACTATAAGAATTGACTGTTTGGTGTGCTTTATTAGTTGATGGGTCTGGTCCGTATAGAACGTAATAGTCAATAGTGACCACTATAGAGCCATGATTATTTATTTATTTGTTTATTTCGTAAGCTGAGGCCAAAAAAACGAAGCCGGAAACGATTGATCACTTAGGACAACCATAATGTTGGAAAAAGTCATGGAAAATTGAACCCCCGGACTAGACTACGATCGAGCAAGCTGCGGCGATCATATGCCAGGGAATAATATTTATCTCAGCAAAGCACCCTTTAGTAGAGCTCTAGTCACCAGTGCGATTTTTTATTTCAATACTGTAGGTTTATATTGATCGAAAGAGCATGGGTTTTTTGGATTACGCCAAAGCAACACAATAGTTATAGGAAACGATTCTCAAAAAATCCTTAGACAATCGTTGAATACTCATAATATTCATCCTGGTATGAAATAAACTTACCCAAAACCCAAAAGTCTCGCCTTGCCCTAAAATCGCTAATCCTTGTGATGAGAGAGATGAGGAACGCACGACGTATGATAATCACATGAACTTTATTAAATATGTATGCTTTACGATAGTAACTAAACTAAGTGTTACCATTTAGTATTAATAGTATATAGTATTGTTACATCTCCGTTTTTATAATTTAACTTTGAAACGCAATGATTAAATATTATACAAATCGAATAATGTATGATTAATGAACTATTTGTTTTTACTTTTACTTTAATTTTATATATAATTCTTACTTTATTTCATTTTACTTTTTTTTTTCTTTGTTGTTTTTTTTTTCATTAACTTCAAAAACTTAAATTTATTAAATTTAAAAATTATAAATTACTAATTTCAAAAATTCAAATATAAGAAAAAAAATTCAAGTTTCAATAAAGACTAAACATTTTGTTTTTTTTAATCAAATTTAGTTACATGGGTTGTATCTTACAACCGGTTTTACTGTTCTTCCCGATTTGGTGATGTAATGTTTAGATCCTAAATTGTTTGTTGGAGTTGATTCAACATGAGTTGCAGAACTTGGTGTTGCGGTTGTTCTTTCAGTTGTTGGATCGATCATGACATCTTTTTCTGGTACGATGGTAGCTCTGGTTTTGTGCAGGTGACTGCTGTTTCTACGATAGATTGACCCATCGTCTGTTTGAACCATATACGATCGTGGAGTGTTAGCTGGTTGGACCACAGTACCAGAGATCCAATTTCGATTAGGTTGTTGAATTCGAATCTTTTCACCGGGTTGCAAGGGTTTTTTGTGGTGACTTCCTATATCAGCATAGAACTTGCTTCTGTTCCGAGCTTCAATAAGGTTGTGTTTTACATTTTGTACGACCTTCGGTTTAAGTGATTGTTTGCTGCATGGTATTGTTGTTCTTGTTCTTCGGCTCATCAAACGTTCGTTGGGCGATAGCAAATCGTTGCTTCGAGGCGTGTTTCTGTAGTTGAGTAGTGCAAGATAAACATCTGACTGGTCTTTGTGGCACTTTTTTAGGAGAGATTTTGCCACCTGGACGAACCTCTCTGCAAGACCGTTGGATTTTGGATACCTCGGGCTTGAGGTCTGATGAATAAAGTCCCATTTTCTGGCAAACGCTTGAAACTCTTTGGAGGAAAATTGGGGACCATTGTCCGATTCCAATACCTACAAGCGGTATACCATGGACGGCAAATATCTTTTTGAGTTGGAGTATGACTTCTTCGCTGGATGAATGCTTTAATTTAACGCAGTCAAAGAAACCAGAATAGCTATCTGCAATGAGAAGATAATCATTATTTTTAAAGTAAAATAGATCTACTGCAATTATCTCCCAAGGCAGTTCAGGAATCTTTTTGATGATAATTGGCTCTTTCGGTTGAGAACGTTGTTGGCTTTGACAAATGCTGCAAGATTCAACGTACTTCTTGATGTCTGTGGTCATCTTGACCCAAAAAAGTTGTTCACGTGCACTGTTGAGTTTTCGGTCAATGCCAAAATGACCTTGATGGACTTTTTGCATCATCTCTTTCTTCATGTCATCTGGAACGACAACCTTGGTTATTCAAAGACAGGCCTTCGTCGCTGCTGAGCGTTTCTCTGAAAGTCCAATAATTTTTTATCTCGTTTGAAACATGTAGAATTGAATCAGGCCATTCAGTGTTGACATATCGCAGAACATGTTGTATATTTTTGTCATTTGTTGTTGCTTCTTGTAGTCGTTTTTTTGTTGTATCTGTTAATTGTAGAATTTCATGTACCTCTATTTCTTCTTCTTTTTCTGTGTTTTTTGGGTTTTGACAGTCACGGCTGAGTGTATCTACTACAGGTATATCTTTGCCTTTTAAATACACTACATTTGGTTGATATTGAAGGACTTGGAGCATGATTTTTTGTAACCGTATTGGAGCGCTGTGTATTGGCTTTTTGAAAATCGTTTCGAGAGGTTTATGGTCGCTTTCGATGGTAAGAGGCTTTCCGAATATTAGGTCATGAAATTTTTCACATGCAAATCTGATAGCAAGCGCTTCTTTTTCAATCTGAGACGCTAACTTCTGTCTTTCTGTAAACGCTTTCGATGTAAACGCCACCGGCTGGTTGTCTTGCAGTAAAACGGCACCTGCCTTCCAATAGGTCAGTCATGAGCTTTTGGTAGATTTCTGGGGCGGACGCAAGACCAAACGGAACACGCAAAAAGGATACTCTACCCCAAGGTGTAGCCATAGTCAGTTACTCTGATCTGCCAAAAACAATGCTTACAATCTAAGATTGTAAAAACTTTAGAATTTTGAACCTTTGCATCAATCTCATATATGGATTTGAGAGGATGAAATCGTCTTAAAATGTTTTTGTTTACATCGGTAGGATCGAGGCAGATTCTTATTTTCCCTTTCTTGCGAACAATTACCATAGGTGAGGTTGCTGGAGTAGCGCCTTCTGTTTTCTCTATGACACCCAATTGTATCATTCTATCGATCTCTTTCTTAACATCGTCTTTTAATGCGTGTGGTATTTTTCATGGGGCATAATTCTAAAAGACTGGATTTGGCACTAAATCAATGTCGTAGACGAATTTCCTAATGCAACCTAGGCCTTCGAACATATTTTCGTCAATTTTAAGTTCTTCTACGCGCAGTATCAACTTTAATTTCTCACATGCACTTTTGCCTAAAATTGGACAGACGGCCTTGTCAATTACTTTAAATGTTAACATATGTTTTATATCTCGCACCGTACAACATAAGTTTACTTCACCGAGAACACTGATTTTATCATTCGTAAAAGAAACTAGTTTTTTTGTGGTTGAATTGTTTAATTTAATGTTATTAATTTTATCGATAATTTTTTTCGGCAATACGTTGCACTGAGCACCCGTGTCTAGTTTTACATTTACTTTTTTGTTTTCGATCATTATTTCTTCCATGTAGTTATTCTGGTCATCTTTGTTTGTGTCCACTGAGTAAACTAGCAAGGAACTGTCAGTGTCTTCACTATCACTTGTTGTCTCATTTGTAATCGCATGCACTTTCTTGTTTCTTTTTCTTGTTCTTGTCTTACAGACAGTTGCTAGGTGACCTTTTCTTTCACATTTGTTGCAAATTTTATTGAATGCTGGGCAGTTTTTTCGTGCGTGAGTAGTTCCACACCTTCGACAGAAAAATTCATTTTTTACATCGCCTTGTTTATTTATCGGCTTCTTCGTTTTTTCGTACTTGTTCTTATATATCGTAACTGCATGCACCGTTTCTTCGTTTCTATGTAATTCTTTGAGTTGACTCGCCGCTATTTCACTTGCTCTACAAATTTTAACTGTATCATCAAGTGATACCTCTGCCTTTTCTAATAACTTTTCTCGAATCGCGTCGCTATGGATGCTTACAACGATTTTATCACGTATCAGGGAATCCAACAACGAACCGAACTCACATTTTCTTGCCTGATTTTTTATGCGCGTATAAAAATCGTCGAAGTGCTCTTCTTCGTTTTGGGTCATTTTATTGAATACGTACCTCTCGAAGGTAATACTTATTTTAGGGGCAAAATGTTCTTCGAATTTAGACGTTAAAATTGCTAAATTTTTGCTTTCTTCTGGAGAAAGTGTGAAGGAGTTATAAATGTCTACAGCATCAGGTCCTAAGACTGACATAAAAGTGGCAACCTGTATTTCAGCAGGCCTTTTATTTAACTGAGACGCGGTTTCAAACCATCTATATTGTTGTAGCCATTTTTTCCATGCTAGAGCAACATTTTTACTGTTTACTTCTAATGGTTTTGGGGGCTTGATGTTGACACCGGATTCGAAATTATTATTGGCATTATCGTTAGGCATTTTCACAAATTAATTATTATTTTATGAAAAGACCACTTCTGACACCATGTGATGAGAGAGATGAAGAACGCACGACGTATGATAATCAACTGAACTTTATTAAATATGTATGCTTTACGATAGTAACTAAACTAAGTGTTACCATTTAGTATTAATAGTACATAGTATTGTTACAATCCTAACTTGCTCGATCAACATTGTGTTACCCGAATAAAGTTTTAGTCGGCAGTACAGAGTATGTGAATTTACCAAGTTTTAAATTGCCACGTATCACGTATCATATTTCCGTTTTTTTTTCTCCAATTCATGCGTTCCATGCGAAGTAATTCTTAATTTTCATTCTTTTCAATCTGAGTCGTCGATCAAGCTAGTCAGCTTGACTATGCTAAGTTTTAACTAAGAGAAGAATTTAATTCATGGATTAGAAAAATTAATAAAGCAAAAGGTAAAACGGAAAGTGAACGCGAATTGGCAAAATTCTTTTTTTTTAACTTTTATCGTGGGTCTCAGCCAACTCAAGAAACAATTTTTTTTGTTCAGAAGGGTTAACTCGAGAATTTCGAGAATTTTTACCGACGACGACTCAATTAGAAGTTCCACTTGCGCTAGAATCTGAAGAAACTTGCAAAAGCTTCAAGTGATTCACGATCCGTGACCATTTTTAGAAAATAGCGCTCAATCGCTAAGTTCAGCTCTTGAACACACCATAACCTCGTGTTCTGACCAAAAAGCCTGAGAAGCAAACGAGGGGTTGCTTAAAAGTTCCCTATCAGACAAAAAGTAAAGGTAAGAAGTTTTCTTTTCCCAAATGTAAAGATAGCGAAAATATTCGGTACCCCGTCATCCATTCACAGAAATCATTCAATTGTTCCCATACGATCATTCTTCTAGTCATTTCAAGGTTTTGGTTTTCTGCTCGTCTTTTGTTTTCCTCGACGACGACGATGACGACTAGAAAGAAAGACCTGAAAACCCCAAGCTTTAACCCTTTCGGGACGCGTGGTACACATGTGTACCACCTGAGGTTTGAACATCCCTAAAATCAAAGTTTATTGCAATAATCAAACAAGATTTGTACCAGCTCGTCCCTGTGTATTTTATGTTCAAATTTTAATCGTTTTTTTGCAGATCTAGTAGCTGTAAATTATTTTATTTCAAAAATTGGAACTCGCTTGCCTATACTATACTTGTTTATACTGTACGAATGGTACACAATTGTACCACATAACAACCCGAAATGGTACACATATGTACCATTCGGGTTGTTATGTGAACGAGTGGTACAATTGTGTACCAAAACAACCCGAATGGTACCAACGCCCACCGGCCACGCCTATAACAAATGTCTTCTTTTTTTCATAAAATAAAATAATGAAAAGCTCCTTAACTAGTTCCAAAGTGAAAGATATCTATAACTTCATCACCTGAATTGCATCCCGAAAGGGTTAAGAAAAGAAGAAAACGAAAAAGGTCTTAAGAAGGTAAGGATTTGGTACTCAGTCTAATATGAACAAACAGAGTTAACAAAAAAATATTTAATCGACTAGGCTTGATCTTCGCTCCCTAGTGGATTTTTTTTATACGGCATCGATTGATCGAAACCAACCTACATTGAGAGAAAGAAGAAAACTAAGTAAATTGACTAGGAAGGGAACTGCAGAAGAGTTTTTCGTTCGCTCCTCAGGCTGCCAAGAGGCATGCATAGGCAAAAACACCATCAAGACCCAGAACCAGATCAAGTGCAACAGAACAAACAATAGTGAAGTAAAAGAAAAAAAAACAAAATAGTGCACAAAAACGCATAGTAAAAGTAATAAATTAAAAATGAAACAAAATTTTAATTCATAAATCGTAATAGCCCTTGTTGAAAAAGGGAGATAAACTCCCTGTAAAAATACCATCTCAGACCAAGGCCTTAAAAAGAAAAGATGTAATGAGTCCACTAGCGGATAACAAGATCCCCCCACCCTCGACGAGCTATGCATGGTATAGAATAGGCCTAATAGTTATCGATGCTTTTCGGACATCTCTTCACTGAAAAATTTTATTAGTAAAATTGCTACGAATAGCATTCGTACGAGAAAAATTCGTACATTGAACGAATATTCGTAGATTGTACGAAGCTTTTCTGTAATACGAAAATTACGAATGTATTAGTAAATTTTGATTAAATTTTTGGTAAAATACACGAATTTTTTCGTTCTATGTACTAATATTATTCGTAAATCAAAAATATGAGTACATTGTACGAATTTATTCGTGTATTGAACTAAATCATCGTGTACGAATGGTTTTGTAATTTTTCCAAATTCATTCGTAAGATTTACTCATGCATTTGTTACATGTACGAAGCAAAATTAATATTCGTAAAAAATTTAGTCTCGAAAATTGACCTTACGAATAATTCGTAGGATTTACTCATTATAAGTAGAATGCAACTTCTTTATCTGTATATTCTACTAATACTTCGTATATCATAACCTCCATTCGTATATTTACCAAACGCATTAGTAAATTTTACTAATACATCGTACTATTTTTCCTCCATTCTAACACTAAGCGAAACATTAGTACATTTTACTAATGACTTCGTAATATTTTTCCTTCATTCGTATATTTACCGAGAGTATTAGTATATTGTACTAATACGTCGTATTATTTACACTCCATACGTACATTTATCAAGAGCATTAGTACATTGTACTATTATTAAGTAATATTTACACTCCATTCGTACATTCTACTAATACTTCGTACATCTACCAAGAGCATTATTACATTGTACTAATACTTCGTAATATTTACCCTCCATTCGTACATTTCACAAGAGCATTAGTACATTGTACTAATAATTCGTATTATTTACACTCCATTCGTACATTTATCAAGAGCATTAGTACATTGTACTATTATTAAGTTATATTTACACTCCATTCGTACATTCTACTAATACTTCGTACATCAACCAAGAGCATTAGTACATTGCCGCTACTCGAACCGGATTGCGTCATTGTTTTTAAATCATGGCAATGGCTCATTTTGGTTGTGATTTTGATCGTGTTTAGTTTGGTTTGTGAGTTTTTTTTAAATAAAATTAAAATAACATAAAAAGCGTGCTAAGAGTGCTAAGTATTTGATGACAGAAAGAACGAGTAGGTAAGTTGTATTTGAAGAAATTTAATAGGACACCCAAATTAACAGACAACTTGCGGAAAGTTTTGGTCGAGGCTGTTTTACAATTCTGTATTATAAAAAACCACGATCTCACAACAAACGACTGCGATGCTCTTTCGCAACAAATTTGTCAGGCGTTTCCAGAAGCAAGTAAGTAGTACGAAGTATTAGTAGAATGAACTAATGTTTTTGGTAAACTTACGAATGGTAAGTAAATAGTACGAAGTATTAGTACAATGAACTAATGCTTTTGGTAAATTTACGAATGGTAAGTAAATAGTACGAAGTATTAGTACAATGAACTAATGCTTTTGGTAAACTAACGAATGGCAAGTAAATAGTACGAAGTATTAGTACAATGAACTAATGCTTCTGATAAACTTACGAATGGCAAGTAAATATTACGAAGTATTAGTAAAATGAACTAATGCTTCTGGTAAACTTACGAATGGCAGGTAAATAGTACGAAGTACTAGTAGGATGAACTAATGCTTCTGGTAAACTTACGAATGGCAGGTAAATAGTACGAAGTATTAGTAAAATGAACTAATGCTTTTGGTAAACTTACGAATGGCAGGTAAATAATACGAAGTATTAGTAGGATGAACTAATGCTTCTGGTAAACTTACGAATGGCAGGTAAATAGTACGAAGTATTAGTAAAATGAACTAATGCTTCTGGTTAACATACGAATGGCAAGTAAATAGTACGAAGTATTAGTAAAATGAACTAATGCTTTTGGTAAATTTACGAATGGCAGGTAAATAGTACGAAGTATTAGTAGGATGAACTAATACTTCTGGTAAACTTACGAATGGCAAGTAAATACTACGAAGTATTAGTAAAATGAACTAATGCTTTTGGTAAACTTACGAATGGCAGGTAAATAGTACGAAGTATTTGTAGGATGAACTAATGCTCTTTGTAAATTTACAAATGGGGAATAAATAGTACGCAGTATTAGTAGAATGTACTAATGCTCTCTGTTAATTTACAAATTGAGGGTAAATAGTACGAAATATTAGTAGAATGTACTATTGCTCCTTGTAAATGTACGAAAGGAAACGTAAATATTGTCATTCCATTCGTACAATGAACAAAGCTCTTTATTTAATATACGAATATGAGTTTATTGTACGAATTTATTCGTGGCTGAAAACTACGAAAAAAATTCGTACGATTCACTCATATTTTCGTACTATTTATGCATGAAAATTTTTGAGTGTTCCTACCACTGCTCTAGTTAAGCTATGAGTCTGTAATCATCGTTTAATAGGGGTAGAAGTGTTAGGGGAGCAACAATTTAGCGGGAATGTGTGAACACCTAATACACTGTGCTAAGGAAAAATAATAAAAATAAAAATTTAAATACAACGAATTATATATATACATTACAAAGTTAAGAATACACAGATTTTGTTTAGAAACGAAATTCTGGTCATTTTATACAAAAAGTATAATTATGCAATTCTTCTTCTCAATCAATCTCGTCCTTATTCATAGATACAAATTTTTGACGGCTTTGTTAAAAAGCCTGAAATTTCTATCCATCATCACATTAAAATCATTCATCAAATTTTCTCAATATCAATTTCTCGAAAACTATGAGGCAATACATTGCATTTACATGTATGCAATGCATACCTACATGTCATTTCTGCTTTTGTTATAAGAAATTTCTGAAAATAAATGCAATTTCACATCAAAACTCGAAAATGCAATTGGAAGCTCTATATGAACATCAATCAAACACCTCCTGTGACAATCAGAAATAACCCGACCATTCCCAGTTTCCATCCGGCCGGCTCCTACAACACTTTCCCATCAAAGTCAAAAAATAAGGATATCAAAATGTTTTGCTCACAACAAATTCTTTCAGTTTTCAATAATATATGAAAAGGCAAGACACAAAAGAGCTCAATTTTACTGCTATGAGAATTATTAAGACGATGACGAAGACGAAGATGATGATGATGATTCCTTTTTCCTATCTGCACACTGCACCTACTTTTTCTATTCAAGATGTAAAATATAACTTCACTCATTTCTTTACCTTGACAATGTACATTGTAGAGTGTATAAGTGCTGGAAATAATATACATGAGTGAGATGTGAGAAATTCCAATAAAAAATATTAATTCAGCTCTAGAGCACCTGGAACTGTTCTTTATGTGCAAACAAGAGTTTCTTTAGACGTCTCGAGCCAGTTGAATAAGCTGTCTACTGGATCCGGATGCGGATACTGGATTTAACAATAAAAACACTTCGCATGGAATTTTTAATATACAATAGTTGCACATTTCAAAAGCCGAAGACAGTCAGCCCAGAAAGTAAGCGCCAGGATGTTCTGTGCATCCAAAAATGCATCGTTTGCAACAGACAACAAAACTCCTTGAACCCAATATGAACCAATAACAAAGACTTTGAAACTTTTGAAGACAGGTAAAAGGATGGAAAAGTTGGAAGGAACGCTCCTTTTGTGCCAAGGCAGATTTGCCCAATTCCTAGAAAATTATGTGGTGGTGACTTGAGCTCACTGGCAAAACATTCAAGTTTGTTATGAATTATGATGTAAGAACATAGCAGTATTAAGATGGGAGGAAACGCCTTAAATAAATCGTTCTTACGTTAAACAGATAGTTGTTGGTTTTTATTATTACCTAGCTGAAATACGCATTAAAGGCCCAACTATAATTGTTTAAATGAACTTAAGCTTATGTCAAAAAACCGGACAAAAATGTCCTTAAGTTAGCAAATGTAGTAAGCTTGCCCTTCTCTTCTCTACGCTGTCAAATTCTTTTACAATGTATCCAACGTAGCTTAATTACATTATGGTTTGCTCATAGGGTTCAACTGGATATTGGGCATAACCTGCTCACAAGCTACGGCCTTGCAAACATCAAAACAATAACATCATCGTTTCGAATGTTTGCTTGAAAAAGGAGTACAATAATAATAAAGAGATCTTTTGTCCTTTTACTTATTTTAAATGAATCAAAACAACGACTGTAGAGAATGAACATCGAGGAACAACCTTTCAGCTTGTTATATTCATTTACCTATTCTATTTTATTGTTGAACAGACAAAACTGACGAGCAAAAGCTAAATAGAGACGATACTCATTCTCAACTTACTCGTAACCATTTTCAAATTCCTTTTTAAAACAGCAAATATTTGATGAACTCATAAGTAGGTAAAGATCCATAAATAAAGGCTTCTTTTCCACATTCGGACTTCATGGGATGTCAAAGTTTCAGCTCGATGAGGGAACTACATATGTCGAGACTAGAGCACTCTGTGAAACAGGTGTTCTATCAAAGGATGTGTTTAGGTGTACTCCGGTTTATGGCACATTAATTCAATTTGTTGAAAATGGATACATATTTCCAATTTTATTTTCAACTAGGGCCGTTTTTAGAGACATAGTGGACTTGAATTGAAATCAAATATTGTGTAGTGTTTCAGTTGGATGAGAAGTTTCAGAAGTTGATGTCTAAGGTTTGACAAATGAGGATGTTAAACTGTATTGACGTTCCATCCAGTAACTTGTAACGAAGTGTTACATGCTCTTATACAACAGTTCGATTTTTCCAACAAATAAATAATAGACGGGTCAGTTTTTACATTTCGAATTCATATAATTCACGCTCGCTTAAAAAATCACATATGCAGGCAAAACTAATTCGAGCATATGTTTACATACATTTAAGTTTTCCTTGAATCTATACCAGACAATGCATAAGCAAAACATCTCGTATTTAGTCATGGCGTGGTTGCATTTGCATTCATCATTGGCAACATTCCTGTCTTCACAAAAAACATGACATAAACAAATTAAACCGAAACACATGAAAGCTTAACCTTCGCATTCGTACAATTCACACTCAGTTTTAGTAGTAAAGTACATATGAGGATCAATACTTTCGTAGTAAAATCACCCCTACCACTACCTTTCATTATTTATTTAATCCGTTAATTATCTAACGTTAATATAAACTTATAGCTATTTACATAATTTTTAATTTAAAATTTTAATTAACATAGAAATAAATAAATACTATAACATATTACTTTTTACTTTTAACATTGTCATTAACAGATGAAATTAAATTGTAAAATTTATTGAAGACTGAAATCAATTGATTTAAAGGGCTATTCGTACCATAGTTAGTTCTGCTAAAAATCGAACATAAAGGTATCTGTCTTCTTATGCTTGTTTGACTATAGCTAAAATTTAGACTATTCAGAGCTGTTGGGGATATAATAGAACCATTAATTAATTTTAAAATAAAACAAAATTGGAGATATTGTCTATGTTGTGAAAGTGTAGGGAGGTTTATTAGCAAGAGTCTGTGAGAATAAGGAGGTGGTGTGAATA
Organism: Sphaerophoria taeniata; assembly: GCA_943590905.1. NCBI lineage: Eukaryota > Metazoa > Arthropoda > Insecta > Diptera > Syrphidae > Sphaerophoria > Sphaerophoria taeniata. The sequence goes on along the minus strand of OX016540.1, from coordinate 226,847,239 downwards.
CTTGGGAAAACGGAAGAAAACGAAGACAAAAACGCATAAATCTTTTTTGGATACTTTCAAGTCTGTCTATATGGACTGAATAGTATGGTGCCCATATAACACAGCCATATTCAAGTATTGGCCTGACAAATGATACATAAAGAAGTTTTAAGACGTAGGGGTCACGAAAGTCACGAGAAAAACGTTTAATAAAACCTAGAATCTTGTTAGCTTTTTTAACTATAAAGTTATAATGGTCACAGAACGTTAATTTACTGTCAAGAATAACACCTAAATCAGAGAAAACGGAAAGCTTACAGAGGGAGGAAGAATCTAATAAATAGTTATAATCTATAATTGTTTTTTTGCGTGTAAAACACATAGTTTTACATTTGTCAATATTCAATAAAAGTCGGTTTGTATTGCACCATTCCCTAAAACTATGAAGATCTTCTTGAAGCTGTGAGCAGTCATTAATTGAACTAATAGATTTGAAAATTTTAATGTCATCAGCGTATATTAAAACGGAGGAGTTTTTTATAACGGATGTTATGTCATTTATATATAAGATAAATAATAAAGGACCTAAATGGCTACCCTGTGGAACACCAGAGTTGACGTAAAATTGGTCGGAGAGTTCATTTCGGAATATAACGCTATAACTTCTGTTCTTTAGATAAGACGAGATCCACGTCAAGAATTTGTCGTTAAACCCTAAGGCCTTAAGTTTATGGACTAAGGTCTTGTGACATAATTTGTCAAAGGCTTTACTGAAATCTGTGAATACGCAATCCACTTGCTTACGATCTTCGAAGGAGTCAAGGCAGAAAGAAGTAAAATGAAGTAGGTTTGTAATTGTTGATTTATTCTGGACGAAACCATGTTGATTTTCACATATAATTGATTTACAATTAAACGATAACATCTTACAGATAATGGACTCAAATAGTTTGGGAATAACGGAAAGTTTTGCAATCGGAGAGTAATTCGTTATTTCATTCTTAGACCCTTTTTTATGAATCGGAGTTATAAATGCACTTTTCCATGATAGTGGGAAAATTGAGCTTCTAAGAGATTCATTGAACAAAACAAACAGAGGGTACGATAAATGAGACACACATTTTTTTAAAACACATGATGGTACTCCATCAGGGCCAGGGTGAAAACAGTCATCAAGTTCTGAGACACAACGAACAATTGAATCTTCACATATTGTCAAGTCAAGTGAGTTAAGGTGTGGACAATTTTGGGCTGGAAAGAACGAATCGGGAATTTGAAAGGAAGGAGGCACGTCGAAAGCATCTTTGAAGAAATTAGCAAACATATTTGAAATTATTTGGGAGTCATGACTTGTTGTGTTATTAAAAGACATAGAGTTTGGGTAACCGTCAGTTCTTCTTTTACTTTTCACGAAATCCCAGAAGTTTTTTGGGGTCTGTTTCAATTCATTTTCAATTTTTATAATATAGTCAGAGTATAGAATATTGGAGTAGTCAATGAAAATATTTTTAAGTTCGGAGTAAATCCTGAAGTCTTCTTCTGCTCTAGTTTTACTAAATTTTAGCCATGCCTTATTTCTTTTATTTTTTAAGTTTCTTAATTGATTGTCAAACCATGGGGGAGTTTTAGATTTATAGCGAGATTTTCGTAATGGCGTAGTTTCATAAAAACAGTTAAAAAGAATACTATAAAAATTTAGACACATGTCATCAATATTACGATTTAGGAGCAGTTGATTCCAGTCAACATTACACAATAAGTTAATTAGTTCATTAAAGTTACAATTTTTAAAATTGAATTCAAGTTTTTCATTTGATGTATTAGGGATATTGCACACGTTTATATTTAGTGATATATTTAAAGCTGGATGGTGACGGTCTTCTTCTACTAGTTTAACATCGGCTGGAGATACAGCTACGTCAGTATTTATCGTGTCGGAGAAAAATATTAGGTCCAAATATTTGTTGTATTGATTGGCAACCCCATTAAATTGAACAAGTCCACAAGAAGCTAAACCATCAATAATTAAGAATTCATTGGTGCTCGTTGGATTGATAGGTGTAAAATAGTTGAGGTCTGATGATTTTGTCCAGTTCAGGTTCGGAAGATTGAAATCACCTACGATCAGCAGTTCATCATTAGGTTCCATTTGGTCGTGGATCTTCTCAGTTAAATGTATGCAATTTTCATAGACAAGACTGGTAGATCTTGGAGGTATGTATACTGAGATGATAAAGAGATAACCTGTTTCCAATTTGATTTTAATACATAGCATTTCGACGTCGGAAAGATCAAAAGTATCAACCAAAGTGCATATAAGGTAGTTTTTTACCGCGAATAGTATTCGTCACTACTATTAGTTTTTTTTTCAACTTTCTGTTTCGAATTGAGTGCTTTTGATCATTTCCGCCGCCGACCGCCATTTCTTTATAAAAGCTTCCCCCCACCAGTGGTAAGGGGTTTCAGTATCGAAGGAAATTGTCCTAAATTCCGACCGTGCAGCAACCGCCATTTCAATATTAATTTTAAAGCTTCCCCCACCAGTGGTAAGGGGTTTTAAATACTGAAGGAGATTTGTCCTGCGTGCCACCAGGGGCCGTACATAAACCTGCTGATCGACCAGAGCTATTGCCTGCTTTGCTGCGTGCCACTAGGGGCCGTAAATAAACCTGCCGATCGACCAGAGCTATTGCCTGCCGTGCTGTGTGCCACCAGGAGCCGTAAATATACCTGCTGATCAACCAGAGCTATTGCCTGCCGTGTAGTGCGACCAGGGGCCTTAAACATACCTGCTGCTCCACTAGAGCTATTGCCTGCCGTGTTGCGTGCCACCAGGGGCCGTAAACGTACTTGCTGATCCCCCGGAAATAAACCGGTCGAGTAAGAATTACCAAACGCTCAAAAGGAACAGGAACAGGAGGCCCAGTAGTGGAAGCCCTACCGTCAGTCAAGACAGTAAATAACCGGACATCCGTCAAGCGGAAGCTAGAATCAGATCCAAACTCACACCGGAAGTGACACCAGTGGATACCCGTCTTTACCAAATTTAAGAAGAATCAAGTTAAAACTGAATTATTTCTTTTAATCATAATTGTAGTTATTAAGTGTTTCCAATAAAGAATTTGTTATTAGGTTCAGAAGACCTATCATTGGAGTTGCGTGTTTTCTTCAATAGACCTTGGCAAGACCTACACGTCTGGGAAACAAAAAGCACATCACAAACTATTGCTTTGAAAATGACTGTTTGGTGCGGTTTACTCACTGGGCAGTATCATCGATCCGTATTTCTGTAGAAAGGAAGAAGGACTTACTGACTTACTGACTGTTAATAGATATCGACGATATTTGGTTCCAAAAAGACGGAATTACTTTTCTGGGCTTATAGCAACCAAAAAAATGACATCAGTTACCACGTATTTTAATTGGCTGTCTGGAAGCTAAAAAAAGCGTTTTGTTTTTAAGCCAGAAGGATTTCAGAATCAGAACTGTCACGTGTGCCAAATTGAATGCATTCAGAATGCATTTCCAGATTGCCCATTGAAAACGCCATTAATTTGGTTTAGCATTTGAAGAATTGAAGCCACAGGATCACCTAGCAATGTACAGATTCGGTAAATGGGCCCAAAAAAAGAAGCCATTGAATTCCAATTTCGCGAAATTTATATCACTTGACAGCTGAAAAAATGGCCATCAATTAAAATAATTGTGTTGCCATCTTAAAAATGTACAGTTCTGGCGTAATAAGTGGTGGTATGCCATCGACATCAAACGCCCGACTGTTAGGGCGTACCTAACACAACTCTTATTAATGAATGCATGGGCGTCATTTTTGGTTTACCTTCAATTAGGCAAATGTTCTGAACAAATGGATAGGCTAAAGATTGTACCAGTTAATGGAAAGTCTTGAAGGCCGTTTGTCATCTTAAACGAAAATTTCCCTTTTCCCTATCTTAAGTTGAATTCAGTAAAATTCTATTTTCGAAACAAAAACATATCATGGAACACACATTAACCACTAAAATTCTCTCTCAAAGTTGATTTTTATTTGATAAAATTTCTTTCTTCTTTCTTCAGCTTGATTGAGTTCGTAATCCCATTTACTCGAAAAAGACAGAGAGAAATCACCAAAGACCGCACTATTAGTTTTCATATACCTACCTAATCTAACAACTCTATAAGATTAACTTTTCTGCCACATTTGAAGGTGATGCATGTGAATAACAATAATATAGCTGTAGCCTTAACCCTAAGGGCCTAGAGGAAAATTGTTCAGTTAGGTGTATTTCCCAGGGTTGGCATTAAAGCGAGTGAAGAAAAAAAATGACAAAACGCACCAAATTGTTTCCTGTACCATTTTATGAATAAAAGCCTTAAAGGTCCAACCAAGGCATCTAAGTAAGTTAGGTTAGGTTTGGCTTTGGTATCACAACAACAAAAGTATCTAACAAAGTGTATCTAAGTTAGAAATGAGTTTTATTCCAATTGCCATAATGGAATACGACACTCATTTGGAATTCACGCAATAAATGGATAAAGGAATAACATGAACTCTTCAAGTTCGGGTGTGTTGAAAATTTGTTCGTTTCCTTTTTTTGTGAGACAATCCAATTTTCTTTTTAAACGGCTTTAGCAGGTTCTTCTGACCTTTGACTTGGACTTGGACGAAGAATAATATGGGGAGGGACAAGAGAAAAGTCCTTGAGGGAACTCATTACCTTTATTACTGTTTCAGGAAGACATCTGAACAAACTTGGATCATTCACTTGGACTTATAAAACTTTGAAGAGGACTTAGAAAAGATATAAATGAATGCCAAAGTTCCATACGATTATGTCGATATCTTATGAAGGCGGGAATGGAAAATGTTTGTCTATTGGAGTTGAACAACCCGGAAATATTTTAAATTATTTCAAAATATTGCCAAGATGTACGGTTTCAGGTGGCACCTTCATACTCGAGTGAAAAAAATTAAGAATAAAACTAAACTGCATCCACTGCGGGGTTTCTATGGCACTCGGGGACCTTAATTCGGGATGTTAATCAGCAGTTTTTACCCTTGCTCAATTGGGTCAAGGATGAACGCGATGGAAGGCAAGGTTCGGTACCAAATAGCTCGTTGAAGTTCACTCCAAGGTATTTGGCGTTTATTGGCTTAAAAGGTTGGTTCATTTGGAAACTTCAGAAAAATCACCCTTAAGGCTGAAACAAAAAGACGCTTTAGCTTTGGTTTCGCCTGACGTTTACAAGCTCAGCTATAAGAATTCAATGCATGCTATCAAAATAAAGCTTCGACCTCACGTTTCATTTGACAACTGTAAGGAAAAGAACAAATGTTACGTAATGTGACTCCAAACGAAAGCTCTAGTTCAAATTTGCTTTGTCTAACAGCTCAACAGCTGTAAAACTTGATAACTTGATAATTGAAAGGTAAGTCATTGAAATATAGAATAACAACACGATTTGTTTTACTTTACTTGCTTACTTAAGGAGGCGCTACAGTCCGGGTTGGACTTGCGCCTCAACCAACAAACCGCTCTAGCCAGCTCGGTCCCTAACCAGCTGTCTGCAGTTTGTTGAGGTCATCTTCAACTTGTACGCGCCACCTGAGCCCTGGTCTTCCTCTACTGCGTCATCCCTCTGCGTTGGATTCGAAGACTTTACGGATTGGTGTCCATCCTCCAGTGCCGAAGGGGCATACAAAGCGGCACTGCAAAGAAGGGCATCAGCAACTCGCGAGCTCTACGAGCAGAAAAGAGGAGAGGAGCACAAATTCCTCAGATAGCTAAAAAGAAAAAGGGAGCATGAGAAGCGCGGGTCACAACAAGAATTAGGTTCGGAAGTTTTAGAATAAGGTTAAAAAAAAACCACCAGGGGCTTAACATCCCGAACCGAAGCCTGTAGAGCTCATCATGGGGACATCGTTGTGGAGCCACAGGCAATGCTGAGCATATGAAAAGACCACTTTTGAAAGCTGTATAATGGCGATTACGAGCAAAATTGCGCCACCATTCAATTTGGATGGAGTAGACAACAAATTCCACCCACCCGACATTGGCGAAGTGAAGATAGCGATGTCTAAACTTAAGCCGAACAAAGCCGCTGGAGCAGACGGCCTAGCCGTGAACTGTACAAAGCAGCTGAAGATGATTTGGTTAGGAGCATGCACCAGCTCATCTGCAAAATTTGGAACGGAACCTCAGCATCATATGCCCGATCCTCGAGAAAGGAAATCCCCTGAACTGCACCAACTACAGAGGGATAGGTCTCCTTAACATCGCCTAAAAGATCTTATCTGCCCTGCTGTGTGAACGATTGAAACTTTTCGTCATTAACCTGACAGGTCCTTATCAATGTGGCTTCAGACCCGGAAAGTCCATCATCGATCAAATATTCCCTCTACGGCAGATCTTGGCGAAGAACCAGGAATTTCAATTCGATAGCTACCACCCTTTCATCGATATCAAGGCCGCGTATGACATAGTCTATAGAGACCAACTATAAAGAGCAATGTCTGGTTTTGGCATCCCAGAAAAACTCATCCGTCTGTGTAAGATGACAATGGAAAACTCACACTGTTCCATCATGGTCGGAAAATACTGAACGGATGCATCTGACGTCAAAAAAGGTTTTAGACAAGGTGATGCGTTGTCATGCTATTTATTCAACACCATTCTTGGAAAGATTGTGCAAAACTCCAACGTCAACACCAGGGGGACAATTTTTCAAAACTCCTTCTACCTACTTAGAAACGTAGACGACATTGACATAATTGGAAGAACACAGCGTGATGTCAGTGGAGCGTTCGTGAGCCTTGAGACGGAGGCCAGGAAGATGGGTCTAGTTTTTAACGAGGACAAGACCAAGTTAATGCTGTCAACAAGAAAGGACAACAAACATCGACGTCTTGAAACAAACGTCAATATAGGCAGATATAACTTCGAGATAGTTAAGGACTTTGTCTACTTAGGATCCACTATGAGCTCAGACAACAACACCAGCGCTGAAATCAAACGAAGAATCACTCTTGCCAATCGCTGCTTCTTTGGACTTAGAGGGCAATTGAGTAGTTAAGTCATCTCTAGAGCAACTAAAGTGTCACTGTTGTACAAATCCCTCATTATCCTGGTCCTAATCTATGGTGCAGACACATGAATCATGACTACATCCGATGAAAATGCTTTGGACTGCTTCAATAGAATAATTCTTGAGTGATTTTTGGTCCAGTCTGCATAAATGGAGAATATGGAGACGAAGATTCAATCAAGAATTGTACGAGCTGTTCTGCGCCACTGACCTAGCCAGAAAAATTAAGGTCCAATGACTTAGATGGTTGGGCCATGTAGAGCGAATGGAAAACAATGCTCCGGCCCGTAGAGTCTTTGAATCTAACCGGACGTCGTCGCAGAAGGGGAAGACCACGGCCTCGGGTGGAGCACACAGGGGCACAGGTGGTAGAGGACCTGAACCAACATGGCGTGCGAAACTGGAGACAGTTAGCTAGGGACCGAGCTGACTGGAGACGCTTGTTGGATGAGGCCCTGGTCCAACCTGGACTGTAGCGCCACCATAAGTAAGTAAGTAAGTCATTTCCCTTATAACCTTAAGGCCTCATTGCAACAAAATTAGTTATTCGAATCGTTTTATTCGTTTTCCTAGCGAGACGGTTTTCCGTTAAATAGGATAAAGCCAATGACAAAGTGCACAAATAAAACAAGACATTTTGGTATTACTACAGACTTGAGCTGGTGGCCTAAGCAAAGTTTAAGGGATCAGCAAGTGACGTTTCCAAACGAGATAAGCCAACTTTACAGGCTTACAACTTATAAAAGCTTTACTAAAAGTCTGTTCCCAGGTCATAATTTACATCATAATTCGAGTGGAAAACATGTAATGCCCCCTTAACGCCTAAAATTACTGTTTAAGTTATCTTTGGTCATTAAAATGGAATTTATTTCCTTTGTTTTCATCGATTTCCAAGGCAAATGTAGCACTGTAGCAAAACACCTTAATCACAAAATCCAAAAAGTTGTCAACTACCTAGATTAAGTAGATACTAGGATAAGTAGGTATATTTACTAGCGAATTTTCGCAATCAAAGCGAAATTCTTAAGCCATATACATTTTTTTTGTTTGGCCACATCTGCATAAAATCTGAAGTTTTGCACGCAAAATATGAACGTCTCCCCATCGAGTACCTAAACGGTTAGGCATATGCAAAGTTTGTATAGACTCAACCCCAACACACTGATTATTATGATTAAAAAACGCAACTGCAACATCTTCGTTTTGGAAAATTGCAACTGAGGCTCAAGCCAAGCAAAACAAATAATCTCCTTCACATCCCTCTGCCATTTATCTACGTTGCGCTCTTACACATATTTCTAGCGCAGCAAATAATAAATTTCTCCAGTGAAAGTTTTCGTGAAACTACAAAATTTATGGACCTTCACCTTCTAGTTCAACAAATAACACCCTTTTCCCCTACACCATGGCCATGATATGCTTAGTGCTCATCCAATGGAACTTTCACAAGAAGAATCTGAGAGGACACAAAACTACTAAATGAAAGTTCATACCGAAACCGAGTGTTCCAACAGCACCGCAATCCTTGTCCTCCCCTCTCTCACTCATAACATAAACGGAAGAAACAACGGTAAACTACCTGTATTTTCAATGTTTTACCATTTTATACCATTTTAGTACCAGGGAGGATCTAACTCCTGCTCCAACTTGTCTTTGCGGTAAAGTGGCAGTATAGAAGCGGCATATTTTAATATGTAGATGTGTAGAACGTTGCGGTTATGAGCCTGGATCGGGAACGTTTAGACAAGTATGTGTATTTAGGAAAAGGAATGACGACGCACGTGTGGAGATGTTCTTCGTGTTGAAGAAGAAAACTCTATTCGGTCTTGGGCTATACGTTTATGTAGCTCCAAACTCGAAATGAAATGCTTTAGAGGAGGATAATACATTCGCAAAGTTAATTTGCTTAGTTGCATATTTTAGGGACTCCCGGAAGCCTTAATTAAGTAATAACACAATTTTAATGTTTCAGTTATGCTGTTGGGCGTGTATGGTTCTGGTTTTGAGCATAAAGGAGGAGTTGTTTTGCAAAGTTAGAGAACAAGAAGTTTTTCTTTTTTTTATGTTAGGGTTAGGCACAGAGAGTAGGTACTTTGGAAAGGTGAAATGTTTCCTCACGCAAAACCAAATGTTGAAATTCATTTATCGGTTCTTAGGTGTATTACGAGATGTGGAGTACCTAGCGGCTCGTAAGAAAGAAATTAAAATAGTAGAATGAGAGGTATCAGATCTTGTGAAAATAATTTTCCCTGAGGTAATGCGTCTAAGTTACAGAAATAGGGACCAAGAAATCGTGACATAGGTATGCTCAAATTACATGTGTTGATATTTGATCACTGATCCAAAAAGAGTACTTAAGAAATATGAAGTTTCTGCCTTCATCTGCCCCACAACCGACATCTGTTCAGGGCCTCCTTCAGCTAGATTTTCCCGATTGTCTATTTCCGCACCCTAGGGCTTCAGGTGTCCAGATCTACGCCATTCTTCCAGCGCAAATTAATTAAGTCTGTCATATTGCCTCCTACCATGGATTTTACTGCAAAGGACTATCCGGGAATGTTCCTCTTCGCTTATTAAAGCTAGAAGTCCTGTTTATTCTACTTCCGCTTTCACAATCACAATTTATATTTATTGCACAACAAATCCAAACAAAACCATACTTTTAAGAAGAAGTAACAGTTGCTAATGATAGAAATGTTTTTAGAAACGTCATTCAAAGTAAGATCTAAGCGTGTGTATCGTACCGTAGACGAAGACGGAGCTAAGGACTCAACTTTATTACAATTCTACTCCCGTAAGCACGCTTAAGTGCTGAGAATATGGAAAGACCACTTTTCCAAGCTGTATAATGGCGATGACGAGCAAAACTCCGCCAGCAATACAGAACCATTCAATTTGGGTGCAGAACGCCAACAATTCCACCCACCCGACATGGATGAAGTGAAGATAGAGATATCTAAACTTAAGTCGAACAAAGCCGCTGGAGCAGACAGGCTAGCCGTCGATCTGTACAAAGCAGCTGGAGATGATTTGGTTTGGAGTATGCGCCAGCTCATCTGCAAAATTTGGTCAAAGGAAAGCATGCCCGATGAATGTAACCTCAGAATCGTATGCCCGATCCTCAAAAAAGAGATCCCCTGAACTGCACCAACTGCAGAGGTATAAGTCTCCTTAAGCCTTGAGACTTGAAGCCCTTCGTCAACAACCTGATAGGTCCTTATCAGTGTGGCTTCAGACCCGAAAAGTTCACCATCGATCAAATATTCACCCTACGGCAGGTCTTTTAGAAGACCCAGGAACTTCAAATCGATACCTACCACCTTATCATCGATTTCAAGGCCGCGTATGACAGCGTCTATAGAGACCGACTATAAAGAGCAATGTCTAGTTTTGGCATCGCAGAAAAACTCGTCCGTCTGTGTAAGATGAGAACGGAAAACTCACGCTGTTCCATCATGGTCGGAAAAAACGGATGCATTTGATGTCAAAAAAGGTTTTAGACAAGGTGATGCGCTGTCATGCTATTTATTCAACACTCCTTCCGTTTCAAAACTCCGTATAGCTACTTGGAAACGTAGACGACATTGACATAATATGAAGAACACAGCGAGATGTCAGTGAAGCGTTCGTGAGCCTTGAGACGGAGGCCAGGAAGATGGGTCTAGTGGTTAACGAGGACAAGACCAAGTTAATCAACAAGAAAGTACTACCAACATTGACGTCTTGGAGCAAACGTCAACATAGACAGATTTAATTTCGAGTTAGTTAAGGACTTTATCTACCTGGGATCCACTAATGGCTCAGACAACAACACCAGCGCTGAAATCAAACGAAGAATCACTGTTGCCAATTGCTGCTTCTTTGGACTTAGAAGGCAGTTGAGTAATTAAGTCATCTCTCGAGCAACTAAAGTGTCTCTCTACAAAACCCTCATCATCCCGGTCCTCATGTTTGGTGCAGTGACATGGACCATGACAACATCCGGTGAAAACGCTTTGGGCTGCTTTGAGAGAAAAATTCTTCGAGTGATTTTTGGTCCTGTCTGCATTAATGGAGAATAGAGACGAAGATTCAACCAAGAACTGTACGAGCTGTACAGTGACACTGACCTAGCCAGAAAAGAAGATCCAACGACTAAGATGGTTGGGTCATGTTGAGCGAATCGAAAACAATGCTCCGGCCCGTAGAGTCTTGAATCCAACCGGACGTCGCAGAAGGGAAAGACCGCGACTCAGGTGGCGCACACAGGTGGTAGAGGACCTGAACCAACATGGCATGCGAAACTGGAGACAGCTAGCTAGGGACCGAGCTGGCTGGAGATGTTTGTTGGGTGAGGACCTGGACCGACCTGGACTGTAGCGCCACCATAAGTAAGTAGGTAAGTAAGTAAGCACGCTTAAGTGAACCATCGAATACACACGAAACCTATGAGCCAACCATAATGTAATTAAGCCACGTTTGTGGCTATCATTATCATTCGCTCATTGCTAGAGTGTCAGCTTGAAAAGAGAAAAAAGAGAAGGCTTACTTGAGGAAATGTTTGTTCGGTTTTTAACATTAGCTTAAGTTAACTTAAGCAATTTTAGTAAGGTCCTAAGGCGCGTTTGCATTTCAGCCATATTTGAACTACACATTACGCAACATTACGTTCTTTTCTTTACGATATTGTCAAACGAAACGTAAGGTCGAAGCTTCATTGTGATCAATTGATCATGCATTAAAATTTGAATTGAATGGATGAACTGGACTCGTAAACGTCAGGCAAAGCCAAAGCTAAAGCGTGCTTGTGTTTCAGGCATTATCTTAGGCTTAGGAACAAGTTTGTATGACCAAAACAAAGATATCTTGATGAATTCTGGTGCTGAAAATCAAGAAAATGCGTTCAATTCAAGTGCAGTTAAATGAACTATTTCATTGAAAAGCTTGTTTCCCTGAGATACCTCGATACCCGATACAGTATTTGTGATTAAACTAACAATATTAAACAAACACAACTAAGTATAATTAATGAAAGCAGATAATCGCCGATGCATGCACATTCACAAATGCCCCAAAATTCCTCAAGGATGTGTACTCCATTACCAAACACCGTTGCCGTTTGTAATACCTGTGATGCATTCAAGCTTAAAGTACATAATACTATTACATTGCATTCACTTGTGAGTGCAGGAGCAAGTGTTGCGGTTGCATTATGAATGTAATCCCCATAAACTTCAAATTCAATTCGGAGATTGTTGGAGCCAGCGAAGCATTTCACATTTATGTTATGTCACAAATTCGCATAGCTCTATTTAAAGGCAATTTCGAAACTTTGTTCCTTTGAGAAAGTGTAATTATACTAACACGCTCTTCCTCTCTCTGTATTCATTTAAAAGAAAGGTCTTTTCCAAGGAAATATGCCCGCCAAAGTTTCACAATACTCGCTTTCACGAACTAATTTAAGCAAATTTCAATAAGACCAACCTCGAAGTTCTTGCCCAAACCTCTTCTTGACATTCACTCTGCCTGCCGCCTGTCTTCATCATCTTTCTGATCCTGATCCGGTTGGCTTGAGGTCCTCTTCATCTTCACAGACTGCAACTTTAATTCTATTCAAATGAAACCCATTCAAGGAATTTTCGAATGCATCCAAGCATTCCTCATCATCGTATATTTTACACAGTATCCTATCCGAGTTCCAAGTTCCAAGCATGTAAGTTTGGTTCCCACGCGTCTCATCCATCGTCAGGCGTTGTCACTGCCGTCATGTCCTCTTGAACTTCTTCATCGTCATCATAGTGCTGTGATGCATATCGTTAGCCATGTAAAGTTCAACGACAACGATGTCCATACATCGTACATATGCCTGCTCTCATAAATAATAAACCTTTTGCTTACCACAGAAATCTAATTATATGACATTTTGCCGGTTGAAGGAAACTCTGTCGAACACTCCATTGCCACAAAACTTTTCAATCTAATTATTATTTAACTGCGGCGTGAGGGACCGAGTGAGAAAATGCTACAGCGATGCCGGATGATGTCGAAAATGACTTCCAACAACATGACATCTTTTCAAGGACCCTCACCACAGCACAAGGAGGAGATTAAAAAAAAAGGACAACAACGAAAGAACGTTTTTCTGGGTAAAACTTATCGATTCAATTTTAAATGAAACTTCATCATCGCATTTCTTACATTCGCCCTTAAGCTGTAATCCATCGAGTTTCGGAGAAAATTAGTAGTAAGTTTTGCATTTCCAAACTAGTTGGGATATTCGTCATTTCGACGGACGAAAGTTGCCTTGGATTATGAATACTTGAGTTCTTGAGAATGAATGGATGAGAGAAACGAATTATTGAAAGTAATTCGGTATTGCGGCGATGTTAACATCCTTGAAGGAAGATAGTATGTGAAGTAATAGAATAAGCTTTATGAGATGTACATTAAGATTAATTAATTCATGGGTAACGGATGGGAAGAATTTAAGAAACACGGAGTGGATGGTATTAATTACGCATTGAAATGTATATTTGGAATAGATATGCCTTCAAGCACTCTCATTCGAACTTGTAAGGACTAAAACTTTATAATAATGGGAACTAGCAACAGACGGGAGCAGATGATTTGAACGCTTTACGGATTTGCTACTACAAATATGATAGGCCAGGACTTTAACCGGTGCATTCTGTACGTCATCTCTTAAGTCTAATCTATGTTCTTGGTCTCAGCGAGTCATTAAAATGGCAGCATCGAAGAACATGGTCGTTCCGATTACCAGGATCCCGCGTAAGAATTTCACAATGTCCCCTGGGCATCATTTGATGGATTGAACACAAATCGGCCACTTCTTAGGCTCGCACCAACATGCCTGCCTTGCGCATTTAAGACACTTGATGAAGAGCAAAGCGTATGTCCTGAAACCAGAGCGCTGGGCGTACAAGAGATAGCATTGCGAAAGTGTAAAAAGGTATCAACTGGTTAAAGGACAACAAGACCGCAAAAAAGGAGATGTCACAGAGTACAGCAATTATAGAAGTATAACATTAATGATTAAAGAATCTTTCAGATTTTCTCCTCTGTTCTTCAAGATTGGATAGCCCCATGTGAAACCATAGTCGGCAAACATCATTGGGGCTTCAGATCAGCAAATCGATAGTTGATGTAATACAATCCAAAGGCAGGCGATAGAGAAATTAAATGAATGAAAGTTAACATCCCAATATGACCCTTGTGGAAAAACTTTAAGGCCGGCAACAACGTCATAGCCAAGGTTGAACTGTACAAAAACATGAGAGAATTCGGCATCTCAAACAAACTGACCATCGTTACAAGGCAAATAAAGTTATCCGGATTGCTAAGCTTTTTCATTGGACACCGAAAAGGGGATGGACCTGTCTGCATTGCAACCTGGCATTGCGTGACCCTCGAACATATACAAGAAGGGGTGTTGTTATTTCTTTAAAACCGGAAGCATGGAATTTTCGACCCCAATAGCCCATAAAACCCAGAGACCAAGAAAAAGGTAGAGGAGGACCAGTTCGAAGTAGTGCCATGCTTGAATCAGTATAAGCGGACGGCTGCTCAAAGCCAACATAATCTACTTTATTTTTTTAAGGCTCTTTTAATCCAAAAATTATTACTTCGAACCTGTTGCATAAGACGATAGTATTACCTACCAGTATTCACTTACAGATCCGACATCCGAGACTTGTAAGCGAAAATTTGACGGGTATCCTCCAAACATGACATATAGAGACGAAACAAGCCATGATCCTCAAGAACTTGCGAATATGTTTGCTAATATTTTTAAAAGTGCGTATAAAGATTCTTTTTCAACAAATAATAACTCCATAGATACAAATACTTATCAGTTTCCTCACTTGTCTCAGATAAATTTAACAATCTCTGAATCTACTATACAAGACAAAATTCTAAAACTTGACGAAAGCCTTAGTCCAGGCCCTGACGGACTGCCTTCATTTATGCTAAAAAAGTGCGCTAAGCATCTTTCATACCCATTGTGTATTCTGTTTAACAAGTAATTTAATTGTTCCCATTTTCCACTCATTATGGAAATATTCATTTCTCAAACTAACTCATAAAAAGGGTCCTAAGCATCTTATATGCAACTATCGTCCTATAGCTAAGCTATCTGTTATACCAAAATTGTTTGAATCCATTGTTTGTGATGTTCTTTCCTTTAACTGTTCTTCTGTTTTCTGTGACAATAAACATGGTTTTGTGAAAAAAAATCGACTGTTACAAATCTACTTGAATTTACAACATATTCTATTGATACTTTTGAAAATAAACAACAAGTTGACTGTGTATTTACAGACTTTAGCAAAGCATTTGACAAACTAAACCATAAAGTACTTTTAAGGAAATTAGAAAAAATTGGACTAAATGATAAATTAATAACATGGATATCTTCGTACCTTACAAACAGATATTATTGTGTTGTGTTCAAAAATGACTATTCCAATCCGTTTATTGTCATTTCTGGTGTACCTCAGGGTAGCCATCTTCGTCCATTGTTATTTGTTCTGTTTATAAATGATCTCCCATCTGTCTTAAGAAATTCTATGTCTTTAATATACGCTGATGACGTGAAAATATTTCGAAAAATTGATTCCCTAACGGACTGCGAATTGTTACAAGATGACTTACTTCGTCTATGGGAATGGTGCAATACTAATCGTTTATTGTTAAACATTGACAAGTGTAAAACTATGAGTTTTACACGAAAACACAATATTATTGAATATAACTACACGTTAAACTCTTCAAACCTGGAAAAATTGACTCACTTCTCAGACTTAGGCATCATTTTGAACTCAAAATTATCTTTTACTGACCATTATAACCATATTGTAAAAAAAGCTAATAAGACGCTTGGCTTTATAAAAAGATTTGGTAGAGAATTCCGAGATCCTTATGTCCTTAAAACTTTATTTGTATCGTTTGTCAGATCAGTCCTTGAATACGGTTGTATAGTTTGGGCCCCTTACTACTCGAATCATATTCATTCCAAAGAAGATTCCTTAGATTTATTCTACGTTTTTTCCCATGGTCTCATGAATCAGCTTTGCCTTCCTATTCCCTTAGGCAACAACTTATAGGTCTTCCATCACTAACTAGTCACCGAAAGTACTTGCAACTATGCTTTATTATTGGAATTTTGAATGGATCCATTTCGTCTCCATCAGTTTTGTGTCGTTTTCACTTTAATATAAGCCGTACTTACTTAAGAAATCGAGTGCCAATTCGAGCAAATCTTAGCCGATCAAACTATGGTTCCAACAGTCCAATTAACCAGTTAATAAAAATTTATAATGAAAATAATTTTCTTTTAAATTCTGTCAATCAAAGTATAAAATCAGATAACTTAGAGCAGCCATTCTCTAAGTGTGTTCCGCGGAACCCTAGGGTTCCGTGAGAGCCTTGTAGGGGTTCCGCAAAAAAAAATACACCTCTCTCTGTTATCTTTGATAATAAAATAAAAAATTCAAATAAAATTTGTTGAATTGATTCATTTTTGCCAATCGAAAAATTCATTTGTACTATCTGAATGCATTCATTGCATAACCTACATCCATTTTTCAAACACCTCGATTTTACAGTTACATATTTGCTAGGAACAAAGTTTCTGTTGTTTTACTGCTGCATTCTGATTGTATCAATTCTGTACATTTCTTCCATTTCTCAAGGAAAATATTCCCTTCAGCTGTAGACATCGCACGATCGAATTACACCAATTTGATTTCAAAATATTGCGTTTGTGTGACAAAGAATAAAATGTGATAATTACAATTTTTAGGAGTTTAGAGTTTTTTTTTTGTATTCTGGATACAGACAAAAACTTTTGACAAGGAAATTAAGAGTCTCAAAAAGAAAAAAAAATAGAATTAAACCTTGGAGCTGTCCGGATACTAGATTTTCGCAATTTTTAGTACCAGTGTCCGGACACTTACTTGGGGTCTCCATTGAATATTTCCGATGAAAGGACTGTCAGCCTGTCATCAGATAATCCAATAGAGACCAACAATCCAACATGCAGTCCATGATCCGGTCATCGCAGTCCGGATTTTTCGAGCGGATCAAAATCCTGTCATCAAATTTGACATTTGTGTTGTATGTAGTGGTGAGCGTTCATTTTCCACAGACTTTTTGACATTCGAATTTCATTTCGTTTAATTTGTTGCTGATAGCAAGACATAATATGCCCAGTCAACAAAAGCACTGGATTGCGGATGAGATTGCGGAAGAGAAGTTGGATTGGATTTTACTCTTGTGGAGCCTCAGGGTTAAGAAAATCGATTAAAAAAACTCAAAACTCAATTTTTTTCTTTAGTTATTGGAAGTTCATTACATTTTCTTTGAAACGAACTCCGTTTGATTGTAAGATCTCACAAGATCAACTTACTATTCCCAGTATATTTTTCCAAGGTCTGCCACTATTTTTTTTGGCTAAGAAAAAAGCAGAACAGCAGCGGCTGCTGCTTAAACAATCCATAACTTTTCTGTTATACATTCGATCGGCTTGAAACTTCGTATGTTATGTGGAAAATGTTACTGATTCTGAATTTGCAAATTCTGTGTTTAGTTTCTCTTTTATTCTCCATAAAGGCAAAATCGACCGGACACTGGGGCCTGTCCGGAAACTGGTGCAGTTACTTGTTATGTAAGGAACTTATAATTGACTGTTCCATTGCACTGTCGCTATGCTAATTAATAAATATTAAACTATTGTTTTATTATAGTTGTATGGTTCCGTTAAGTATTTCGTTTTCCAAAAGGGTTCCGTCACCAAAAAAGATTGAGAACTGCTGACTTAGAGATACATTTTTACTTTCATTATTTAAATTCTTAACTTTGTGTTTGATGTTATTACTAGTAATGTTTGTATTTGTGAAAAAGTATTTAAATATATTACTTTGTATATAAATATATAATACATATTTTTTTTTTAGATATAAGTTTTTGTTAGATATAAGTTTTTTTGTTAACCTAGCGTTAGTATTTAACGTAATGAAATAAATAAATAAATATATTGGGTGCTTATCCAAAGGCACTCTGAGCTTTTAACCACGTTCAAGAGAATAATCTTACGGATAGTTGTGGGGAAAAACGATTCCGGAGACGATAAAATGACAGCCTGTATCGAATCCGTTGGGATGGACATTACAACCTATCGTGGATACGTTCAGATCATCGATCAAGAAGAAGCGCAGACTGAGAGACGTTGGTTGGATCCTGTCCTGGTCCGGGAGCTCAATCCTTGGAGAGATGATGAAAGTTTCTTTGCACTGAACATGCTTTAGCTTCGTTTTCGTCTGCGTTAAGGCTGAAACACAAACACGCTTTAGCTTCGGCTTCGCCTGACGTTTATGAGTTCAGCCACAGGAATTCAATGCATGCTATCACAATGAAGCTTCGACCTCATGTTTTGTACGTAATGTTACCTAACGTGTCTCCAAACGGAAGCTCTAGTTCAAATATGCCGAACATGTCTGACAGCTCAGCAGCTGTTAAAAAAAGTACACAAACAAAAATTCATTTATTTTTGGAGGGATGATGGTGATGGAAAGAAAACACTGTAATTCAAAGCAAACTCGATGCGGATTCATCTTAACGCAGACGAAGACAAAGCTGAAGTGAGTTTTAGCCATTACGATGCACCCGCTTCGAGTTTGTTTTGAATGACATTTCTCCCTCCATCATGATTATCCTTCCATAAAACAAATGGATTTCGTTTGTTGAGTTCTTTTTTACATCTGCTGAACTTTTAGACAAAGCAAAGGTATACCGCAAAAAAACATTACGTCACATTACGTACGAAACGTAAGGTCGAAGCTTCATTGTGATAGCATGCATTGAATTCCTATGGCTGAACTCGTAAACGGCAGGCGAAGCTAAAGTTAAAGAGTGTGAGTATTTATTTCGTACCAAAACTGTCAGCTTTTGTATATGTGTTAGTTTTAGTCTTCATTCATCCACCAAATTTCGGGTTGAAAATTTCAGTTCGTTTCATACTACACACTTCGCTTCCCTGGTGCGGGTGCATAACTTCACAAGTCATAACTTCACATGGGTCATAATTTCACCTCTAGTGGGTTATAATTTCACTTTTTTCGGGTGAAATTGTTTCCCACCTTAGGTGAGCAATAATTTCACCTGAAATGTTGGTGAAATTTTTTCCCAACTATTTAGTCATTCCACGGCACAGGGAATCTGGTCCCGAAGTCAGATGTCCCGAAAATGCTTTTCGGGACTAATGACCCACTATGGTGGGTTGAATTTTATGTTGAAACTATTACTATTCAGAAATTAAATTCGGGGTTTCTGACCTTCGCGACTAGTTTTAAACATTTTGTAAAACAATAAATTGAGTGGACAATTTTTACATATTTTCAATGTCTTTTCAGTGCAAAACATTTGAAATATACCGCATGCTCTAAGTCTATGTGAACCTAAGGGAACCTTTTTCCAATGCAAACGTTCTTCTGAATTTTGATGTTCGGTGAGAGTACGGAGAGCAAATTGTACTTGAACCCAGTTTCATCTTTTTGTCATCTAAACTAGCTGAGCTGTTTCAATGACTTTAACAGTTCCATCAGAAAGACATTTTTTTATTGATGGGATGTTCAGTGTCCTTGCATCATGTGAATGCAGACGTAAGAATCATTTTTTCAATACTATAAGTCGGCAATTCCTATCAAGCAAACGTATTCATCATTGAGTTTTTCAATACTAAACCTTAACTCTACAAACCAGTCTTAAATGTTTAAGAAAATTGTATTACGTATTTTGAGGTTGAACCAACAAATGTAGTAGGTATAATTGCTAGCGAGCGAAGCGAGCGGAAAAAATTTAGCCCAAAAGAGAATGAACTTGGGGTGTGAAAATAAAAAAATTCGCGCGAATTTTTTATTTTCACACCCCAAATTCATTCTCTTTTGGGCTAAATTTTTTCCGCTTGCTTCACTCCCAATCAAACCAAATCGAATTTGAATGATAAAGATCGTCATCATGCTCGAAATGAATCATTGCACTGCAGCACCTGCTTGCCTGACACTAGGATGCATTACTGTGGTGGTTGCTTTTCCAGCTTCTGACTTTGGGACCAGTTTCCCTGCGCCTCAACTCAGTTTTAAAATCGCACGGTTTTATTTTATTATTTTCAGAGTCTTGAAAACTTAATTTCCGAATGAAGCATGTTCCAAAATGTTAAGAAACTTAATCGTACGGCAATTCAATTTTAAAGACTAAAAATAATAAGTAAAATCGCGCCAGAGTCAGTGGCGTAGATAGGGGGGGATCAGGGGGATATATCCCCCCATTGGGATTCATAATTGTTCAACATAACTAAGTCATGCCAAATAAGTTAAGGAAACGCACTCTGAATGTTAGTACCTACTTCCTACGTGAATCAAGTCTTATTAGTACTCACAGGATTCCTAGAGGCATTGTAAATTGTACATTCTATACCTACAGTCTACGGGGAAAACACAAAGTCAACTTCATCTGAAAGAAATTATTACTTCATCTAATCACCTAATATAGTTGCCCGTAGCTTAGTTGGTAAGTGCATTGACTGCTAAGCAGAACGTGTCGTTGGTTCGAGTACTCAGGCCAAGTTTTTCTTTCATCTTTCACGGGCACTGCATCTTGCGAAGACCTGACAAATATTCCAAGAGTATCAATCTGTCATGAAAAAGTGCTTCTCAACTCTGCCGTTCGGAATCGGCATTAAATTGTAGGTCCTCTCAATTCTTCACACGCACTCAGAGAATTGTTGATGAGAGTAAGCCACTTAGGCATTGGCTCTTCAAGAGCTGTCGCGCCACTCTATTTATTTAATCACCTAATATTTTGAATTTCTTTCTTGTATCGATCTTTAAAAAGTTTATTTTTAACGTCTCTCACCAATTGATAATAAAAGATAAACGTGCAAGAAAAAGAGCTTAACTCCAGCTTTCCACAAAAGCCCACACCGACACAAAAATTGAAAGTTATTTAAATTTCTTCTCACCGTGTGTCACATTGTTAATTTGGTGTAAGAAATCGCCCCAAACACGCAACACACTCATCCATACGAACACAAATGTTCGCATAACTGTGGTGAAGTTAACGCGAATCCTAACGGTAACCAGAAATCAAAATGCGCTATTACCCATTACATAAAGCATGCCTTAAGGTAGCCTTAAACGACAAACACGTTTGCCGAACATGCTCGTTTGCGTTATTCCCTACACGGCAAACACATAATTGGTGAACATCATTTCGTGTTGATTCTTGAAAGTGTGAGGATGTGTCAAAAAGAGAAGCAAGTCATTGCGCTTATGTTTATCTCATAGAAAAAATGAGATTTGTTCGCGAACATCTCCCTACATGGCAAACAACGAAACGGACGAACACAAGAAAATCGAAAATTTTTGCCAACAGCGAACAGTTCGCAAACCATCCCCTACACGACGAATTTATAGCGCGCACAAGCATGTTCGGAAAACATGTTTGTCGTTTAGGGCTAGCTTTACACAAGCGGCAGATTGACAATCATTCATCGTAATTTTGCGAGTTATTTGTACGAATTATTTGAAGTGGCTTTTTTTAAATTAATTTTTTATATATATAATATTACGAAAATTTCCTAAAATTAAAGTATTCAAGAATATGTAAATAACATTTTATTCGTGAATTTCGATTTTAAATATTGATCCGATTTCGAGGCATAGAATTTTGAAAAAAAGTTTATAAATGTTTTAAAAAAATACAAACAAATTTGTAAAATTTGTTTGAAAATAAAATATTATTTGGGCAATTTAAACGTACTTTCAGAAAAAAAGGAGCTGATCAGGTTTTTGTTTTTCCAAAAAATCTAATAAGAAAAAAAACGATTTTATGAGAGGTTTTGGAGGAAGTTTAAAATTCCCTAAATTCTGATCTTAAAAAAAATAAAAATAAAAAAAAGCACCAACGCGAATTTGCTCAAACCTTTAATTTTCAAGTTTTAAATCAATCGGACCAGTGGTTAAGGCTGCAGGTGCGTTTACAGAAAGACAGACAAACACTCAAAACTTTTCATATATTCTATACTAGCACTCTAGCAGTTGTCCGCGAATTCGTCCGTCTCTCCCTCGTGCTCCGGCCAGAGGTGCGTCTTGACTTGTGCATCATGCGCGGGAATTCGGTTGCGAAGTTATTTTAAAATTGTATATTAGTCGACTCTCCCTAAGTCAAAATTCTTCTTAACTCGAAGCCTTCAAATAAGTATTTTTTTCCCCGTTTTAGTAAGACTTTTCACTGAAGCTCTGCTCTTATTATTCGCACCGTAACTCTGTATAGCTTAAAGCCTTCCTCGATAAATGGATTATTCAACACAAAAAGAATTTTTCAATTTGATTTAGCAGTTCCTGAGATAAGCGCGTTCACACAAAAAAAAATTAATGCTTTCTTGCCGTTTTTCACAGTTTCCACTGATTCTTCGCTCCTATTGGTCGTAGCTTAATGCTATGTAGCCTTAAACCTTCCTCAATTAATGGACTATCCAACTCAATAACAATTCGAACCAGTAGTTTCTGAGATAAGCGTGTTCAAACAAACAAACAAACAAACAAACAAACAAACTCTTCAGCTTTATATATTAGTATAGATGTCGGAAGTAAAAATGAGCGAACTAGATCTATCCCCCCCCATAGCGAAAAGCTATCTACGCCACTGGCTAGAGTAATGCAGTTCTTGGTAGTCAAAAAAGATAATTTCTTACAACTGTTAGGTTAGGTTAGGTTATATGGGCTGACAGTTGATTTTGTTACCGTCACACTTAGATCAATGTAGATCCATTGTGATACCCTGAAGTGTTGTAACTTCTGAAAGAATGATTTAACCTATGAATTCTATGGTTGATCGAGCCATTTGGTGGACTTGATAAAGTTCAATAGGCGATTGCCTGGGGGTTCAGATAGTTCTTCTAGTTCATTGAAGAAGTAGTTGCGTAAGAATTTTGATCTGGTACGGCAGAGTGCTGGACAGTGGCATAGGAAATGAGCCGTGTTTTCGTGCTCATCCTCATCGCCGCAGCCTCTGCAAATGTCGTCCGTACTAAGCCCCATCTTCTTTTTGTGGTAGCCAAGTAGATTATGTCCCGTTATCACACTTATGAGGGATCTTAGGGACGGTTTTTTGAGAAGTAAAATCTTTTTGGATTTCTTCTTGTCATAGTGAGGCCAGAGTTTCCTGGTGTTACCGCAGGTTTCTAGTAGGTTCCATCTATCATTTGCTTTTTGAATGATATTATTACTAATATTTCTTTTTAATTCGCATTGAGGGATTCTGATGTTATGGTCTATGAGAGAGGGATCAAGTACCGAGCCTTCTCTTGCAAGCTCATCCGCTTTTTCGTTTCATGGCACACCACTGTGACCGGGAACCCAGCAGAGTCTTACGTTGTGCTGCATACCAAGAACCCTTAGCTCTTCGCGACAGCAAGAAACAAGCCTTGACTTGATTTGCGTGGCAGAGATCGCTTTTATTGCTGCTTGGCTATCAATGAAAAAGGTGATATCAGCGTGTGGTATCGCCATCATGGATATTTGATTAGCAGCGTTTTTCACTGCCAAGATCTCAGCTTGGAAGACGCTGCTATGGTCAGGAAGTCTGAATGAACTGGCAAGGCTAAGATTTTCTGAGTAGAAACCTGCCCCTACTCCAGTAACCATTTTTGAACCATCGGTAAAGATGGTAAAGTTCGATTCATTAGTGTAGGGTACACTGTTTTCCCAATCTTCTCTATTAGGGAAGCTGGTTGTGAAGTTTTTATTGAAGTCTAGATAAGGGGTCATGTAATCAGTACGAACGTTATTGCCAACGTATTTTGTAAGGATCGTGGTATGGCCGTGTTGACTAGATCTCCAAATATCGGTCTGACTAAGTCGGAGAGCGCTGTTTGCTGCTGATTCTTGTGCAAATAAGTCTATGGGGGTGAGATTTAGGATCGCTTCGAGACCCGCAGTTGGGGTGGTCCTCATCACCCCCGTAGTGCTAATGCATGCCATTCTTTGTACTTTGGTAAGGGTTTTTAAGTTCGTGGATTTCTCCAGAGCTTGCCACCAAACCAAACTGCCATAAGTTAGAATGGGTCTAACAATGGCTGTGTACATCCACATGATTATCTTTGGATTTGGCCCCCAGTTTCTTCCCAGAATCCTGTTACACGAGTAGAGTGCAATCATGGCTTTCTTGTATCTTTCCTCTTTCCTGAATGTTTAGACCCCAGTTGAGTTTCTTGTCCAAGATAACTCCGAGGTATCTTGCTTTTTCTGAAACTATAAGTGGGGTGTTGTCAATTTTTGGTATCTCAAAAGAAGGTATTTTCCTTCTGTTGGTGAAAAGTACCAGTTCTGTTTTCAGGGGTTTAACCTTCAGACCGCATTTTTTGGTCCAGTTATTGACCATAGTTAATGCGCCTTCTAGTTGTTCGCTTACCGTGGTCAGGTATTTACCCGTCGCTAGAAGCGCTAAGTCGTCGGCATAAGCTATAACTTTGACACCGCTGTTTTTGAGTTTGATGAGAATTTCATTCATCACCAAAGTCCAGAGGAGGGGTGAGAGGATTCCGCCTTGTGGAGTCCCTCTAGATGTGTTCTTACAACTGTAGTAAAAAGTGAAATTATATCCCAATTTGAGTGGGACATAACTTCACACAGAAGTGAAATTCTGTCCCACAAAAAAGTGAAGCTAATTCCCACCTTAGATGGGACACAATTTCACCCGATAAAAGTGAAATTATAACTCACTTGAGGTGAAATTATGACCCATGTGAAGTTATGACCTGTGAAGTTATGCACCCGCACCGCTTCCCTTGCCCACTAAATTGGTTTTAGTCCGGATGAATTAGTCTCGTGTGTGCAGGCCCATTATCATCATATTGTCCTCTTGTGGATATAAAGACCTGTCGTCGCCGTGTCGACTTTGTATATAAATTTAACAGGTCCAATCGACCTGGCATACGACTCTAGCGCCACCTAGTTACAAGCCGAGATA
The DNA here is from genome assembly GCA_943590905.1 of Sphaerophoria taeniata. NCBI lineage: Eukaryota > Metazoa > Arthropoda > Insecta > Diptera > Syrphidae > Sphaerophoria > Sphaerophoria taeniata. The sequence continues at coordinate 226,822,150 of OX016540.1, read as the reverse complement.
GCCATATTTTTTGGGCATAAGTTTGTATTCAGCAAAAATTTTTGATGAAGAAGAAAAAATTGAAAACGTCAATCTTGATAATACTAGAAGGTTTCATATACAAAGGGCGTCGTCGTCGGTCTGATTGATCCTTAAGATAAAGTTAACTATCGGTAGTGCAGTCGTGCAGTCTTATCGTCGGACTATGACGACTTTCCTAGCTAAGATAAGCATTTATATAAAAAGAGCCAACGCAGCACTGAAAATATTTTTAAAATATTCACTTCTTATTTTGCACCGATAACAAAAATTAAAGTTAGGCATACAATTTGCATATTTCTGTTAAAATAGTCCGTAATTTATTTTTAAATTTGATCGCTTTTCTCTTTTTTTCATTCCGAAAATTGATCCCTTATTTTTTTTAGAGCTACAACTTCTGCCGCCCTAAAAACAACATTAAAATGCAATTACCGGTATTAACAGAATAAATTGACAAAACTGATATAATCACATGTAACGACTAACCTATATGAAATTTGCCACATAACAAAGTTAAATTCGATTCCATCGTCATTGTTGATTGAATCGAATCAACACTAATATAAATGTAAATGCCCTAATTGTATGTCTTAATTAAATAAATTAACTCATTTATCAGGTAGCATAAGCCACAAACCGTATGAGTATACCGTTCCTGCTATGCACTAGATTCTACTGTATGTCGATAGACCCTGAAACATAGTCTAGTGGGCTAAATTTCGACTGCTATAGCAAAGGACTTAATATAGAATGTTCATAATTAGATCAGGAACAGCGGACTAACAGCCTATTCCCACCAACGTGATTTAGCTAAAACAACTTGATTTAGCTAAAACACATAATTTATTTCATGATTTGCCATACATTTTCAATCATTTGAAATTACTTGATTTAGCTTGTTTATTTTTTAATTAGGTATAAATCACCTCGATGATTCCAGGCTGAATGATTTCATGCTGAAGTAATGAATAAAATTCATTTTTAATTCATTTTTTTTTCTTTTTGACAGTCAAAATTCAAATTTTGTGTCATATATTGATATATTTTATTGAAAAATTCAAAAAAATGTCAAGATTGTGATAAATGTCAAGCTAAATTAAGTAAAAAGTTCAGTGGGAACGCTTTCTTGATTTATAAATCAAATAAGCTAAATCAAGTCGGTGGGAAAAGGCTATAACCCCGCAAATTGTTGCTCAAACTTAAAAAGCATTTATGAAATAAACACCGCATACCGCAACGCTACGCACCGTTAAATTAAACGTCCTATATATACGACGACGCGCTCTGGTTGCGTGGTCGTCCTTCGACCAGAAAACGATTTGATTTTGTTGGCAACGCTTGCTAGTATATGAAACATGCTAATTTGGTAAATATTTTAGTAATTAAACCTCACAAATTGATTAATATTTTTATCCCAGTAATTTTGGCGCACATATTTTTTTAATTATTTATAATCCTGTAATGAAGAGCCGCGTTCAGGTTTCATGTCCAGTCGGCCTTTTTGTTGGGCTCTTTTGACGGGGAGAGAATTTTTCCTTCTAGATACCATGACCATGATAAAAAGAACACCTCAAACCTCATTGTAGCATTATGAGGATATTGCCCTCATATTTGTTTTGTACGACCACCATGACCGACGCGTGAGCTCATTTTATTTATCTGGATGGCTGGGCTACCTTCATATGAGTGAGTTAAAGCGTTTAAAATTTGCTGTGAGCAAGTAAAATTAAATTATTCTTTTCATTTTGCATGTTGTATAGGCATTAATACAAAAGGATATCCACCAAACCAAAACCCAGACGTTTATTATCCACCTAAAGTGTATAAAGATAGCTGCATCAACCAGCTCGCATTATTCATTTTTAATTACATCCTTAACAATTAACCCGGGTATGCTGATATGGTGTAGCCATGCTCATTGCTCAGCTCACCTTGATGGAAAGATTGGGTTGAATGCTGTAGTATGTGGGGGATATATGGCATGACACCGTTTACTTTGGAATGTTTGATCAACTTAATTAGGCCCAAATTATAATTTTCATATTGGAATTTATGTTAATATTTTCGAAAAAGAAAAAAATGTTAAGGGGTCATGGTTAGGTTGTTGTAAAATGGTTTTTGACTCTGTCGATGCTGGAGGGTTTAGTTTAAGAACAATCGACTGAAATAAAATACGGGTGACTTAAGTTTAAGACAAGTACCTATATTGTTGAAATCAGTTTCAGGAGGACAGAATCAGAGGGTGCCTCCAATAACGCCGAGCGAAATAACGCCAAATTCTGAAATTCGGCCTTATTTCACTTTACCAAAGGGAAATAACGCCGAGTGTTAGCATTCGGCCTTAATTCACTTCGACAATGTGAAATAACGCCGAATGCCAACTGAGAAATAAAGCCGAGAATGAAAAAACAAGGAAGCCGGTTTTATTTAACATTTGGAAAGAGCTGGTTTTAACGCAAAATCAACTGTAGAACAAAATTTACCGAGTATGGTAGGTCAGATTTTTTTTATATTTTATGGGACAAAAAAAAATTAATTCACAAAATAATTTATTTGTACTTCAATATTAGGTACAAACAATAAATGTTCATAGCACAAAAAAAAAAAAAAATATCTTAAATTCGTGTAAGCACATTAACTACAAATACAAAAGAAGTCTAATGAATTAATTGGACCACTCCTTTTCATTATTTGTCGACAAAATGAGCAGAGCATTTCATTCTCAAAACTGTTGCCAATTCCTTCAATTTGGAAAGGCATCCACGCATCTTCTTATGCATTAAACGGTTTTGAAAGCAGAAGCTGCATTTCAATGATTCATTTTGAGATCTTTTTTCACTCTAATTTGAGGATGATGCCGATTCGGAAGATTCAAGCTCAATTCGGTTTACCAGCGAGCGAAAAAAATTTTGCCCAAATTTTCACACCCCAAATTGATTCTCTTTTGGGCAAATTTTTTTTTGCTCGCTGGCATTTGTACCTGTACTATATTTTTTGTTTCAAGTTCCAAATCCTTAATCATCTTTAATTTTCACTTGATCAAATTCTTAAAGATGTAGTATTAACTGGAGTCCTATGCCGCCAACATCAAGTATCGAAGACCAGTGGCAACATTGCCAGAATGCAGTTAGAGATGCCTACTCTAATGTGCTGGGTTTCACACAGCCACCAAAACGAAACCCCTGGTTTGACGAAGAATGCAGGCAGGCCCATGCAGCCAAGCAGGAGGCATACAAAGCGGCGCTGCGAAGAAGGACAAGAGCTGCTCGTGAGCTCTACGAGCAAAAGAGGAGAGAAGAACGCCGGCTTCTCAGGAGAAAAAAGAGAGAGCATGAGAAGCGTCAGATCGAAGATGTTGAGAGAGCTAACAGCAGGAATGAAGTTCGGAGATTTTATCGGAAGGTAAAACAGCTGGCTCAGGGTCATCGAGCAAGAACCGATGCCTGCAGAGATAAATATGGGAAATCCAACAAAGCCGCTGGAGCAAATGGTCTAGCTGCCGAGCTGTTCAAAGCCACAGGCGACGATCTAGATAGGTGCATGCACCAAATCATCTGTAAGATATGGTTGGAGGAATGCATGCCCGAAGAATGGAACCTCAGCATTGTTTGCCCGATCCTGAAAAAGGGAGATCCTCTAAACTGCGCCAATTACAGAGGGATCAGTCTGCTTAACATCGCCTACAAGATCCTCTCTGCCGTAATATATGAACGTCTGAAGCCTTTCGTCAACAATCTGATTGGTCCTTATCAATGTGGCTTCAGTCCAGGAAAGTCTACCATCGACCAAATTTTCACGTTGCGGCAGGTCCTGGAAAAAACCTATGAACTAAAAATCGATACCCACCATCTCTTCATCGATTTTAAGGCCGCGTATGACAGCATCTACAGAGACGAACTGTATAAAGCCATGTCTAGTTTTGGCATCCCTGCCAAGCTCGTTCGCTTGTGCAAAATGATGATGGAGAACTCACGCTGCTCTATCAAGGTTGGCAATGAGCTTACGGAATCTTTCGACGTCAAAAAAGGAGTCAGACAAGGCGATGCACTGTCGTGCGATTTCTTTAACATCGTTCTTGAGAAGATAGTCCAAAACTCCACCGTCAACACCAGAGGCACTATCTTCTATAAATCTGTTCAACTTCTCGCGTACGCCGACGATATTGATATAATGGGAAGAACACAGCGTTATGTCAATGGCGCCTTTGTGAGAATTGAGACAGAAGCGGCAAAAATGGGTTTAGCGGTAAATGAGGGAAAAACGAAGTACATGCTGTCTTCGAGTAAGGACACCCAACACCGACGGCTGGGACAGAACGTCACAATAGACGCATACAACTTCGAGGTAGTAAAGGAGTTTGTCTACCTAGGCTCCGCTATTAACACGGGCAATAACACCAGCGTCGAGATAAGACGAATAATTACTCTTGCTAATCGCTGTTTCTTTGGGCTAGAAAGCAACTGAGTGGAAAAGCCCTCTCTCGAGCAACTAAGGTAAAGTTTTACAACACCCTCATCATCCCTGTTCTGCTATATGGTGCAGAAGCATGGACCCTGACAAAATCGGATGAATGTGCCTCAGGCTGTTTCGAGAGGAAAGTTCTTGGGGTCATCTTTGGCCCCGTGTGCATTGATGGGGAATGGAGAAGGAGTTACAACAGCGAACTTTACGGGTTGTACAACGACGTGAACCTAGCCAGAAGGGTCAAGGTCCAGAGACTTAGATGGCTTGGTCATTTGGTCGCATGGACACCAATGCTCCGGCCCGGAACGTCTTCGACACTATTCCCGAGGGACGCAGAAGGAGAGGAAGACCGCGACTCAGGTGGCGCACACAAGTGGAAGAGGACCTCAATCAACTTGGAGTGCAAAACTGGAGACCGAGCTGACTGGCGGAGACTGTTGGTTGAGGCCCAAGTCCACACCGGACTGTAGCGCCACCTTAAGTAAGTAAGTAAGTAGTATTAACTGAAATGTAAAATCTAATATTTATATTCTTCCTGGTCCATGTCGCAAAATTCTTCTAACTGCCTTAAAAACCAACATGCGCTCGGCGTTATTGCACGGCACCGAATTCGAGGTATGCGATAAGGGCCCACGTAGCCAAGCAGGATTCATACAAAGCGGTGTTGCATTGAAGGACAAGAGCTGCTCTTAAGCTCTATAAGATCAGAAGATGAGCAAAGAACACCGGCTTCTCAGAAGAAAAAAGAGGGAGCATGAGAACCGTCAGATCAAGGATGTAGTGAGAGGCAATAGGAGGAATGAATTTCAGAAGTTTTACCGGAAGCAAAAACCGATGCTTGCAGAGAAGAACAGAAGAAGTTAGAAGAATCACAGTCAATGCCGAGGATTTGTTAAGGACCACTTCTGTAGACTGTATAACGGTCACGTCGAACAGAATCCCGCTACTAGGCAGGAGCCATTCATTGAACACGGATATAGCCAAGGACTCTGTGAACCCGATCTAGACGACTAATGGCGTCCTTGTGGGAATTGAGAAAGAAGCGACAAAATGAGTATAGCGGTAAATAAGGGCAAAACGAAGTAAGTTTATGCTGTCTTAGAGGAGGACATCCAAAACAGACGGCTCTCACAATAGACACATATAGCATCGAGGTAGTAGAGGGTTCCACTGTTAACTCGGGCAACACACCAGCTCCGAAATCAGCCGAAAAGTAAATCCTGCTAATCGTTCTTTCTTTGGGATAAGAAAGCAATAGAGTGATAAAGCCCTCTCTCGATCAACTAAGGTAAAATTATACATATAACACCCCTATCGTCCCAGTCCTGCTGTATGGTCTAGAAGCGTCCATTAGGGTTTTCCCTTGTGTATTAACGAAGTTTCCTCAGGCTATCTTCGATCTTTAAATCGGCTATCAATAATGTTTCCCTTAGCTTATCAACGGATTTGAACTGGTTTATCAACGGAGTTTCCTGCAGCTTTCAACGGCGGTTAACCGGTGTGTCAACGGACAGGTCCGGGACATATAGTTTGACCGACTGATTGGCTTCTGTATCTTATAGGAGGTATTGAATGTTACCACTCTCCAACCTGATTTTGTCGTCGACAGCTCGCTTCCGTATGCACATTTCTTACAAAAACTGGGTGTGAATTATATTCGGTCGAGTTGTCATACAAAAGTCTTTCTGGTATGATATCAAAAATGTTTTGTTGGTATAATTAATGCTTTTTTGGAATTTGTAATGTATGCAGCTAATGCATCATTATGTACACCTTGTATCCAGATTCATTCGTTGATTGCCCGGATTTGCGTGATGTCCACTATTAATAAACACGCCGAATTTTATTATTCAAGTTGTCAATCGTTTTTGGTTTATCGACGCACGTAGAAGTAGATATGAGACTTTACATTTTCCCACAGCGGTGTTTAATCGCATGATATTGGAGACCCATTCTCGGGTCCATAACGTGAAACTAAGGGGCTACCAAACGTTTGCTTCTATTTTCTATAGATCTGTGTGTCTTATTGAAATCATAGCCCCTGCACATCATGGTTGTTCAACTGATGAACTGAAGTCAGTAATCTTGGTTTTATATCGTTCACCATTGACCGTAACGCTCTGGTCAGCGTCGTAATTTTCAAAATAAATTTGGTAAATTTAAAAGCGTTGTTCTTCAGGCCAGCAGGCGTCTATTCATGTTGAAATGCTAAACCACACTTAGGGGTTTTTAATTGGCAATCTGGAATCTAAAAAAAAAGCACAAGGGAAATTCTCTTCTTTTCAGAATCAGAACTGTCACTTTTGCCCAATTGAACGCATTCAGATTTCAGCATAGAAATAAAATAATATGCCTAATAGAGCACAGAAGCTAGCCTAAAACGTGTTACATCAAATGTTGAGAAAGAAGATCTAAAAGGGTTCCCTTTCTCTCTCTGAGCTCTATAAGACAACAACAGTTTTGAATTTGACGTTTCGTTAATCGTTACCACCTTACAGCCAATCAGCGAGAAGCTTAGAGAGAGAAAGGGAACCCTTTTAGATCTTCTTTCTCAAAATTTGACGTGACGACTCCACTTGTACGAAGTGCTACCGCTCCCGTGCTCTATTATATTGTCTCTATGGATTTCAGAATGCTTTTTTTATCATCCAAATTGCCAATTGAAAACGCTATTAAATTAAATCACTTAACAGCTGACAAAATAGCCGCCAGTTTAAATAGTGTTACCAACTTAAAGTTCTATGCCACCAAAGAATTGTGTCAGTTTCTTTAATCAGATTTCCCTCTGTATTATTTTTGGATGATTGCTATATGAAATTACATACCTTTTTAACAATTAGCCGTTCCAGAATATGCCTGTTAAAAAACCTGTACCACAATGGATATGGTGTTATTGTGCTCTTTTTCTGCCAGAATGGTTTCGCTTTGTTGTTTTTTAATTAAGGATAATGATAGTGTCATGGTAGATCTTTGAAAAGATATACAACACCAGTCGAGCTGCCGCCGCGCCGGCCGCCGGCAATGGCAATAAATTCTTTTGTTTTATTTAAACGACAAAAATTATGAAGTGTGATATTTTTACAATTAAATTATAATAAAAAAAATCAGCTACCTTGCGTACCTACTGTTCATAAAAGGTAGTAAATGAATTTATCAACATCGCTCTTCATAAAATTTAACTTTTTCAATGGGGACGGTGACACGAATTATTTTCTTTGAAATAAAATCAACAAAATTAAAGCTTTTAATATGAACTTTTCGGGTTAAATATTGCTGATGCAAACACAGCTTTTTCTTTTTACAAATTGAAGTACCGTAAAGTTTTATTTAACTATGGGAAAAAAATATTATTTGAATTATACTTTATCGACGGTTAAACTTCATGTTGAGAAGTATTGCTACTAAGTAAAACGTAGGAGACAGCGCTGCAGTCTTTAAGTATCATATTTAAGATAATACTGGGAATAAATAAAGAAATGTCATTAATGTCAACTACTGTCATGTACATTCTAGAAAGAAATGTTCTCTTCTTCAATAAAACGTGTATGGAGTAAGACGTTTTTTTGGTTATCTTTCATTTTGGGAAACTTTTACATATATTTCAATAATTCTCTTTAAATATTCCTTGAAACCTTTTCACGTTTCAAACATTGGCATCCCTTGCGGGGAACCTGATTTCTCTGAAAATTCATATAATTTTCCTTTTTTCTTTTGGAAAGGTTCAAAAGGAATAATGGCGCTGGCCAAAGAGAAATCCATTTCGAAACTTATATGTCATTTCTCAGCTAACACACAAAAGGTCTCTAAAGCTAGGCAGACCAAAGGATACTTTGTTGGTAGAAGGAAACTTTTGGAAGAGTATTGGAGTAAATTCAATGACATGCACGATCACATCGCAACGCTCGAGGTCACCGATGCCAACCAAGAGGAAATCAAGAGGCTCCTCTCAGATGATCGTTTTTCTAAAATTGAATCGGCGTATTGCGAAGCATTAGGAGAATTGAATGATGTTATCGATGAATTATCCACATCTGCACATAATTCTTCATCTATTTCTCATTCAACTCCCATTCAACATGGTGTATGTGGCGGCGGTGGAGGCAACGTCAAATCTATTTTGCCAAAGCTTCAACTGCCGACTTTCGATGGCTCGTTCGATAAGTGGCTCAATTTCAAGGATATGTTCACTAGTTGTGTCATAAACGATACCTTGCTTTCCAATGTTCAACGTCTACACTATCTGAATTGTAGCCTTACTGGTGAGGCGGCGAATGTTCTTACAAATATTCAGATTAATGACGACAACTTTAACACTGCTTGGGATATTTTAAAGGGTCGTTACGACAATAAACGAAAGCTAATTAAACAATATCTTCGAGACATTATCAAGCTTCCGATTATGAACAATGAATCGCCAGAAGCTTTACGCCGTGTTCTCGACGGCATCACAGAAGCTGTTCGGGCTTTGAAACAACTAGGTCGACCTACAGATCAGTGGGATGATTGGTTGATATTGCACGTCACAGAAAAGCTTGATCCGATTATCATCAAGGATTGGGAAACTTCGCTTGAAAGCCCAAATTTAATTCCAACGTATGGAGAACTGCAAAAGTTCTTAGAAAATCGTCTTCAGGGCCTTGACGCCATGGCCACGTGTTCTCGGTCTAGTCAGAAGGAAGTCATTTCAAGGTCAACGAAACCACCACCAGTTCACAATCAGCAATCCTTTTCAAATCGATGTCCATGTTGCTCTGGTAAACATGCTTTAATGTTTTGTTCGCAATTTAAAAAACAAAACTCCGCACAGAGACTGACATTTGTGATGAAGACGAAGTTGTGCAAGAATTGTTTAAAACCAAATCACGCATCACAACAATGCTCGTCGGATTATGTCTGTTTAAGGTGTCAACAAAAGCATCACACCATGCTGCACGATAGTTGCACTCAGCCGCAAGAGCAAAACATCGTCGCAAATCATATGCGAACAACTAGTCTGCCTCATAAACTGCCTATAGAAACTGTCGACGACAAAGCACTTATAAAATTAGACCCGGTTTTGCTAGCTACAGCTCAAATTCGAGTACGATCTGCCACTGGGCATTCTCTAATTCTTCGAGCTCTTTTAGATAGTGGTTCCCAAGCGTCATTTATTAGTGAGTTTGCGGTCCAGCAACTACGACTTCGGCGAACAAGGCTTCATGTGCCGGTCACTGGGGTAGGGGGATTGAGCGTCGGCAAGTCAACAGGTCTCGTCGATTTTGTCGTAAGCTCTGTTACCGTGCCTGATTTTAACATAAAATGCAAAGCACTAATTCTACCACGGTTGGGCCATCTCATGCCCTATATGCGAATTAACGCCAAACCATTTTGTGAATTTTTGGATCTTGAACTGGCTGACCCGAACTTTCATGAGCCTGGTTCCATCGATGTCATTTTGGGAGCTGACCTTTATGGCTCAATTCTACATGGTGAAATTATGCAACCAGCTATTGGTGCTCCTGTAGCGCAACGCACCCATTTAGGATGGATAATCTATGGACGATTGCCGGGCTCAGAAACCAGAGAGTTGTCTACGAGTTTTTGTGCATTTTCTCAAACTGAACTCACGAATTTAATTCAATGCATGTGGAAATTCAACGAACTCGAGGACGTGGGATGTACCTCCAAGATGACTCAAGATGAAATCAACTGTGAAGAATTCTTTAAAAGGACGGTTCAACGGACCAGTTCAGGACGATATGTCGTTAAGTACCCATTTAAGGATTCTGTCGATCTATCTACGCTTGCAGACTCTAGGGGAGATGCTTTTAAGCTATTCTATCACCAACTTCGTAGGCTCGACAGTAGCCCAGCAATGAAGACAATGTACCAAGAATTTATGTCAGAATATAAAGAACTGGGGCATATGGAACCCGTTTACGAAGATGTGTCACCTCAATGTGTGTGCTATATTCCACACCATGGTGTTTACAAGGAGTCGAGCACCACCACGAAATTAAGAGTTGTTTTCAACGCTGCGAGAAGTTATAGTACAGGCAAGTCACTCAATGACTGTCTCCATGTTGGACCAAAGCTTCAAAGTGAGCTCTCAGCCATTATTCTGAAATGGCGTACCTATCGAATTGGCTTCACGGCTGACATCGAAAAATGCTATAGACAAATTCTTGTACAGCGAGAAGATGCCGATATGCAGCGAATTGTATGGATGGACAACGAAGGCTGTCCAGCTATTTATAGATTACTCACGATCATATACGGTTTAAATTGTTCGCCGTATCTTACAATAAAGGTGTTCCAAACTCTGGCTGACGATGAAGAAGATGAATTCCCCAAAGCTGCCCAAGTACTACGTGAGTCTTTTTTATATGGACGATTGTCTCCATGGCGCAGATTCTGTAGAATCCGCCAAACAACTACAAACAGAACTGCAGAAGTTGCTACAAAGAGGCGGTTTCCGTTTGCGAAAGTGGAACTCCAATTCTACCGAGTTTTTAAAGAATTTAAGTGCTAATGACAAATTAAGCGACCCTTGCAGTGAACTCTCATCTCATCGTGAAACAAAGGCTCTTGGCATCTACTGGTTTTGTCGAAGTGATTGCATTGGATACAAGGTAAGCGTCACGGAAGTCGCTTCAGCGATCACGAAACGTCAACAACTGTCTGATATCGCCAAAATCTACGACCCGACTTGTCTGTTAGCTCCAGTAGTGATACTAGGCAAAATCATGTGTCAACAACTTTGGCTTTCTGGAATTTCGTGGGATGATCCTCTTCCGGAACCTCATCAACAGAATTGGTTGCGGTTCCGCAAAGAACTTCAATTGATAGATGACGTCAAGGTCCCTAGGTGGGTTTTCTCGTCACCAGATGTATTGAACTATCAGCTTCACGTATTTTCTGATGCATCTACATCGGCTTATGCTGCCGTCACTTATTTGCGAGTCAAAACAAGCAACAATGAAGTTAAGGTATCAATTCTCATGGCCAAAACTAAAGTTGCACCTTTAAAGAAGATCACCGTTCCATGTTTGGAGCTCAATGGAGCACTTCTTGCTGCAAAGCTTATTTCAAAAGTGATTGACATTTTAAGGCTAACGCCAATTACTACCTTTTGCTGGTCTGATTCGAAGACAGTGCTTAGCTGGATCCGGTCGAATTCTGGGACGCATAAGCAGTATGTCGCCAACCGGATTACAAAAATCCAAGAACTTACCAATGTTGACTGTTGGAGGTATGTACCCACTAATAGCAACCTAGCTGATGTGGCCTATCGTGGGGTGTTTCCGTCCCAGTTAGAGACACTCGATATATGGTGGACTGGCCCAGAGTGGCTTAGTAGAGCAGAGAACGAATGGCCAAAACAAATGTTTAACGTCAAAGATCCAGCTGAGATAAACTCTTTTCTTGTTCAAACTCCATCTAAACCAACTGAAGAGTATGGAGCATTAAGGCTTCTTAACAAATATTCCAATATCGATACCTTAGTTGGAGTTACAAGTTGGTGCTATCGATACATTGACATCAGACTTAAGCGGCCACATGAGACATCATCCTGGTGTACAGCTGCTGAGCGTCGAAGAGCATTACATTTTTGGATCAGGTATGTTCAACAAGTACATTTTGCTAATGAAGTGTCTTGTCTCTCGCTAGGTAAACCGATCAGTTCAAAGAGTAAACTTATCAAATTAAACCCAACAATTGATGAAAATGGTATCATACGACTGAACGGGCGACTAAAGAATGCTTGGCTACCTGTTTCCGAACGGTTTCCTATAATTCTACCTAAAGAGAGTAAGCTGACTGAGATGCTTATTGCTCAAGGCCACACATGTACTATGCATGGCGGTAAGCAGGCTACCCTGAACCTTCTTCGAAGACGTTACTGGATAATTGATGGACGAACTGCTGTTAAGAAGCACATTAATCGTTGTTTGACATGTTTTCGCCAAAACCCTCCAGTGACAACTCAAATAATGGGAAGTCTTCCCACTTCCCGTTGTACAGCTGCTCGCCCATTTCAACATTCTGGGTTGGATTATGCCGGCCCGTATGCAATACGAGCAACGAAAGGTCGAGGTTATCGCAGCTACAAAGGATGGATTGCCCTCTTTATATGCCTTAGCACCAGAGCCATTCATCTGGAACTGGTCAGCGATATGTCAACTGATACTTTCCTCGCCGCTTTAAGACGCTTTTTCTCAACAAGAGGGTACAGCTCTAAGATCTACAGTGACTGTGCAACAACATTTGCTGGAGCAAATACAGCCCTTAAATCCGATGTCGAGTGCATTCGAAAGCAGCTAGAAGAAGGTGCGAAATCTGCTGCACTTCATGGTGTCTCATGGCATTTCATCCCACCTGGATCTCCGAACTTTGGAGGTATATGGGAGGCTGGGGTCAAAAGTAAAAAACATCATCTGAAACGAACAATCGGCGAAGCAACTTTGACCTTCGAGGAGTTCTACACTGTTCTGAAACAAGTCGAAGCCGTGCTTAACTCCAGGCCTCTGTCAGCCTTATCAGATGATCCCAGTGATCTGACAGCCTTGACCCCTGGGCACTTCTTGGTGGGCGGACCCATCACTACCGCACCAGAACCTGATTTACTTGACACGAAGGTAGGAAGACTTACACGATGGAAACAGATACAGCAAATGCAACAAGACTTTTGGAAGCGATGGAGTTGTGAGTATTTACACGAGCTTCAGGTGAGACATAAATGGAAACAAACAAAGGATAATTTGAAGGTGGGAGACCTGGTTCTTGTTCGAGATGAACGTGCACCACCTACTCAATGGGCATTGGGTCGAGTGTTAGAGGTACATGCTGGAGACGACGACCTTGTTCGTGTAGCGACAATTCGAACACAGACATCAATATTGAAAAGAGCTATCTCGAAACTAATAGTACTCCCAATAGACATCAATTCTACGAGTGAACACGGTGGGCGGCCTGATGTTTCGTCACAACAATTGGACGAGGTGGGCGGAATGTTGAGAAGTATTGCTACTAAGTAAAACGTAGGAGACAGCGCTGCAGTCTTTAAGTATCATATTTAAGATAATACTGGGAATAAATAAAGAAATGTCATTAATGTCAACTACTGTCATGTACATTCTAGAAAGAAATGTTCTCTTCTTCAATAAAACGTGTATGGAGTAAGACGTATTTTTGGTTATCTTTCATTTTGGGAAACTTTTACATATATTTCAATAATTCTCTTTAAATATTCCTTGAAACCTTTTCACGTTTCAAACACTTCATAACCTCGTAAGTCGTTTTTGCAAGTTTTTCAGAAATCAAAAAACAATATGTTGTGTTTCTTATTTTTGTATGGGATCAATCAATACGAGCTTTTGAATTTCGTCATTCCTGAAAAATGTTCAAAACAACATTGTTGAACTGAATACGAGTATACCAAAAGATAGCTCTGAATTTTCTGAATTGTTTGCATTAATAATATTTTTTTTCGAATTTTTCGACCTACGAGGTTATGAAGTTTAACCGTCGTTATAGTTTTTTTTTTTTACAACAATCAGATAATGCCGAAGAGAGCTTATAGCAAGCTATTTCTTACGACTAACACTCTTCAACAATTCTCAAAGTGCGTGCGAAGAATAATTGAGGGGCCCGAAAATTTAATGCCAATTCCGATTTCATGACAGATTCGTTCTCTTGGAATGTAAATATTTTACATTAGGTTCAGCACTCCTACATTTCCTTACTTAAGTATGATGGCGCTACAGTCCAGGTCGGACCAGGACATCATCCAACAAACGTCTCCAGCCAGCAGGGTCCCATTTTCGTACGCCAAGTTGGTTCAGGTCCTCTACCACCTGTTTGCTCCACCTGAGTCGCGGTCTTCCTCTGCTCTGACGTTCTTCTGGGATGGGTTCGAAGACTTTTCGAGCCGGAGCATTATTTTCCATTCGCTCTACATGACCCAACCATCTAAGTCGTTGGACCTTAACTTTTCTGGCAAGGTCAGTGTTGCTGAATGCCTCGTATACAGTTCATGATTGAATTTTCGTCTGCATTCTCCATTTATGCAGACTGGACCAAAAATCACTCGAAGAATTTTTCTCTTCAAGCAGCCCAAAGCGTTTTCATCGGATGTTGTCACGGTCCATGCCTCTGCACCATACATTTAGGACCGGGATGATGAGGGTTTTGAAGAGTGACACTTTAGTTGCTCGAGGGAGGTCCTTGCTACCTTTGCCTTCTTAATCCAAAGAAGCAATGATTGGCAAGAGCGATTCTTCGTTCGATTTTAGCGCTGGTGTTGTTTGAGTTTATAGCGGATCCTAGGTAGACAAAGTCCTTAATACCTCGAAGTTAAACTGTCTATGATGGCGTTGGCTCCATGACGTCGATGTTGGTTGTCCTTTCTTATTGACAGCATTAACTTGGTCTTGTCCTCGTTAACCGCTAGACCCATCTTCCTGGCCTCCTTCTCAAGGCTCACGAACGCTCCACTGACATCACACTGTGTACTTCCAATTATGTCAATGTCGTCCGCGTATCCAGTAGCTGGACGGACTTTTGAAAGATTGTGCCATCTGGTTTTTCCCACCATGATGGACAGCGTGAGTTTTCCATTGTCATCTTACACAGACGGGCGAGTTTTTCTGGGATGCCAAAACTAGACATACGCGGCCTTGAAATCGATAAAAGGTGGTAGGTATCGATTTGAATTTCCATGGGTCTTCTCCAAGATCTGCCGTAGAGTGAATATATGATCGATGGTGGACTTTCCGGGTCTGAAGCCACACTGATAAGGGACCTATCAGGTTGTTGACGAAAAGCTTCAAACGTTCACACAGCACGGCAGACAAGATCTTGTAGGCGATGTTTAGGAGACTTATAAGTCTCGTCATTGCCATCATAACGCTTGTAAAAATGGTCTTTCCATATCCTCAACACTGATTGTGGTTCCACTGCGATGTTCCCATGATGGTCTCTACAGGCTTCAGTTCGGGGTGTAAAACCCCTGGTGGTTTGTTTGGCAGCAAAGGACTTCTGACGAGGTTTTAGGAGACACAATCGGAAAAGGATCTAACAATCTCTTGCGAATGTAGCCTTTTGACGTCTAATTTTCCTTAAGCATTTTCACGTGTTGGCCTTGATCGGGATGCCCGCATTCGTACCTTGGCTACAAGGTAGTGGTCCGAGTCGATGTAAGCACCTCGGAATGTGTGGAAATCTTGCATGCTAGAGAAGTGTCCTGCGTCGATCGCAATGGGATCAATTTGGTTTCTTATTTTGTGCAGCACTCATACGCCACTTTTTTCTTCCACGACTTTTTTCTTATAACTTCCTATGAATTACATATACCAAAGCTTAAGATAGTACGTACGCAGAATAATCTTGGAAGCGATTAAAAGCAATTGGTGTTAACTTATTTTCAATGGGTTTTGTCGATAGATACGTGGTCCTCCTACAGCCTCCTGTTCAGGCAACAGAACAATTTTAAGAGTGCAAAGAGGTGAAATATAAATGCACCGTGAAACAAATGGCCAAATTGAATTCTGTAGGGTACTTTCGTTTATCGAGCTGAGCCTACCGGACAGTGGACACCGATCTAGTCGAGGTTTCAGATCAAGTAGTACCCGATACTTTTATTTTTAGTTAAATATTATTTGTTATAGTTTAACTATGGATGTTAGGATTCGGGGTTGCTTCTGAGTCCCCCAAAATAATACCTACGAGTAATGTTGTTTGGAAAAAGCGCAGTCTTTCTTCTTCGAAGAACTTCCATATGAACGAGTGCTTTGTTATAAAAGCATCCTAGAAGAAACCGAAACAAAAAACTGGAGGTGGATTCCAAGCAAAAGCAAGGTAGCTGATGAAGCCACAAAATGGAGGCACAATCTGGAGCTTAATTCCAAAAGCCGATGCTATAAAGGAGTAAGTTTTCTTTATGAATCCACTGAGGAATATCCAGATGAATTCAGAGACACAGAGACAATGCACTAGGAAATCATACATGTCAACATACACCATGTTACATAAGTTGCGGAAAAATAATCGACTTCACACGATTTAGCACTTGGGAACGTATTCTTCGAGTAATGGGACAGGTCTTTCGCTATGCTAGAAAACTGAAAAGCAAAGCAAACATTCAATATTCACCACCATGGATAATTTCGGTTGATCTCGCTAAGGCTGAGAACCAGGGGCGATTCCTCATAGTTGGCTAGTTTAGCGGCGCTAAACCAATAAATTCAGAATACATATCAATTGTATTTCTAATATATATAAACATTATTCTTATGTTAAATTCAATAAACGACAGCGAATACGTTACAATATTGTAGCTTGTAGGTACTTAATAGCAACTTCAACGCAACAAAACCAATATGTATTTTTCATTGCATGCTAACAAAACTCTCATGCAAAAATCTATCATGAAACTATATTTAGCTCAAATGTTAGCGCTAACAGATTTCATACAATCTTCATAAACAGAAAATGAACACATTTGAATAAATGCCTTCAAAAATGAACAGGAGGGTTAAGGTAGCCTTAAACGACAAACACGTTTGCCGAACATGCTCGTTTGCGTTATTCCCTACACGGCAAACACATAATTGGCGAACATCATTTCGTGTTGATTCTTGAAAGTGTGAGGATGTGTCAAAAGGAGAAGCAAGTCGTTGCGCTTATGGTTATCACATAGAAAAAATGAGATTTGTTCGCGAACATCTCCCTTCATGGCAAACAACGAAACGAACGAAAACAAGAAAATCGAAAATTTTTGCCAACAGCGAACAGTTGGCAAACCATCCCCTACACGACAAATTTAAAGCGCGCACAAGCATATTCGGCAAACATGTTTGTCGTTTAGGGCTAGCTTTAGCGCGAAAATCACAGCTAACTATTAAACGAGAACAAAACAACGAAACGACAGGCAAGAGCCAACACATACAGTTACAGATCTCGTTATCGTTATATCGTTACTTCGTTAGTCGTTACTCGTGTAATCGAATCGTGTTGGTGTTCGTGTATCGTGTACGAATCGACTCGCATCTCTTGCCTGTCTGTGACTGGCAGCCTGTCGTTGTTGTGTTCTCGTTTCATAGTTAGCATCACGGTTGCCGTTTTAGCGACATTGTCGCTATATCTAGCGGAATTTTCAAAAGTTCAGCGACAAAAAATAATTTTTTGTAGCTAGATAATTCTAGCTACTTTTTCTAGCGACTTTTTGAAAAACAAAAAAAAAACATATTTTGTCCAGTAGAGCGCATATTCAGCATGATGTCAACAAAAACTTTTAATTCTATAATGTTCATCCAGCTTTAATTACTAAATAAAAATTGTAACACCAACGAATTAGCCGAAATTTCGCTAACGCAAAATATTTTAAAAAAATCCCGTTGAGGGGAATGAAGGTGAACACATCGATTTAATTTACGTAGATTTATTGGCGCAAATTTTGAAACATTTAAACTCTACTAATTTTGGAATTAACCAACTAACGAGTACGATTTTCTTTTCACAACTATTTATTTTATGTATTTTTCTTATTTTTATAAAACTAGAAACAAGAGACTGAATTTGTTTGTTTTCAACTAACTGTAAAGTATTTTTGAGGAAATGTTATTATTTTCTCATTTTTGTTTTACCTATTCCTGAAAATCTCTAAAGGCTGATAAGGAGATAAGAGACTGAATTTATTTATTTTGTTGTTATTTTTCAGGAAAAAAATGTCAAAGAAAAGATTTTTTGTTTATTATTTTGCAATTTTTTCTAGCGACATCTAGCGACTTTTTTTCTCCGAAATTTAAGCCAATCTAGCGACTTTTATAGTTGTGCCTAGCTACTTTTTATTTCAGCTTGCGGCAACACTGGTTAGCATAACTCAAATGTGTTCATTTTCTGTTTATGAAGATTGTATGAAATCTGTTAGCGCTAACTTGTGAGCTAAACATAGTTTGAGGATAGATTTTTACATGAGAGTTTTGTTTCGTGTACGAAACGACTCGTAAATCGTAACTGTATTAAGGGTATGAAGAATAATGAAGGTTTAGCGAAAAATTTGCGCTTCAGCCAGCAGCTTATTGATTTTTTGTATTTTGTGGGGTAAGAGGTTTGTTGTTATTAATGTTAATTTTTATCTTATTGTTGTGAAATTTTATAAAATTTATTAAATAAATATTTATTTTAAAATTTTTTACAAGTGTATTTAAATTGAGATTCCAATCAAAAATAAACGATGATAGAAGAGACGAAAAAACTGCTCCGACGATTCCGTCCATCCGTCTGTATGTCTATAATTGCATCAATAGATTTAACCACTGCTTCCGTTGACTTTTTCGGAACACTGGTGTTTTTAATGTAAAAATTTATTTTTGTATTGCTCTAAAACGGTACCTCTCATAGAACCTTTTTTTTGTCAAAATATTTCCTCTAAAAATAATAGTCCGATTAAAACCATAAAAATTCGCGTGGGTCGTTTTTTCCATTTTTTTTTTTAGATCAAAATTTAGGGTAGCCACCATACGATTTTTTTGGCCAAAAACCAAAAGTTTCAATTTTCTCAAAAACGGTTCCTACGATTTTTTTCAAACTTCCTCGAAAATTTTTGTTTAAAACTCTGATTACATTTTATGTAAAAAAAATATTTTTGTATTGCTCCAAAACGGTACCGCCTATAGAACCGTTTTTTTGTTATCAGATTTTCTCAAAAACTAAAAGTCCGATCAGGGTAATTTTTTTTTGAAAGTACGTTTATATTGTTTAAATAATATTTTGTATTCAAAAAAATTTCAACAATTTCTTAAGAAATCATATGACATCATATTTTTTCAGGTTGAATCTTTTTTTGAGGTAGATATTTCAATTTAAATTTTCATTTACGAATTAAATTTTTTTTATGAGTTATAATTTGAAATACAGGAACAAGTAATTTAAGGACATTCTAGAAAAATTGTATATCTACATAAAAAAATAATTTAAGGAAAACCTCTCCATGTTAGTTAAAAAAAAAATACACAACTTTTAAAGAAATCTTATGGTATAATTTTTTTCCAATAAAATGTGTTTTTTATGTACCTATCAGTGGCGAAGGCACCATATAAGTCTATTCCTATCGACTTACCTTTTGTAAATCTCAATATCAACAAACAAACTTCATGCAACATGTATATAAGCAAATCATACAAAAGCAACGCTTGCGACATTACTTTATAATTCAATCAACATGTATTTTCTTCTAAAAGTAAGCCGGGTTATTATTTTTACGCTGAATAGAACAAATTTGTTTTCTTTCCCGTTTCCGCTTCTACTTCTCGCTACGCGTGTGCCTCTTTATTCAACCAACGCTTTCTTAAGCATAGAAGTAACCCGATGTTCATCGACTTTCATCGATGAATCTGTATGTATCTGAAAATTCACTTGCCTGTGCAAAAAACAAACAAGTGTGTTGGAAATGGAGAAATACGTATTGCGCTTTGCGCATGTCAGGTCGACGTTGAGTCTAAGCAAAGCAAAGCAGTACGTTCACGCACTACACTTGTTATTCATTTTGTAAACAAAAATTCATTCATTCTGTATAGGAAAAAAGCCAAACGTAAAGCTAGGCATACACGGTGAACATGTTGGTGTGATTTGTTGGGGTTGGGCTGAAAATTATTCGTGTATGGGCATGTTGGCCAACAATCCACGGTTTATGAAATATTTTGTAAACCGTGAACTTACGGCTAACATGTTGGCTGTGTATGGGCAAGTTTACAACAAATTTTGAAGTTTATCAACATGTTCGTCGTGTATGGCGTTGTGTGACAACAATTCGTCATTTGTGTAGTTATTTTCATGGAGTTAACATGTCGCAAAACAAAGCAAAACGCACTTGTATCGCACATCTTGCCTTCACGACAGTCACACAAATAATGAAGTTTATAAACATGTTGGGCCGTGTATGGTGAACCGCTGCCCAACAAATCACACCAACATGTTCACCGTGTATGCCTAGCTTAAGTAACCCGTGTCTTATGGACTTATTGGACATTTTCCTTCATTCTCTGAGGATGAAGGTTAAGAAGTAGGGGTTGCCACTTAGAAAATTTCGTAGTGGAATATTTTTTGTCACAAAGTTACTGTAATTGCAGTTTAGTGGCACAACTAGCCAAAATGAACTAGGCAAATGAGATTTTCATTTTGTTCTAAAAACAGTTTACAAGCAGATTGTAGTGCAAAGTGTATAAATAAAAGTGTGAACAAAAAAATTATTAATTGAAGATAAAAAGTGTTTTTATTCATTTTTATTTATTCAAAACATTGCATTTTGCATTTGCATCATCCAGAAAGGTTTCTTTTCAAGTTAAGGTCATTGAAACTTAAATATGAAATGACTTGAGGTATAACAAAATGGGCTTGAATGTTCAAACTTCTAAGGCGTTATTACCAAAAATGCACTTTATCTTGTTGTTTTTTTTTTCTCAGCTACTTGTAAAAAGAATATTACTTAAAAAAACACTTTGTCCGTAAAAAAAATTAAGTAAATTTCTGATATTCTTTTATTTATCTTATTCCAGTCAGTTAAGGTTTCATCTGCAGAATAGAAAAAAACAATAGACCAAATGTGAGTGCGTTCTAGTCCCTCTACTCCGAAAACGGTTAATTTTAGAGAAATATGACTCAGGCATAGACGAACAATTTATCCTTGACTTTTATCGCCCTCCGGGAAATAGGTTGCGAAATATTCACGAAAAACTGAACTTCGCGACTTTTTGAACACCATAACGGCACGATATCAATGTCGATTTTTCACATCTTCATAATAGCGCCGTAATAACGGTGTATACAAAAATCTAGTCCACTAGGAATTTTTCCGCAGATTAGGGTTTTATATTACTAAAATGACTGGATTTTTTCTAGTCGCTCATTTTTCTCCGACTTACCTTTAGAAATTAGTCACGCCTCGCCACTGGTACCTATACATATTTCAATTTAAGTTTTTATTTATGAATTTCAAATACTTGTTTTTATATATAATGTTTTTGTGTGTGTTAAGTTTGGAGTACTGGAGCAAAGTGCGTGCGACCCAGTCGTGCAGTTTTTTTTAGTTGTATTTTCAACTTTCCCCAAGAACGTTGATATAGCTAACCCACAAAACTTGACCAGGAATCGCCACTGCTGAGAACTATATACCTATTAAGGCTATGTCAAGCGGAATCCTGCCCTGAAGAAATCGCAGCTCTTAAGCAAGTAATAAGAAACCATTCAAAGCCGAGGTTGACCGAACAAATTCCATCTATAAACCTTCACTTTATTTAGATAAAAACCATCTGTAAGAGTAAAAGGCCAAACTGACGCAGCTTACGGAAAACCACTAAATATTAAACGATGAATTATACTACCAATCAATCATCGCTGATTAAGCCCTCAAAATGACAAAACGGTTATAAACGAGCTGAGGCAGATGTACTATATTCCAAGACTTCGTGCCTTGGTACCAAAAATACAAAAAAAACTAAATGCCAAACATGAAAAAATCTAAAGTGTCTTCCTCAACCACCTAGGATGGGTGATCTGCCAGTCGCAAGACTGAACGTGTACGAGTCAATTTGGTTCAAGAATACAACTCTGATTTCGCATACGAGATTCAGTATGCGATAATTTACGTAATATGCGAAAATTTTCGCATGGTTTCAAGAATAGGGCCCCTGGGCAGTTCTCATCACATGTATCACAGTACGAGTGATCGAAGGATCTAAAAATTAAAAACAAAATTTTCATCTCCAAAGACAATAATGCCAATAAATCAAAGTTTTTTTTTTTTTGATCAGCTTACATAGACCAAAGAAAAGTTGTTAATCAAAAACGATAAATAATTATTGATAAAATGATAATCAACTATCGCGTTACATGATTCCAGCCCTGTATAATGGCACTAAAGCGATTATTATTGTTCGGCGAAGTTCGCCATTTTAGAAATCTATAGCGACAACGGGACGAATTTTCGTTGAGCAAGTAACGAATTGGAAGAAGCTATGCAGAATATCATCATGGATGATCAACTTTGTAGGGCCAAGCTTGAAGTGGCCATCGTCTTCACCTCACATGGGTAGTACCTGGGGGAGGTTAGTTAGATCGGTTAAAAGGTTACTAACACCAACAAGAAATCCTTCCGATGAACTCTTGTTAACAATGCTGGCAAAGGTAGAGAGAGGATTATTAATACTAGGCCCTTGACTAATGTTCCATTAGATAGCCCAAACGAAGAAGCTTTGACGCCTCAGCATTTATTACTGGTTTCGTCAAATGGAGAAAAATCATTTGGAACATTGATGATGGTGTCTTATTGAAGAAGAACTGGGGCCTAATTATGTGGTTCGCGGCAGATCGTTTTCAATTCGACCTTTCAAATTCGACTCGCGTCGTATTTCCTTATTAACGAATTCGCGGCGAAGCGAAAAAATGTCTTCCAATATTCCAGGGGCCTGATTATGGGATTCGCGGCGGATCGTTTTTAATTCGACCTTTCGAATTCGACTATCTTCGTATTTCCTTATTAACGAATTCGCGGCGCACAGTGGCCCGTTTAGGCTAAAGTCATTCCAAAATTCATTTTTTTCGTTGTTCCAGAATTCAAAATTTGTTGTTTCGCTGAATTAACAAATATTTGAAGTTCTTGAAACCGAAGTTTTTTTTTAATTTTCCCAACGGTTTGGTTTTGAGAGGGGGTCAAAGTTGAACTTTTTTTTCAGTTTTAATAACAAAAAATTTTTTTTTTCTTTTTCTTGACTTTGAGAAGCTATATTACGAACGTGGGGAAAGAATTTTTGTTTTTTCTTTCTGAAATTAACAAATACGGTAAAATATATGTTTGGAAAAAATATTACAAAAAAAAAAAAATGTCTATATATATATTTTTTTTTTTTGGACACCACTTTTTGTACCTTTTTCTGACTTTACATTGCATGGAAAAAAAAGCTTCAAAAAGCATTAAGCAAAACTCAACGCATAATGAAAGCTGAAGTATTTCTTATAGACCAGGGTAGATAATTTTTGAAAACGAAAAAAATCGCAGTAGAATAAAACAAATTAGAAATGGTGGGGGATGCGATAAAAATGAAAGGAAAAATAAATTACGGGCCATCCGAGTACGGGAAGTGGGCGGGGGGCGGGTTTTAAGGGGAAATAATGGTTTATCTTGATTTCCGGCAAAACTAGAGGTCCTATGGAAAAATGTTAAATGGCAAAGTTGTACGTAACTAAAAGATCTATAACTTTTGTTCAGACAAATTTTTCACATAACCCCAAAATATATATGAAAAATTCAAAAAACCAAGTTTTTGGTTTTTTATTTTTATCTTTTTCAAAAAAAAAAGATTTTTCTACGAAATTTGGTGAAAACTTCCCTCATTATATCCCAGATACACTGTAATTTATTTGGTTAAAAATATTTATTTTTTCCTCTTATATTGAAATAATATCAAAAAAATACCCTAATTTTGAATCGAAAATTCACGTGTCAAAATTTCGCCTTTTCTTAAAAAGTCAGCATGCTATTTATTTTTTCAAACGTCTACTTTCTGATGGTGTAAAAAAAATATACATTACCATAGTAAATATTCTCAGAAAATGCAAAAAATTGAAAAAACTCGAATTCGATTTTTTTTTTAATCATGATTTTTTTTTCTATACAGTATATATGTACATATAAGTAGGATGACTACATTTAACAAACACAAAAACAATCTTAGTTAAAGCCAAACATATGGGCACTTACACTTTTTGAATTCAATTCAAAATCGCATTTTTATGAAAAGACTTAAGGTTAGACTTAGACTAAAAAAATGTAAAGTAACTAATTTTTATTCGTTCAAAGAATTACGTTATGAAAAGTAAAGTGTACGACAAGAAAAGTCAAGCTAAGAAAAGTAAAAGTCTAGTGAAAGTCAAATCGAAGATCCAATTTAAATTACCTATTTTTCTATATTTTTTTATATTTAACATTAATTAATTACAATCAAAACATTATTTAAAATCTTTATAATTGAACAAAAACTTTATTAAAACTAAAATCTAGTGTTCTTGCTTAAATCCTTTCCTTTCCTCTAGGTACATATATACATATAAGTTAAAAAGCTGATTCTGATTGCATTTCTTCATCGTAAGATGTGACAGACCTTTCCAACTGCAGTTAATCTTCGAAATCTTCAAGACCACCACCTTCCTCGTCTCCAATGATATTTTCGGACTGCATTGGTTCTTCATCCAAAATTTCCTCATTTACTTCCTCGTAAGTTTTTTCTTCCATATTTGAGCTGTTTTCGGAACCATGACAATTCGTGCATAGATTTGTACATTTTAAACCATGTTTTCGACAGCCACATTTTAAACTGTTACATCCTCTTTCACAGCTGCAGCAAATAGTTTTAAGCAAAACTTCCGGAATATATGATAATGGAAAGAACACTGCGGCAAGGGGTCGACATATCTCTGTTAGTGATTGGTCAACTCAGTTCGCTAACTCGACTTAACTCTGTTAATTTTCTTCAACTCGAGTTAGGTAGCTCGGTTTGCCAACTCGAGTTGAACGGGTCAACTCGGTTTACCTATTCGGTTTGCCAACTCGGTTCGCCAACTCGGTTTGACCCATCACTAACAGAGATATATGATAATGGATAGAAGAGAAAAAAAATCGAATGCGAGTTTTTTCAATTTTTTGCATTTTCTGAGAATATTTACTATGGTAATGTATATTTTTTTTACACCATCAGAAAGTAGACGTTTGAAAAAATAAATAGCATGCTGACTTTTTAAGAAAAGGCGAAATTTTGACACGTGAATTTTCGATTCAAAATTAGGGTAGTTTTTTGATATTATTTCAATATAAGAGGAAAAAATAAATATTTTTAACCAAATAAATTACAGTGTATCTGGGATATAATGAGGGAAGTGTTCACCAAATTTCGTAGAAAAATCTTTTTTTTTTTTGAAAAAGATAAAAATAAAAAACCAAAAACTTGGTTTTTTGAATTTTTCATATATATTTTGAGGTTATGTGAAAAATTTATCTGAGCAAAAGTTATAGATCTTTTAGTTACCTACAACTTTGCCATTTAACATTTTTCCATAGGACCTCTAGTTTTGCTGGAAATCAAGATAAACCATTTTTTCCCCTTAAAACCCGCCCCCCGCCCACTTCCCGAACTCGGATGGCCCGTAATTTATTTTTCCTTTCATTTTTATCGCATCTCCCACCATTTCTCATTTATTTTATTCTACTGCGATTTTTTTTCGTTTTTTTCCATTTTTGAAGCTATCGGCACTAGTCTATTAATATAATCCTGAAGAAATAATTTGCGCCAACTTGCGCCCAACTGAGCTAGAGCGATTTTATTAATCGATGGCAGGCACTTTTTTTCAATTTTCTGGGTTTTCAATGGCAAATTAATAAAATGTTTAATACTGTAACTTTTGAACTAGTTGAGATATCACCACAATTTTTTTTTTAATTCGAAGAAAATGTTCACGGCTAACAATATGATGAGTTTTAAATTTATTACATTTGCAGGGTGTTCCAGAATTTTCGAACAAAAAATTTTTTTTTTCAAATTCAAAAAATTATCTGAAATGGGGAATGAATTCACCACAATTTTGTTTTTGATGACGGAAATATTTTAAAATACGATATGTCATAAATATTACATAAATCGGAGGCAATAAAAAAATTAAATTGAAGGGTTTATATTATATCCATAATAAAATATTAGCAGTTACTTTTGACTTAAGGAGATTAAATGTTCAGTGATTATTTATGTAGGTATTAATTTTTAATCGGATTAAATGTTTATTTTTATTGCTCGATGTCATAAAATTTTAGATTGACGGAAAAGTTTTAAATGAACTTACAGAAACAAAATCAACGCGGTCATGCCCAATATGCAAAAGGACACAAAAAAGTTTCAATAGCCAAGATGAATCCAATGCAAACATTGACGAACATAACTACCAATATGGAATATCTCCACTGCATGGTAGAATCAGATGCATGGAATTTATATTAAAACTTGCATATACACTTCGACAGGATGGAGAGGATTTCGGTGAATCGATTGGGATCAAAGAAGCACAAAAAAGAAGAAAGGAAAGGATACAAACGTGTTTCCGTGATCAGCTTGGACTCGATGTAGACAAACCAAAGCAGGGATTCGGAAATACGAATGATGGGAACACTTCGAGAAGATTTTTCGAGCAATCGGAGATAACAGCTCAAATAACTGGAGTAAACATAGAGGTTATTTCCAGGCTGAAAATAATACTTGATGTTTTGAACTGCAGGGAAGTTGTGAACGCAGTTAAATTTGGGGAGTATACTAAAGCAACAGCAGCTCTGTTGACTCAAAAGTATCCTGAAAAACAACTGACACCTACTCTTCACAAAATTTTGGCTCACAGTCAAGATATTATAGAGTATCAATCACTTCCCCTAGGAGAATTATCTGAAGAAGCCCAGGAATCCAAAAATAAGGACTACAAAAGGTATAGATATCAAAATACCTGCAAAGTTTCGAGAATAAGGCAGAATGAAGACTTATGCAACATGCTTGCAGCCTCATCTGATCCGCTTATTTCTTCTCTGAGGCACGTAAGGACCCAAAACGATATGAAAGCACTTTATTCTCCGGAAATGTTGAGTTTATTGAATATTACCACGGACCAAGATGATAGTTTTCAAGAAATCTAATGTTTATACGTACATTTCAACTGTTTTTATTGTATAATTTGCTGTTCAATTTGTTATTTATTATTATTCTAATGTCAATTTACAAAAAAAAAAAAAAAATTAAAAAAACTTTTTTCGCCACTGTTCCTCTAAAATCGGTATTTTACTTTTTGCGCTACTGTTAAACGTCAATTCCTTTTGTTTTACGCCAGAAAATGAATTTTCTTGTTTGTTTAATTCACATTTAATCATTTTTATCTCACTTAATATAACTAAGCTTTTTGACAGCTATTTCCGAAACACCCTGTAATGTTTTTATTTTGAAATTCACCAATTTCATAGCGTTGGGTGTAACCTTCAAAATAAAAAAAAAAATTGTGGAAATATCTCAACTCGTTTAGGAGCTATGATTTTTGGAACCAAAAAAGCCGAAACGGGCCACTGTGGGCGGAGCGAAAATATTTCTTCCAATATTCCTGTGATTTCACACTTTTGGTTTGACTATTTTTTCCAATATTCCAGTGATTTGAATAAACACTCTTTCGCCTGTGAATCCGCCTAAAAATAGCTGTTGGATTGGATTTCAACTCGCCAGCAAACATTATGACATTTCAAATTCGCCTTCGAATTCGTTAATTGGTCGAATTCAAATCAAAGAAGGCGAAAGCGAAAGCAATAATTGAAAAAATGTCAAACTCGCTAGCAAAACGATCCGCCGCGAATCCCATAATCAAGCCCCAGTGATTTGACACTTAATATTCCAGTTAATAATGATAACAGTGTTACCGCATGTTAAAATTTAAATGAGTCTCCGCAGCTGAAAAAATGAGTCCATCAAAGGAACGAAGTAAAAGAACGTTCGATAAATTTTATTTTTCAAACAAAGGTTCTTCTAATAGAAGATTCTGAACTTTGGCAGTTGATAGCGGCCTTTTTTAAAGCTACATCTGTTGGTTATCATTAATTCAGTCTTCAAGATTATTGTTTACATGTTATAATTTGCATGAGAAGAAGAATGTTAATAAACGTGCAGAAATGAAAATAAACTCTTTTTTTCATGCACTAACTGTAGAATACTTAAAAAGATAAGTCAAATTTAATAATACGAATATTTGCCAGATCTAACGAGACGTATGAAATGGTTCGCTACGAAGCCCATACGAATAGGGGATATAGTAATCATAGCAGAAATATTTTGAGAATGCGCCACGCCACCGTAAAGTATGACTACTGATAAGGTCAGTGATGATACCTACTAAAGGGCTTAAATACAGTCTTTTCAGAGAAATTAGATCCTTTGTTCTTTTGTTCATCAACCAACAACTTGTCAAACAATAAGAAAAAACAAGTAATTTGCTTCCAATTTTTCGATTAATTTCTTTTTTTTCCTTAATAATTGTTTATTCTAGCGAAACAGAAATTCAATTATACAAGTTTAAATTGTAAAATACTACAATAATGACGAATAAATCAGCGGTTACATTTTCATTTTCTTTTTTTTTTCATTAAAATTTTACATGGTTTTGGTCATCAACGGGATTTCGCTTCAGAGTTGAGAGAATATCATTCTATAGACCGTTTTATATCTTTGATCGGAATTATAATGCTACTTGGCAAAGTTCTTTCATTGGAAGTCTCTCTGTCTTCAGCTTCGGCTGGATCAATGTCTTCTTGTTTTATGTCTGCAAAGAAAGCAAATAATTTTGTTTAATTCAGACTAGAAAATTCAAAGGAAATGTTAATGAAGGAAACGCTATGAAAACCTTAGTACTTTTTATTAGTTTTTAATTGCTAAATTTACACCCATGTGAAAGCAACTCGGTACTCGTCATGTCTCTGAGACATGACCTACTTAAGTGTAAGCACAAATGCTGAATACGACAACAATTACAGCATGGTTGGGTGTTGTAGAATCTGGGGGCATATGCTGTATCTTTTCCTACACACCAAGTGCTTACTTTAACTGCAAGCGATAACCACCGGGTACTGGTTATTTCACTAGATATAACTTGCGAAACTTGTAAGCGGGAGTGCAAAACGGAGAAACAGAAGCACTTAAGCAACGGCCCTACAAATTTGGAGGTTAGTGCAAGGGGCTAACAACCCCTCTACAGCAATAAACATGAAGTTATGAGAGAGATAGGCAGAGCCTCGGATAATGAGCCCCCTTTTATGGTAACCAGACCCGGAACGACAACGGACTATGAATTGAGAGTTTGTACCACTGTACACTCCAGGTGCAACTCACGCACTATGAGGCAGACATTACTGCGATCCAAGAAATACAATGGATAGGATCAGGGACAATAAAAAGGAACAATTGTGACATTTATTACAGCTGTCATCAAAGAATGCACATATTTGGATTCGGATTCGTCGTGGGAAATCGGCTATGATCGAAAGTCATAGATTTCAAGCCAATAAGTGATCGCCTGGCTGTACTCCGCATTAAGGCCACACTACAAAACATGAGTATAATATGTGCATACGCCCCTACCGGAGACTTCAATGCAAAATCGGGAAGGAAGACATCATTGGCGGATTAGTTGGAAAGCACAGCCTCCATATAGTTACAACAGATAACGGCTTCCGAATAATCGTAATACGGTGATAAATACTACTAGGTTTCCAAGACGAAAGATCTACACAGCAACCTGGTGATCTCCGGATGGTCGTACCGCCAATCAAATCGACCATGTGCTAATCGGCGCAAGGCACGCATCCAACATCTTGAACGTGCGCACTTCCCGAGGAGCAAATGTCGACTCTTACCACTTTCTGGTAGTGGCTAAGTTTAGAGCTCGGATAACAAACGACAAAAAAACATGGGCGGCCCAAAGAAAGAAGTTCAACATCGGTTGCCTTAGCACTCCGGATAATGCCAGAGACTACAGTGAGCGCCTGGTTGAGCGACTCTCCGCCATCCCTCCAAATACCACAGATGTCAACACTTTGTGGAACCAATATCGCGAAAAAATTAAAAATTTAGCCGAGACCACCATAAGTTACCAGCCACCCCCGAAAAAGAACCCGTGGTATGATGATGAGTGTAGATGTTTTCAAACAGCACTTCCAACAGCTGCTGAATGCGCATTATGTCGAGCGACGCAAAGACTAAAGAGAAGCGAGACCAGTAAATGAAGACCTGGTTCCAGCCCCCAGCACAGAAGAGGGAGAAAAGCCATGCAAAAGCTAAAAAAATAACAAGTCCACCGGGTCGGATGGCATACCTGCGGAACTCTTTAAACATGGAGGAGGTGTTTTGATGAACCGCATGCACCAGGCCGAAAACAAAATGTGGGAGGAAGAATGCATGCCCACTGGCTGGTCGATCAACTCCATATGCTCCATCTACAAAAAAGGCGATCCTATTTCATGCAAAAACTACCGCGGCATATCCCTGCTTAAGGTTGCATACAAAATCCTATCCAACGTCCCTACTGTGTGAGTGTCTTGAACCTTTTTTCAACACAATAATCGGCACTTACCGTTGTGGCTTTAGGCCAGGCAGAACAACGATATACCAAATATTCACACTGAGGCAGATCCTGGAAAAGACCAACGAATTTCAAGTGGAAACCCACCATCTTTTCATCGACTTCAAAGCTGCTTATGATAGCATCCACCGCCAAGAACTTATGATGGCGATGTCTGAATTCGGGATCCCGAACAAACTGATCCAACTGTGCCGCATGACGCTAAACAATACGCAGTGCAGTGTGCAAGTGGGTAACAGCTCATCCGAGTTATTCCAAACATGCGCAGGGTTTAGACAAGGAGATGCGCTTTCATGCGACTTCTTCAACATAGTCCTGGAGCAGATAGTGCGCAAGGCAGGTGTGAGCACGGAAAACACAGCTCCTAGGCTTTGATGACGACATAGACATCATCGGTCGCTCCCAAAGAGCTGTGCTTGAGGCCTTCACAGCGATTAAAGAACAGGCGAAACTTGTTGCTCTTGAAGTGAATGAGGACAAAACAAAGTACATGCTATCAACAAACAAAGCAACATCTGTCCACCGCCTAGGACAAAACGTCACTGTTGGTAGCAGCAATTTCGAGGTAGTGAAGGAGTTCACCTACCTTGGAACAAACATCAATCCCACAAACGACACCGTAGTGGAGATTCGGCGAAGAATTACCCTAGCGAACCTAGTTCAAAACTTCTCATTCGAAAGACAGTGTCTGCTATACAAAACTTTGATTATACCAGTCCTACTCTACGGCGGCGCCGAGTGCTGGACGATAAGTTAAAGAGGGGAAAGGATTCTGGGCACTTTCGAAAGAAAAATTCTTCAACGGATTTTCGGTCCTGTATGCAACGATGGCGAATGGAGAAAAAGTTTCCACCGCGAACTGTACGAGCTGTACCAAGATGTGGATGTAGTCCAGACGGCCAAGAAAAGACGACTACATTGGCTCGGCCACATCGGGCTAATGGACGACAACGATCCAGCCAAGAAAGTCTTCTCATCCCAGCCCCCAGATTCGAAACGACAAGGAAGACCGAACTTTTCGGCTGGAAAGTGAATGCGAGCGACAGTTACCGATGGAAGGCTGCTGTGTATCAGGCTTAGGTTCTACATGGATTGGGTGCCGGAAAAGTAATTAAAGACCTGCAGAACGTAGCTACAACTTCGCTTCCTAGTCGAAGAACCAAGAAACTGCATTTGACTTGGTTTTGACAGAAGGACGCACGCGAGTGTCCGATAAAAGGCTGCTCTAAGGTAAGTTCCGACGACGTGCGGGGCGGATAAAAGAACCAAATCTGTGTATCAACTGCGTAACTTTTCTCTTCCAGACGAAATCAAAAAGTCAGCAGAAACGACAAAGGCACACCAAAAAATCCTGAGTACCTTACCACAATGTGATAGAAAAAACAAACAATGTGACTTGAAAATGAACGTTTGTAGATTGCAATTGACTATTTCGTCCGTTGATTTAAGATTTGTTTTTCAAACTTACCATTTTGTATCTTAATCTGTATAGACGACAGGTCCTCGTGATCATTGTTGCTGCTGATGACCCGACTAACTTCCCGCTGCTCATGATCGCTGTCCTGCTCTTGTACTTTCGGGTGTAAATTGGCATTGATTTCTTCCTCCTCGTCCTCATCATCCTCGTCATCATCGTCCTCATCGTCATCGTCATCCTCGTCGTCCTCTTCATTATTCCGTGTGTTGTTATTCGCCCTCTGACGATCGTGTTTGCTTGAATTCCTCGAACCGCCATTATTGTGCGGCTCGTAGTTGTGGTTTCCTTCGCGCAATTGATACCGATTTTCAATTTCCTGCACCTCCTCATAGAACGCTACACGTTTCTTTTCAATTTCCTTCTCAATAGCAGTGCGATTTTCGGCCAAAAGCCGTTCAGTTCTTTTATTGAGCACCTTCGGCCGAAAGTAGATGGGTGGTTTCGATTTGGTGCGAATATAATGGACGAGGTCCTTCTTCGATTTCTCCCACAATTGGAAGTTTTGCAGGAGATCCATTTTGAGTTCGAGTTTGCGAATCTCCAACTGCTTACGTTTGCGATCCAAGAACAGTGATTCGCGTTCTTTCTTGAGATTAGCGCGTTCTTTGATTTCTTGTTCTTCGACTTTCTTCTCAATCATGGCCTTTTGTTCTTCCTTCTTCTTGAGACGCGACTCTTCTTGACAAAATTTATGCAGTGTGCCCATGAGTGAGCCAAACATTCGTCGATTGCGAGCCCGCGATTCGGCGTCGGGTCCTTGAGCTGTAACGATTTCTTCCCGCGACGGTAGTTCTCGTATTACTCGAGAGAATATACGCGGTTTCATTTGATGATCATCATCGCGCATTGACGGCGATATCGGTGGAGGACCAGACAAACGGCTAAATACGGATTTTCCATCTTGTATACGCCGTTTTGGAGGAGGGGGACTTCCAATGCCGCCACTATCGCGGTGGTTCTTCAATCGGTCATTTGGAATATCTTTGCGACGGATATCATTTAAGTGGCGCTTTCTATCACCCCTTGGTCGTCGGAATGGAAATTGTTTCATTTAGTTTATATTTTCTGAAAATAAATAAAGACACTAACCTTAAATTGGTTTCCTTTGGGTCTCGTCCTATAATTCGCCGAATATTGTCATTTAGGGAAACCAAAGTGTTCTTAGCATGATCTAGTTCTTGCTGTAGTGAATCGTAGGACTTGATTACTATTTCGGTACCCATTCTAGGTTTAACGGATTGTATTAATATTTTGTTCTTTCAGCTTTAAGTTTTCTTTTTCACAACGAAAAAACGAGCGTTTTTTATGAAAAATATTTAATACGGTAGGGCAAATGCAGGCAAAAAGCAACATCTGTCATTTATCTGTCACAAATTGCTTTGGGACATGTTGGGACAGGAGATTCGTTGGAAGTGGTGTTTTCGAATATTGGAATTATGGAAATTTCGCTTAGGGTTGATGTACAAGAGATTGAATTAGGTTACGTACACATTTGAAATATTTTTTTGACGTTGATTAAAACTGGATATACACTCAAATACTTATCTAATTTTACAGCCGTATTTATAAAGATTCCTTAAGAGCGCTTTAAGACGTTAATTAGTTAAGCATGCTTAAATATTTAAGTTGCCTTTAAGTAACGTTGCTTAAATTCTTATTTATAATCGATTATCGACTGTTACTTAGCTAAGCGACGTCAAAGTCAAAAATGTAATAGAAACGACGATTCTATTTGTTGCATTATAAATTCACGCAACAATTTCTTTTTAATTACTTTAACTTTTTAAAACACTTGATGCATTTTGCATCCACTTTTTCTTTTTCTTTTTGTCTAAAGATTTCGATTTGACAAATGTCACTTTGTACACGATAATGAGAGAGAGCGGGACGGCCATAGTCCTTCTAACCATGGTTCTCTCTATCATTGTCGTGCAGGAAAAAACAAGTTTCGTTTCAGGTCACAATAGAGGGATGTTTGGAAAAGATAAGACGGACGGTCTTATAGCGTTTACACGAGACAGCGATGTGGAAGATAAAAGGCTCATGCCCAACGATTTTTTTTTTGTTTTGTTTTGTTTATCAGAAACCTAATGTTATTTTCGAAACATGTTTCAATTTTGTTTTAAATGTCATATTTATAATTTTGTATAGAATTGTGGTACATCTAACTTAAAGTAAAATTTAATTAAGTATTCTTTTTTTAAAGACCAGATGGATCCTTAAGCGTTGTTTTCCAACGATATTTTGGATTTCCTCCTTCTAATATGAATAATGCGATTCGTTCTTAACGTTTTCAATTTAAGCCCCGTACGGGTTAATCGGAATAGTTCTTTCGTCTTCTCGAATTTTCTTTGATTGTTAGTTAGATTCAATTCAAGTCATTTTGTTTTAACCTTAGGATTCGTTCAGAACAAATTGTGTTTATTGTGAATCATCCCCAAACTGTTCGTCCAAAGTCGGCGAGTTTCGGGATGACTCTCGATAATTTGAGAGAAACTGCGGCGAGTAAGCAGGACCGCGAGAATCTTCTCACAAGTTGCTCTCAACCAAGCCAAATATGACTGGCCGTTGATGACGTGATGAAGATCCGCCACTCCAGATAGGCTGAAAGCGCGGCGAAATGAATTGCGAGTAAGCAGGACCGCGAGAGTCTTATCACAAGTGGCTCTCAACAAGGCCAATTAGGACTGGCCGTTGATGAGGTGATAAAGACCCGCCACTCCAGAAAGGCTGAAAGCGCGGCGAAATGAAAAAGAAGGGTGGGCGAGTTAGGACATAGGTGGGCCTAAACGTCACTCTTGTGAGAGCTTTTGAAAAGATAAGAACAGAATCAGAAGGTTAAAACATTTTGAGAATTAGAAATTTTGGAGCATTTTTGGACAGCCATTTTGTTTTTCTGGAAAAATCGAGAATACGATTCTGCAAAATTTTGGAGGTTTTTGGTAACTATAACAGAAAAAGGTTGTATTTATCTTGAACAAATTTTAACAAATTATTGATTTTAATTTTTGGGTCGATCGCATTTTTGCTTTATTCTTTCTCTGATTCCTTGAAGAAGACCTTAACGGTCCATCTTGGTCTTGTTAAATTTTTCAATCATTGTTCAATTATTCTTCTTTTAAACGAAAAGATCCGAGGTTTTTCCCCTACATTTGCAAGGTTTCCCCGGCCTTAACAATAAAAAGAAACTTTAATATCAAAAAAAATATCCGCCATCTTTTTTTTTATTTCTTAACTCGTGTTCGTTCATCTTTTTCTTCCATTTCCATCGTTGATTTTATTTCCAGAAGGTTTGCAATTTCCTTTTTTGTGTTTTCAGGAAAAAATTGCTGGCGCCCGTATTAACCACATTGTGGCAACACTTATAAAATTTTATATCAATTTGATATAAAATCATACATTGGTTTGATATAAAATCATCTTTGATTAAATTAATTTTTATCAATTAATCATTGTGACCCACCCCTTTGCTGAGCTAAGCCGTGGTGGCAATACCTTTTTCTATTGCCATTGTGCACTATCCTCTTTTTCTTGCCAAGGGTCAAACGACAGCAGCTGTCTGGGTGACAGTTCTCAAAACGTGTCTCATTTGTGAATTTCATTTGTGTTTTCATTGCCGAGTTCATTTCTTAGAAAATATAAAATAAAATCATTTGGCCATTTCGGCAAAAAGAAAATAGTGCAACAAATTGACGCCCATAACGTGGGGCTTTTGTAAATTAGAAGATTTGGTAATATTCGTCTTGTGGAATTGTGCTGTGTCTGGTGTCTGTGAAGTGTTGTTGGTTTAGGGGAGTTTTGTCATAAATTTCTCTTTATAAAAGTGCAATTACTTTGTGGTTTTTTCTTTTCTTTTCCCAGCATACAATACACAGTATTACTAAGTGGAATAATTTTATCGACACCTATAATATTGAAATCAACATTCATCGGAACAAAGATTTATACAAAATTCTAGAGAAGTCTTTGGACATACGTATATGTATGTACAACTCGTGCACTGGTAAATCGTTACCGCTGGAAATTTATGTGAGTTTGTTAATTTCTTTTTTTCTTATTATTCAATTTAGTTTAACATACATAATTTTCAATTTCGTTTGGCGCAATATTAATTTCAATATATATATTTTCATTCACGGTTAATCGGGGTTTTAATTAATTAAAAGAAGTGTTACATAGTATATCTGTCTCGCTCGGTTTCATGCGAGAATTGATTTTTTTTTATTAGTTTTCTTATCGGGTTTAATTCAAATATATATACATAGTTTTACATACATTTTCGTCTTTCATTTTCATTAGACATAAATATTTGATTATTAAATTTAGTTTTCATATCAAGCATATTTGGTGTGACCATACTACTTTTTTTTATCTCGTATACATAATATATATTTTTGGTGTTTCAATATTATTGGTGTTACCATATTGATTTATTTTTTTTTGGTGTAGTTAAAATTTATTTTCTTTTTCTATTGATTAGTGTTACCATATTAACGGTTTTAGATTTCTGAAAATTAATTTGAAAAATTTAACTGGTGTTACCATATTGTTTTTTTTTGGTTTTCTTAAAATTTATTTGAACTTTTTTTGATTGGTGCTACCATATTGCTTAAATTTTTCATTTACTCTATTTCTTCGAGCCTTTTTTTTATTGCAAGGAATTTTCGTTTTGTTTTACTATTGATTTTAGTGAGTTTTTATCAACTTTTCATTATAAATTGAGGTTGACAATTTGAGTTTTCCCTTTTAAGACTTTCTATTTCTGTTTTAATTGAGATATAAATTAGTTGTTTTCAACGGTTTTAATTAATTTTTTTTTTTTTTTCGTCTGAAAATAATTTAGTATGGATATAAATAGGCTTTCTAAAGAAGAACTCGTTTATGAGTTACGAGCGCGGGGACTAAAGGAAGGGTCTAAGGTTGATGAAATGAGGATGACGCTCAGAGCTAGTCGCATGCTGGAGCGTACCGGTTCAATTTCTTCGGATAGTCCTCACTATCCATATTCATTTGAAGAGGATTCAAAAGCGGTTAGGGCGAAAATTTCCGAAGTTAGGGATTTACTTCCAAATGTTTCGAAAAATCCAAAGTCGTCAGAATATCAGAAAGTTTTGACAAAAATCGAGTGGTCGTTGGGTAGGATTTCGAGGGCGAAGGCCGAATCGTCGGATGAGGTTAACGAAGTAGCAGATTTAAGGGGGGAAATTTTACTATTGATGGCTAAGTTAACTGAGGTGGAAGAGGTGACGGAACCTCTCGAAAAAACTAATAATAATTCAAATGATTCAACAATGTCGAAAGCAGTCGTGGGTGCGCCAGCTGCACAAATCGGCCAACGAACGAGCTCTAGTGGGTTCCAACTACAGGGTGACACACCCTGTGACCGGAATCCCGAGCGCCCATACAAGTGGAACGTGCAGTTCTCTGGTGAACGGTGTGGTTCATCAGTGAACTCTTTTATAGAAAGAATTGAGGAATTGAGGGAGGCTCGCGGTGTTTCTGAAGAAGCTATTTACAGGTCAGCGGTTGATTTATTCACTGGAAAGGCGCTTCTCTGGTTTAGGGCGATTAGGGATACGGCTTCAACATGGGGAGAGCTAGTTAAGGAATTGAAGTTGGAGTTTTTGCCCTCCAACTATGATGATCTCTTGTTGGATGAGGTCAGGCGTCGAACCCAGGGTAAGGAAGAGTCAATAGGCATGTACGTTGCGCTCATGCAGACTCTTTTCAAGCGTTTTTCGGAGCCTCTGAGTGAGAGTAGGAAGTTGTCTATTCTCATGAAGAATATCGCTCCATTCTACCAGACACAGCTAGGTTTAGCCGACATTAAGTCGGTCAATGATTTGGTGGCCTTGGGCAGAAGGCTGGAAACCATTAGGGCAAATGTAGAATCGTTCGTTCCTCCACCCTCTCATCGCAGCAGGTCGGCTTTGGAGCCGGATGTTGCTTATGTCGCCTCCGTATCGGAAGCGCGAGTTGCAGTCAATCCTGATTCCCCACCCAATAGGACCATTCGTTGTTTTAACTGCAACAGAGAAGGTCATTTCGCCAATACCTGTTCCGCTCCTAGGCGCTGTTTTGGTTGTGGTACTATAGGGACCACAAGGCAAAATTGTAGACGCTGCTCGTCGGGAAACGGGCAACGGACTCTTGGGCCAGCAGGGCAAGAGCGCCGGCGTCAGAATTAGGGAGGTTGCCTGCTGGCTACCAGTTGGCTTGCAAAGTTAGGTTAGGGTTTACTTTAGATTCCAGTGGCATAGACAGATGTCCATTTTTAGGACTTAATATATATGGCATAAGGTTTTTAGGATTATTAGATTCTGGGGCATCGCGAACCATTATTTGTAGGGACGCATGGCGTGTTTTAAAAGACGTAGGTTTACAATTAGATAATTCAGATGTTAGGGAAGTTCATTTAGCAGATGGTGCAGGTATAGGAGTTTTAGGAGAAGTTAAATTACCCATTGTTGTAGAGAGTAGGTCGATTCTGATTGAATGCTTAGTCATTCCCAACCTACCGCATGCTTTGATTTTAGGTGCTGATTTTTGGGCATTATCGGGTATAGTCCCGGATTTACGGTCGAACATGTGGAGTTTTTCGAGCCAGGAGATAGTGGCCTCGATAGATACTACGTCTATCACAGATGAGTCTGAATTAGACGAGGATCAGAAAGGGAAGCTTAAACATTTAGTCGAGAATGCTTTTGAGAATATGCCTGAGGGATTAGGAGTAACAACAATGGTAGAACATGTCATTAAAACTTCGTCTGAGCCTATCAAACAAAGGTATTACCCGGTTTCACCGGCAATGCAGGAACACATAGATAAATCACTTCAGGAGATGTTGGAAGAGGACGTAATTGAGAAATCAAACAGTCCATGGGCTTCCCCAATTGTTCTCATTAGGAAAAAAGATGATAGTTTTAGGTTTTGCGTAGATTTTAGGAAGGTCAACCAGGTTACAGAAAGGGATGCATATCCGTTGCCGATAATCTCGGCTATTTTAGATAAACTTAGGAATGCCAAATTTTTAACATCGTTGGACATCAAGTCCGCTTACTGGCAGATTCCAATGGCATTGGAATCGCGGAAATACACTGCCTTTACGGTACCTGGTAGGGGTCTTTTCCAATTCAAAAGAATGCCTTTTGGGTTGCACAATGCGCCTGCAACATGGCAGCGTTTCATCGATAGTGTGTTAGGGCCTGAGTTGGAGCCATTCGTTTTCGTGTATCTGGATGATATCATTATCGTCACAGATACATTTGACAAACACTTAGAGATTTTAGATGAGGTTCTTAGGAGATTACGAGAAGCGGGGTTGAAAGTAGGCCGCAACAAATGTAATTTTTGTAGACCTTCTCTTAAATTTTTAGGTTATGTAGTCGACAAAAACGGGTTACATGTGGACCCAGAAAAAGTAGAGAGTATGATCAAGATACCCGCACCTAAAAACGTAAAACAAGTTAGGAGTTTCATAGGGACAGTTTCATGGTACAGACGCTTCGTACCGAATTTTGCAACACTAGTTAGGCCCTTAACAGATTTGTTGAAGAAGAGTAGGAAATTCGTTTGGTCACAGGAATGTGAAGATAGTTTTCGAAAAGCAAAGGAATGCTTAATCACGGCTCCAATTTTGACATGTCCAGACTTCAAACTTCCATTTGTCGTTCAGACAGATGCATCCGACTACGGCATCGGGGCCGTACTCACCCAAACATTTGAAGAGGGGGAAAAGGTAATATGCTATTTAAGTAGGTCACTTAATAGAAGTGAAAGAAATTATTCCACTACGGAAAAAGAATGTTTAGCAGTTTTATGGGCGGTTGAGAAGTTACGACCTTATATCGAAGGAGTTCGATTTACGGTCGTAACGGATCATTATTCTTTAATTTGGTTGAGCAATCTCAAAGATCCACAAGGTAGACTTGCACGTTGGGCAGTTCGGCTCCAACAGTTTGATTTTGAAATCATTCACAGGAAAGGGAAAGAGCATGTAGTACCAGACATGTTATCTCGGGGAGTTCCAGAGTTGGCTGGGATTTCAGACGAGGATAAGGACCCTTGGGTGGTTAAAATGGTTTCTTCAGTTGAGTCTAATCCGTTAGCTTTTCCAAATTGGAGAGTAGACAATGGCAGGTTATACAAATTTGTAAAATCAAATCATGTGATAGTACACGACAATAACGAAGAGTGGAAGTTAGTAGTCGGGAAGAAAGATAGATTAGGAGTTCTTAAGGAGTGTCACGATAGTCCACTAGCGGGGCACATGGGGGTTAGGAAAACGTTCGCGAGGATAGGAGCTAAATATTATTGGCCTAAAATGAGAGTAGACGTCACTAAATATGTTAGGAAATGTAGTATATGCCAACAGGTGAAACCAATCAATGACAAGCCAGCCGGTCTTATGACTGAAAGAGTAGGAGCATCATCTCCCTGGGAGATGATAAGTGTAGACTTAGTAGGGCCTTTACCTAAGTCCAACAGAGGATTTATTTATATTCTTACAGTAGTAGATTATCTAACTAAATTTCCCTTATTGTTTCCACTTAGGTCAGCCACCGCAAAGGCGGTGTGTAAAGAATTAGAAGATAACGTTTTTCTGTTATTTGGAGTTCCCAAAATTGTCATTTGCGACAATGGTCCGCAGTTTAAGAGTAGAGATTTAAAGACACTTTGTGAGGGCTATTCAACTAAAATCAGGTTTACTCCGCATTATCATCCACAGGCCAATCCTGCAGAAAGGATTAATCAAATTATAAAAACAACTTTGAGGGCGTATGTGTCAGAGAACCATCGAATCTTGGATTCTCAGTTAGCTAAAGTAGCCTGTGCTATACGCACTTCTGAACACGAAGTTTTAGGTGTTAGTCCTTACTATGCTAACTTTGGGAAGAATATGTCAACGAGTGGGAATTATGAAGGAATTAGTAGCGAGACTATCGAAGGGAATAGGACGCTCGAAAGAGGAACTATTGAAGAACGGTTTGGGAAATTGAGGACAGATATAGCTGCAAAATTAAAAGTAGCTGTTAAGAAATCCGCCGAAACATACAATCTCAGGAGGAGAGATACTCAATATCTCCCTAATGACCTTGTATGGCGAAGAAATTTTGTTTTGTCCGATGCTGCAAATTACTACGCGGCTAAATTGGCACCAAAGTTTGTGGGCCCTTTTAAAATTGCAAAAAGATTATCTCCCTGGACTTACGTTCTTGAAGATGACAAGGGCAAAGATCGTGGCACTTGGCACATAAAAGATCTGAAGCCGTTTACGTCACTATCGGAAAATGAGTAAATATTGGAAGTCCCTTTTAAGTAATCTTTCTATCTCGTGATTTTTAAACGAGAAAACTTTTGAGTAAATAGTTTGTATTATGAACAAACACTCTTTTCAAGGAGGAAAGGGTGAGATTTGTTGCATTATAAATTCACGCAACAATTTCTTTTTAATTACTTTAACTTTTTAAAACACTTGATGCATTTTGCATCCACTTTTTCTTTTTCTTTTTGTCTAAAGATTTCGATTTGACAAATGTCACTTTGTACACGATAATGAGAGAGAGCGGGACGGCCATAGTCCTTCTAACCATGGTTCTCTCTATCATTGTCGTGCAGGAAAAAACAAGTTTCGTTTCAGGTCACAATAGAGGGATGTTTGGAAAAGATAAGACGGACGGTCTTATAGCGTTTACACGAGACAGCGATGTGGAAGATAAAAGGCTCATGCCCAACGATTTTTTTTTGTTTTGTTTTGTTTATCAGAAACCTAATGTTATTTTCGAAACATGTTTCAATTTTGTTTTAAATGTCATATTTATAATTTTGTATAGAATTGTGGTACATCTAACTTAAAGTAAAATTTAATTAAGTATTCTTTTTTTAAAGACCAGATGGATCCTTAAGCGTTGTTTTCCAACGATATTTTGGATTTCCTCCTTCTAATATGAATAATGCGATTCGTTCTTAACGTTTTCAATTTAAGCCCCGTACGGGTTAATCGGAATAGTTCTTTCGTCTTCTCGAATTTTCTTTGATTGTTAGTTAGATTCA
Organism: Sphaerophoria taeniata; assembly: GCA_943590905.1. Taxonomy (NCBI): domain Eukaryota; kingdom Metazoa; phylum Arthropoda; class Insecta; order Diptera; family Syrphidae; genus Sphaerophoria; species Sphaerophoria taeniata. Next base: position 226,779,963 of record OX016540.1, on the reverse strand, counting down.
ATTCAAGTCATTTTGTTTTAACCTTAGGATTCGTTCAGAACAAATTGTGTTTATTGTGAATCATCCCCAAACTGTTCGTCCAAAGTCGGCGAGTTTCGGGATGACTCTCGATAATTTGAGAGAAACTGCGGCGAGTAAGCAGGACCGCGAGAATCTTCTCACAAGTTGCTCTCAACCAAGCCAAATATGACTGGCCGTTGATGACGTGATGAAGATCCGCCACTCCAGATAGGCTGAAAGCGCGGCGAAATGAATTGCGAGTAAGCAGGACCGCGAGAGTCTTATCACAAGTGGCTCTCAACAAGGCCAATTAGGACTGGCCGTTGATGAGGTGATAAAGACCCGCCACTCCAGAAAGGCTGAAAGCGCGGCGAAATGAAAAAGAAGGGTGGGCGAGTTAGGACATAGGTGGGCCTAAACGTCACTCTTGTGAGAGCTTTTGAAAAGATAAGAACAGAATTAGAAGGTTAAAACATTTTGAGAATTAGAAATTTTGGAGCATTTTTGGACAGCCATTTTGTTTTTCTGGAAAAATCGAGAATACGATTCTGCAAAATTTTGGAGGTTTTTGGTAACTATAACAGAAAAAGGTTGTATTTATCTTGAACAAATTTTAACAAATTATTGATTTTAATTTTTGGGTCGATCGCATTTTTGCTTTATTCTTTCTCTGATTCCTTGAAGAAGACCTTAACGGTCCATCTTGGTCTTGTTAAATTTTTCAATCATTGTTCAATTATTCTTCTTTTAAACGAAAAGATCCGAGGTTTTTCCCCTACATTTGCAAGGTTTCCCCGGCCTTAACAATAAAAAGAAACTTTAATATCAAAAAAAATATCCGCCATCTTTTTTTTTATTTCTTAACTCGTGTTCGTTCATCTTTTTCTTCCATTTCCATCGTTGATTTTATTTCCAGAAGGTTTGCAATTTCCTTTTTTGTGTTTTCAGGAAAAAATTGCTGGCGCCCGTATTAACCACATTGTGGCAACACTTATAAAATTTTATATCAATTTGATATAAAATCATACATTGGTTTGATATAAAATCATCTTTGATTAAATTAATTTTTATCAATTAATCATTGTGACCCACCCCTTTGCTGAGCTAAGCCGTGGTGGCAATACCTTTTTCTATTGCCATTGTGCACTATCCTCTTTTTCTTGCCAAGGGTCAAACGACAGCAGCTGTCTGGGTGACAGTTCTCAAAACGTGTCTCATTTGTGAATTTCATTTGTGTTTTCATTGCCGAGTTCATTTCTTAGAAAATATAAAATAAAATCATTTGGCCATTTCGGCAAAAAGAAAATAGTGCAACATATTACAGGAAATTTAAGTTTAATGTGTCAAATTTAACGTCAATAAAAACAAAAATAAACAAAATTAGGCAGAAAGTTTCTTAAAAAAAGGGCTAGGTAAGAAATTATTGTCTCATCAATGATGATGATGACGGCAACCAACGATGATACCAAAAAAGGACTACACCGCGCCGCCGCCGCCACGCAAACTAACATACATACCTCTCTTTATAAAAAAAAAACACACACAAAAAAACCAACGAAAAAAGACAATTTCTCAAATAATGCAAATGTCAATATTTAAGCAACATTTAATCAACCTTTAAACAACAAATTTGGCGTTTAAGTTAAGAGAGCTTTAAGTAACGTTGCTTAAATCTTCAAATTGATTATAAATATGAATTTTCTACTTAAATCATTGATTATAAATACGGCTGTTAGTCTTAACTCAAGCATACACCAATTTATACGTGTGATTTATTTCACAAATGCAATTGCACGTACTTGGCAAGCATTTGAATTGTGTATATCCCACTTAATGGTAGATATTCAAATTTGGGACATATATTATTCTTTCCTCTTTAGAATTGATCCAGAAGCATTCTTTGTGACAAATAAACACGAAAAAAAATTGAAAATAGGTCTCGCACCTGGGGGCTGCGAAGAGAAGATTTTCTTGGCTTGAGCGTTGTCATCCATTCGCTCGATGTGGCCGAGCCAATGTAGTCCTCTTTTCTTGGATTTATGGACTACGTCCACATCTTGGTACAGCTCGTACAGTTCTCGGTTGAACCTTCTTCTTCATTCTCTATGGTCACATACGGGACCAAAAATCCTTTCCCTTTTTTACTTATCGTTCAACACTCGGCGCGCGCCGTAGGACTAGTAAAATTAAAGTTTTGTACTTTGCATTTCGAGTGAGGGATTTTGAACCCAGTTGTTTTGCCAAACCGAAGTAGCAGAGGTTCGCTAGCGTAATTCTTCGTCAAATCTCTACTAAGTTGTCGTTTGTGGGATATATATTGCTTCAAGTTAGGAGAACTCCTTAACAACCTTGAACTTACAGCGGTGACGTTCTGTCTTAGGCGGTGGACAGATGTTCTTTTGTTTTTTTTATAGCATGTGCTTTGCTTTGTCCTCGTTCACTTCAAGTGTCAAGACCAACGAGCTTCGCCTGTTCTTCAATTTCGGTGAAGGCCTCAAGGAAAGCTCTGTTCTTCACTGTTTACTGAAATTGATTTAGCATATATCTCGACCTAAGTAGTTTCTGATTGCGGAATAAATGGAATCTTACCAATTACATCAGGCATAATCTTTTTTTTACACTTTCAGAATTGGTCGAAGAGAGCTTATAGCAAGCACAGTCTTACGACCAATGGTTTGCCAACATAGTAGACTATGTTATACCTCGCACTTAGTGCAATGTTAGTTGTTTGTAAGCAAACATAACATAACAAACACTCACGTAGATGAACAAAAACAAGACAGTTAACAAAACAAGATTAATACATACATAAATAGTTAAGAAATCTTAACCAAAGTAGATAAAACTCGAAAATTCTATGAGCCGTATTGATAGTCAATCGTCAAAAGCTGCTTATATGCTGATTCCACTGACGCTAACTACGAGATTCATATGCTGATTCCACTGACGCTAATCACGCGACTAAGCGAAGTAGATTAAGAACAAATCTTGACTTTCTTCAGACAGTTTTTCCATTGATGAAGTTAACTGTTTCTTATACAATTTGATTTTGTGTTATTTTAACACTGCAGTTAGGCTGCGTCCGTCAATTCCATTTATGTATTTGAACAACGATAACATGCTTCTTATATAATTATCATAAAGAATCTGATAAATCGAACTCACACATTAACCCTCTTTTTAAGCCACAAACTCATCGATACAAAGTTTCCTGCGCAAAATTACTAGCTTAAAATGACGTTTCAAACATGACTCAAACGTCATGCTTAAATAGTCTGCTATTACCATTGAAGAAGAAGTACAGGAAGGGGTCTTATGAAAAAGAAGTGAAGCATTTTTCTAAGTAGTGTGAGTTTCACAAACACAAACGCATTACAACAGGGCTGGTCTGCAGTTGAATGGTTAATCTCAGGGGCACCAAGCGAAATATGATTGAATCAAGATTATATCGATTGTGCATCAATTTTATTTTTCAATTTCAATTCTTTTTTTGGACTTCATGGTGTTTTAACGTTCAAGGTGAACATGCACGATTTTTATATTTTTTTTTTTAATTTTTCGTTACATTTTCTTCATTTTTCATCCTTAATTCATCATATTTATTGTCCTTTTTGGTGTCGTACTCGAAAGCGCATTCTATGAACAACTTGATCAAGTGTTAAAAAGCACAAGAAATTGTGTAGCGCCTAACGATCACCAACAAAAATAAATGCGCCCCTGAACTCGAGTTTTTGTTTTTTTGACAGATGAAACTACAAAACAACATTTGAACAATCACAGCTCAGCAAAATGACAGCACATGCCCAGTTTGACAGATGGTGTCCCAGTATTTTACATCATCCGAAATTTTTGTTGCTTCACTCACGTACACTGTACGTGTAGCTTACACCGCTTCCTGTACTTCTTATTCAATGGCTATTACACGGTGACTCATGTTTCAAGATTCTTCTTCGGATTCTCTTTTGAAATTTTATGGTGGATTTACATGTAATCTTCGACGTCTGCATCTGCAAATTCGCAGAAAAGTAAAGCGGGGGAGCTATACGACATAACACGAGAGAGTGCAAGAGTACACAATTACCTACCCATTTTTACTTGCTATAATTTTTAAAGCTCGGTGACAACCAACAACAACAGCCACCAACAAAAAATTATGGTGCAGATGAAAAAATTATGGTGCAGATGAAAACGCTATAAAAAAGATGAACATGTTCGTCTTCACCATAATTTTCTTCTGCATGAGTTGAATTTCCTATAATCTTCATCCGTGCAGACGTCTGCATTTTGGTCTAACCTCTCTATTACACTAGTATGAGTTTTGTATCTTGCATCCTCTATTTTTGCAGATGATGGCCTGCAGATCAATGTAAATCCACCATTATCCTCTGAGTCGAACACTATTACACTATGACTTTTAAGTCAGGACTCAAATTTTGGCAACACTCTTTCATTCACATTCCTTGAAATGAAATGAAAAGCATTCTTTCTCACTTTTTCAAATACAAGCAAGACGAATTTAAATAAAACAGAATCAACAGAATGCCAGCGACTCACCGGGCAAATTATTTTCCTTTTCAGCTTTTCGAATCTTTTCTCCCTTTTACACCAACGTAGTTCGAAAAAAAGTCTGACTCATGAGTCACCGTGTAATAGCAGACCTAGTGTCCTAGTATCACACAAAATTCTCTTAAAATTGTTCATTAGCTGACTATAATTTTGTGCCATTGTACTTTGTCCCGTCTTATATGCCGTTTCCACTGAGCGATAATCTGAGATTAACTCAAATCTCCTTGAAATCTCTTCGAAATCACTTGATTTGTCATACAAAAGTTAATCATCTCGATTCGAGGTTTCAATGAACAGATGGAAGAAAGAGAAAAAAAACGTTCCTTGTCAGACTGAACAAAAAGAAATAAAAACAAAAACAACAAACAACAAAAACAAATAACAAAATGGTTGTTCCATCTGTCCAGGAAAATGAATTTACAACCGAAAAGTGGAAAAACACAATTTACCCGGCGGCCACACGAGCAAGTTCTGGCTAGCAAGTTGGCATACAATCAAATGTTTTACTCACACATTCAAACTTTTAGTACTGGCCAGTCAACTGGCTTGCGAATTTTCGAGCCAGTAAACGAGCAAGTAAAACGGTCAAGTAATTTGACAGGTTTTGCCAAATTTATCAAAATGAACAAAATTAAATTAGAATATTAGTTGAAGCGAGGATTTTAATTTACTTTTTTTGCTGGTGACATGTTCGAAATTAAAAATTGGATGTTAAAAGCAGGAAAGCTTGTAAAAAATCGTTGAAATGGAAAAAAAATGTGAACTTGCTGGCAAGTTGACTAGCAAGTTTTTTGCCATCTACGTCACACCAAGTACACCGATAGAGTTTTGACAAATAATATATGTAGGCTACTGGCAAGCCAGAACTTGCTCGTGTGGCCGCAGGGTTAATGAAAAAAGTGTGCAATTGAGCTTTTTGTGTTAAAAAAAAATCTTGGATTGATTTCCGATCGATTGGTATATAATTTGCCTTTCTGTTCAAAGGAAAACATAGTTCAATATCTATTCAAACATTTTTCCGGATCCTTTTCAATGGCCGCCATCAAAAACTTACTTTTTTCTTCATTTACCCGGTGGCCACACGAGCAAGTTTTGGCTAGCAAGTTGGCATACAATCAAATGTTTTAGTGCCTGGCTACACAGCTATTTTTCAGTGCCCTAACGAGTGAGTTTGTAGGCAAGAGAAACGAAACGTAAAGGGGGAAGATGCTCACGAAGGGAACTGAATTTTCTGTGTGAGCAATACAGTTCCATTTCTAAATTGTTCCTCTTTTTGATGTTTGTTTGTTTTTTTTTCTGGCTTTGTCATTTGTTATCATTCAAATATTTCAGTTCAAATTAATTTTGTTAATCTGTTGTGGGCATCTATAAGTTTTTCATTGCAAACCAAAAATTAACTCTTTAAAATCCATAAAAAAAAAACAAAGCAACCGTATTAAAGTACGACAAAGAAATAAAAAATATTAAGAACGCGAAAACAAAAGTAGAAAACATCAGGATTTCCTGCTATCGGAAGAAGATAATTTTGTTAAAGGTGGTCTTGTTCCAAGTGCTGGCGTTGAACTAACGCAAATGCAAACCACACATTGACAAAACCTGAAAATTGAGTTCGGAAAATCTTACAAAATCTCTGGGTAAGTTCTCTTTTTTTCCTCTTGAGAATATTTTGATGAACAAATTTTCATTCAAGATTATACTCTTGTTCCAAAAAGTTTTTTGCCCACGCTTTCGCAAGGATGCATAGTAAAATACACGATGGATCACGGCCAAGGTACCTACTCATGAGAGGACTAAGGAGTGTGGCAAGAGCTACATTCTATGGATAAGACAATGAACGAATGGAAATAAAGCAAATCTTTATTCGACAACCCACAGGAGTTGCAAAAAGGGAAAGAGTTGAATGGATAAAAGGCGATTCTTCCGAACCCAATTTATAACGGTTTGAGAAATTCACACAAAAATGATCTTTTTTTTCAAAATGTATAAAAAGTCTTTAAAAACGTGTTGTCTAAGATGTTAATATCTTACGTGCGAGAAATAAAAATTGAAAATTAATTAATTTATGTTGGAATACTATTTCATAAGGAAGAATACAAGGGTATACATAACAGGACAACTAGTGAATTTTTGTGTTCCATAATTATTATGATCCTTAGCATTTTTTTTTTCAAAGAAAGATTAAAAATAAAGACGTAAAATTATAGTCCGCTAATGAACAATTTTAAAAGAATTAAATTGTTCATTAGCGGGCTATAGTTTTGCGCCAATAATTTATGTTTTTCGAGCAGTTGTCAAAATTTAAAAAAATGTCAAACGAAAAAGACGTTTTACGTTCCTCGCAACGAAATGGAAAAGAAGAACGTGAGTAAGCACATCAGTGTGTAGCCACCGCACGTGATTTTTCAGTAGCTTGAAAAATCCCTGTGTAGCCAGGCACTTACTCACACATTCAAACTTTTAGTACTTGCTTTAGTACTGGCTGGTCAACTGGCTAGCAAATTTTCCAGCCAGTAAAACGAGCAAGTAAAGGCCCAACCATAATAGACGGACGGGAACGGAAGCTAGCGTCAAAACTGAACGAACCGTTTCTTTCCGACTGTCAATTACATCCGCTTACCCATAATTGAACGGAAGGCTTTCTGTTATTATTCTGTGTTTTTAGAGAAATGTCAAATTTCCGTCCGTAAATCGAGAAAGGAAAGTGAGTTTACGTCCGAAAACAAAAGTGAACGAAACCGAGCAATCCGCTATTATGGCTGTGACATCTGATTTGCATGTATTCGGGAATTTTCGTACGTCAACGTACGCACCCTTCCGACTATTATAGTTGGGCCTTAAAACGGCAAGTAATTTGACAGGTTTTGCCAAATATATCAAAATGAACAAAATTAAATTAGAAATTTAGTTGAAACGAGGATTTTTATTTCTATTTTTGCTGGCGACATCTTGGAAATTCTAAATTGGATGTTAAAAGCAGGTAAGCTTGTAAAAAATATGTGAACTTACTGGCAAGTTGACTAGCAAGTTTTTTGCCACCTACGTCACACCAAGTACACCGATAGAGATTTGACAAATAATATATGTACGCTACTTGCTGACCAGAACTTGCTCGTGTGGCCGCAGGGTAAAATAATAATTTAAAACCAACATTTTAACTTTATTGGAGGTCATCCTTGTATTTTCATGCGAAAAGAACTTTCAATTGTGACAGTTATTGTAACCAAGATTTTGAATGTAAAAATTAATCTAAAAAAAATCAGTGGAAACACTACTAGATTATTTTTAATCAAACTGAAAGATAATCTAGATTATCGTTCAGTGGAAACGTAATAAGCGAAGTAGATTAAGAACAAATCTCGACTTTCTTCAGACAGTTTTTCCATTGATGAAGTAAACTGATTCTTATATCATTATCAAAAAGAATCTGATAAATCGAAATCACACACTAACCCTCTTTTTAAGCCACAAACTCATCGATACAAAGTTTCCTAACCCTGCGGCCACACAAGCAAGTTCTGGTCAGCAAGTAGCGTACATATATTATTTGTCAAATCTCTATCGGTGTTCTTGGTGTGACGTAGGTGGCAAAAAACTTGCTAGTCAACTTGCCAGCAAGTTCACATATTTTTTACAAGCTTACCTGGGGGTCGATTCTGTAACTGTGAAGTTGTGAAGTGATAAATTTTATCACAGCTTCACACTATTTCCGATTCTGTATGTGTGAAAAAATGAAAAAAGATGTCAAATTTTTTTCACAACGCTATATTTTTATCACAGTCAAATTATTTTGTGAAAAGATGAAATGGACAAGTGAAAAGAAGAGCAAAAGCATTACTATTCACATTAATAAGACCAACGAACGAGTTGTTTTTTTAATACAAGTTTTAATACACATTTTAACGCAATTCACATACGCTCAAGTGCTCAGAAGCCCAAAAAATCTTTTAAGAGTTTTTTGAAGCAAAATTCAACTTTTCTAATGACAAGGGATTGGTTTGATAAATTATAGTTCTTATTTAAAATAAATTATTTATTTTTTGTGGACAAACAAGACACAAGCACTTTTATTTAAAAAACATATTTTTCTATATTTAAAGACAGAATAATAAAAACCTTTTTTTCATTTTGTTTGTTTGATACACAGCGACTCACAGGCGTCTGTGATAAGGAATACAATAATTCCTGAGCAACACCACGTTTTGAAGGCCAAAAAAGTAACGCGCTCAATAATTGTACATCGCACGGGATCTCACTGTCTGCTTGGCTTATAGTTAGTTATTGCGTCGTTTATAAGACGCAAACAAAGTTGTTTTGGTTAGCAAAATATGAAATGCTCATCGGTCGTTTTCTCTAACAGATTCCACTACGGCGTGAATGCTACAAGATCCTTCCATTCCATCATTCCTAGATAAAAAAAAAATGTAACAAAATATATTGTAATTGAAAAACAAATACCTCTGCTGAGTACGGTTCTATTATTTATAATTAGTTCAATAAATTATTCTTGAACATTGAATTTTTTACGACCTCAGCAAAAAATAATGTAAAAAACTGACAGTATTTATCATTTAGCACCTTTTAGAACTCTTTAGTACAAATTTTTTCACAAAGAGTAACAGAATCGCATTTTGTGATATTGTGAACTGATAAAATGAAAACCTCCTGTGAAAAATGAAATGATATATTTTTTATCACTTCACAACTTCACAGTTACAGAATTGACCCCCTGCTTTTAACATCCAATTTTGAATTTCCAAGATGTCGCCAGCAAAAATAGAAATAAAAATCCTCGTTTCAACTAATTTTCTAATTTAATTTTGTTCATTTTGATATATTTGGCAAAACCTGTCAAATTATGGTGGATTTACATGTAATCTTCGACGTCTGCATCTGCAAATTCGCAGAAAAGTAAAGCGGGGGAGCTATACGACATAACACGAAAGAGTGAAAGAGTACACATATACCTACCCATTTTTACTTGCCATAATTTTTAAAGCTTGGTGACAACCAACAACAACAGCCAACAACAAAAAATTATGGTGCAGATGAAAAAATTATAGTGCAGATGAAAACGCTATAAAAAAGATGAACATGTTCGTCTTCACCATAATTTTCTTCTGCATGAGTTGAACTTCCTATAATCTTCATCCGTGCAGACGTCTGCATTTTGGTCTAACCTCTCTATTACACTAGTATGAGTTTTGTATCTTGCATCCTCTATTTTTGCAGATGATGGCATGCAGATCAATGTAAATCCACCATTACTTGCCGATTTACTTGCTCGTTTTACTGGCTGGAAAATTTGCTAGCCAGTTGACCAGCCAGTACTAAAGCCAGTACTAAAAGTTTGAATGTGTGAGTAAAACATTTGATTGTATGCCAACTTGCTAGCTAGAACTTGCTCGTGTGGCCGCCGGGTAACAACAAAATATATAACCAAACAAAAATAAAATATCATTGTACTTTGCTCGTCTTAACAACTCAGTGTGTTCAGTGGGCAAGACATTCCAATGTCGTTAATTACCTTGTGGACTAACCTTAAAATCGATTTCCAGTCCGCCATGTTTTCGAACATGAGGAAAATGTTGACTTGTAGAATACTTCACGGACTTCCGTTCTTTTCCACTTTAACTTCGTGGAGTGAAGGTGCGTTCTCCCAAATTCTAAATTTAACTTAATTTTATTACTGAAATCATTTAAAATTCTACCAAGTTTTCTATGAAAACCAGTGCTAAAATATTCAACAATATCAAAACTAATCAAATGTTTCTTCTTTGCAGGCGAATATTCCCCCAAGGTAACTATCAAAACGAATCAAGTTTTCATCACAGCGAAAAGAAGATGGAATTGTGAAAATCGTGTTTCAAATGATGATATCCGAATTATCAGCCATGCACCACTCGGAGCGGCTTCTGTTGCCATGTCGATTTGGCCCTTACTGAAAGAAGCGCGATTTTCCTTTCCTCGATTTGGACAATTTTTCTCGAGATTTTTCATATCAAACAAAGTAGAATTTGCACTTTCTTCCAATACTAATGTGAATTTTATTTTTAGAGAGAAAACTTGAATTAAAATGACTTCCACAAGATGTCGGTTCATTATCCGTAAAACGATAGACCGATGATGTGACAGTTATTGATATTAATATCAATTAACCACACTACTATTTTGTTACTAGGTCTATCGCCGTGAAAGGTCGCAAAAATGGGTGCGTATCGTTATATGCAAGAACTTTACCGCAAGAAGCAGAGCGATGTTATGCGTTACTTGCTTCGTATTCGCGTTTGGCAATATCGTCAATTGACAAAATTGCATCGCTCGCCAAGATCTACCCGCCCCGATAAGGCTCGTCGTCTTGGCTACAAGAACAAACAAGGATTTGTCATCTACAGAATCCGTGTGCGTCGTGGAGGTCGCAAACGTCCAGTGCCAAAGGGTTGCACCTACGGTAAACCCAAGAGCCATGGCGTAAACGAATTGAAGCCTACTCGTTGCTTGCAGTCCATTGCTGAGGTGAGTTGTTCGTTTTGTTGATTATGCATGGCATGTGGAATGGTTTTTGCCCCACTCCCCATCCTGTCTGTCTGATGATAAAACTGTATAGTAGCTTAGGATACCATGCTGACCATCTATCAACCTTCCTTAGATGTCTGAAAAGCTTTGATACCCTAAAATGCTATGAATTTCGTAACCACGTGCTTAATGTGTGCAAAATTCTTTTTCTCATTTCAGGAACGTGTTGGTCGTCGTCTCGGCGGCTTGAGGGTCCTCAACTCGTACTGGGTTGCCCAGGATGCTTCATACAAGTACTTCGAAGTCATCCTCATCGACACCCACCACAATGCCATCCGTCGTGATCCCAAGATCAACTGGATTTGCAAGCACGTGCACAAGCATCGTGAATTGCGCGGTCTCACATCCGCTGGCAAGAGCTCCCGTGGTATCGGCAAGGGCTACAGGTACTCGCAAACCATTGGAGGCTCGCGCAGGGCTGCCTGGAAGCGCAAGAACCGTCTGCACTTGCGCAGGAAGCGATAAGCTGTTTGAGTTTGGTGTTTTATATTTTTACCTCTTGATTGTGGTAGCAATAAAAAGTTGAAAAAATTAAATTCCAAATTGTTTTTATTTCGTGGGTCTCGAGCGTCCACGGTTCACTAAGGAGGAAAATTCAAAGAACAGTGCTAGGGCCGCTCTTGACGGGAGACTAGAAGAGCAAGACTGGAAAGTTGATTCAGAGATCCTTTTATTAAATGAAGAATTGATGACGAAAAGTGGGAGTGCTCGGCAGTCAAGTTCTAGTTGTAGGTCATGTACCTCGGCGTTGCGCTAAACTTGGCGTAGCTCTTGATGACCTTATTGACCGCCTTCAAGAAGTCCTTCTCGGTAGCCACCTTCCTGCGAGCTCTAATCGCAAACATGCCAGCCTCAGTGCACACTGATCGGATTTCTGCTCCTGTCGAATTCGGGCAGAGACGTGCCAGCAACTCGAAGCGTATATCACGTTCCACCGCCATGGAACGAGCATGAATTTTAAATATATGCGAACGACCCTCCAAATCGGGCAATCCAAATTCGATCTTTCGATCCAGACGCCCGGGACGCATTAGCGCCGGGTCGAGAGTATCAGGCCTATTAGTGGCCATGAGGACCTTGATGTTGCCTCTCGGATCGAAGCCGTCCAATTGATTGATGAGTTCCAACATAGTACGTTGAACTTCGTTATCTCCTCCGGCACCGTCATCGAACCGGGCGCCTCCGATAGCATCGATTTCATCGAAGAAAATCAAACAGGCTTTCTTGGATCTGGCCATTTCAAAGAGCTCTCGCACCATGCGAGCTCCCTCGCCAACATACTTCTGCACCAACTCAGAGCCGATGACTCGAATGAAGCAGGCATCTGTGCGATTAGCGACGGCCCGAGCACAGAGGGTCTTTCCAGTGCCGGGAGGGCCGAACAGCAACACACCCTTCGGTGGCTCGATTCCCAGATTGACGAACTTCTCGGGATGTAGAAGAGGTGTTTCGACGACTTCTCGGAGTTTCTCAATCTGTTCCTTGCAGCCGCCGACATCACTGTAGGTAACATCTGGTTTATCTTCGACCTGCATCATAGTGACGGTTGGATCGATTTTCGGTGGCAATGGAATGTGAATTTGGTACTTGTTACGGTCCACCCCGACTCGCATGCCCTCCTCAATGTCAGTAGGTGCGACTGAATCAGCCAAATCGACGACAAACTTGGCGAATTGCTTAACATTGATGATGTACTTTGGATCGTCAGAGTCGGTATTGATGATTTTTGTGCATCGAGCGACTTGTAGGGGTTGTTCGTTTTGTAATGTCTGCTTGTCGGCAGCCAAGTCCCAGAGAGCGGGCGGAGCCAGTCCGGTGTCGCTTTCTTTGATTCCAGTTAGTTCGTTTACCTTTTTGACGGCCTTGACGATGTCATCTTCGATGGCCTTGATTGCTTTTTGGTACTGAGTTTGACCGTAGCTTTTGAGCAATGCAATGTCCGCCTCGTCCAGAGATTTGATTTGGGGTTCTTCTTTTTCGACTTTTTTGACACGACGCTGATGTTTTTCCAGGTAATCGGACATTTTAGTTTTCAATTATTTGCAAACAAATTGAATAAAGTTGATTTTAATAATTTTCGTTTCTGTTTTATTTTTAAATTTTCAATACAATAACCGGAAATCAAAATCAAAAATGCAGTGTCAGTTGAGAAAAAATGTATGCAGTGAAGTTGGATATGTTTTCGATTACTTTTTCTTGAATGGTTTATTATAGGGTGATCTTAAACAAAATGAAATTTGTAGCTTTTCCGTGAATTGATTAATTGGAAATGATTAGCAGTCAAATAAAATTAATGAAAAATTTAAGAAAGGCATAAAAATTGTCGACTTTAAATTTCGCACCCTCAAAGCAAACGATTCATATGGCTGATCTTCAAAATGGAGTTCCCTTAAACTGCAGCAACTACAGAGGTACAACAACGGATGAAAACGCATTTGGCTGCTTGGAGAGAAAAATGTTTCGAGTGATTTTTGGTCGAGTCGGTCTGCCAAAATAGAGAATGGAGACCAAATTCAATCAACAACTATTCGAGCTGTTCAGAGACACTGACTTAGCCAGAAAAGTTAAGGTCCAACTACTTAAATAGTTAAAAACGTAGATTATTCAACGCTTTGACCAGTACCTAATCTCGTGATGAGCGTCAGTGGAAACAGCATGCATGCAATATCTTTGAACTTTTTTTCAACTTTGTCACGCGACAAGTTTGATGTTTCCAAAATTTCAGTTGTCATTTTCGTCATTGGGCGAAGGGTAACGCATTCTGTTCAGCTCTTAAGCGAAATTCCGAAAGTTTGTACTTAAGGCCATGTGTGAATTTCGTTGAAATGTTTGTTAAAGGAGAATGGGCATTTTGGCCTACGAACCAATAACAACATGCTAAATAACAATGGAAAGGTTTTTCTGTTTACTTCAACTTTTTCTATAGCAGTAAGTCCCAAATCGCTGTGTGGAAAAAGTTATTGCACAATAAAGTCATTCACAAGTAATAAGTGATTTCTTGTTTTCACCTTGACCTTTGACCCAATAACGACATGATGTATATCAATTGAAAGGTTTTTTTGTCGACTTTAACTTTTGTCTTGGCAAGAAGTCCCAAATCACTGAGGGGAAAAAGTTATTGCACAATTAAGAGATTCAAGGATAAAAATAAGTTATGTTTTGTTTTTCCATTGATACAGTGCTTTGCAAAAGTATAATCGCACCATATAAAATAACAGGCAGTTTGGTAGTGTTTCTGAGACAAAGAGACAAAACTGCACGAATGGAACTCGTTGGACAATTGCTAATTAAAAAAACTGGTCGAGAGTAATCCAAATCGAGTATTTTAACTTGATTGAAAATCGGCGTAGTAAGAATCCACACTAATCTTTAAAAAAATAAAAAAAAATAAAAAAAATGTTGAAAAAATAAGAGAATGCGATTATACTTATGCAAAAAAGAAAAAAACTTGTTTTCTTTTCTAAACATTAGAGGCGAAAGTAACGGTAATTTTTTTTTCTCTCAATTTTCTTATCTAATGAGGGTCTTTAAAAAAAAAATAGTTTAGTATTGCTGCAGTCCTCGGTTTTACACAAAACCATTTTTACATGGTGCGATTATACTTTTGCAAAGCACTGTATATAGCATGTTGTTATTGGTTCGTAGGCCAGCTTCCATACATTTTTGCCCATTCTCCTTTAACCACTAGTGTCATATTTTAGCCTGCTACACAGCTAGTCGAGTTTTGACCCAATTTATTCTCCACGTACTGTCAAATTTTAACCAAACGTCAAGTTTGAATATACTTTTAAATGCAATTCGCAACTTTGTCCATGACAAAGTTGAAAAAAGTTCAACTTTGTCGCACGAATCCATACAAATTTCAGCTGTAATTTTCTTCGTCGGGCGACAGGCGATACATTCTGTTTCGCTTTTTAAAATTTACTGAACGGACTTCATAACTTTTTGAGCTGAAGACGTCCATCCTGACGTGTTGTTAATCAGCTGTCAAAAAAGGAATGTCAAAGAAAAAAAAATAATTTTTCTCATGTAATTTCTCAAATTTTTTTCTCGTGAAACCCTTAGCAAGAAAATCCTTTGATATCGAAATTAAATCAAATTTTTTTCCAATTAATAGTTATTAAATTTTTATCGTTATATTAAAATAAAAAAAGAGAACGTTTTTTCCTGCGCATAATTTCTTTGTTATTTGACAAAGGTATATACGTTTAATCAGCAAAATAAATGTTTAATTAAAACGCAAATCACGACATATTTTCATTTCTTGCAGCTTTTCTGCTTAATCCCGTGGTTGAGTTTTAATCATAATGGAAGGAAATAAAGATGAGGCAAATCGTTGCATCGACATCGCCATAACAGCTCTAACCGAAGGGAAAATTGAAAAAGCTGAGAAGTTTTTGAATAAAGCTGAAAAACTTTACCCCTCTCAGAGGGCTAAGGGTAGGTACAATGGGAAAACCCAATTCAAAATGTGGCTGATGTTTTCTTTTTGTCTAGACGTTCTTGCTAAGGTTAAAAGCTTCCCGAATAGTGCACGTAAGAATTCTACAGCTGACGCACAGGCAGACGGTGTTCGCAAGCGTAAGCTCTCCGATTCCAAACCCTCGGAGCCAGAGTTCACCAGTGATCAATTGGAAGCTGTCAAAAAAATCAAAAAGTAAGCATTTCTTTTCGAACGAAAACAAATATATCATCGTCAATGATCCCTTCCAGATGCAAAGATTATTACCAAGTTCTAGGAGTTACCAAAGAAGCAACTGATTCCGAAATCAAAAAAGCATACAAAAAACTTGCTTTGCAACTGCATCCCGACAAGAATAAAGCTCCCGGAGCCGTTGAGGCATTCAAAGCTGTTGGAAATGCAGCAGCTGTTCTAACAGATGTTGAAAAGCGCAAAGCCTATGATTTGCACGGCATCAATGAACCCTTCAATCCCCATGGAGGAGGCAACAATACTCCAGGCGGAATGGGTCGAACATACTATACAAACGATTTTGGATACTCTCGTAACTTCCAGGGCGATGTTACGGCTGAGGAATTGTTTAATATGTTCTTTGGAGGTGGAATTCCTCAACAAAACATGTACAGGCAGAGGCGTCAGCGTGCTGAAACGCAAAGGGGTGATCGGGAGGTAAGTCTAGATCGAGATCACTGTCGGAACAAAACTTTTACATTTTGTTCGTTTTGCAGACCCAATCGAGCTCATCGGCGTTGATCAATCTGCTACCAATTTTGTTGTTAATTGGCCTCAGCATGATGTCATCGTTCTTCATATCTGACCCGATTTACAGTCTTCAGCAATCCCAGTAAGAAATTGAATTTTTATCTTTTGAACGAATGAAACTAAAATTTAATCCCCATTCGCAGCAAATATTCAGTCAAACGCGAGACAAATGCCTTAAAAATCGCTTACTACGTTAAAGACAACTTCTATTCCGAATATCAAGGCTCTGTTGGACGACTAGAAGCATCAGTTGAAGAGGATTTCCTCAATCATCTCAAGCACTCGTGTAGCAGAGAACGTAACTACAGTAAGTCCCATTTGATGTCAAAGTTAGATTCTTACTTAAATGCTATTTTTAAAGGGGATGGAATGTTGGCCAAAGCAAGAGCGTTCGGAGATCGTGACTTATTTAGGAAAGCCCAAAGCATTAACACACCATCATGTGAGAACTTACAAAAATATCTAAACGCGTAGCTCGGTTAAAAGCATTTATTGTCGAATTCCTGTCACCAACTTCGAGTCGACTGCAGTCGCTTCTAAATTCAATTCTAGTTCTCTCTGTTTTGTGTTTGTCTGCTTTCCAGGTGTTACGACTGCAGTCAACTTTAAAGTTGCTTGGAAATCGACACCGGACTTTCAATTTCTTTTTTGTTTTCAAAAATATAAAAAATAAATTGAAGCGTAAACACAAATATATCATCGTACATTTAGAAAAATTATAGAAACCCAAGAGTTACCAATTTTTATGTTCAGAAGAAACTATAGAGGGCTTTGATTCGAAAGTGCATTATTGGTGTTCTTGTTTTGTTGTATTTTACTTTAATTGTTAATTTTACATTAAACTTTCGTTTTTTTTTTATTGGGAGTGCAAAGAAGTAGTATTATTTTGTTACCTTAAAGTAATCTCTATCGGTTGACGCTTGCGAAAATCAAAAGAATAAAGCAGTTAATGTTCAATGTTGAGAAGCTATAGAGAATGTTGCAAAAACGTATATACATATTCCTTAATAAAGCCTCTGGAATGTTAGTAACTTAATAAAATGGTAAATTATTCTATAAAATTTTTTTGATTAGCATAAAAGTGTTTCTGATTTAGATATTTGCTTGAAGAAGAGATGCCCGAGACAAAACAGAAGTATCAAGTTATTAACCGAGAATACAGGCTGACGTATGGGCTCATTTACCTCAATTACAAACAGAGTTTTAGTTTTAGTTCCGAACCACCAACAAGCCTCGGATACGGATGGAATTAATGATGACGATTGAAGACCCACGCAAACGATTTAAGGACAACGAATTTCGGTTTTGCACTTGGAATGTTATTTCTCTTAAGAGACCACGTGCAGCCGAACAACTAGCGGAAGCCCTTGACTGCTATAAAGCAGATATAACTGCCATCCAAGAAATGCAATGGGATGGTCCGGGCCTACGTAAAATTAACAACTACGATATTTACTACGGTGACTGCTACCTGGAACAAAATAGGCGTCTATTTGGATGTGGATTTGTAGTTCAGAGATGACGCCTCTCAAGTGCTAGGGTTTACACGACCACTACAACGAAACCCCTGGTTCGACGATGAGTACCGGCGAGCACATGCAGCTAAAAAAGAGGCATACAAAGCGGCGCTGCAAAGAAGGACGTGAGCAGCTCGTGAGCTCTACGAGCAGAAAGGGAGAGAGGAGCATAAACTTCTCAGAAAGAAAAAAAGGAGCATCAAAAGCGCGCGATCGAGGGGATAGAGGGATGTCACAAAAGGAACGAGATTCGAAAATTCTACAAAAAGGTGAAACAAACCTCCAAAGCTTATACTCCCTGAACCTGTAGAGACCATCATGGGAACATCGTTGTAGAACTGCAATCAGTGCTGAGGATATGGAAAAACCATTTTTCCAAACTATATAATGGCGATGACGAGCAAAACTTCGCCAGCAATACAGAACCATTCAATTTGGGTGCAGAAGGCCGACAATTCCACCCACCCGACATGGACGGAGTGAAGATAGCGATATCTAAACTTAAGTCGAACAAAGCCGCTGGAGCAGACGGGCTAGCCGCCGAACTGTACAAAGTAGCTGGAGATGATTTGGTTTGGAGTATGCGCTAGCTCATCTGCAAAATTTGGTCGGAGGAAAGCATGCCCGATGAATGGAACCTCAGCATCGTATGCCAGATCCTCAAAAAAGGAGATCCCCTGAACTGCACCAACTACAGAGGTATAAGTCTCCTTAACATCACCTATAAGATCTTGTCTGCCGTGCTGTGTGAACGTTTGAAGCCCTTCGTCAACAACCTGATAGTTCCTTATCAATGTGGCTTCAGACCCGGAAAGTCCACGGTCGATCAAATATTCACTCTATGGCAGATCTTGGAGAAGACCCAGGAACTTCAAATTGATGCCACCTTATCATCGATTTCATGGCTGCGTATGACAGCGTCTATAGAGACCAACTATATAGAGCAATGTCTAGTTTTGGCATCCCAGAAAAACTTGTCCGTCTGTGTAAGATGACAATGGAAAACTCATGTTGTTCACCATGATGGTGGGAAAAAACCTAACGGATGCTTTTGATGTCAAAAATGTTTTAGACAAGGCGATGCGTTGCCATGCGATTTCTTCACCATTATTCTTGAAAAGATTGTGCAGAACTCCAACGTTAACACCAGAGACACAATCTTTCAAAAGTCCGTCCAGCTACTAGGATACGCAGACGACATTGACATAAATGGAAGAACACAGCGTGATGTCAGTGTAGCGTTCGTGAGTCTTGAGACGGATGCCAGGAAGATGGGTCTAGCGGTTGACGAGGGCAAGACCAAGTTAATGCTGTTAACAAGAAAGGACAATCAACATCGACGGCTTGCAGCAAACGTCCGAATAGACACATTTAACTTCGTAGTAGTTAAGGATTTCGTCAACCTAGGATCCGCTAAACTCAGACAACATCACCAGTGCTGAAATCTGACGAAGAAACACTCTTGCCAATCGCTGCTTCTTTGGACTTAGAAAAGCAATTGAGTAGTAAAGTTCTCTCTCGAGCAACTAAAGTGTCACTCTACAAAACTCTCTTCATCCCGGTCCTAACCTAATGTATGGTGCAGATGAAGAGACATGGACCATGACAACATCCGATGAAAACGCTTTGGAATGCTTTGAGAGAAAAATTCTTCGAGTGATTGTTGGTCCTGTCTGCATAAATGGAGGATGTCGACGAAGATTCAATCAAGAACTGTACGAGCTGTTCAACGACACTGACCTAGCCTGGAAACAATGCTCCGGCTCGTAGAGTCATCGAATCCAACCCAGAAGGACGTCGCAAAAGAGGAAGACCGCGACTCAGGTGGTAGGGCCTACGGAGCTCGTTAAATGTGGAGAAGCTGTTTTGATAAACAGCATGAACCAGGTCATCAACAAAGTGTGGGAGGCGATCCTGTCATGCAAAAACACCGAGGCATATCCCTGCTTAATGTTGCATACAAATTCCTATCCAACGCACTGTGTGTCTTAAACAGTTCTGCAACACAATAATCGGCACGTACCAGTGTGGCTTTAGGCCAGGCAGAACAGACAGACCAAATATTCATACTGAGGCAAATCCTGGGACCAACGAATTTGAAGTCGAAACCCAGCATCTTTTCATCGACTTCAAAGCTGCTTATGATAGCATCCACCGCCAAGAGCTTATGATGGCGATATCTGAGTTCGGGGATCCCGTACAAACTGATCCAGCTGTGCCGCATGACGCTAAACTATACGCAGTGCAGTGCAATTCGATTACAGCTCATCCGAGTTGTTTCAAACATGCGCTTGGTTTAGACAAGGAGATGCGCTGCCATGTCATTTCTTCAACATAGTCCTGGAGCAGATAGTGCGCAAGGCAGGTGTGAGCACGGAAAACACTATCTTCAACAAGTCCACCCAGCTCCTAGGCTATGCGGACGACATAGACATCTTTGGTCGATCTAAGAGAGCTGTGCTTGAGGCCTTCGCAGCGATTGAAGAACAGCCGAAACTCGTTGGTCTTGAAGTGCATGCTATCAACAAACAAAGCAACATCAGTCCACCGCCTAGGACAAAACATCACTGTTGGTAGCAGCAATTTCGAGGTAGTTAAGGAGTTCACCTACCTTGGAACAAACATCAATCCCACAAACAACACCTTATTGGAGATCCGACGAAGAATTAGCCAAGCGAACCGCTGCTACTTCAGTTAAGCCAAACAACTGGATTCAAAACTTCTCACTCGAAAGACAAAGTGTCTGCTATACAAATACAAACTCTAAGGCGCCGAGTGTTGGACGATAAGTATAAAAGGGGAAAGCATTCTGGGCACTTTCGAAAGAAAAAATCTTCAACATATTTTCGGTCCTGAATGCGACGATGGCGAATGGAGAAGAAGGTTCAACCGCGAACTGTACGAGCTGTACCAAGATGTGGATGTTGTCCAGAAAGCCAATAAAAGACGACTACATTGGCCCGGCCACTTCGAGCGAACGAAATAACACTCCAGCTAGGAAAGTCTTCTCTTCACAGCCCCCAGGTTTTAGACAACAAGGGAGACCGAACCTCCGGAACAAAGACCAACTAACTGCGGATGACAGAGCGCTTCTTATTGGTGACTGGACAGTGCATGCGAGGGAACGTTCTCGATGGAAGGCTGCTATGTCTCAGACTGAGATTCTAAATGGACTGGGAACCGGCTAAGTAAGTAATTTTCGGCTCGGCTTAAAGCGACCAGTGGTAGAGGCCTCCAACCAAGTTTTCGTTCAGAACGAGCCAAAGCTTGCGATGGTCAGAACTGTCTGCAGACGCTCATTGGATGATGTCCTAGTGGGAGTCAAAAATAGGACACGATGATTCCGGGAATCGTCCAGAATATGGTCCAGAAAATATGGAAAACAAAGAAATAGGAGTAAAATCAATTTTTAATTACTAAACAGAAGAAACAAAGAAACACAAGAATAATGAACATGGGAAAACGAAGAAACAAATACTTTGGTATACAACTGGACTTAAAACTCTGGTTGATCTTCATCATCATCATCATCGATAACAGCAATGCGTCGACGCTTGGGCTCTTCTCCCAACTTAGTCTTTCCCGATGGCAGATTTTTTCTCTTGATAAAAAGCTCATCATCATCCTCATCATTAACAGCATTGTTAGCAGCTGGAGCATCATTCTCTTCATCACTCGAACGAAGGCGTTTCTTGCCCCCTTCGCCAGTTTGATCAGCTCCACCTTCTTCTTCCGAATCAGAATCAATGCGATTAGGACGGGCACGTGAACGATTTGCGGGGTTTTCAATAACAGTGCGATTGGATTCGTCGTCGGACTCAGAATCGCTAGATCCCAGCTCGGCTAAACGTTTGCGATAATTTTCCGAATTGAAGTCCTCTTCATTATCATCATCTCCTTGTGTGCCACCTTTTACCACATCGAAGCTATTTTCAGTTGGTTTTTCTTTGGATTTCTTTGGTGGCGACTTCTTTTTTGGGGTCAATGGAGCACGCCGTTCATCCTCATCGTCGCTCTTGTTGAAAGTCAAGCTGTTCATCTGCTCGCGACGCTTGGTCATGAAAGTATCCAAGTAGTCTTCCTCGCTTTCTTCGCCAGATGACGAATCTCCTTCAGATTGTTTATCCTCGTTTTGCTCGTCTTCATCTTCTCCAGCTTCTCGCTCATCCGAGTTCATTTCACTCTCGTCGATTTCTTCACCTCCAAGGATTCTCTCACGCAACTTCAAATCCGATGAATTCAAATAGACTGGTATGCGCCAGTAGTTCTCCATTGCTTCGATTGGCGGCTGTGCACCGAGCGCCAAAAGCAATTTCTTAAAATCACCATCCTCCATGGCTTCCTTTTGGATTTCCATTAGAGGAAGCAGAGGGACACCGTCATCCTCCTCCGAGGGTGTTTCAGTATCATCGGCCGCATCGGCGAAGGATTCCTTCAGCCATTCTATGGCATCGGTAAATTTTGCATCAATACTTT
Source organism: Sphaerophoria taeniata (assembly GCA_943590905.1). Taxonomy (NCBI): domain Eukaryota; kingdom Metazoa; phylum Arthropoda; class Insecta; order Diptera; family Syrphidae; genus Sphaerophoria; species Sphaerophoria taeniata. The sequence continues at coordinate 226,757,607 of OX016540.1, read as the reverse complement.
CCATAAGAGAACGAATCGTTCCAAAATCCAAAGGAGTTCGAATGATTGTTCGTTTGGGTTGTTTCGGAGCTGCTTTCTTATTCTTCTTGGACGAAGACTTGGACTTTGGTGCTTCATCTCCTTCCGCTCCTTGAGATTTTGACTTCTTCTTCTTCGCCGTCTTTGCAGGCATAATTTCTGACTTGTCTGCAATAAAATGCAACTGAATCATTCGCTTGATAATTTGGTTCTTCGGGCGGCGCTCCCAGAACGCTTCAACAATTTTCTGCAAGCAGTCAGTGTCCAGGCGATGCTCGTCGTACAAATCCTTCAATTCAGCGTCCTCTTCCGCCAGCCACAAATCCTTGTTGACCTTTGCTGCTGCCGATTTTTTCGTTGGCGCCTTGAACTGAAGACCCAGTTCCTTTAGTTTCTTTAGAACACCCCGCCTAGTGCGCGTCTTGTCGATCAGATTCTCCAAGATCCAATCGATAACATCCTGATCGGTCTGCGGGTTGTTTTGGTTCTCCTCGAACAGAAAGCGCAATTCGTTTTCTTGTTCCTCTGTCCAAAGACCTTTGGTTCCAGATTCATAGGCATCACAGTAGCCAGTCTCTAGTTCATTGGCATCGCGAATGGTCTTGTAGAAGAAGAGCTCGGCGTAGATTTTCGGATTTTTCGGAGCAGTCTCGACGAATTTCCTTACAATATAGATCCCCAACCGACGCAGTTCCTCCCAATGCGGATCTCGAGGAGCATCGAATACTTGTTGAAAGATCTTGAACAGAACCGCCTGGTAGAGCATAGCTGGACAAGAGCAGCCATAAGCGATGCGATGTAGAATTGTCACAGTACTCTTGAGCGACTTTGCTGAAATCTTCTCCCAATCGACCAGGACAAGACTGCAGGCGCGTATAATTTTCGGATTAAGAAGTCTTTTCTGGAAGTCTTCGAATTTGAAGGTTTTCTCCACCACCCCTGAATCGGCTTCTTCTTCGTCTTCTTCATTGTCATCGGGTTCATCGTCCTCAGGGGCTGTTTGCTGTTCATCGGATCCGATGTTGTACATGAAAATTTCCCGCAAAAGCAGCAACTCGTCTTCCGGAGCCGCTGTTATAGCTCCAAAACAATCGTTCTCCGGCCAGACCTCTCGAGCCGAACGCATCAACGAAACGGCTTGTTCCAGCTTCTCCTCTCGCAGGAGCTTATGGACTCGTTTCATGCAATCTTCTTTTTGATCATCGATGCTCTTATCAGATGCAGCGTCGAAGGGGATTGGCTGGTCTTCTTCGGGGATTTGTAGTTCATTGGTGAGAATCTCGGACATTTGGGACGCCATTTCGACCCATTTATTTTCCAATTGTTCCTCGGTTTCTTGAGGAGTCGGCTTGTTGGCTTTCTTTTTCTGTGCGGATTTCTTTTTGCGGCGCTTGTCCTGGACCACGACCGAATCCTTGCAGAATTTCTCCATCATTTTGAGGAAGATATTTGCCGTTTCCATGACATCTCGAAGGTAGATTTTAGTGCTGTGGGTTTCATTGTAGTTCATCAGAAGGTGAAGGATGGTCTCTCGATATTCCAGGACATAACAAACGTTGTTCAGAAGCATATCGAAGAGGGCTTTGGCCTTCTCGTCCTGCAGTCTCTGCAATGCCAGCAAACTAAGAATCAACTCCTTGAATGTTAGCAAGGCGACGTGCAACCTCTTCGCCCAGAGCCTGGCAGCCTTCTTGTCCGTGGCCATCATGTCCATGTCATGCTGCATGCGAGTGAGCACCCAGTGAAAGCATTGCACACTCAGCGATTCACTGACCAAATGCATCTGCAAGCCACTTAGCCGGTTGAATTCCATAAAGAATCTCACCGCCCAGAGAAGATAGGAATCATCGTGGCTGGTGGATCCGGAGTTACGTTCAAGCACTCGGCGGACTTGTCGAACGAGCGTATTATAAGCCGAACGCAGAACTTCAATGCAGAACTCTCGGAGACACAATCGGACGGTGAACGCGCTTCGGCGCACGGCTGAACTCTCTTCCTTGATGATGCGATGTGATTTTCTTTGGCGTTCTTTCTCTCGATCGAAATCGATTGCGACAGCTCGTTCCAGCGATTGATGGCAGATTGTGTCTTTGTCTGAAATCGATCTGAAGTTCTGAATCACATAAGTTCCACCGAATCGAGAATGACGACCGGCCGGGGGTCGAGCAACGAGTTTTTGTTTCTCACGTCGACGAGCGGCTATGAGTTCTTGTTCATCGCGTTGTTTCTCACTCGTACTTCGTTGTAACGAAGCGTCGGCTAGAGATTCAGCAGTTTGTTCGCGGAAGAGCAAACAGAGAATCTCCAGGCCATGAAGGTGGTACTGATTCTCATCGGGAGAGCTTACTACATAAAGAACCAAATCAAGAATTCCAGATTGATGAAGCGCCCAGATAACCTGATCGTGCAAGCTGGCATCATTGTCAGCCCGACATTCGGCCTCGGGGTTAGCAGGAATTTGCAAAACATTTCGAATTAGAACGAGTACTCGTTCTATCATTAATCCTTGTTCCTCACTTCTGAGCGCCCAGTCTATTTCGAGATATTTTTGGGTTTTCAGTGTCAATGCAGCCCAAATTTTGGTCGACGTAAAAGCTGACTTATAACCCTGCAAAATATCAATCAACTCCATGAATACCTTTCGTCCAAGACCATCTTTGGGTGCCCCATCGCGATACAGAAGCAAGGTTGGATTTGTGAGGATTACTAGCAGTCGAATTAAGACATCAGGGAAATCATCATCCTCAATATAGTCTGGGAGCATGGGAACTAAATCGGTTTGCACAACTTTGGCTCTTCCTAGATGTCGGCGGTATTCATGATTGTCCAAGTCACGACGAAGAATCCATATTAGATGTTTGAGGCCTTGAAGGCAATCGGGTTCGGCGAGATATTTGCTGCCATCGCTGTAGCCCAATGCCGCGCAAGTAGCGTCAATATCAGCGAGGAGAATAGACATTACTTTTTTAGCTTAAAAAGTAAAAACTGTGAGCAAATTCGAGACAATTAATTTATATTAAAAACAAATCACCAATTGGGCGGGAAAAATTTAAACTTTGTTTCAATTTTAAAACAGAACAAAAACAAATGACAGGTGACACACGGGATGGGTGTGTTTGAGTAAATTTTTATCTTCTCTGAATGCAACTGATGGCTGCGGTCAAAGAAATACATATGAAGTGGGCAAAATGTTTTTTTTTCAAAATACTGTGGAAAACTTGAATTTGTTGTAATTAATTAATTCAAGGCAGAAGAAGTTACTTTAATGCTGAAGCTTTTCTTCAAATCATAAAATGTTCGAGTTGAACTATTTTTTGGGTTAAAAACGGTTCACCAGGGTTCAAGAGCTGAACGGAATGCAGTCACCAATCGCCAGTCGCCGAATATGACAGCTGAATTTGTATGGAGTCGCTGGACTAAAGTAGAACTTTTTTCAACTTTGTCGAGCGACGAGTTCGACATTTCCATACAAATTTCAGTTGTCATTTTCGGCGACTGGCGACTGCATTCTGTTCAGCTCTTAAAGCCAAAACCAGCTCAACATTTTTGCTTCTAAAATGTATATATATATACCTGCGTCTACATTATAGTGTAGATCACTCCATATCTTTGTGTATAGATTTCTTGGAAGAACCTTGTTTACATTAAACGATTTTTCCAATTTTGGATTTTTTCCTATTTTTCTTGAACAAAAAGTCAGCATCGTTTGCTACGAACTTTTGAAATATATCTGGCATCACTTTGTTGTTATCTGAAATTTTGAGTTTTCATCTCTGCTGTTGGCACCCCTGCAACGGCCGGTGTTTTTGTTGGACGACGTGTCATTTGCTTCTTCTTTCGGTCGGTGGTGTTGTAAAAAGTCAAATCGAAATTGGAAATTTTTTCTTCCCTCAGAAAAACCTCGAAAGAAAAATCAAATCCTTGAAGAAAACACCCGAAAAAAGTGCCAACCACGAATGTTATCTAAAAGCAACACAAGTATTTAGCCAACATAATCCATAATTTTTCTTTTCGATCGTAAATCAATCATTTAGGATTTGCCGAGGATACCCCATAAAGTTGACGTAGAAAAAAAATGAATCGCCCTGCGAAGCTGCTCAATCGCAAAGCAGCCGGCTATAGTAGTCTTATCACTTTTGCTGTGCTCCTCATTGCCTGGTTGGCTGGCTTTGCGTCACGTTTGTTTGCAGTCATTCGATTTGAGAGCATCATTCATGAATTCGATCCATGGTTCAACTATCGCGCCACCGCCTTCATGGTCGAACATGGCTATTACAAGTTTCTCAATTGGTTCGATGAGCGCGCTTGGTATCCGTTGGGGCGTATCGTCGGTGGAACTGTTTATCCCGGTTTGATGATTACTTCTGGAGGAATTCATTACATTCTTCACGCTTTGAATATCCCCGTTCACATCAGAGATATTTGCGTGTTTCTGGCGCCGGTTTTCAGTGGTCTCACCTCCATTTCCACCTACTTACTTACCAAAGAACTCTGGTCACCAGGAGCTGGATTGTTTGCTGCTAGTTTCATTGCAATCGTTCCAGGGTACATCAGTCGATCCGTTGCCGGTTCCTACGACAATGAAGGAATCGCCATCTTTGCACTCCAATTCACTTACTATCTGTGGGTGAAGTCGGTCAAGACTGGCTCTGTATTTTGGTCATCAATGGCGGCTTTGTCGTACTTCTACATGGTCTCGGCCTGGGGTGGCTACGTTTTCATTATCAATCTGATTCCATTGCACGTGTTTGTGCTGCTTCTTATGGGCCGTTACTCGCCCAGGTTACTCACCAGCTATACGACTTTCTACATTTTGGGCCTGTTGTTCTCGATGCAGATTCCATTTGTTGGATTCCAACCGATTCGTACCAGCGAACACATGGCAGCTATGGGAGTGTTTGTCCTCCTCTTGGCCGTGGGAGTGCTCAAGCATCTGCAGACAATTCTCTCCAAGACCGAATTCAAGAGGCTCTTCATTGTTGGCGCACTCGTGGCGGCAGCAGTGGTCTTCCTTGCTGTTGTTCTAGCCACGATGATGGGCATTGTTGCACCTTGGAGTGGACGTTTCTACTCGCTCTGGGACACTGGCTACGCTAAGATTCACATTCCAATCATTGCCTCGGTATCGGAACATCAACCCACGACGTGGTTTTCGTTCTTCTTTGACCTGCACGTTCTCGTGTGTGCCTTCCCCGTTGGATTGTGGTACTGCATCAAGAAGATAAACGACGAGAGGGTGTTTGTCGTTCTGTATGCCATCAGTGCGGTTTACTTCGCCGGAGTTATGGTGCGCCTGATGCTGACTCTAACACCGGTTGTGTGTATGTTGGCCGGAATCGCCTTCTCCTGCTTGCTCGAGGTGTTCTTGAAAGAGGACAGTTCGCCTAATAAGTCCGCCGACGAGACCGAAGACACTTCAGTCGAGAAGAAGAACATGTACGACAAGGTAAGTCTTGCAGAAGTCTTATATTGATCCTATTCCTAACACTTTTTGTTATTTTGAAGGCTGGAAAATTGAAACACAGACCGAAGCACGATTCCGCTCATGAAGGATCAGCTGGTATTGGAGCTAACTTGAAGAGTGTCGTGATTTTGGCCATTTTGATGCTCTTGATGATGTTCGCTGTGCATTGCACCTGGGTGACTAGTAACGCTTATTCCAGTCCGTCTATTGTGTTGGCGTTCCATAACAGCCAGGATGGGTGAGATTTTCTATCATTCTTCTTCTAAGTTTGAGCTCATCTCTTTGTATTTTTAGTTCCCGCAACATTCTCGATGATTTCCGTGAAGCCTACTATTGGCTTTCCCAAAATACTGCCGACGACGCTCGTGTTATGTCCTGGTGGGATTACGGCTATCAGATAGCAGGAATGGCCAATCGAACGACTCTCGTGGACAACAACACTTGGAACAATAGCCACATTGCTCTGGTCGGCAAGGCAATGTCATCCACCGAAGAGAAGTCATACGAAATCATGACCTCACTCGATGTCGATTATGTTCTGGTAATATTCGGTGGTGTGATTGGATATTCTGGCGATGATATCAACAAATTCTTGTGGATGGTTCGAATTGCTGAAGGAGAACATCCGAAGGACATCAGGGAAAGTGACTACTTCACCGATCGTGGAGAGTTCCGTGTCGATGCCGAAGGTGCTCCAGCTCTGCTCAATTGCCTTATGTACAAATTGAGCTACTACAGATTTGGAGAATTGAAATTGGATTATAGGTTTGTATTGGAAAGTCGAGTGAGTCAAGCAAATTATTAAATGAAAATTGCTTTCTATAGAGGCCCAGCTGGTTATGATAGAACTCGAAATGCTGTGATTGGCAACAAAGACTTTGATCTCACATACTTGGAGGAAGCCTACACCTCGGAACATTGGCTAGTACGCATCTATCGGGTGAAAAAACCGCATGAGTTTAATCGGCCGGCGATCAAGACTACCGAAAGAGCTATTTCCTCTGGCAACTACGTTTCCCGAAAGGTAATCAAACGCTACTCTAGCTGTTGACGTTATTCACAAATGTTTCTCTGTTTTGCAGAACTCCAAGAGGAGGAAAGGTTACATCAAGAACAGGCCTGTTGTTGTGAAGGGAAAACGAACACGAAAGTAGAAAGATTTTTGTTTTTTTTTTTGTTCGTAAAAAAAGAGTGAGACGGCAAATTATCACAAAAACAAATTTTCAAACAAAAAGAAGCTCTTTTAAACAAAATTCTTATTTTACTTTTAATTTAATTTAGTATCGAGCGCTATTAACTGTTGTATTTGGTTCCATCCTTAATATTTAATAAAAACACACGATTCTTCAAACCAAATGTTCACGGGGGGGGGGGGGGGGGGGGCACCAATTGCATTTAGTCAAAGGAATTTAATTACTTCTCAGTAGAAGCTGTGTTTTGCTCTTTACTTTGAGCACAACCGGGTCCCTATTACACTTGTATTTATTTTTGGTTTCATTAAATTTTAATGAAAAGAAACAATAAGCAACTGAATTTGAAGATAGCTAATAAGAGTTTTTTGTTTATTTTCTATTCTTTGTAATTTTGATGTTCTTCATGAGTATTCCGTTTATTGAAATAAAAATTATAAACAAACATTGAAATACAAAAGAGAGAATTTTAATTAAAACACAAATTGTAACTAAAGATTTATTGTTTTTGTTAAATAGAGAGAAAAAAAGCAACGGAAACGTAATAAAGTTAAATGCCTGCACTTTTTTTAAAATCACTTTAAAGTTTACTTTTTTGAACGTTAAGCAAATGAAAGTGGTGCTGGTGTCTCAGAGAGACACAATTCTATCGCGCTCAGTAGGATTTTGTTAGGTGAAACTTGTCTAATTTGCATGATGGCCATTCGGATTTCCTTATGCCTTGCTTAAATTGCTCCTTCAGAAAGAAGACCAAGAAGCAACTTAAAAAAGGAATTATGTTCATGCAGATGATTCGAGCTGTGTTGCCAAAGGTATATGCCTCTCGCATCTTTATGAACCTTTCCAGATTAATTTCACGACCGGTTGCAATGACTCTCCCTAAGTTAGGTTGGGTTAGGTGATAAGAGGTGTGCACAGCGTGAAACTGTTGCATACACGGGGCCTACTGGTCCATTGTGGTCACCTATAAAAATAAAAGGTAGCATCGATGCTCATCAAAATTGCCGATTAACGTAGACTGGCTCGTTAATGAACCAGCCTGTGCTATCTATAAATTTCCTCATGTTTGCCATTGTGCTAGATCATCCAGTTCCCCAACAAACCTATTCCCGAAATGATGGAGTCGGTTAGTTTGGAGGTTCGGACAGTCACAGAGCAGGTGTTTAATGAATTCTATTTCCTCCTCATCCTGACAGCTCCTACAGAAATCGGGTGCAAATGCCCCTATCTTGTTGGCCATTGTGCTAATGGCGCAATGACCCGTTAGTACACCTATCAAGATTTTACTAAGCGATAAGATATACCGAGTTTCCTTTTCGTTTGTGTTAGGCCATAAACTTCTAGAGATTACGCAATCGTCCCTGGATTTCCGGGAGTTATTGATTCCCTCTTTCGATTTACGTTTTATCTTCCTCTTGAGTACCCCAATCGGGACGAGTGGTCCCCTACCTTAATGGTCGCTACTACTTGTATATGCTTCTGACCCTTTTTTGGCTAGTTCATCTACTATTTCGTTCCCTTCTATATTACAATGTCCAGGAACTCAGTAGAGCTTAACCTGCTTAGGGTGGAAGATTCTATTTAATTCCTTCCTACAGTTTAAAACTGCCTTTGATCTTATGGTCTCACTGGCTAAGGCCTTGATAGCAGCCTGGCTGTCCACGAAAAAAGTAATCTCCGAATCTAGCTTTTCATGATGTCGCAATTCAGCTGCTTTTTCAATGGCATAGATCTCGGCCTGAAAGACACTACAGTCAGCTGGAGTTTATACAACTCTCTGATGTTGAGAGATTGGCAAAACACTCCAGCACCTGTTCCTGATTCCATTTGAACCGTCATACGGGAAGGAAGTTCGCAGATCTTAAGTATAGTGCAAAACTGGGAGAGTCTAAAATTCGATTTCTTTGTGAAAGAAATGCGTTTAAGGCAAAAAAATCGCCACTTTTACGTCACGGATCAATTCTTGGGTTGTAAGAAAAGCCACACTAGTCATTTCAGGTGGAATAGCAGCCACCAGCTGAGTAATTGCTTCCTTCAGTGTTTCTAGGGTTGTGGGGCGATGTGTGAACACTTTTGCCTTTAAAAACCCCCAAAGAAAAAAAAATCACATGGTGACAAATCGGGTGAACATGAAGGCCAAGCAATGTCTCCTCGCAAAGAGATAAGACGTCCAGGAAACAATTGTCTTAAAGTTCCCATGGAACGCCGAGCAGTATGAGCTGTGGCTCCATCCATGACAATGGCACGTACGCCGCTATCGATCGATACCCCCTCCACTTCTTTTCGTCGATCACAACTCACACAGCAGCTTCAGCAAATGTGGGAGGTCTTTTTGCCGGACCCTGTATTATCAATTATAACCAAATCGAAATGGTAAAGGACCCAATAAATCCATTGTAATATTGCAACCCATTGCCGGGCGTCCGGAAAAGCATCTTGCTGCATAGATACTTTGGGTTTGGCCTTGAAACCAACAGACAATCTCGACACAGTTTCACGATACTCTGTCCTTTAGTGGCCACCATGCTTTTAACCACAGTCTTCGTTTCATTGCCGTCTTGGATTACCTTTAAAGGTGTCTTACTCCAATACTCAAATTCGCAAAGTTGTTGGTGGAACCGCAAAGAAGAAGGTTTCCCAAGGTGCACAGTTCAAATCGAAATGGAAATAACTTATTTTTAGTACAAGCTGTCCAATCATCTATCTCTCAATAGCTTCTTTTATCTATGACCAATTCATCACCTCAATTATCGTAAGAGTCGAAGGAATCCTCATCTTGAATATTGCTAAATCTTGACAAAGAATCTGCTATGTGCAAGATTTTCCAGGCTGATAGACAATTTAAAATTTACAGGACTGAAGCCGAAGAACCCATCTTTCGATTCTAGCAGGTTGTTTTGAAGTAGGCTTAAAGATTGCTTCCGAGGATTTGTGGACCGTTCCTAACTCGAATTACATTCCCGCAGGGTAATAATAAAGACGTCGGGTCGTTCTCCCAAAACTGAAGCCAAACTCTCTTTTTCAGTCCGTGAATGTCTTCTTTCCACTGCAGTGGTTATGCTGGCAATTTCTCCATAAAAAAAATGGGAAAAAAATCCAGAGAAATCACGAGAAATTTCTCATGGGAAAAGTGTTCATGATCGCAATAAATTTCTAGGGGAATTTCGAAAATTATTCACGAATTTCCAGAGTGTGGGAAAGATTTCCAGGGAAATCTCATTCCCAATAGGGCCCATTCCTTTCGATCTATGTTTCATTTCCGTATGGTTTTATCAATTTTTTTTTACACAATAACCATCCCTGCAGGGTACTCGCTTCTTTCTTTTTAAAAAGTTGAGGTGTACTTTGTATTCTGGTGGATCATCAGGAAGAGGTTTAGTGTCCTCTTAAATAAAACATAGTGACATAGCTGACTTCGGTTGGAATTTGTCACGCCGCCGACAGTGTGGATAGGTCCACCGTAGGATAAGGCTTAATTGCTAGGTGCCTGCGTTAAATCTTTCTTAACCCTCTACTGCATGCATTAAAAAAAAAATTTTGTTTGCTGGATTTACTTTCTATACATCTTGGCTAAGATTTTTATAAAAAAAAAGTTTCAAAAAAGTAAGTTTTTTTTCAACAAAAAATTGGCCATATATGGCGTTGTATGCAGTCAGCGATTTTTCTACCAAAAAAATCCTTGCCATATATGGCGTTTTATGCAGTAAAGATATTTTGTACAATAAAAATTTTTTTATTATTTAATTCATATATTATTATTTTTATTATTTAACATTTACATAAATCATAAGAAAAAGTTTTTTTTTCAAATATGAAAAGACATAAAACAATTTCTGTCTTTGTTCAAGCAAAGTTAAACACCGCATTTGGAACAAAATACGAAACTTCGAAATTTGCAATCATTATGGCATTGCTGTCTGTCACTTTTCCATTCTGGAAGATGATCCACTGAATCCTTACGGACTTCATTCAGAGGAGTAGGTTGCGCCAAAGCTTTCTTAGCTTTTTTATGGGTTGAATTCGATGGACTGGAATCCAAAGTTCTTTTCGTGCTTTTTGGAGTACCAGTAATGGAAGCTGGTCGACCCTTCTTTTTGTTAAAGATTTTGCCAACTTTGCAGAAATCAGATCGGCTACTGCCATCTTGAAGTCGAATAAGGGCATGTACATTGTACACGTCACTTTTCTTACGCCATAAAATCCATGCATTTACAACGCAAAGGTCCAAGAAATGGAGGAAAACTTTTTTGGGCCATTTCTTTGATCGGATTCCGATCCGGTAAAGCCCAAGCATCGAATCTAGAAGATCCACACCTCCCATGTATTTATTGTATACATCAATTACTTTTGGACAGTCAATTTCAATATACTGTAATGTGTATACACTTTATTTTATCTCGTACGCTCTGTTTCTCCTTCTATTGTAATGTCTAATGTGTATACGTTATTATCTCTTACACTCTGTACATCATTCTATATTTAATGTACACACTTTTCTTACTCTCTTTATTTACTCTGTTTTTCTTTAACTCTAATATCGTTTAAATGTAGTAGTAAACACTTGTGAGGGGCAATACCTAGTGATTAAAGAGAAACTTTTTGTTTAGCATTAAGAACGTTAGCCCCTACAAAAAAATCCCAGTATTTTGTTTGTAAGTGTAAGCTTCCGGAACATTCAAGCTTCTCCAAGAACCAATATAGTAGTTTCTAGAACCAAGTACTTTTGTATATAAATAGCCGTTGGATGGCGATGCAAAATTAATTAATTGTGAACTGCGATAAAGGAAAGTACTCTGTGTTTGCAAAGTTATAATTGAAAGTGTTGAATAAATAAGTTTGTGAGTGATTTGAATAAAGTGAATTTGTGTTTTATTTGAAAAGTGAATAAGTTTTAATTGTCGGACCAAGCCGAATACTACATTGGTGTCAGAAGTGGGATTAAAACTTATTGAGAATAAAACAGTGAACAGTGATTAAACTATTTTGTGTGAAATAGTGAAGTTAAAAATGATAAGTAAAGTTTTGAAAGACTTAACTGTCGCTGAGCTAAAGGCCGAATTAAGCAAACGTGGCTTAAGTGCGGCAAGATATAAAATCTAACTCGTAAAACGGCTACAGGAACATCTGGAAGAACAAAATGAAGACCCAGATACGTTTGCTTTCGAAGTGGAAGCAAAATCGGAAGAGGTAAATGCAACTGCCGACTTATCTAACATGATGTCACTTCTTCTAGCCAAATTCGAGAAGAATGTTCTGGAGCAACTAGAAACTCAAAGAAACGAGCAGAAGAACGAGCAAGAGAATGTCCTCAAGCAATTAGAAGCTCAAAGAAACGAGCAGAAGAACGAGCAAGAGAATGTCCTCAAGCAATTAGAAACTCAAAACAAGAGTGTTCTGGAGCAACTGGAAACACAAAAGAATGATGTTCTAGAGCGTTTTGATGAACAGAAAAATCTTCTAGAAGGCAGGTTTGCGGACTTCGAAGAGAAAATCAATACTCTCGACGAGTGCGTCGGAAAACAAAATGCACGTATCGAGAAAATCGACGAACAAATCGATACCATCACAAAGGAACTGGAAAAAGTGCGAAAGATGAAAGCTCGAGAACCTTCTGGTGAGTGCTCAAGGAAGAGAGAAGTGAATCCTCCAAGCTTTGATGGTCAGATACCGTGGTCAATCTACAAGAAACAGTTTGAAGCAGCAGCGTTAACAAATGGCTGGGACGATGACGAAAAATACATTGCTCTTACGCTTGCCTTGAGAGGAGCAGCTGCTGAACTGCTACAAACCATCCCAGCAGAGAAGAACGGTGACTTCAAAGTTCTGGTAAACGCAATCGAACAGCGGTTTGGGGATAGCCACATGACAGAAGTCTTCCGAGTTCAGCTTAACAATAGAGCACAGAAAAGAGGTGAAACTCTGCAGCAGCTTCAGGCAGATATCGAGCGACTGGTTCACCTGGCATATCCAACAGCTGGCAACGAGATAATTAATCAACTTGCTGTTGAAGCCTTTGTGAGAGCTGTGGGCGATATAAATCTCCAAAGGGCTATTCGCACTGCCGGAAAGCAAACACTACCAGAAGCATTGGCTTTCGCTCTAACAATGGAAGCCGCAGAACAAGCATCCCAAAACGTGCATCGCGTGAGAGAATTGGAAGTCCAAGAATGCTCTTGTCAGAAGGCTACTCTGGAAAGGAGTCAGCGAGACGGACCAGCACGATGCTGGAACTGCAACAAGACTGGGCATCTTCAACGACAGTGCAGATTACCGCGAAGACGAACCTCATGCCAACACTGTGGAAACAGAACTTACTCAACAAGTCAAAGTAACTCCAACAACGTTGCTTCCGAAGCTGTTTCCCACCCGGGAAACGAATAAGAACCAACTTCGAGGGGCAGAAGCTGGTTTCTGGTATCGATGGCCCCAGAAACGACATCCAGGTTTCTCAAACGAAACGCGACAACAAGAGCCTGACCGTGGAAGCAAGTATAAACGGCAACAAATGTGTGGCTACCATCGACACCGGTGCCACGGCGTCCATTGTACGGCAGGACCTCGTTAAGAAGACATGGCTCCACAACACCAATAGCTATCGTCTAAGGACTGCAACTGGAGAAGCCGCAAAAGTCTATGGTGAGGTACGTCTTAAGATCCGGATGGCAGAGTTGGAATTCTCTCACCTGTTCCTGGTAGCAGATATATGCGACGAGTGCATTGTCGGCGTCGATTTCATGAAAGATCACGGAGTGATATTGGATATCGGGAACCAAGTCCTGAAATATCGAAACATCGAGATTCCGATGATCTATGGGATCCACTCGCATGAGACCTCGTTATCTGTGAAAACCGTCATCAAAGAAGATCTCACTTTGCCTGCTTCTTCAGAAGTATTCGTGTGGACGAAATTGAAGGGTAAGCCTGGCAGCCATCGATACCTCATGGTCGAACCAGCATCTGTAAAGTCCTCCCAAAACGTCACCATTGGGAAGACTCTTGTTAGACCTGTAAAGAACATGGTTCCCGTACGAATACTGAACATCAAGCCGTACGAAGTTAAGCTTAGAGAAGGTGAGATTGTCGGACAATGCGAATCTGTATCAGCGATAACAAGGATCAACGAAGAAGAGTCAAGGCAAACCTTAAAATCTGAGGAGCTGAACTCCATAAAGACCAACATTCTCAAGTCATCTTATCTTGGTCACCAACAACGAAAAACTGCAGAAGGTCTCCTCGAAGAATTTGCAGACATCTTTTCGTCATCGCAAGGGAAATATGGCAGAACACAACTGGTTCAACATCGAATCAACACCGGGGATGCAAAGCCGATCCGTCAACCTGCAAGACGCCTTCCACTAGCCAAACAGGGTGAGGTTGAAGAACTAATAACCACCATGAAAGAAGAGGGTCTGATCGAAAACTCAAAAAGCCCTTGGGCGTCTCCAGTGGTCCTGGTAAAGAAGAAAGACGGATCAACCCGCTTTTGCGTGGACTATCGAAGGTTGAACGATGTGACCAAGAAAGATAGCTACCCTCTGCCTAGGATCAGCGATACTCTGGACGCAATGGAAGGAGCACAATGGTTCTCAACTTTGGACCTGAAAAGTGGATACTGGCAAGTAGAAATCCATCCTGAAGACAAAGAGAAGACAGCGTTCTCGACAGGAAACGGATTGTGGCAGTTCAAAGTGATGCCTTTTGGACTGTGCAATGCTCCAGCGACTTTTGAGCGCCTTATGGAATGCGTCCTGCAAGGACTCACTTGGAAATCTTGCCTGGTCTATTTGGATGACGTCATCGTATACGGGAAAACATTTGACGAACATTGTACAAATCTGAGAGCCGTGTTTCAAAGACTTCGAGAAGCCCACCTCAAGCTCAATCCAGAAAAGTGTTCACTCTTCAAAACCGAAGTGAAATACCTGGGACATATCATCTCATCCCAAGGAGTCAAGACGGATCCTGATAAGGTTGACACCGTGAAGAATTGGCCAACACCACAGGACAAACATGAACTTCGAAGCTTTCTGGGTCTAGCCACCTACTATAGGCGCTTTGTAAAGAACTTTGCTGAGATCGCCAAGAGTCTACATCAGCTAACGGAAAAGGGAAAGCAGTTTAAATGGTCAGGTGAGTGCGAGCGCAGCTTTCAAGAGCTCAAGCAACGCTTGTGTAATGCACCAGTGCTGACCTATCCGACTCCCGGAAAACCGTTCATCATTGACGCTGATGCCAGCAATGTCGGGATTGGTGCTGTATTGTCACAGGTACATGATGGCGAAGAAAAGGTGGTTGCCTATTACAGCAAGGTACTCTCGAAGTCGGAAAGAAACTATTGTGTGACCAGAAGAGAACTTCTTGCACTGATTTTGGCAACAAAGCACTTCCATAAGTATCTCTATGGACAGAAGTTTCTTCTCCGAACCGACCATGGAGCACTAAACTGGCTTTTGAATTTCAAGAATCCAGAGGGTCAAGTGGCGAGATGGATTGAGAGGCTGCAGACGTACGATTATGAAATTCAACATCGGAAGGGGAAGCTTCACTCAAATGCTGATGCACTGTCTCGGAGACCATGTAAGCAAGACTGTAAGCATTGCAGACGCCAAGAAGAAAAAGAAGTGGTTACTGTCCTACGAACCAGAACCGATCCCATTTATGGCTGGAGCAACGACGAGTTGAGGAAGGCTCAACAAGAGGACCCAGATATTGAACCCATCCTCGCATGCAAGGAACACCAGGAAAAACCAGAATGGGCTGATATCTCCGACAGAAGTCCGGCTCTAAAGGCCTATTGGGCACAGTGGGACTCGTTGCATGTCCAAGAAGGTGTCCTTCGACGTAAGTGGGAATCAGCAGATGGAAAGTCCTATGTAATGCAGCTAGTCTTACCGAGATCGAAGATTATGGACGTTCTGCGAGAGATGCATGATGGAGTTTCGGGAGGCCATCTAGGAGTAAACAAGACGCTAGAAAAGGTTCGACAACGATTCTATTGGCTACATGCAAGGGAAGATGTCGAGAAGTGGTGCCGAAAATGTGATACCTGTGCTGCCACCAAAGGCCCGAACAAAAAGAATCACAGCCAAATGCAGCAGTATAATGTCGGATCACCCTTTGAAAGGATTGCAATAGACGTGGCGGGTCCATTTCCGGAAACAAATAATGGAAATCGTTATATTCTGGTCGTCATGGATTACTTCAGCAAGTGGCCTGAAGCATACGCCATTCCAAATCAAGAAGCCAAAACAGTCGCAGACCAAATTGTGTTCAACTGGGTGAGCAGATTCGGTGTTCCATTAGAACTGCATTCCGACCAGGGAAGGAATTTTGAATCAAACATATTCCAGGAAGTTTGTGGGCTTCTTCACATCAAGAAGACAAGAACAACACCACTCCACCCACAATCTGATGGCATGGTCGAACGGTTCAACCGAACCCTTAAGGAACATCTTTGCAAGGTTGTGGACGACAACCAGCGAGATTGGGATCGACACATTCCATTGTTTTTGATGGCGTATCGAAGTGCAAGACATAGCTCAACTGGCCATACACCGTCTGAGATTTTGATGGGAAGGAACATCAGATTGCCGAGCGAAATAAAATTTGGATGTCCCACGTCGGAACCGCAAGCCGAGGATGACTACTTGGATGACCTCAGAGAAAGACTCCTTCAGATCCACGACGATGCCAGGTCAAAAATAAAGATGTTCAGTGACCGAATGAAGACACGCTACGATATACGAGCGACAACAACAGAGTTCCGAACAGGAGATCGAGTGTGGCTTTACAATCCCCATCGACAAAAAGGGTTGTCACCGAAACTTCAACGGGACTGGGAAGGTCCATATACAGTGATTAGCAAAATCAACGACGTCGTGTACCGGATACAAAAAGGAGTCAGAGGTAAACTAAAAGTCGTACATCGCGACCGACTACATCGCTACAGTGGTGATGAGAATGATGGATTTGTTCGGGACGATCAATCCTAAGGAGGGGGCAATGTAATGTGTATACACTTTATTTTATCTCGTACGCTCTGTTTCTCCTTCTATTGTAATGTCTAATGTGTATACGTTATTATCTCTTACACTCTGTACATCATTCTATATTTAATGTACACACTTTTCTTACTCTCTTTATTTACTCTGTTTTTCTTTAACTCTAATATCGTTTAAATGTAGTAGTAAACACTTGTGAGGGGCAATACCTAGTGATTAAAGAGAAACTTTTTGTTTAGCATTAAGAACGTTAGCCCCTACAAAAAAATCCCAGTATTTTGTTTGTAAGTGTAAGCTTCCGGAACATTCAAGCTTCTCCAAGAACCAATATAGTAGTTTCTAGAACCAAGTACTTTTGTATATAAATAGCCGTTGGATGGCGATGCAAAATTAATTAATTGTGAACTGCGATAAAGAAAAGTACTCTGTGTTTGCAAAGTTATAATTGAAAGTGTTGAATAAATAAGTTTGTGAGTGATTTGAATAAAGTGAATTTGTGTTTTATTTGAAAAGTGAATAAGTTTTAATTGTCGGACCAAGCCGAATACTACAATACTTTTTCTCCCTTTTGCAGTATCGTTTCTTTTTTGTTGTTGGCTTACATCCCACAAAAGTTGAAAGCATGTTCACAACTTTGTTGTCGTACCACGATACAAAGGATACTTTCTCACCATCGATATCTGCCACTCTCTCGATCACATTTCCGCGACCCTTCTTTCGCATTTCCTTTTCTGTGGGAGCATTAATATTTGGCACTCTTTTTAATCTTACCGTTCCTAATTTAATTAATGGAAGCAGTCCCGTTTTGGTCAAATGTACCTGAAGCTTTGGGCTATTGAACCAGTTATCAAAAAATATCTTGTGATTCTTGTAACTTGGTACAGTAGCAGTTAATCGTGAAACAACATTTCCACTTACACCAACGTCAGGAGCATCTTCTGGATATGTATTACTTTGTTCTCCAGCGAAAAGATCAAAGTCGTAGCTAAACCCAGACACCCCACTTAAGACCAGATTCTTATAACCCCATTTGTGAGGTTTCTTTGGGTTATACTGCTTAAGTTCATGCCGGCATTTTGTAGGAATTGTTTGCTCGTCAACTGCAAGCAATTTTTCCTTTGGAATTAGAAGAAGCCGATCACTAATTTTACTAAGAAGAGGCCTGACTTTAAAAAGTTTATCATGTCCGGGCAAACCGCGCTTTATAAAGTTATCGTTGTCGGCAAAGTGGAGATGTCGCTTTATGTCTTCCCATCGGTTGCATGTCATTGCCTCGTAAACAAAACTTTGACCAATTTCTGAGCTCCAATATCCTCTTGTTGAAGGTAATTTCACCAAGGACATAAACAGGGAAATACCAACAAATATCTCCATTTCTTTTACCGTTATATTGTCCGGTTTGTTTATATTGCTTTGCAAAGCTTTTCGGTTGGATTCATCTGAAATCATCTGAATCAAAACCTCGGTAAAAAAACGAGAAGAACTCAGCTGGAATTTCAAACTGCGACATGGTATCTGGCAGTTCCCAGTTTCCTAAAAATGGGAAATCTTCTTCATGGTACGTACCAAGATTTGTATCGCTCCAAATTATTTTCTGCTGTTTCTTTTGTTGTACTTTCCTTTTTGGCACGAAACTAGCTAAAGACTCTTCATCTTCAGTGTCGAAGCCACTCGTTTCAGGTACCAGTTCTTCTGATTCCGCGGATCCATTCATTTCTTCTTCGTTATCTGACTCCAGTATTTCCTCTTCACCACAAATCATGGGGAATTGAAAAGAATCTCCTTGAAGGGAAACGGAGCTCGATGATGCCATTATGGGACTACCTATTTGACAAAACCATAATTTTTTGTTTCGTCACTGCATAAGAAACCAAAAAACCATTGGTTTTTTATTTTTTTTTATTTCTGTCGAAAATAGCAAGTTTAAAACTAAAAGCCATAATATGGCGATGTATGCCGTAGAGGGTGAAACTCACCCCTACGAGAGTGGGTGAGTTATTAAGGAAGGGTTGCTTTGCAATCTCGAGTACATATTCTTCCAAGCTCAAGTGCGGCATGAACAACCTTCACGAATGGTGTCGGGTGGAAACTATACTTCGGTCTAGGCCAATTGGCATACGCTAAAAGTAGTGTCCTACCGAAGGTCGATTATCTGCCGAAGCCGAAGCCGAATGTTTGGCTAAAAAAAAAGCTTCGGCCGAAGCCGAAGCCGAAGGTTGAATGAAGTGAAGAATTCTCATTTCGAATAAGAACAAAATATTTTATCTTATTCAAAAATTAATTTTTTTTTGGCGCCTACTACGATTTTCGATATCAACAAAAAGTGCCAGGCAATTTAAAAAATTCAAAATTGAAATTTTTTTCGGCGCCTACTACGATTCTCGATATCAATAAAAAAATTCTTCGGCTTCGGCCAAAACATCGGCCTAGTATATACCGAAGCCGAAGATTTGGCCGAATGTTGTTTTTTTGGCCGAATTCGACCGAAGCCGAAGGTTCGGTCGGACACTAGCTAAAAGTAATGTAGTCTTCCAGCATTGTCCATCGCAACTACAACTGGCAAGAGACTGCATGACAAAGGACACCAGTGAAATCCTTGTTAACCATAATGAGACGAAGCTGGAAAAATCCCATTGAAAAATGTAAGTGAATTTATTCACAAGAGTAAAATAAAACAATAGAGACTAGCAAGTCTTCAGAAATAAGTTGTTACTCTGGGGTAGTTGCAAGCCCCATTCATAGTCCCTATCCTATGAATGGCAACTACAGTCGCGGTACAGGGTGGCTGTGGTTGTCGAGGGATTCGTTCTCGGTAATTGAATTGATTATTCTAAATTTCTAAGCTCAATTATATAGATAGAAAAACATTTACCATTATGGTTTCTTCATGGAGAGACAAAATAGTACTTAAGATCACAAATGAAAAAATATGAGTGCGACCCATGGAGTCCACACGACTAACTTCCCATAGTAGTAAAATACGTAAAACATTAGTTGTTTTGCAAAATATTTAGCCGATGCATCCCGTTGTAGTTGTAAACGCACGTTGGTTCAAAGTCAAATTCCATAAAACTGATGATTTTATGAAAAACATTAAGTTTATTGAATAACAGTGGCGCCATCTGCCAAAAGTTGATCGTACCATTTCGTGGACTCATTCACAACTACTTTGCACAGTAAAATACAGCCTATATTGCTCCTGAATATTGTAGTTTTCTATTATTGAAGCAATTTTTCTAATCGGATTAGTATTTCTGAAAATTAATATTTATACGGCAAAGCAGCGTTTGGTGGGTCAGCTAGTAATCAAACATAGTATATGATACTCCTGAGTATTATTTTTTTCCCCACTAACTGTAAGATTTTTTGCACTATTATTGAAATTATTGCAGAAATTATCATAATTTTCATTATATTAGGGTTGTCTTAGATTTTTGATTTCCATTAAAAAACCGCTGAGCCGATTTCGCTCAAAACCTAATCAGCTCTTAACAACACAATGCCGCGTCGAATGAGATCAATTCGATGAGTGGTTCGCGAGATAATTGAGCTGAAAAAACGTAACGCGTAACGAACACACATACACACACACACATTCGGATTCTAGTGACCTCAAAACATCGAGAAATGCGAAAATTGGAGATTCACAAACTGTTGCTCCAGCCTCATTTTCGAAAAGGTAAGGTCCAATGACCCCGCGGGACCATAAACCGCACCAAACAGTCACGCGTTGAGGATGGAGAGGCTTTTCAACAATAACTGCTGGGTTTTCCGAGCCCCCGATGCGACAGTTTTGCTTGTTGACGTAGCCTCCGAGGTGGAAATGGGTCTCATCAGTCAAGATGATTTTTCGATGAAATTCCGGATCATTTTCATGCATTTCAAGGACCCAACCAGCAAAGACACGACGTTATTGATGATCAGCCGGCTTGAGTTCTTGTGTTAACTGAATTTTATAAGCCTTAAGACTCAAGTCTTTATGCAAAATACGGTGTAATGACGTTTGTGGAATGCCTTATTCCAAAGAACGACGAGGAATGGAGAAACCTGGGGTTTCTTCAACACTTTGGGCTACAACAGAAATATTCTCAGTTGTTCTTGAGCGACGTGCACGGGTTTTATTCTACACATCACTAACTTGTCCCAACAGCTCGAATTTGTCCAGCAATTTCTGTATTGCGGTCCGACAAGGTGCTTCACGACGACCCAAAAATGTTTTATTTGTGCGAACCGTCTCTGCCAAATTTTCACCATTTTTTAAAGTGAATTTTAATAATTTCAATGCGTTGTTGAAGCGTGTATCGTTCCATTTTTATTAATGGCGTAGTACAACTACCGAAATAGCGGGCTATTCAAAATAACACCTCACATTGGAAAACCCTTTTTTATAATAAAAATAACTCATTTTTTATAAGGTTGTCTTAGATTTTTGATTGCCATTTAAAAACCGTAAAGCGGATTTCGCTCAAAATCTAATCAGCTCTTAACAACACAATACCGCGTCGAATGAGACCAATTTTATGACAATACGATGAGTGGTTCGCGAGATAATCGAGCTGAAAAAAACGTAACGCACATACGAACACACATACACACACACACCGATATTATCTTAAAAACGCTTGATTCGGACTCTAGTGACCTCAAAACATCGAGAAATGCGAAAATTGGAGATTCACAAAATCGGACCCATTACAATAACTTCCTATGGGAAGTTAATAAATTATATTAAATGCGATAAAAGTTTGATATTTAATTAATTTCAAACAGTGTGATTAAGGGTGACCGTCTACACCCGCAAGACTCCAAGTGAAATGGATCACGCGGCGGATAAGGCTGAATAGCTAGGTGCCGACGTAAAACTAACTCACATAACTGTCTGTCTGTCTGTCTGTCTAAACGCACCTACAGCCTTAACACCTGTTTCGATTGCCTTTAAACTTGAAAATTAGAGGTTTGAGCGAAAAGTTTCAATTTTCTCAAAAACGGCTTCTATGATTTTTTTTAAACTTTCTCGAACATTTTTTTTTTTCAAAACACTGTTGTAATTTATGTAAGAGAAAATTTTTGGGATTGCTCCAAAACGGCACCTTTCATAGAACCGTTTTTTTGTTATAAGATTTTCTCGAAAAATAAAAGTCGGGTCAGCGTACTTTTTTCATTATGTTGGTGAATATGGGCTTAAGGTAAAAAATGAAACAAGTGTATCAATTGCTCATGACGTTCGTCCATATGTCTGGACATCATCAGATGAATCACAATTTTTACTTACTAGTTATTAGGTACCTACATTATATTGAACAAACAGAAAAATAACATTTCTTCAGAAAGAAAACACAACTATACACTTCACCATATTCTTCAACATAATTTAACAACAAGAAAGGTCACTCAATTCTAAATTGCCCAAATAATATTTTTTTGTATTTTTAAAAAATATTTTTAAACTTTTTTTTCAAAATTCTATATCTCAAAAACGCAACAATATTAAAAATCGAAATTTACGTATAAAATGTAATTTTATATATTCATGAATACTGCATACCCAAATCAGTTTTAAGATATTTTCGAAAAAATGTAGGTATAGAAAAAATTAATTTAAAAAAATCAGCTCCAAGGATTAAAAAAAAAGAAAAATCAACAAATTCTTATGAAATCTTATGACATCAATTTTTTACATTACATTTCACAGTACTTCGTACATAAATGTAACGAACTACAGACACATAGCAGCACTGGTGACTGAGACCATCGGCTGGGACAGAACAACACATTAATACAACAGAGAGAGACAGATAGACAAATAGAAAGAAAGCACACATAACAGAAACCTACGTGGCTCAGAGGAGGAGACTTAGATTTGTATTGTCTCATGTTATCGCACAGGTGGCCTCAGATATGCTGGCGATTTTTGTAGAAAAAGAATGCTGCTGAAGCTGGGGCTTGAACCCGTAGCGTTCGACATCAATTTTTTTCAGAGTGAATCTATTTTTGAGGTACATATTTAAATTTTTATTAATAAATTTTATATTTTTCATTTTTAATGTTTCTTACGAGTTATAATTTGGAATACAGGAGCAAGTTCGTACGACTCAGTCGTGCACATGTTTTTCACAATAAAGGATTTTCTATAAATGCACGTTCTTTATACAAAAAAAGACCAAAATTAAAGTAATTTACTGGTAAAAAAAAACAATAAGGTACATACCTACATTGCACCCGAACGCCAAGCTGTTTTGCAATCAATACAGAAAAGTTTCAATAATATAACTAAGAAACAGCCCGGGAAATCGTTGCGGAATAACCTTGGAACCAATTGCCAGCTGCCAGTGCACAAGGTACTTATTCACGGAAGACAAATTGTGAAGCATGTCATATTGCCTATATAGGTCTATCTGCTGAGGAGGCAGCAGAAGATAAAAACAAGGATCTGAAATCTGCCGTCTCATATCTCAATCGAACTGACTCATTCCTGTATACTTTTGAACATGATCAACCATACGAGAAAAACTCGTATTTTGTTAAAAAAAATGATGACATTCAAACTATTTTTCATATATCATAATAGTAAAAACAACGGTCTTTCATCCACTTCGCCTACGCTAGAAAGGGAATAGAATTTGAGCCATTTGAATGAATATCTCAAAGGGTATTCGGAAAAGACTGAATTCGTAATTTTTATGCAAATTGGCTTTAACCATGTCCATGCATTGAATTTTGACTTGAAAATATTTTTGCATACAAATTTTTGCATAAATATTGAATGCCATTTATTTTGAGAATGTGAATTGTGACATTCTCATTCGGCAAGTTTGTAGACATCAGATTAAAAAAAAAAGAAAAATAATGTAACAGAGGTGCAAAGAGCTATGTTCACCTTGAGCTTTGTCTATATAAATTATAGTCACGGAATGGAGAAATAAAACACAAGCGCCGTCTGGATTATATAGCCAGAACTTATTTGTCCGGGATTTGGTAATTTTTGGGGGGTAAAGGAAAGATTTGGTTGGAGAGATGAGAATAGGTGAAAAATAAGCAGAAAGCAGAAAAATAAAAAAAGAGATCGCAATATACGAAACTTGTGGTTGTAAGAAAGAGTATTTCTTTTTGAATTCTTTTATAAATTCTGTTGTCGAAAAAGTGGCAATGAGAGAAAACCGACAAGGTCATTTGTTTTTGTTTTTTTTCCCTCTTCATCCCTTATTTTGCCATCTCAATTGAACTCTTTGTTTTGGAAAGAAATAAAACAGAAATATTTACTTCAAAAACAACTTTTTCTGTCGTTTTAGGTTAATACATTGTTATAATGTTTCAATGTATTTGTGCTTTATTTGGTAATGATACGATTTTGGATATGTATGCGATGAAGTTATTGCGTTTCTATTTGTTTTTATTTAGTTTTTGCTCTAATACGCTTGAAGATCTGTGATTGTATTACCGATTGGTCTTAAAAAGTATTAAAAGTATCGATTGTCGCTAAAGCGTTAACGAATAATGAAATTGAAAATTTTGATCAATCCTGAATCTTTTAAATGTTGATCGACTGTCTGGTATTTCATAATCAAGTCATATATAGGACAGTGGTTTTTTTAAATTATTCTTAAGGAAAAATATGAAAGTAGATGTCCCTTGTTTTGGGAAAAAACTTAAAGGGTTGATGTTGGTTGACAATTTTTGAAGCTTTTTTTTTGGAAAAAAAATTGTTAGTTACAATTATTATGAAGATACAGTGTACTTTATGGACCTTCTTTTCTTAGCAATTTTGTTGGGAAACTGTGAAATTTGATGAAATATTTCTTTAAATGACCTTTGGTATATATAGGTACCTACTATTAAATCATGACTATTTGATACTCAAAATTCAGAAAATTTTTAATATTGATCCGTTTTGTAGATACAGAATTTTGAAAAAAAGTTTAAAAATATTTTTTAAATCCAAAAATTTTTTTTAAATTTTTTTGAATACAAAATATTATTTGGGCAATATACAGGGTGATTCACGAGCGTTATGCCAAAAAGCTAGAGCGTGTAGGTTGAGTTGAGACAAGAAAAAAATCGTATGGGAGGGGGGGTCTATTCCCCCCCGTTTAGCCAGGAGGGGCAATTTTATGAAAATTGACTTATTTTGTAAAAAAAATATTAAAAATCAACGGCTTCGCTTACAACATCGTGCTATACTTTTCTGAAAAGCCAAAAACTTCTTCTTTCACTTTGTTTTTAAATTGAATTGTTTAAACGAATAGTTTAAAAAAAATAAATTTTCAAACTAAAAATTTAAAAAAAGCAAAAAAAACATTTTTGAACTATATAATTTGTTTCAAAATTTTATGTAATTAAGTACTAATTTTGTTTTCAAAATTCAATGCCGTTGTTAATTTTAAGTCGAAAACAGAAAACCGCATGCAAAAATATCTTTTCATGTATTTGAACAACATTTTTTCGTTTTTGAGAAATCTATTGGGATATCTTCAGCGTAGAGTCTTTCGGCTTCCCGATCTCGACAACAAGTGTAGCAGAAGTTCCTGTCCGCCAACTCTTCTCGTGCGTATGAGTTTGTTATTGTGAGGTGTTGATGAGTTAATATTTTAATTGTAAATGGTTGTTTAGTGAATATGCGATACCTTTTATTTACCTTTAGGTTGTTAATTGTTTTTTCATTCAAGAAAAATTGCGATTTAATTAATCTTAAGCCCCTAGCAGGTAGAACCCTTCGCCGGCGAGTGGCCGCGGCCCCAGGTATAGTAAGAAAAAATTGCAGGTCAGTTTTCAGACATTATCAATGAACAAAATGGTTAATCCACGGAAAATCCAATACTTTTCTACTTAATTGAGTCCTCATAAGAGTCCAATTACAAAAAATTAAATTTATAAATTAAACTAATAAATTAAACTAAAAGTCCAGATAGGTTTTGGTTTTTTTTCTAATTTCTCAAAAACGAAAAGATATTTTTGCATCCGGTTTTCTGTTTTCGACTTAAAATTAACAACGGCATTGAATTTTGAAAACAAAATCAGTACTTAATTACATAAAATTTTGAAACAAATTATATAGTTCAAAAATGTTTTTTTTGCTTTTTTTTTAAATTTTGATTTTGAAAATTTATTTTTTTTAAACTATTCGTTTAAACAATTTAATTTAAAAACAAAGTGAAAGAAGAAGTTTTCAGAAAGGTATAGCACGGTGTTGTAAGCGAAGCCGTTGATTTTTAATATTTTTTTTTACAAAATAAGTCAATTTTTAATAAAATTGCCCCTCCCGGCTAAACGGGGGGGGGGGAATAGACCAACCCCCCCCCCTCCTATACGATTTTTTTCTTGTCTAAACTCAACCTACACGCTCTAGCTCTTTGGCGCAACGCTTGTGAATCACCCTGTATAAATTACACTGATCGGACTTTTTTTGTTCGAGAAAATCTAATAACAAAAAAACGGTTCTATGGGAGGTACCGTTTGGGAGCAATACAAAAATTCTATATGTCTCAAGAAGAAATTATGAAAAATATGTCATTTTTGAGGTAAAAAAAAATTGCATCCGTCAAATTTAATGGTAGGTCTGTCTGTCCAGATGTTGGATGAGAGATGGATTATATGAGACTCCACTAGGCATTTCATGTCTTGTTTAAGATAAGTATGGTTTAAGATAAGTATGGTTTTAGTAAAGATACGTAGAGCAATAAAAAGGTAAGTGCATATTTTTGAGACAGAAGCGGCAAAAATGGGTTTAGCGGTAAATGAGGGAAAAACGAAGTACATGCTGTCTTCGAGTAAGGACACCCAACATCGACGGCTCGGACAGAACGTCACAATAGACGCATACAACTTCGAGGTAGTTAAGGAGTTTGTCTACCTAGGCTCCGCTATCAACACGGACAATAACACCAGCGCTGAGATAAGACGAAGAATTACTCTTGCTAATCGCTGTTTCTTTGGGCTAAGAAAGCAACTGAGTGGAAAAGCCCTCTCTCGAGCAACTAAGGTTAAACTGTCCTGTCCTGCTGTATGGTGCAGAAGCATGGACCCTAACAAAATCGGATGAATGTACCTTAGGCTGTTTCGAGAGGAAAATTCTTCGGGTCATCTTTGGCCCCGTGTGCATTGATGGGGAATGGAGAAGGAGATACAACAGCGAACTTTACGGGTTGTACAACGACGTGAACTTAGCCAGAAGGGTCAAGGTCCAGAGACTCAGATGGCGCATGGACACCAATGCTCCGGCCCGGAAAGTCTTCGACACTATTCCCGAGGGACGCAGAAGGAGAGGAAGACCGCGACTCAGGTGGCGCACACAAGTGGAAGAGGACCTCAATCAACTTGGAGTGCAAAACTGGAGACAGCTAGCTAGGGACCGAGCTGGCTGGCGGAGACTGTTGATTGAGGCCCAAGTTCACAACGGACTGTAGCGCCACCTTAAGTAAGTAAGTAAGCATATTTTTGTGCGATGGGTTTTAAGAAAAAAAAAATATCATCACACACATAGACGAGCCCTAAGAGGTAGCTTTATTGCACAAATATGTAGATATGAAACTAGAAAGGAATAATAACAGTATTACATTACATAGTAGTAGGTACGAACAAAATTGTCGAAAGTCAATTCAATATTCTTTCATGAAAAGTGAAAAATAAATTCTCTCATTAGTTTCAAACTAGCAATTCCTTGCAAACAAAAAATACAAAACAAAGAATTCCAGGAAATAATGTGACCCATATTTTGAAAACCTATAACTTGGTAGTAGGGTCAACGAACTTTATTTTTGCTTGCAAGATTTTTGCCTGAAGCAGAAAACGAAACAAAAATTCCCCGAAAAATATTCCCTTTACCGTCACAAATAACAACAAGAAGGCGGGCAGTATTTTGACGTTTTATAATTTTTCATCTTCAATTTTTCTTCTCTCTTTACTCGTTCAGAAACAAAACTCAATAAAATCTTCTCTTTCTTGCTTCTTGTTTTCATTCTTTCATTCTACTTTCCAATTTATTCCCCTTGCTTCTTGCTTTTCTTGCTTGCTTTCAGCGCCATACCATTTGCGGATATAGCTGGTACTTCAGAATCTCCAACCATTCCACGACTATAATTTATATAGACAAAGACCTTGAGACGAAAAACGTCAAAACATCATCACGTGTCAAATGTCAATGACATTCGATTTGCATATGTGTAACTCTTTTTCTAAATAAATACGAAAGTGAAATGCGTTCGAAATGAGCTTTCGAAATTTTCTTTTTCCCCAATTCCAAGCTTCTGAAAGAGAGCTCTGTCCCTCTTTCGTTTTCGTGCAGGGGCTCATCGCTCATCGTGCTTTCGTGTCTTACAACTTTTTCTCTTAAAAAAAAGAGTCCTGAAAAAGACTTGCTTTTTGCTTCCAATTCCAATCAACAATCTTTTTCTATTATCAAACTGATAACGGTTACAGTTTCCAACTGTGATGCAAACAGTTCGGATGTGATTTAAAACTACCTACCAATCTTGCAATAAAACTAACAAAGTTGGCTAACGCGAAGTATTTCCAAACACACAAATGAATTTTCAGTTTTATTTGTTTGGTTTCTTTTTCTTGTTTTGCTTGTTTTGTTTTTTGATGCCAAGTGCTGAGTCTCAATTCGGTATGGTTAGTTCGACAGCAGCTTATCACAGTAAAACCAAAGAATTTAATTTGCTCCCGGATACGGAAGTGAGTTGCGAAGAAACGCAAACAATTATGAACGTGTGTTTTAAGCATCCGCCTCTGCATTTAATGAAATTTTTGGAAAGAACGAATTTATCTGCAAAGAATGTAGAAATTGAGTCCAAGTGCAAGTAAGATTTCATGTCATTTATTCAAAAACAATTCCGAAGCTTCAATATGATCAGGGAATATATTTTTTGTTTGTGTATACATAGTAAGTTATAAGTATTGTATAACCGTTAGAAATAATAAAGGATCCGCCAAATAACTTTTTTTTTTTTTTGAAAATGCTATAAAAAAAATGAAAATGCAGTTGCCCGTAGCTTAGTTGGTAAGTGCGTTGGCTGCTAAGCAGAACGTCGTTGGTTCGAGTCCTACTCAGGCCAAGTTTTTATTTCATCTTTCACGGGTACTGCCTCTTGCGAAGACCTGACAAGAGTATCAATCTGTCATGAAAAAGTGCTTCTCAACTTTGCCGTTCGGAATCGGCGTTAAATTGTAGGTCCCCTCAATTCTTCACACGCACTCAGAGAATTGTTGATGAGAGTAAGCCACTTAGGCCTTGGCTCTTCAAGAGCTGTCGCGCCACTCTATTTTTTTTTTATAAGAAAAAAATACTGAATATTTTCTCAAATTTCTTTTTCTATTTGAAAGTACAATCCTTCCGGTTAATAATGAAAAATAATTTCATACAAATAGCTGCCTCAGCTGGCCAATGCAGTAGCCTACACGATCGGTCCAATTTTTAAGCACATTATCGATTGTGTGCAGCTGTATTTCACCAATGGCTTCACGAATATTGTCCTTTAAAGCTTCAATTGTCTTGTCGGCGTAGCACTTATCTTTTACGGCACCCCACAAATAATAGTCCAACGGTGTCAAATCGCAGCTCCGAGGTGGCCAAACGACATCAGCTCTGCGGCTGATAAAGCGATCTTCAAAAACAGGGCCAAAACATCGAGTGTAGCTTCGGCTGTGTGGCACGTAGCGCCGCCCGTCCTGTTGAAACCAAATGTTGCCAGTATCCTCCTCGTCAATTTTTGTAAACAAAAATTCGTTCAACATGGTCCGATAACGACCGCCATCGACTGTAACTGCCACTCCTTGCTCATTTTCGAAGAAAAATGGCGCAATTATGCCTCTGGACCAAAATCCACACCAAACAGTGACTCGTTTTGGGTGGATCGGCTTTTCAATGTATGCGTATGGGTTTTCTGTGCCCCAAATGCGACATTTTCGCTTGTTTACATACCCGCCAAGATCAAAATGAGCTTCATATGAAAAGATGATTTTTTTTTTTGGCAAAATCGGCATCTTCTCTAAGTCGATAGCAGGCCCACTTCACTTAGCGAAGCAAAAACACATTGGATGGTCAGTTGGCTTCAACTCCTGAACCAATTGGACTTTGTATGGCGTCATACCAAGGTCTTTATGCAAAATTCGTCTCAATGATGTCTCCGAAATGTTCAATTGTTGAGGACGACGGTGAATTGATGTTGTTGGCGCTTCACGCACACTTTCTGCCACAGCAGCAATATTCTCGGGTGTACGCACTGTTTTTGGCTTTTCACGCTTTGATTTATCGATGAGGATGCCAGTTTCTTTCACTTTTTTTTACAAGATAACGAGCATACGCAGCTGACGGTGCTTCTCTTCTTCCAAAATCCGTACGCAATTTTCGCACAAATTATGCACCATTACCATGATTTTCAAAGTAATGTCGCAATATTTCCCAGCGTTGTTTACGTGTACCTATACACAACCAACGTTCGTTCAGCGGAAGGATAAAATTAATTATCTGTCAAATCAGACATGAGCTAAGTGTTACCATCCACGAAATAAGCAATAGTAAAAAAAACGTTAGATGGCGGACCCTTTATAAGAAAATAAATATGAATTTACATACATACATACTTTCATCCTTTTCAATGTCAGGAAATCTTTTTAGTTTTTATCAACCAGAGTACGCATCCATTTGTACAGCGCTTTAAAGTTAGTGCGTTTAATAAGGATATGCCTTAAAAACTCTACAAATCACGATGATGTGGGCAGCTATGAACTTAATAAACATCAGCCAAAAGATACTATGTGACATACAGCTGGCTTAACAAAGTAACTTTTCTAATGAAAAAGAGAAAGTATGATTAGGAACGACAAGCAAAGTTACCAAATAATTTCAGATGATTATGAGCACCTACTCCAAAAAATGATAGGTACAAAGTAATTATATGTATGTACGAGAATTATCATATTTCTTCAGTTACAAAAGCGAAACATAATTTCATTATAAGGGCCCACACCCAGGGCCGGACCAACCATATGTGCAGGATGTGCAAATGCACAGGGCGCAGAATTCTGGAGGCGGCATCGCAGCTGCGCGATGTTCTTACACACCTATTTATATAATTTCCATTATTGCTTATAATAAACCGACTTTAAACTTTTCATGTTGCACACTGGGTCCCGAAATTCACATTCTGAAAACAACAACAAAAAATAAAAAACAAACAAAACAAAAACAAATCATACAACCGACTCGACCTCATCAGTGCGAACTTTTCATCTTGCACACTGGGTCCCGAAATTCACATTATAAAAACAACAACAACAAAAAAAAACTAATCGAATACAGAAGGCATACACAGACACATTCCCTCGACCTCATCAGTGCGAATTTTATTCTATCACACTATTTTCTGGGTCCATAAAAAAAACTGTCATAAAAAAGGCAACAAATAATTTGTTGGAACAGGTACTCAGTATCAGTAGGTATGTTATGTAGGTGAATGTAGCAATATTATGTATGTATGGCTTTCGTTGCGTTGAACAGTTTATTTTTTAAACTTTGAACCGCGTGACCATTACATGGAAAAAATATGTCACAAAAAAAAAATAAGAAAAACGTATACACATGAAATCATTATGGGTGCGTAAGAGCGTGTGTGCCTTATACCATATAATATACTGTCTTGTCTAGTGTATTAGTATTCCCGTCTTCTAAGGACTGTTTTTGGCATTATTGAATTTGTCTCTGGCAAATATTCTGGCAAATTGTTTTAACTCATAAATCAAGTGATCATTTATAAGTGAAATCTGAAGTGACGCGTTTGTGGCCTACTTAGGCCTACTGGGGATACCTCAATAAAAAAACGCATCGAAAGTCTACCCCCTGGGTAATGTGAAAAGGGCTTATTATAAGTGTATCAGCGTGTGTATGTATGTATGTATATATGTATTTGCGTTAATATATGTGGAAAGGGCGCTTTTTGAAAATCTTGCACAGGGCGCAAAATAGTAAAAACGTACATTTCTTGCACAGACAAAAAATAGGAGAGATTTAAGATAAAATAATAAAACTACTTTTTTTCTGCGCAAATAAACATTGGAGACATTGGAGATGTACCAATGAAATATTTTTTCGTTCACGAAACAACGTTTATCGGGTCCGCAAGTTTTGTTTTCTTATAAAGGATGGACAATCTAAAATTTAAATTTAACAATACAATCAATAAAAAACGTTTTGAGATTTTGACAAATTTACTTAATTTTTGTTGTGAAGTGAAGTAGGTACCCCATTCGATGGGATCAATTTTCGAATGAATGATGGCGCATCTCGCCAATGGCATCAAGAATTTTGGCCTTAAAATTGTCAATAATTGTCTCTGGATGGTCGGCATAGTACCTGTTCTTAACGGCGTCTCACAGAAAAAAGTCTAACGGTGTCAAATCACAGCTTCTTGGCTGAGAGCTGACTACCATTTTGGCTAATTAAACGGCAATTTGATGTGTACTTGACGCAATTAATTGATTGTGGAATAAGATAAATGGAAAGTTGTACCATACTGTTGAAACCAAACATTGTCAACATCAATACCATTAAGAGCGGGCATAAAAACACGATTTTCATGGTGCGATAGATGGCTCCATTGACGGTTACTGTTGCTTATTTTACTAATTTAAGATGGCGCTAAAGCTCGTTGTGGACTTGGGGCTCAACCAACAGTTTCCGCCAGGCCATTTCAGCTTGGTCTATAGCTAACTATCTCCAGTTTTGCACTCCAAGTTGATTGCGGTCCTCTTCCACTTGAGTGCGCCACCTAAGTCGCGGTCTTCCTTTACTTCTTCGTCCCTCGGGAATGGTAACGAAGGCTTTCCGGGCCGGAGCATTAGTGTCCATCCGCTTTATATAACTGAGCTTTCTGAGGCGCTGGACCTTGACTCGTTGTCCGTGTCGTTGTACAACCCGTAAAGTTCGCTGTTGAATCTTCTTCTCCATTCCCCATCAATACACACGGGGCCATAGATAACCCGAAGAACTTTCCTTTCCAAAAAGCTTAAGGCATTTTCATCCTCTTTTGTCAGTGTCCATGATGCATTGATGAGGACTGGGATGAAGAGGGTCTTGTACAATCTTACCTTATCTAGTTAATCAAAAGAGGGCTTATGTCCGAGCCGCCCGCGTCGGTGTTTGGTGTCCTTCCTCGAAGACAGCATATACTTCTTTTTGCGTTTATTTGCCTTTAAACCCATTTTTGCGCGTTTCCGTCTCAATTCTCTCGAAGGCAATATTGACATCAAGCTGTGTTCTTGCCATTATGTCAATATCATCGGCGTACGCGAGAAGTTGGACACACTTTTGCGTTGCCGATGGAGTTTTGCATCTTCTCGAGCACGATGTTAAAGAAATCGCATGACAGTCTAAATCTTTCTTTTGATATCGAAAGATTCCGTGATCTCGTTGCCAATCTTGATGGCGCCACGTGAGTTCTCCATCTTCATTTTGCACAAGCGAACGATCTGTGTAGGGAGTTCATAAGTTTATTCCAGGATAGGTCGCAAAGTGAAAAATTGGTTGATGGTTGACTCTCCTGAACTGAAGTCACATTGATGAGGACCAATCAGATTGTTGACGAAAGCTTCAGACGTTCACATATTACGGCATAAGGGATCTTATAAGCGATGTTATTCGGTAGTTGGGGTAGTTTAGAGGACATCTGTTCCAGCAGCTTTGTTGGATTTCAGCGGTGATATCGCTGATTTCACTTCGACGGGTCGGGTTCACGGGATTGTTGGCCATCATTGTGTCCGATGAAAGGCTCCTGCCTGTTCTTTGTCGCCGTTATTATAGTCTACAGAAGTGGACTTTCCAAATCTTCAGCATCGACTGCGATTCTGTGATGTTCCCTTGCCCATTTCTGCAGGCATCGGTTCCTGCTCGATCAGCTTGAGCCAGCTATTTTACTTTCCGGTAAAATTTCCGCACTTCATTCCTGCTGTTGGCTCTCTCAAAATCCTCAATTTGACGCTTCTCATGCTCCCTCTTTTTCTTCTGAGAAGTCGATCCTCTCTCTTCGTCTGGTTGTTGAGCTCACGAGCAGCTTCTCCTTGCCCTTCTATGCAGCGCCGGTTCGCTGCATGAGCTTGCCTACACTCTTCGTCAAACCAGGGTTTTCGCTTTGGTAGCTGCGTGAAACTTACTAACTGCTTTTTGGCAATGTTGAAACTGGGTTTTCGATACATGATGTTGGCGGCAAAGCACCACTTAAGAGGTTACGTTACACTGGATCAGAAAAGGATCTGGCGATCTCTGGCGATTGTAGCCATCCGACGTCGAATTTTCTTTCAGTTCCTTGTTTTAGCCGTTGTCGGGATATTCGTAGCACTACCATGTGCTTTCCAACTGTTCCAACAAAAATATCCTTTATACCCAGCCTTGCGTTAAAATCGCCGAGGACAATTTTAATGTCAAAGCTAAGACATTGCTCATATCTATATTTTGTCAGGGAGCTCGTTGAACTCGTCTTTGGTGTTGTGATTTTTCTCCTCTGTGGGGGCTTGCGCACATTTTCAACGAAACACGGGCGAAGGGCCAATGATACCTCCGATCCACAAGGCCGCTCAACAAGTCACACCAAACAATCACTATCGCTCATGTAGCAACAGCAATGAAACCAGTTTAACGAACTTAGGGCCAGTTGCTCAATCGAATCATAAATTTAAGTTCTACATAAAGTTCTACTTTTGTATGGGGATTTTATGTAGAACTTAAGAATTCCGGAACGTCTCATACAAAAATGAAAACTTTATGTAGAACTTAAATTTATGATTCGATTGAGCAACTGGCCCTTATTCAATTAACTTCAGTATACCGGGCACTGCTGGTCCTTACAATTACACAATTGTTCAATTGTACAATATCCGACCAGTTATCTTTGTTGTGGAAGTAGGGCCGTGTGCGATTACGTTAAAATGTTGGTTCAATTTTAAAGCATTTTATTCATCACGTAGTGTCAACATTTAACCAAACGTCAAATTTAAATACACATTTTTACGCAATTCTGTTAGAGTTACGATAAGTGGAAAGAACAAAAAAGATTTTCGTAGAACAAAATAACAATTATATTTATTAATTTATTAAGGTTGTTGAGTGACTGAATATCTAATGAAGAATGAAAAATTTATAATTCACAATTTGATATAAGATAATTTAGAAAGCAAACGATATATTGAAAAAGTTAAGAGGAGTGTTTAGGGTATAAAATGTTATTTCTAACAACCCGTCTCACTTAAAAGCCTGAAGATTATGAATTCGGAGACCCAATAATCATTTGTTGTGTTTTTGTTTTGCAAGTGCTTTGGTGAGTACTTACATCAGCAATCATATCATCTGTTGGTAAATATTGTAGTGATATAGGCCAGTTCTTCAAAACGTCTCGTACATAATGATATCGGATGTCGATATGTTTCGAGCGAGCATGAAAAACAGGATTCTTAGCCAACTTTCCCGTGCCTTGATTATCGTTATAAATGTTTAATTTGAGTGAATCTTCGAAACCGATTTCTTTGAGGAATTTGAGTAAAAATACAGCTTCTTTGCTTGCATCACTTGTGGTCATGTACTCGGCTTCAGTTGAAGACAATGCAACGGTTCTTTGCTTGTGAGCCTTTCAAGAAACAGCAGCACCACCAATGATAAAATCCGATCCTGTATACGATCTTCGATCGTTTGGACAATTTCCCCAATCTGCATCAACGAAGCATGTCAAAGTTTCAATTTTGCCCTCACTTTGGAATTGAAGTCCATAATGGGATGTACCTTTAAGATAACGAAGTACGTGCTTTGCAGCAACCCAATGTTCTTGACGATAACAGTTATTAAACTGACTCAAAGCACTTGCGGAATATGCGATGTCAGGTCGAGTAGCTACGGCAAGATACATTAGGGCGCCTGTGAGTTCTCTTTAAGGTACGTCATAAGGTTGATCTTTTGATTCGTCTTTCAAAAGCTTACAACCAGACGCCATTGGAGTTGCGACTGGCTTGCAATCTTCCATGCCAAATCTTTTCAAAACATCGTGAATGTATCCACTTTGAGAAAGTTGAATCGTGTTTTTGGACTTTTTTATTTGGATTCCCAAGCAATAACTTACTTCACCCAGATCTCTGGTGTTGAATGCTTTGGAAATTTCTCTTCTTATAACATCAATCATTGCTTCATCACTTGAAAAGATTAATATGTCGTCAACACAAATTAGAACAAAAATTTTCTTACATGATGGGATAAGAAATGCTCGGTATCAAGCTAATTTTCTTGAAGACTCGGTCGACTTCTTTATTTCATTGGCGTTCAGCTTGTCACAATCCATACAAAGCTTTTTCAAGTTTGCAGACAGTTTCATCCTCTGTTTGTAGCTGCTTCAACATTTGGTTAGCTTTCGTCTTCAGTAGAGGGTCATCTTCAATGTTCAATATTTTCGTTAACATTTCTTCTAAAAGCATAGGCTTGTCCATATATGTAAATGTCTTCATCGATTGTACCATTCAGGTAGGCAGATGTTATGTCCAGTTGGTAAATGTTCATGTTACTTTGTGCAGCTAGAGCAATCAAAAGTCTCAGCGAACTAAGTCTGGCAACAGGTGAAAATGTGTCATGGAAATCCACTCCTGGCTTTTGAGTAAAGCCCTTGGCTACAAGTCTTGCTTTCCTTCTTTCGAGTGATCCATCAGCATTCCATTTGTTCCGAAGTACCATTCGATATCCCACAGTTCTCGAGTTTTCCGGCTTCTTTACGATGGTCCAGGTGTCATTTATTAAAAGATTTCGAATTTCTGTGAAGATGGCGTCTTTCCAATCATCCTTTTCAGGTACGGATATTGCTAATGAAAATGGAATTTCACTTGCATTCATTGCATATTCTTGTTATTCGCTTGATAAGAATTCTTCGTCAGTGAAAAGTAAATCTGACGTGTTTGGTTGACTTTATTGGTCTTCAGTGTTTATAATATTGGTCTTATTGTCCTGAACTTCATATTTGATCTTTTTCGGTCGCCCTGGCTTTCCGGTCATCAGTTTTGTTGGTCTTCCAGGTCCATATTATTTTGGTCTTATGGTAGGTTCTATTTCTTGAATATTACGTTCTTGTTGGTTGCTATCTTCTTGAACCATATCTGTTTCTGAAAAAGTGTTTGTTTTTGAATCTTCATAGTTCGTAATATTCTGAATTTCTTGTCTGGGATAGATAGGAAAATTAACGTTTGTCTGGAAATTTTCAATTTTGAGGCGTCCATTCATAGTGTTCTCGTTGATAAAATCTTCAAATTCTTGAGCATTTTGAAAATCATCCAGAAATCGCACATCGATTGAGATATGTTCCTTCTTTTGCGTTCTAACCCAAACTCGAAAACCTTTCTGAGTATCGGGATAACCTATAAAAAATACCTTCTAGTGCTCTGTTATCGAATTTGCATTTTGTTGGAGTCTTATCCAGAACGTAAACCCTGGTACCAAACGGATGTAA
Source organism: Sphaerophoria taeniata (assembly GCA_943590905.1). Classification (NCBI taxonomy): domain Eukaryota; kingdom Metazoa; phylum Arthropoda; class Insecta; order Diptera; family Syrphidae; genus Sphaerophoria; species Sphaerophoria taeniata. The sequence goes on along the minus strand of OX016540.1, from coordinate 226,720,472 downwards.
ATTATCAAGCTTTGGCAATTTACCTGTAAATTTCTCGTAAGGGATTTCACCCTCCAGGCTTTTTGTTACACAGCGATTTTGAATAAAGTTAGAAGTAGCAATTGCTTTAGCCCAAAATGAAGGTGGAAGATTTGACTCTTGTAACATGCAACGGGCTGATTCAACGAGAGTTCTGTTTTTTCGTTCAGCCACACCGTTCTGTTCGGGGGTGTAGACTGTAGTCAGTCGCCTTTGAATACCACATTCTTTCAAATATGTATCCATTCTAAGATTACAGTATTCGCTACAGGCCCGTAGCCAGAGTTGAATTCAACGTAGGGCAACAGTCAAATCAGGTAGGGCATTGGTAAATTTTCTATTTGATCTCATGTCCGTTAGGTTCACAATGACCGGGCGCTGGATGGAGTTGAGTGTGCAAAATATGGGGACCGCATTCTGTGAGTGATTTTGAATTTAGAAAAGCTTGCAGATTTTGATTACGGATGTTGTCAGAAGCTTTTCATTTTCAAAACTGTTGCAGCTTCCTTCAATTTGGAATAGCATCCGCAACCACACATCTTGTTATGCATTAAACGTAATTGAAAGCAGAAGCTGCATTTCAATGATTCATTTTGAGCTCCTTTTTCAATATTCGGAACATTCAAGATCAATTCAGTTTACTAGCGAGCGAAGCTTTATTTTTACGATAAACATTTTTTTGTTTCCAAATAATAGTGACGAGTACAAATAAATTTAATGATTCTCATAAAAAACATTTTTCTTCATTTGGGACTTTTGTCCGATAGAGTATAAAACTTCGCAAACTTTCTCCCACAGTTTTTTCTTCACATTCGCGTCGGAGTACCTACTCTTTTAAACTTTTTTTATAAAGCGCAGGTCTTTTCTCGACTTCTTCAATCAACTTTTCGACGGAACTTTCTACAATCAACAATTGTGATTTGGGCGATCCCATATTCAAAATACACGCACACGACGCCAAATCACAGAGCGAACTGAACTATCGGCCGACTAAACAATCGTTATGTATGCGCAGGCGTGTATGCGCCAATACTGAGTAAACAGTTGGCCGACAGATTAGTTTGAATGTAATCGGGTAGCCCATCAAACTTTTTTATCGGCCGATACTGAATCGCTGTAGTATGCGCATATGCATTCCTCTACATACTGATTAAGAAGCCGACCAAACTATCGGCCCATAAAAAGTCTGCAGTTTGCGAGGGCCCTTATAGAAACAAATTCCTAAACACACATGATATTTTTGAAGGTAGGGCATTTACAAGGCAACCTGGAAAAATGTGGACATTTTCATAAGAAGTGCATTTTTTAAGGTAGGGCATTTTTAGGCAGGGTAAAGCTGGATAATTTTTGAATGTTTACGGCTGTTTTGTAAGCAGGAAATTTTTGTAAGAAGAGCATTTTTGAAGGTAGGGCTCTTCTCAATTTCTGAAGGTAGGGCATTTTAAATTTAAGGTAGGGCATTGCCCTACTTTGCCCCCCCCTACCATTATCTGATTGAAGTGCTTTTATTTTGCTTCCAGTGTGCTTTTCTGCAAAATTTTTGAATTCAACAAATTTTGAGAAAACTTCGTTCTTGCTGTGGATGAAATATACCATACAATAGCGGCTAAAATAGTCGATGAATGTAACAAAATAACGTGAGCCTGCCTTTGATTCGGTTCTCATCGGCCCACACACATCACTATGAACAATATTGAGTAATTCTTTGGAACGTTCAACCCGGTCATGAAAAGGTTTACGTGTTAATTTGGCCATAATACATGTTTCACATGATTTAAGTTTATCTTTTAATATGGGAATCAAGCCCTTCTTCGACATAATTTTCATGCCATTTTCGTTTAGATGTCCAAGTTTCTTGTGCCATAATTCTGAACAGCTGGTTGATGCAAGTTTGATGTCTTGTTGTTCTGCACGAATGTAAAACTTGGAGTTTCGATTTTTGTCTTGAACAACGGCTTTATTTTTGGTAAAAATAACTTGATCACCAGTATCGACAATTTTTGCTATTCAAACCAAATTCGTTCTTAGGTCTGGCACATAAAGGGTATTCTTGAGATTAATATTTGCATTAGATTTTCCATTCCACGAAGTTATCTTAACGCTTCCTTTCGATGTAACATCAGACGAAGTATTTGTCGCAAGCTTGAGATTTGATTGCACTGGTTGGATATTCTCGAAAGCTGCTTTATTCTTGCATAGATGAGATGTACGTCCACTGTCGAGACACCAACTCTGTTCTACATCATCTGCGGAATTATTAACAAAATAAGATGCATCTGTATGTTCCTTGTTCATGGTAGATTTTTTCTTCTTGTAACAATCTGAAGCTTTATGTCCCTTCTTTCCGCAATAATTATAATCGTACCTGAAGGGTAACATTTTTGGCTTACTTGTTTGAGTGTTGGTATGACTTCTGCCAGAATGCTCGTTTTTCTTGTTTGATGTACTTGAATTATTTTTGGCAAACATTGCTTCAGATGATTGTCAAGTTTTTTGAATTCTTGCATCATATTCTCCATTTATTTTTATTTTCAAAGTCTCAATGTCCGGAAGATTATCCCGAGATTCAATTGCGCACCTGAAGTTCTCAAAAGAGTCGGGAAGGCTATATAACAATAATACAGCCAATAAATCGCCATTGATGCTTATATCCATATTTTGTAGTTCATCGATGGTATCGAATAATCGAGAGATATACTTTCTCAAGTCATCTCCTTCGGCCATTTTGTTCTGAGTTACTCTTTTCAGCAGTGTTGCTTTATGGGCGGGTCCTTTTGATGCGTAAATCGACTCAAGCTTCAGCCAAATATCTCTAGAAATGGAACATCCACGTATCTAACTTAATTCCGAAGGGTTAATTGCAAGGATGAGATCTGATTTCGCTTTCCGATCTTCAAATTTCCATTTACTCAAAGCATCTTCTTCTGTTGGCATAGGAATATCTCCGCTAACATATCCCCAGGACTCGTTCTTAACCAAAATTGCCTCAATTAGAATTTTCCATGTTTCATAATTTTGCTTGGATAAATTTTCGATTCGAACTGAATTTTGACTAGCCATGTTTCGATTCTGGAAAGGATTCTTCAATTGCAAATTATTAAAATTGTTAAAATAGTTTATTTATCTTCTATTCTTCTGCAATCCTGAGCCCATAATCTGTTAGAGTTACGATAAGTGGAAAGAACAAAAAAAAAATTAATAATTTATTAAGGTTGTTGAGTGACTGAATATCTAATGAAGAATGAAAAATTTATAATTCACAATTTGATATAAGATAATTTAGAAAGCAAACGATATATTGAAAAAGTTAAGAGGAGTGTTTAGGGTATAAAGTGTTATTTCTAACAAATTCAACACGCAACGATGTGTATGACGTAACAAGTAAGTATTGCCAGTCTTTATTTTTTTATGTTCAGTTAAATTATATCTAGAAATTAAGTATAAAGCAAAAAAGTTTGCCCTAAACATAATTTTGACAACTTGACAGAAAAAAAATCAAGGTAAAAAACGAAAAATAGTTATATCGAAACTTTCGTTTTGCAATGTTAAAACAAAAGCAATAAAACTAAAAATACTCATGGACAACGAGGAAATTCAATAGTCTATTAATGACTTATTTGAACTTTAAAAAATTATCAACAAAGCTTTTTTATTCAAAATTGCACAATAGATTTATGTCACAGTCAATCAATAATGAATTTATAGCTTCTTTTGTGATTTTGTTTTTAGGTTTGCATTTCACAGTCAGAGGTTACCAACTTTTTCTTGTTTTAAAATATCAATTTCATGCATGAATAGGTATGCCAAATGCAAATCCATTTTTACCACTTTGAATTTTCAACAATAAAGTGAGGTTAGGATTTAAGGTTGGCTGAATCGAATGTCTATGTAACCTTATATACAGTTCAGTGGATGAAAAGAAAAATCTGAGCCTTGTATATTTTTAATCTTTTATCAGGCAGAGGGAGTTTGAAAAAAAAAATCCAATATTATATTTCCACAAACCAAGAGCTTATGTCGAGTTGCAAAATACCAGAAAAAATATCTCCATGAATTTGATAAATTAATACTACGTTCCCACCCACCCTAAATTCCAGATTTATCGAAATTGATTTTTCTCGGATTTAGGGTAAGTTAAAACGTTGTATAATATAAATGCTGAGTTATTTTTATCTAAACCACTCCTTCTATGCTACGAGTAGCTCCTGTCTGTGAAAGAGATTCCTTACATTTCGTTTTATACCTCAGAAGAAAAAAAACAAATTGTAAGGTCAAAAACTTTCCGCTGAAACTTTGACCCTATCTTGCAATTAAATATTCAATTTTGTGAGACTACCGCATCCACCAACAGGGACGACGCGACGCGATAACGACAGCCTTCACTGACGCCAACAAACGCGACATCAACCATGCTTATTCATGATTAATTAATTTACACCAATCAGTAATTATTTTTGGTAAAAGAATATAAGAAACCCACTTCTCAAAAGAGATCATCTTCGTCTCATCAAAAGAAACAAATACCCACCAGTCGCAATATTTTAATTTGGTTCTTATGAGATTATGAATGCTGTTTGTGCGGGATTCCTGTCTACAATCATCAAAATCTCTCTTCTTGGAAGTTAATCTTGTTTTAACAACCAAGAATTTAGGTTTAAAACAGTTTGCAGCATTTTGTGTTTGTTTTTTCTTTCATTTAAATGTTTTCAAAATTGTTCTCATTACCTTGAATTAAATTACCTTGAATTAAATTCAAAAAAAATATATTTGCAGAATGAATTAGCTGTCAAGGGGACGAGTAAAGTCAACCACCACAACATAATAGAATAAAATATGGATTATGTGCCCTACCGAGAAAAAGAACAAAAGATTCAAGAAAGCTTTAGAGCTTTGGTTAACCCTAGTTTACGACACGCAAAATACGTGAATAAAAAAACTTGGGGTTCGCGCGAACCCCACAGTCATTAATCATTTCTAGTTGCTTATTACTTACTAGGCGATGCATTTTTCTTTTCGTTCTTCATTGAGTTTAGAGTTGAGGTGTGTTCCAACTATAGAACATGTTTGGTTTTTCCTAAAATTTATAAAAATGTTGGGTAAATTTGTTTGTCTTCGCCACCAAAACATCTACTGCGTAAAATACCAGAATACTCAGTTTTCTATAAGGTTCTTATCATATTTATTTGAAAATCATCATTTTGTAAATCATCTTTTTCATAATTTTGTTGTCTATATTGATTTCAAATAAAATACGTATTTAGTAAAAATGTTTGTATACAATTTTGAGCATTGGGGTTCGCACGAACCCCAAGTTTAGTTTGTGACTTTTTTTCAGAAAAAAATTCCAAAAATTTTTCAAAAACCACTGTGATGGAAAAAAGACCAAAAACGTAAAGAAAAATGAATTTTGATAACTTAGTTTTTATTATAAGTCCAAAATATGATTTGAACAAAAGTTATGAGCTCTCAAACATGCTCTGGGGTTCGCGCGAACCCCAATTTGTAAACTAGGGTTAATCCTGATTACACTATAATCTATTTCTTTTAGGGTTCCGTACACAGAGTGTAATAGTAGGAGAGCTGGCTGCTCAATCCCACTCTACATGTCGTCCCGAAACGAAATGTTGAAAAACCATTTGTTGGTGTCTGGGATAACTCCAAACCACCGACTTGCCTGATTTTATGTGGTGCAATATCATAGCATTTGACTAATGAAAATGCAAAAATGGACAAAAATATGTTGCATATCGTCCCAGAATAAAATTTACAGTTTTGGAAAGCATTTTAACTGCCCATTCCAAAAATATGGACTTGCCACCCCGTATTTGGTGCAAAGCCCGTGGCAAGTCGCTTTAAATGACGCGATATTCGTGGAAAATATGTCACATCGCGTCCCGACTTGAAATTTTGCTAGAATGTTTACCTCAATGTTTTTAAACTAATGGCGTGAACTTGCCAGCGCTAATCTGTTGCAAATCTAAACTTGCCAGCATTCAAAGTTTGCGCGCGAATAACGAGAAAAACGAAATAATGTATGATGAGTTAAGATCCACGTAGCTTATGTTGGTGACTTTTTATTATATGTTTTATGACCACATGTTTTCCAACAACTTATTCGGTTACTCTATTGATACCCCTTGGAAATAACATAAATATGCCTTTATAAATTTATTTTTAAAAACACAGAAATCGTCTATTTAAGTTTACTAGCAAGAAAGAATTCCAGTGGTCTTGCAAAAGTATGTTATGAATTATGTTGGTAAGTTTAAATATGTACGTAACTTATTGTTGAAAACATTGCTTTTATGTTAAATTTTTCATATTTTATTTCAGATGCAATAAAATGTACACTGGGGCGTAGGTATACGTGGTTTTTTTTATAGATTTTTTAATTGTATACATACGCTTTTTCTTTACTTTTTGCTTGTGAACTTTACGTTTTTTTGTTTGGATTGTAATATTGTTATTTTTAAAAACCTCATGTTTGATAAATTTTGGAGCTAGCTTTTCTTTCTTATGCCCGATTTCATGAACAACTTTTAAACACTAAACAGGCTTTTAAACCGTAAAATGAGATTTTTTGGTTTCACCAAGCGCTTAGACACTTTTTGAAACTAAATGGCAATTTTTGACTCATTAAATTTTAAAAGTGTCATTGAATATTTTAAAAAGTGAATATAACGCTTTCTCATTTGTTCTCACATAATTTTCATGAGGATGTCAATTTTGACAAAAATTTCCCTGAAATTTCCCATTTCAAGTTGGTGAAACTCAAAAGTTTTAAGGGTCTGATAAAATTTAAAAAGATTTTTGCTAAAAGTACTTTTAGTGTTTATTTATGAAATTGGGTATTAGACTTTTAAGTCAATCGTTTCTTTATTAGTTAAATATCTGTCAACATCTCTACAGGTAAAGCAGCTTCGACAGAAGTGGCGGAGTTTCTCCTGGACATTGTGTCTCTTGACAAAAATCAGAAATTAATTTTCATGGAAAATGTTGACACAAAACCTGGAAGCTTCGAAAACCCTATCAAACGGAATAAGATTATAAATTTTGATCTCAGTGTGTGAAGAAGAAAGTTGGAAGTAGTGGTAGAGGCAAAACAGCTTTGCTCAAAATGGAGAGAGATATCTTTGGTAGACTTTTGGGGATAGCTGTTGAAAAGAAAGTCGACATCGAGTTTTGCCTCACTTTTCCTCTTGCTCCGGTTCCTCCACTATTCCGGAGATCTGCATAAGACAGAAAAATCCTTGCTAGGCCACCTTTTACGATCTCGCGTCAAGGCGGTGTGCCCACCTCGTGCCGATGTAGATTTGATTGACGGGTTTTTCTTTTTGTATCAGCTTGGAACCACCCTTCCTCAAACATTCGGAAAAGTAGCTGAGTCCATTTTGCAACAAATTTGCAGCACTTCTTCGAAATTCATCCCATTATCGATCGATACTTTCAGCCTTCAATAAAAGATGTTGAAAGACAGAGTCGCAATGAAGTTGACGTCCAATTTGCCATACAAGGTCCGCTTCAACCTCGTCCAAATAATTTTAAGGATTGTTTGAAAAATGTTCGCTTCAAAGAGTCTTTAGTACATTTTGTAGCTACTCACTGGGCGAATGATGAAATGGCTCCAATTTTAGGTGACAAGAAATTGTTCACAACAGTTGATGAACAATGTTTTTCGTTCTCAGTTTCAAACAATCATGTAATTAAACAGATAGAGAGTAACTACGAATGCCAGCATGAAGAGGCAGATACAAGGGTTATGTATCACATTTCCAAATTGGCATCCAATTCAAAGGTTGTCGTAAAAGCCTCGGACACTGATATTCTAATCATTTTACTGGGAAATTTAATTAAAGTTCCTGGAATATCAGTTTGGTTGACGTCTCCAAAAACACGGAAAGCGAGTCGTAGTTACGATCAAGTATGCATAAATTGCACGGAATTAGCATCCATCCTCGGACCTACGTTGTGTTCATTCCTTCTAGCATTTCATGCGCTCACTGGGTCTGATTTTACAGCGTCTTTTTTTAATCGAGGAAAAGTGAAACTGTTCAAGATTTTAGAAGACAACGTTTTCTTTCAAGAGGTTTTCGCTTCTCTGACCCATCCAGCTGATATCTTTGACGACGACAAAATTGATGCTATTCAAGAATTCACTTGTTTGATGTATAAAGTGAAAGGTTGCAATAATAGCTGCGTTTTATTATCACAATGATCCAAATCAGATCATTGATTTACATGTGAAACAACAACAAATCGAAATCCTACTTTTTACTTGGATAAATTTTTGTGATCCAAATATTAGTTCTTCTTCCGCATACAAGTTGAAATGTTGGCGTATATTTTCAATAAAAACTGTGCTGCCACTTTCACACATTTATTATCCGGGAATGAGATATTTTTCAATTACATAGCAAAAGCTTTTTTCCATTAAAAAACAACAGAATAATCGTTCAACAAAATTATCGTAGGGCAACTCCGATGTAATGACAGAATGAGTAAATTTCAAACTGCAGCCAAACGTGACGTAATAAGTAAATTGATGATCCAAAGCTGTTTTATTATAATGATCTGATCCGGATCAGATCATGGTGATAATAAAACAATGCACGATTTCAACTTTTCCAGAAAAAATACGGCAGAACGAAGGACAATGAAAAATTTATGAAGGAAGTGAAAGGTTTCGTTTCCAGTACAATCCCGCCATGCTGGAAATCTTTGAAACAAAAAATGTTGAGAACAGTATATATGTGTTCAGAACTAAACAATCTTATTTTACTGTTTACAAAAATTATGTAAATCAACTCATTTAATACTTTCATTTATCTTCAATTATTTGTTAAATGATTCATATGTACATTAATTCATTTTAAGATTTAAATTCACACAAATGTTATTGTTAATTTATTGTTGAAACTTGCCGAACAAACACATCATACACTATAATTTATCAAAACTTTAACCTTGAACTTGAATTATGAAAAGGAACTCTCTCTTGCTTAAGATTATAATACAGTGTACCGTAACCTATTTTCACTCAATTGTTTGCAATCCCTCTTTGTGGTCTTTTTCTTTGCACTTGCACATTAGAATTTTTAAACTCATCTTTCTTTTTACATTGGACCACCGAGAGGAGCAGACACAATTATTTGGTAATCTTGTATCGACACAACATATTCCATATATACGCACAATACTTAATAAACATTATAATATCTATTCATTATACAAAACGAATTGTTTTATTCATTCGTTATCATTCAATATGTAAATTAATTCCATGTGGTTGAATGCGACAGTTGCATCCTGCGTAAAATTTTCTGCAGAAGACTGTGGTTGGATTATTGAAAACGGGGTTTTTAAACCACGCTGGTTTGTCGGTGAGTCAAAACCTCTCGATGTTGAAGATGTCATATGCATTGCAGAATATGACAATTTAAATAATGATGACTCTGACGTTGTTATTTCGTCTAGTGATGATTCTGACACGGATTAGACGATGTCTAGTAACAAATGTTTTTATTGAAGTTAATTGTTAATAAAACGAACTGATTTATTCATTGAGGCGTGAAATTTTTAATTTTTTCTACACTTGCAATTAGGGGAATAATGGGAATAATGGAACAGAGAAGGTTAATGGTGCTAGGTTTGTATAAGTGCACACCTCATTGTGGCTTAAAAACAATTAATTTAATTATTTGGATTATTATTTCGTTTTTCTCGTTATTCGCGCGCAAACTTTGAATGCTGGCAAGTTTAGATTTGCAACAGATTAGCGCTGGCAAGTTCACGCCATTAGTAGATTACAGGAAAAATAATGAGAAGTCTATACTGTTACATATAACACAGATATGACTCAATATTTGGGGTAACTTTTTAATTTTTGACTCAACTTTACAACATATTTCCTCCAAAACTGTTATACCGATTGAGTTAATATATCAACGTGTTAAGTAGAAATACAGTCATATTTTTTATATTTTTAAGAGAAATGGTTTTGAAGTAATTTAAGAAAATATGGAAAAATAGGCAAATATGTCAAAAATGGGGCATTCCCCCCCCCCCCTAAACTTCTGGACCTAAAAATCTGAAAAAATCCGAGATAATAATAATAATTTTTCAATATACTAATTTCCAATTTCATTAAATTTTAAAACCATTTTTTTGAACAGGTGGTAACCCTATTGACTTAGAATTAAGTACAATAATTCATTTTGCCTGCAATGACAAACATATTTGTTTTTGTATTTTTAAGACAAATATTTTTGAAATTATTCAAGAAAACACAACAAAAAAGGTCGAAAATGCAAAAAAACTAAACTTTACCCCCTCCTCATCACCGAAAAGGGTGGGCCTGGAATTTCCAAAAAAAAATTCAAAAAATAGTTCCATATGTATAGGCTACAGAAAAACTAAAAAAAACTTCAGTAATAATGTAAATAACGATATATTTTCAAGGCAAATGGTTTTGAAGTTATTCAAGAAAACCCAACACAAAAGGACTATGAAAAACACTCAATTTTACCCCCTCCTCATCTCCAAAAGGGCTTAGCCAGGCATTTCCATAATAATTACAAAATGTAGTTAAAACCTATAGATTACAGAAAAAATAAAAAAATTACAGTGATGATGTAAATAAGCATAATTCCGAATATGTATTAGGTTTCCGTACACAGAGTGTAAACGAAACCCTTATAACAGCACTTCGTTTTCTGTTCATTCGTCTTTCACAAGCGATTTCTTCTACAAGAGGCCATAACTTTTTTCGAAAAGCCAATGGTTGATTTGGTTTCCTTCCAAAGATGTCAATGTCGTCTTAATATACCTATAGTTAGGTGGACTACTTGGTGACGATGTTCTATAGTCACGGATTGCTTTCTCTAACGCCAGGTTGAAGAGGGGACAGGCCAGTTCATCCCTTTGTCGGAGTCGGAATAGCAATCCGCTTAAAACGTTGCGTTGGTCATAGTCAGCCTACATAGTCTTATCAGTTTAGTAAGAGTGCCGAATTCTCATGGCTTTTTGCAGTTCTACCCTGATCCCTGGCTATGCTGGCCTAGACGACCGTAAAGTTTATAAAGAGATGGTAGGTTGATATGTTAAATTTTAGACGTTGCATTTGTGTAGGAGTGTAGCAGGGCCACATTTAGAATTGTTTGGTCCTGGGGCCAACATTTGGTGGGGGCCCCCTTAGTTACTTAAATTTTCTAAATTTTGAATTAATGACACGGGAGATAATTTTTGTATGCTTTTATTATATAAATTTGCTTACTTTTCGATGCTTTAGTTTTACACTAGGGGAACTTTACGTGATTGCCTCATACTCGTTCGCAATTTGTTTTTAATGATCTTCAATTTCGAAAAAAAAATCTTTCCCCACTGCAGTTTGTTACCATCATCGAAGGCCTATTTCTGTGTTGCAAAATATAGACTGCACATTATTTTCTAAAATAATACGATACAGAAAAATTCCATTGATTCTCCTTCTTCTCTCTTATATTGTTTAGAAAAAATTGGAAGATGCACTAATTCATTGACCAAATTAATTTCTATATTTTGAGGGTAAAAATAGACAAGTTTCTCAGCTTTAAGTATCAACTGAGGAGGTTCCATTAAACTTATCTCAGCAAAAAAAAAAAACCGAATCGTTCGTTTACAACCTCGTATGCAGAAATTCGTTCCTTCAAAGAGACAATGAGTTGATCGATAACAGACAGGAAAGATTCTGGCCGAAATTTTTCTTTTGGTGATAATTGTACAGCAGATGTGTTCCCATAGTCGATGGGATTACGTCGGTCGTACATTAGGAGTTCGAACACGCACTTACTCATACTCTTGTTGAATCGAATCGTTCGAGTATATCATGTCAAAATTTAGTGTAAATTTCGGTTTCTAATCGATACATATTTTGGAAAAGACCGCGAGCGACACTTAACATTGCAATTTTATATAAAATAAAAATTGTGTGAAAAATGGTACGAAAATACTGAACAATAATAAAATGTGCACGATATATAACTGTGCATTTTATTGTTTATAAATATTTTCTTCCAAAATCCTTTTTTTTTCTGAACTGACACATGTAGCATTGATGGGGGTCCCCAATTGGTGGGGGCCTTGGGGCCATGACCCCATGTGGCCTATGCTAAATCCGGCCCTGGAGTGTAGGGACATTATGTACACACATACGTATGACATAAGCTCTTTAAGCATAAGGAGCAACGACCCTCAGTCTCTTACTATTATTTAAAATGCTTTCAAAATTATTGTCCACCGAAAAGGAAAATGACTGAAAATCAAAAGACAACTCAATCGAAAAGACTTAAAACATTTTTACGATTTTGGTTTCTATTTGATTACAACAAAAAGGAAACACAAAAAAAGCTTTACTCGTAAATATCCTAAAAGAGGACACGACAGAACTCTCATCTTGAATTTAATGCATCAATAATGCAGATTAAGACCTGCGAAATTGCTTTTTGCTATCTTAATCTTCTTTCTAGTGTTTATGTTTATACCTTAAGAAGTTTACCCTGGGATAAGTTGAGAGCTGCTTGAACCATAAAATGTATAGGTAAACTTCGATGGTGTCTTACCTATAAGCGACCGGATGCGTACGTATATGAAATGGATTAAGGACATCTTCTTATGTGTGCAAATCTCCGAAATGATAAATTAATGTACATTTCTCCGTTTTTCGTCGTAAATTAACATTACAGGCTAAAGGTGACAAAATGCTATTGTGATCAAGTAAGTTTGTAATAAAATGCCTTCTACCTACATTTTTTTGGCAAATGGTTGTTCGAAATTATTTGGCACATTGATGAGCGAGTAAAATGCTGAATTCAGGCAAAAGAGAAACAATTTACTCAAAATGATAAATTATTTGGGTAGCCCACACATGCAATTAAAACTTTAAACACATACAAAAATATGCACTTAAATATTATTTGTCATCAATAAAATGTGGTTTGTTGAAGCTCTTTTGAGATAAATGCATTGAACTAGAATCAAATGGTTGGCCTTATAGCTATAGGCCACATATTGAATTAAATTCAATTCAACGAATTGAATTAAGCTTTGTATTGAACCATCTTTTAATTTTAGCTTTTATAAAATAAAATTAACTGGCGGTCGGATGCGCACTGAAAAGGTAAGGTTGAAATTCGGATTGCTTAAGACTTACAAACACTGAAAAATAAGCATGAATAAATAGTACGAAAATATGAGTACAACGTACGAATTGTTTTCGTAGTTTTCAGCCACGAATAAATTCGTACTGTTTTAGTTTATTTGAAAAGAGCTTTGTACATTGTATGAATGGAATGACAATATCTACGTCTTATTCGTACATGTTGTTATGTATCATTCCATTACCTACTACCGTTTCCCTACTAAGGAACTTAACGTACGACAATAACAACCAATCTCATACTATGCTATGCGCTTATAGTACTCAACCTCAACGTAACGTATCATACAATGCACACTAATATTTCGCACGAAAGTAATTAAAGTATTACCAAACTGCATACTACCTATGCTATGATACCTTGTACCAATAAGTAGTGTATTTAAAATTGGATTATAAATAGACCTGCTACGATCGACAAAAAATGAGTCTGGTGCCGTTCTTCATAGGCAAGTCACAATCGTGAGAAATACCAACAATAAGACTTCCCCCACCATTGGTAAGGGGTCTTATTAAAAAACTAACCCTTTGCCGGATTTATCCGTTGATGACCGGGTTCGCCGTTTATTGCCAGGTTCGCCTGTTGATAGCCGGATTCGTCCGTGACCGCCGGGTTCGCTGCTGGAGTAACGGATACCATTTTCCAACCTTTCAAAGAAGATCACTTAATATCCGGATCAATACATCAGAGGGATACCAAGCCAGGACGCTTAACTTGCAGCACCCATTAAACCATTATATATTTATTAATTTAAGATATTCTGAAGTAAAATAAAGAAAAAGACCTTTAACCAAAGCTTCGTACTTTCTTTAGTAACATCCTGTACATACCAGCGAACTTAACCTCAGCCTTAGGCCCAAAGTACCATCACAATGTACACGGGGCATTAGTAAATTCTCACTTCTGTAAATTTACAAACAGCATTAGTACATTATACCAATTATTTACTCTTACTCCCCATTCGTAAAACTACTAGATTATTCTCCTTATACTTCGAACTACATATTTACTCGCCGTTCGTAGATTAACCGAAAGCATTATATCATTCGTACAATCAACGAATATTCGTTCAATGTATGAATTTTTCTCGTACGAATGGAATTCGTAGTAATTTTACTAATGAAATTTTTCAGTGTAAGGTTGCCGAAGCTGGCAACGAATCCATTTGTCAACAGTCTATTCTAAGCAAAGTAATCCTGGCGCAGTTATTCCGCCCTGGAAGAAAAAATCAAGCAACAAACCTGAATATAACATAACATTGTTTTTTTTTTAACGAAATTAGCAGTTAAGACAAGGAGCTATGCAGGAACTAGTCGAGTTCTCGTCACTTATAAATTGCAAAACAGCGGCCATCAAAGATACCGTGTGTTCGCGGAGGGTTTACTTGGTCAGCATAGGAGTGTAACTGAACTTAACGGGGGTTGTCCAATAAGTACTTAGACTCACTTACTTACTTACTTAAGTCGGCGCTAGAGTTTGGTGTGGACTTGGGCCTCTACCAACAGTCTCCACCAGTCAGCACGGTCCCTAGCTAGCTGTATCCAGTTTTGCACTCCAAGTTGATTGAGGTCCTCTTCCACTTCTGTGCGCCACCTGAGTCGCGGTCTTCCTCTCCTTGTGCGTCCCTCGGGAATAGTGTCGAAGGCTTTCCGGGCCGGAGCATTGGTGTCCATGCGCTCTAAATGACCGAGCCATCTGAGTCTCTGGACCTTGACCCTTCTGGCTAGGTTCACGTCGTTGTACAACCCGTAAAGTTCGCTGTTGTATCTCCTTCTCCATTCCCCATCAATGCACACGGGGCCAAAGATGACCCGAAGAATTTTCCTCTCGAAACAGCCTAAGGCACATTCATCCGATTTTGTTAGGGTCCATGCTTCTTCACCATACAGCAGGACAGGGATGATGAGGGTGTTGTACAGTTTTACCTTAGTTATTCGAGATAGGGCTTTTCCACTCAGTCTATTGTAACGTTCTGTCCGAGCCGTCGGTAATGGGTGTCCTTACTCGAAGACAGGATGTACTTCGTTTTTCCCTCATTTACCGCTAAACCCATTTTTGCCGCTTCTGTCTCAATTCTCACAAAGGCGCCATTGACATCACGCTGTGTACTTCCCATTATATCAATATCGTCAGCGAACGCGAGAAGTTGAACAGATTTATGGAAGATAGTGCCTCTGGTGTTGACGGTGGAGTTTTGGACTATCTTCTTAAGAACGATGTTAAAGAAATCGCACGACAGTGCATCGCCTTGTCTGAATCCTTTTTTGACGTCGAATGATTCCGTAAGCTCGTTGCCAACCTTGATAGAGCAGCGTGAGTTCTCCATCGTCATTTTGCACAAGCAAACGAGCTTGGCGGGGATGCCAAAACTAAACATAGCTTTATACAGTTCGTCTCTGTAGATGCTGTCATACGTGGCCTTAAAATCAATGAAGAGGTGGTGGGTATCGATTTGGAGTTCATAGGTTTTTTTCAGCATCAAAGTGAAAATTTGGTCGATGGTATACTTTCCTGGCTTGAAGCCACATTGATAAGGACCAACCAGATTGTTGACGAAAGGCTTCAGACGTTCACATATTACGGCAGAGAGGATCTTGTAGGCGATGTTAAGCAGACTGATTCCTCTGAGGTTCCATTCATCGGGCATGCATTCCTCCGACCATATCTTACAGATGATTTGGTGCATGCGCTTATCTAGCTCGTCGCCTGCGGCTTTGAACAGCTTGGCAGCTAGACCATCTGCTCCAGCGGCTTTGTTGGATTTCAGCCGTGATATTGCTGTTTTCACTTTTTCTAGGTCGGGTTCACGGAATTGTTGGCTGTCATCGTGTATGATAAAAGGCTCCTGTCTGACGGCGGGGTTCTGTTCGTCGTCACCGTCATACAGTCTACAGATGTGGTCTTTCCAAATCCCCAGCACTGACTGCGGTTCTACTATGTTCCCTTGTTGATCTCTGCAGGCATCGGTTCTTGCTCAATGACCTTGAGCCAGCTGTTTTACCTTCTGATAAAACCTCCGAACTTCATTCCTGCTATTAGCTCTCTCAACATCTTCGATCTGACGATTCTCATGCTCTCTCTTTTTTCTCCTGAGAAGCCGGCGTTCTTCTCTCCTCTTTTGCTCATAGAGCTCACGATCAGCGCCACTTTTTATGCCTCCTGCTTGGCTGCATGGGCCTGCCTGAATTCTTCGTCAAACCAGAGGTTTCTTTTTGGTGGCGGCATCTCTAACTGCATTCTGGCAATGTTGCCATTTGTCTTCGATACTTGATGTTGGCGGCATAGGACTTCTTAAGAGGTTACTTGACACTCGACCAGAGAAGGATCTGGCGATCTCTTGCGATTGTAGCCGTCCGACGTCGAATTTTCTTGCAGCATTTCCTTGTTTTGGCCGTTGTTGTCGGGATATTCGTAGCACTGCCTTGGCTACGACGAGGTAGTGGTCCGAGTCGATGTTGGCTCTTCGGAAAGTTCGAACACCTAGAATGCTGGACAAGTGCCTCCCATCGATCGCAATGTGATCAATCTGGTTGACGATTGATTGATCAGGAGATCTCCATGTAACTTTATGGATGTTGAGATGTGGGAACCAGGTGCTTGCTACCACAACATTTCGCCACGCAGCAAAATCGATCAGCCTGAATCCGTTGTCGGAAGTGGTGTCGTGCAGGCTGTGCTCTCTGACTGATCTGCCAAAGATGCCTTCTTTTCCCAGCTTTGCGTTAAAATCAACGAGGACAATTTTCATGTCATAGCTAGGACATTGCTCATATGTTTTGTTGAAGAGCTCGAAGAATTCGTCTTTGGTGTCGTCCTAAGTACTAAGACTACAAAAGAAAAACAAACAATTTGGAAAAAGGGAAATTTATTTTTCTAAATGTTTTCTCTTATCTAAGCTCGATATAGTAGACCCATCTATGCTACATAACTTCTTTAACCTTCTGAGTTCTTCTCGAGTTCTGCAATGTATGCGATTGAAATTTTTGCCCACCGTGTGACTTTGTTAATTTTGGAAATAAAAACAAGTTGCAGAGGACCAAATTTGGAGAATACGTTGGATGCCTGGCAACCCTGTCGATACTTGGCCTGCCCGTGCTTTCAACAAGCTCCCTAGTTTTTTTGTAATTCACAAGTCTTATTCATACTTTAAAAAACCAAGTTTTATTCATTGAAACCATTATTGACCTTTGTATTATTTCACTTTATTTCATAAAAGTGCATTTGACCTAATCTTTTTAAATTTAACAATTTTGTTTTGACTTCGTTTTGATATAAATTCATCATAAATCGAGTGTTTGAGTGATTTGTATTCTGGTGTTCTCAATTCTCGCCGTTTGCCGTTAAACATTTTTCTATTTTTCTCCCTGGGTGAGTTGCAACTTTC
The DNA here is from genome assembly GCA_943590905.1 of Sphaerophoria taeniata. NCBI lineage: Eukaryota > Metazoa > Arthropoda > Insecta > Diptera > Syrphidae > Sphaerophoria > Sphaerophoria taeniata. The sequence continues at coordinate 226,702,877 of OX016540.1, read as the reverse complement.
TTGTATATGTTCTGCCAATGAAGCAAAATTGGATGCTACTCAAATGTGTATCGGTTTCTTTTCATGCCGCAACAAGTTGCATTTTACATTTCCTGGCCTCGACTTCCAACGATCAACACGAACACTGATTGGTAACTGATAGCTTACATCTAGTTAATGCTTGGATACAATTTTGAACCTCACCATTTGATAAATTATCGTTTACTTCATCCATCGAACATTGACATAACAACGCATACAAATATTACTATCCGACTACCTCTCGCTTTCATCAACATCTGGCTGTCATCTTTACCTTTGCTTCGTCTTGCTTAAACACGCGCAAGTATATTGGGGTCGGCTACAGTTCATCACAAAACAGTTCATCACCATACACTTCATCTCCCTACATCTCATCATCCGACTTTTCATCACAACATACAGCTCATCACAGTACTACTTTTCATCACAAACGTTCATTATCAAAAAAAGGTTTATTTTGTTAAGGATTTGTTCATTTATAGTTTTTGGGTGTTATTTGTTTTTGTTTTTTTGTAGCTGTTGACATTTTTGCTTGGCAAAGGCAATATGTATGAGTGAGTGAGTGTGGGAATGGGAAGTAAAAAAGCAATTGAAACAGGGGATGAAATTGCAAAGTTAGTAAGCGGCGCGGCGGTGTGTGGCGTTTGCTTATTTTTTTTTTTTTAACGAAGGTAGATGAAGATAAATTAAATTTTTTTCTATTTTAAAGAGAGGTAAGGCTAAGGATATATGAATGTACGTGCTATGTGCTGCTGATAGTTTTTATTGTTGTTATTGTTATTATTATTGTTCCTCATTAATTCGACAGAGTATTTAAATGGTGTAGGTATCGTCATAGCCGTAGCTAGGATTTTATTTCAGGGGGGGTTAAGATAAATGATAATTTTTTCAATTTTATCAAATTTATCACATTTTTTAAATTCACCGAAGCCAATTCATTTGTTTACGAAACAATGTTTGATGGAAAGTTTAGAAATAATTCTTGAGTTGTATCTATTACCCTTTATTAATGGAAATGGGTTGGAAAGGAGGTGCCGGACTGCCGGTGTACATTGGTCTTAAATACCTGAACATTGCATTGAATTGGAAAGTCAGAGTGTGGAAGGGAGTTCCACATTCTTGAAGTACGGCTTAAGAACGATTCCCTATTCTTGAGAGTACTTCCAAAGTTGGACTCGAGGGTAAACTGATGGCCATTCCTAGAAGCGCGAGTATTACGGGCGAATTGTTTTAGGGTAGGAATGCAACTGACTATTTGACTTGAGCAATTACCGTAAAAGTAGAACCAAAAGAGACACGACACGTTACGACGGTGGTCTAACGAGGTGAATGAGTTGGTTATGTCTCTGTCACCAATCAGTCTTAGGGCTCTTTTTTGTATACCGTCCATCCAAGAGGCTTAAGTAGGTATATAACTGGAGCACTAGCCCAAAGATTTGAATTGTACTCAAGCTATATGTCTTAAAGATAAGGGCCAGATCAGACGGGGAGAACAATTTCTTGCACTGTCTTCAGAAACTCAAACATTTTTAGGCATTTTTGGCGACATCGCATATGTGCTCGCTCCACAAAACGTGGTCTGTAAAGCACATACCGAGAATCTCGAGATGTTCGGTTTCATTGATGCAAGTGCCACTCATGGACAGTTGCAGGGGAGGTATATCTCGCTTTAACTATACAAGACAGCATTGAGTTTTCGAAGCATAAGGCCCTCCGCACACGAAGCAACTGTTTTGCAATTAGAGTCGCAAATCAGTTGCTCAAGCAACTGTCTTACAACTAGTTTGCGATCGATTTGTGACTTCTCTCCGCACACGAGTACGACCGAATTTTGATTTTTTAATTTTTTGTTCACAATTTTTATAAGAAACTATTCAACATGTTAAACAGTTGTACTGATGAAGACGATTTTATTGACTATTACCAGTACTGAAGACAAAGAAAACTTGTACGAAGAGAACATTGGACCCATCCATACATACAGAAAAAATTGAAATGCAGACTTTATGGCAGCAGAACATTTAAATCAAACGGATGCCAAAGTTGGTTGCTTCCAACATCCAAAAGATGGACACGAACATGAGAGAATGTGTATCTGCTGATGGTCTCTACACCAGACATACAAACAAACTAAGCCCTTTTCATCCCAACTAAGCTTCTTCAGATAAATTCTTTGAATAATTAAAAACCACATATCTTTCCAATATCCTTTACCTTTACATAATCAAAATCCTAAATGTTATCAACCATCAAATGATTCACTCTTTTTTTCCGAGTTTTCCATCCAACAACCTCAAATTCGCAGTCTTATATCAACAATATTTCATTTGAAAACCAAAGCACCTACAACTCTTATGAGTTTTGCGGGTTTTCCACCAAGAACTTTCTATTTTACTATTTGATAAGCGATTCTGGAACAAAAAGAATATGCAAGAAACCAAATTCACGTCTATGTATCATATCATATTTCATATTTCCAGTTTTCCGACTCTTCCGTATGGTTTTTCCAATGCCAAACAAATTCAACATGCAAAATTCATAAATAAGTCCATACCAGACATAGAAACAAACAAACACATCTGTTTTTATATATAATATTATAATTTTAATAACAAAAACAAAAAAAGTTGCTTAAGCAACTCAAATTCGACCTACAAAATCAGTTGCGTGCGACTAGTTGGAAACCGATTGCAAACCGGTTGCAAACCGGTTTCATTTCAGTCGAGCGTGTGAGCTCTGCTATAGAGCTTCATATACAAAGTTGCTTAAGCAACTGATTTGCGATTCTAGTCGCAAAACAGTTGCAAAACAGTTGCTTCGTGTGCGGAGGGCCTTAATGTACAATGCTGTTGAAGTCAGTGTTTAATGAGCTTATCATATTTTGCCGTTGCAGATCCAAATCCGAAGAGTATTGATGTGTCTGGAAATGAAATGGAAATGTCGGAGACAAAACGGAGCCCTGGGGTATACCAGCATTTATATTGTGGGTTGCAGACTTGAATCCGTCCAATACAACTGGTAGTAGTGTAGCTGATAGTTTATCAGCGTTTCCTTACAACCTTACAAGCAAAGGTAAGTGCAATCGGACGATAATTGGAGGGAGAAGAAGATTCGCTTTTTTGGAATTGGCCGGACAAATGCTGTTTTCCAACTACTCGGAACGATAGATAGAAAAGCTTACGCAAGGGTTTTGCCAGCGTGGAAGAACTTCTAGGACTCTCGCCACAGAACGAGGGCGGAAAAAGATATTTCCCATGGAATCATTGACGCGCTCAAGAACTGGGGGAATCATGCTACTCTCTAGCAGCTTTCGCAAGAGAGCCTACAACTGGAGTTTTTTTTTACTGTCAACGGTAGGGACTGAAGAAGAAGAAGAAAAATTCTTCATACTTTTTAAAAAAGACCAAAAATTCTTACTGCCTTTGGGACATTGCAGTATTTTTTGCCTTAATTTTTGGTCATGAAACGACTTATGTAAAAGAAATATGGTTATCTCTACTTGTAGGTAACGAGATGGCGAGAGTAGTAAATGAAATCTTGATTATACCAAAACAAATAAAGCTTCAATGGAAAAAAATATAAATTCAGTGTTAGCAAGACAAAAAACGAAAACATTAAGTTATTTGATTTTGCTTTACAAAATTATTTCGGGGAGGGTTAAACCCCGTTACCCTCCCTCTAAATACGGCTATGCTCAACTGAAACTGAAACAGAAATGGTGGTTTAAATGGGGCTTAGTAATCAAAAGGAAAAGAAGATTTCATATTTTTATTCAGAACCTGTCAATAAAATAACATTATTAATCAAAAGGAAAATTTGAATACGAATTTTATTTTAACTATTGTTGCTTTTTCTGGCACAAGAACTCCCTCTTTCAAGCTGATATGAAAATTTGCAATCATTTTACTTATCAACTGAAAACAATAAAAACAATCAGTGTTACCACATGGACTCTACAGAGTTAAAATGGATTCGTTTTTTTTTTCCTTGGCTCGGGGACTCGTTTTTATAACGTTTGACTATCTTTTGTTTGCAAAACACAAATAAGTATGTTAAAAATTTAAAACAAAATGATTTCTGAAAGTATTTAATTTTTTTTTTACGTGGACTCGTTATGTTTTGTAAATGACTCGTTTTTCAAGCATCTTGGACTCGAACATATTTTTCCCTGCGGTAACACTGAAAACAATGCTTAAATACCTACAAAATCAACACAAAAATAAATCTCAATGTTCTCATCCAGCCAACCAACCAGGAACCAGAAAAACTTCATCCGTGAGAAAATTCATTTGAGAAATGTCAAAATTATTTGAATCCTCTCAGAGAATTTTTATTTTTCTGTGTCTCTCTCATTGAAAATGTTTTCCTACAATCCGATACCAAGTCGCAGGCACAGGCAAGAATTTTATTGAGTGAATGCATAATAAATCTTTGTTTCTTGTGAATATAATATTTTGATGTATTTTACGTGCATATGATAACATATACATATTATGTTCAAATTTTACAAAGTTAATGGCCAATTTCACTTTTAAACATTTCACAAGCTTTAAATGAGTTTTTTTGGTTTCATGAAGCGTTTTTTAAGTAAACAAGCCTCTAAACACCTTTTTGACTAAATGCCCATTTTGAGTACATTAAATTTTAAAAGTGTCATTGAATATTTTAAAAAGTGAATCTAATGTTTTCTCACACAATTTTCACAAGGATGTCAATTTTGACATAAATTGCCCTAAAATTTCCAAGTTTAAGTTGGTGAAGCTCAAAAGATTTAAGAGTTTGATACAAATGTTTTCAGTGTTTGTTTAAAAAATTGGGCATTAGTGTTATTCTAATATGACTTCCTTATTTTCTGAGTTGCATTGGTATAAAAGACTTTCCTTTAATTAATTTTGTTCGCGCTTGGAAACAAGAAGTCTCGAATTCCTCACGGAAATCGTATTCAATAATAAACATCTAAAAATATTCGCTATCAAATGAAAAGGGAATACCAACGAACAAGTTTATCACGGTTATGTGGATTGTTCTTTTCAAATAATGAACATACATGACTTTATTAAAGATTAACTTGACGATCATACGAAATGTGGTTTTATTTCTGCATCTTAGAGTATTAAACAACAAATTTGAAATCGCAATTATAGATGTAACTACAAAAATAGATCTGTGTAAAAAAGGGACCAATGCTTGCCATTATCTTCACAAACGTCACTCTTTGACATCATAAAAAAAAAATAATAGGACTGAGGATAACAAATGATTCACTTCCCAATATTTTTGAACAGAAAGAGTTATAATAAATAAAAATTTTAGTAAGAGAAAAACATTATGTACTTCATAATTTGTTGTATAAAACAACAGATCTACTTCTTAAATGCAAAGCTTCCAAAAAGCAAATTCATTTTCATTGCAATTATGATTACTTGTTACAAATTGAACCCTAATATCAATGTGATGATATTAGCTCAAAGTGAGAGCTACTGCCTATCACGCGGGAGTTATGGGTTCGAATGCCAGTGGGGTTAGTGTTCTTTTTTTTTTTTAATTCGTAAATTATTTTTTTTTAAGTTAATTTGATTTTTCGTATTTCAATAGTCACTTCAGTGAGTTATATTTGATCTGATTTTGTTTTTTTTTTCTTTTTATTTCTTAATTCTTAATTTGAAATGTGTATTAGTACGCACTCATATGATATAGATGGTAGGCACCTAGGCACATTTAATTTATAAAACAATTTTCTTAACTTTTTTGTTCAGAAATTTGAAAAAAAAAGACTTTGACATAAGTTCGAAAATACTGTTATTTGTAACATAACATCATCAAGTGGTTATAAGGAATCCCTTTTAGGAGTCTTATCGTGTTTATTATTTGAATGCCTTTTATTAAAATTAGACCACAAACATATTTCTGGATGAAATATTTAAACAAAAATGTTTATGCTTCCCATTCTTTCAATAAAGCAATTTAAATTATTATATTGTTACATACTTAAAAGTAACTCTCCTACGCCAATGGCCAACCAATGTAATTAATCTTCTTTTTGTTCAGCAAAAACCAAGTATTATTTATCAATGTAAGATCGTATTTTCCAGTCTCATCTTCTGCGAAGATAAGACTGGAAAGCTTGTTTTCGAAGTAGCAACTAAGTGACGCCAAGCTGTTGATTAAAGCTAATCGAAGAAGGAGAAGAAAGAAAACTAAGAACTTAACTCACTTGTGTTCTGGCCTTCGACGTATCAAGTTGTCAATAAATAAGAATTATAAAACGAAAGATTGTGTTTTTTTCTAAGAAGAAATCCTACACATTATTATATACATATATTATTATTGCTTCATGAAACCAAAAAAACTCATTTAAAGCTTGTTAAATGTTTAAAAGTGAAATTGGCCATTAACTTTGTAAAATTTGAACATAATATGTATATGTTATCATATGCACGTAAAATACATCAAAATATTATATTCACAAGAAACAAAGATTTATTATGCATTCACTCAATAAAATTCTTGCCTGTGCCTGCGACTTGGTATCGGAGTGTAGGAAAACATTTTCAATGAGAAAACACAGAAAAATAAAAATTCTCTGAGAGGATTCAAATGATTTTGACATTTCTCAAGCAAAAAAAAAATGAATTTCTCAAATGGTGGTTGGAAACAAATGAATTTTCTCACGGATGAAGTTTTTCTGGTTCCTGGTTGGTTGGCTGGATGAGAACATTGAGATTTATTTTTTTGTTGATTTTGTAGGTATTAATTGCCGTGTTTTATTGGGAACTTAGCTCAGCTTAGCAATAGAAATTACATGTCAAACAACAACAACAACCGAAAGCTAAGTAAAAATAAGTTAGCAATTTTAGTTAGCAATTTCCTCAAGATAAGGTTTCAGCAATTCGTCACTTGAGTTTTTCGTTGTGTTTTTCCTTTATCAAATGTCAAAACCTTTTGAAGAAAATAGTTTTCCACCATAGCAACTCAATGTAAAAAAAATTGTTTCAGATAGGTCTCAAGATGGCGTTTGAAAGCTTTCGATATTTGAAAAGGGGTCAAGCTACTTCATCACAGAACAGTTCATCACCGTACACTTCATCTCCCTACATTTCATCTTCCGACTTTTCATCACAACCTACATTTCATCACAGTACTACATTTCATCACAATTCATTTTCAAAACAGAACAAGTTCATTTTCATAATAAGGTTCATTTGTGTCGCCAAAAAGTATGCATCACTTAAATTTGTATAGTTTCAGGCTACATGTTACTACATTTCCGTTTGATTTGAATGCTGTTACAACTTTCAAATTCAAACACTTTTTCATTGAATAAAAAAGAGAGAAATCATAAGAGGAAAAAAAACATTTTTTGGCTTTTGTTTTGAGGCAGGGCGTTGTGTGGCGTTGTGAGGCGTTTGTTTTTAATTCTTTTAGTAACGAATATGAATGTACGTGCTATGTGCTGCTGTTAGTTTTAATTTAATGATTGTTATTATTGTTCTTTATTAATTAGACAGAGTAATTAAATGGTGTAGGTATATTTGTCGGGATGCTGTCTGTGTGTTGATAGGTCGGTGGGAAGCAATAGTTTTTGGGTGTTATTGGGTTTGTTTTGTTTTGTTTTTTTTTTGTTTTTTTTTTTTTTTTTGTAGCTGTTGACATTTTGATTGGCAATATGTATGAGTGAGTGTGTGTGGGAATCGGAAGTAAAAAAGTAATTGAAGCAGGGGATGAAATTGCAAAGTTAGAAAGTGGCGGTGTGTGGCGTTCGGTAATTTTTTTTTGTTAAGGAAGATAGAAGGACATGTAAATGTATGTGCTATGAGCTGCTTATAGTTTTTGTTGTCATTATTATTGTTCCTCATTAGGCAGAGTTTTTGGTGTAGGTATATTTGTCGGGATGCTGTATGTATGTAAATAGGTTGGTGGGAAGCTACATGTTAGTTAAACTAATATTTATTAGGATTGCAAAAAAATACGATTTAAAGTTGTTTGTTTACTGATTGCTCAACTGAAACTGAAACAGAAATGGTGGTCTAAATGGGGTTAAGTAAAGGAAAAGAAGACGTCATTTTTATTTTTTCAGAACCTGTCAAAAAGATAAAAAATTTGAAAACGAATTTTATTTAAGTGTTCCGGAGCAAAACTGCGTTTTTTCAAATGGTTTTGTGAAGCGATGGGATGTCGTATCGAAGTGATTAAGGTTTCATTGTGAAGACAAAAACTGTTTCTAATAAACTGCTGTGAGCAAAATTTCAATTAAGTACTTCGTTACTCAGTAGTAAAGGCTCAAAAAACGCCAAAATGGCCCATAAATTTTACTTTTTCAAAGAGAATTCCATCAAAATAAAAACATTTTTCGCTAAAATTTCTTAATGATCATAAAATTCGGCATTTAAACTGAATAACTATTGGAGCAGAAATTAACTTTTCAAACAAAAAAGAATTAAAAAATTATGAAAACAATTTGTATTATTGCTAAGCAATTTAGCACGTACTTGTTCTCAACACATAGCAACATTTTATTTTGAAATTAAAAGATAGCCAAACCTGCCTAAATTTGAAAATTCAAATCAGTAACGGCTGGCGGAAGTCACGATTCTAATATAATAATAGGAAGGCGATTCTATATCTTTTAGTAGAATGCATTTAGTTCAAAATTTGTCCTCTGCAGTTGGGATGCCCTTCAGCACACGAACTCCCTCTTTCAAGCTGATGGTATGAAAATTTGCAATCATTTTACTTTCAATCAACTGAAAAGGAAAACAATAAAAACAATGCTTAATATTAATACCTACAAAATCAACAAAAAAATAAATCTCAATGTTCTCATCCAGCCAACCAACCAGGAACCAGAAAAACTTCATCCGTGAGAAAATTCATTTGTTTCCAACCACCATTTGAGAAATTCATTTTTTTTTTTGCTTGAGAAATGTCAAAATTATTTGAATCCTCTCAGAGAATTTTTATTTTTCTGTGTCTCTCTCATTGAAAATGTTTTCCTACACTCCGATACCAAGTCGCAGGCACAGGCAAGAATTTTATTGAGTGAATGCATAATAAATCTTTGTTTCTTGTGAATATAATATTTTGATGTATTTTACGTGCATATGATAACATATACATATGTTCAAATTTTACAAAGTTAATGGCCAATTTCACTTTTAAACATTTCACAAGCTTTAAATGAGTTTTTTTGGTTTCATGAAGCGTTTTTTAAGTAAACAAGCCTCTAAACACCTTTTTGACTAAATGCCCATTTTGAGTTCATTAAATTTTAAAAGTGTCATTGAATATTTTAAAAAGTGAATCTAATGTTTTCTCACACAATTTTCACAAGGATGTCAATTTTGACATAAATTGCCCTAAAATTTCCAAGTTTAAGTTGGTGAAGCTCAAAAGATTTAAGAGTTTGATACAAATGTTTTCAGTGTTTGTTTAAAAAATTGGGCATTAGTGTTATTCTAATATGACTTCCTTATTTTCTGAGTTGCATTGGTATAAAAGACTTTCCTTTAATTAATTTTGTTCGCGCTTGGAAACAAGAAGTCTCGAATTCCTCACGGAAATCGTATTCAATAATAAACATCTAAAAATATTCGCTATCAAATGAAAAGGGAATACCAACGAACAAGTTTATCACGGTTATGTGGATTGTTCTTTTCAAATAATGAACATACATGACTTTATTAAAGATTAACTTGACGATCATACGAAATGTGGTTTTATTTCTGCATCTTAGAGTATTAAACAACAAATTTGAAATCGCAATTATAGATGTAACTACAAAAATAGATCTGTGTAAAAAAGGGACCAAAAGTGAAATTGGCCATTAACTTTGTAAAATTTGAACATATGTATATGTTATCATATGCACGTAAAATACATCAAAATATTATATTCACAAGAAACAAAGATTTATTATGCATTCACTCAATAAAATTCTTGCCTGTGCCTGCGACTTGGTATCGGAGTGTAGGAAAACATTTTCAATGAGAGAGACACAGAAAAATAAAAATTCTCTGAGAGGATTCAAATAATTTTGACATTTCTCAAATGAATTTTCTCACGGATGAAGTTTTTCTGGTTCCTGGTTGGTTGGCTGGATGAGAACATTGAGATTTATTTTTGTGTTGATTTTGTAGGTATTTAAGCCAGCGATACCACTTTACTGCAATTGCAGTAGATCTACTGCGTTTTTCGCAAAAAAAAAATCTACTGCCACTAAATCCAATCTACTGCACTTTTTCTTCTTTAGTTATTATAATTTCTTTTGCTTCTGTGACAGAGATTCCTTTTTTAACTTGATTGTTCTCACATCATTCAACGATTCAGCATGCTTTTCATGCACGTCGACGTCTCCTTCTTTTGTGTATGGATACTACATTATAGCATGTTCTATTTTGTTTTGTTCGTCTCTGTACAGAAATATTTAGGCCGTGTGCGAATTGCAATAAAATGTGTATTAAAACTTGACGTTTGCTTAAATTTTGACACTGTGTGGTGAATTAAATGTGTTAAAATTCAATTAGCTGCGGCTAAAAAATAACACTAGTGATAAAGTTTTTCTAACGTTTTAACGCAATTCGTACACGGCCTAAGATGTGAAACTTGTGGTAGATGGTTCTATGCCTTCAATTTTACCAATCATTGATTGCTTCCCTGGCATAAGTTGCAGTAAAGAAAAGATAAATTGTATTGTCAGTGGAGGGCATTATTTAGAAAACAAGATCTTTCATGGAAATATTATGATTGTTTAGATTGCTTAAAATTTTAAATTAGATGAAATCAATTTTCTGGAGGGAAAATATTTGCAGCATTTTGTGAATATTGTTATGCTCACTCCCGCAAAGTAGTGCTGCTGCCTAGAGAAAATCAACACTAGTTACCAGTATAAAAACAAAAACAAGAAATAAGATATATCTTACTTCAGTTGAAAACATAATTTGAAAGAAAATGATGAAATATAACAGTTGGTTGCTAGAAACCATCAGATTACCCTGGATTAAGCGAACATTTTCAAAATTTGAAAAACTTGGAAAACTCATTGGTTTTCAAAGGGTAAACTGTATGAAATCGTAGGTGCACTTATTTTCAAATGGAAAAATGGCAAATTTTGGATTGGGAACTCATAAAACTCTGCAAGAGCACGAAGAACTTCAAGACCTAAAATCAAGTTTTTGCATAGAAAGGTGCATTGGTATGTTTGTATGTCTGGCCGGGACTCTTTATCCGCTCAATCCTCAATAAATTTTTCAACGAACTTTGCATTTTACTGCATGCTTCAATGAAAGTAGAAAGTTAATTGCAAAGCTTGGAAAAATTCAGTTATGTAGTTCTCAATTTCAATTGGATTCAAGCAAATCACTTTGCATTTAAACAATACATATCTGTGTGAATCATAATTATTCTGGGGCTGCTCTGAAGGGTGCCGAGACCAAGTTCGGTGGAAAATTTGTTGCCAAGCTAGAAAAACTTCATATCTTTGAAATTGGAAATTTCTGTGTCTTATCTGATCGCGCTTCATTATGGTAAAACGTGATTAGCTAAAGATAAGTAGATATAAGCAATGAAATAGATGCATGCTGTTTTGCTTGTATTGTTTGACCGGTATAGACTCTTACGCCGCCCAACGTATTTAAAAAAAAAATTACAGTAAGCATAGCTTAGCCGAGGCATGGTTCGTGTGAAAATAATGGGTAAATCTTACGGGAAAGTGGACTAATGGAAAAAATACATTGGTAGTCGAAAATTATTCTTTTTCAGAAATTGCTTTTCCAACGGAACAATTATTTTAGTGAAAAATTCAAAAATTCCCGAAAACGAGTTTTTTTTTCGTATTTCTTTTAGATTTTAATTTTTGAAGGCAGGCAAGACGAGGTGCGCGGGGTTGGCTAGTTTAATATATTTTATGTATGAATATTTATGTTTAAGTTTTTCTTTTTTGTGAAATAAGAAATCTACTGCGAAAAATGTAGATTTACTGCATTTTTTCAACTGTTTCACTGCGCAATCCTACTTTTGAAGTGGCAACGCTGATTTAAGCATTGTTTTCAGTGTTACCGCAGGGAAAAATATGTTCGAGTCCAAGATGCTTGAAAAACGAGTCATTTACAAAACATAACGAGTCCACGTAAAAAAAAAAATAAATACTTTCAGAAATCATTTTGTTTTAAATTTTTAACATACTTATTTGTGTTTTGCAAACAAAAGATAGTCAAACGTTATAAAAACGAGTCCCCGAGCCAAGGAAAAAAAAACGAATCCATTTTAACTCTGTAGAGTCCATGTGGTAACACTGATTGTTTTTATTGTTTTCAGTTGATAAGTAAAATGATTGCAAATTTTCATATCAGCTTGAAAGAGGGAGTTCTTGTGCCAGAAAAAGCAACAATAGTTAAAATAAAATTCGTATTCAAATTTTCCTTTTGATTAATAATGTTATTTTATTGACAGGTTCTGAATAAAAATATGAAATCTTCTTTTCCTTTTGATTACTAAGCCCCATTTAAACCACCATTTCTGTTTCAGTTTCAGTTGAGCATAGCCGTATTTAGAGGGAGGGTAACGGGGTTTAACCCTCCCCGAAATAATTTTGTAAAGCAAAATCAAATAACTTAATGTTTTCGTTTTTTGTCTTGCTAACACTGAATTTATATTTTTTTCCATTGAAGCTTTATTTGTTTTGGTATAATCAAGATATCATTTACTACTCTCGCCATCTCGTTACCTACAAGTAGAGATAACCATATTTCGTTTACATAAGTCGTTTCATGACCAAAAATTAAGGCAAAAAATACTGCAATGTCCCAAAGGCAGTAAGAATTTTTGGTCTTTTTTAAAAAGTATGAAGAATTTTTCTTCTTCTTCTTCAGTCCCTACCGTTGACAGTAAAAAAAAACTCCAGTTGTAGGCTCTCTCGCGAAAGCTGCTAGAGAGTAACATGATTCCCCCAGCTCTTGAGCGCGTCAATGATTCCATGGGAAATATCTTTTTCCGCACTCGTTCTGTGGCGAGAGTCCTAGAAGTTCTTCCACGCTGGCAAAACCCTTGCGTAAGCTTTTCTATCTATCGTTCCGAGTAGTTGGAAAACAGCATTTGTCCGGCCAATTCCAAAAAAGCGAATCTTCTTCTCCCTCCAATTATCGTCCGATTGCACTTACCTTTGCTTGTAAGGTTGTAAGGAAACGCTGATAAACTATCAGCTACACTACTACCAGTTGTATTGGACGGATTCAAGTCTGAAACCCACAATATAAATGCTGGTATACCCCAGGGCTCCGTTTTGTCTCCGACATTTCCATTTCATTTCCAGACACATCAATACTCTTCGGATTTGGAACTGCAACGGCAAAATATGATCAGCTCATTAAACACTGACTTCAACAGCATTGTACATTAATGCTTCGAAAACTCAATGCTGTCTTGTATAGTTAAAGCGAGATATACCTCCCCTGCAACTGTCCATGAGTGGCACTTGCATCAATGAGACCGAACATCTCGAGATTCTCGGTATGTGCTTTACAGACCACGTTTTGTGGAGCGAGCACATATGCGATGTCGCCAAAAATGCCTAAGAATGTTTGGGTTTCTGAAGACAGTGCAAGAAATTGTTCTCCCCGTCTGATCTGGCCCTTATCTTTAAGACATATAGCTTGAGTACAATTCAAATCTTTGGGCTAGTGCTCCAGTTATATACCTACTTAAGCCTCTTGGATGGACGGTATACAAAAAAGAGCCCTAAGACTGATTGGTGACAGAGACATAACCAACTCATTCACCTCGTTAGACCACCGTCGTAACGTGTCGTGTCTCTTTTGGTTCTACTTTTACGGTAATTGCTCAAGTCAAATAGTCAGTTGCATTCCTACCCTAAAACAATTCGCCCGTAATACTCGCGCTTCTAGGAATGGCCATCAGTTTACCCTCGAGTCCAACTTTGGAAGTACTCTCAAGAATAGGGAATCGTTCTTAAGCCGTACTTCAAGAATGTGGAACTCCCTTCCACACTCTGACTTTCCAATTCAATGCAATGTTCAGGTATTTAAGACCAATGTACACCGGCAGTCCGGCACCTCCTTTCCAACCCATTTCCATTAATAAAGGGTAATAGATACAACTCAAGAATTATTTCTAAACTTTCCATCAAACATTGTTTCGTAAACAAATGAATTGGCTTCGGTGAATTTAAAAAATGTGATAAATTTGATAAAATTGAAAAAATTATCATTTATCTTAACCCCCCCTGAAATAAAATCCTAGCTACGGCTATGACGATACCTACACCATTTAAATACTCTGTCGAATTAATGAGGAACAATAATAATAACAATAACAACAATAAAAACTATCAGCAGCACATAGCACGTACATTCATATATCCTTAGCCTTACCTCTCTTTAAAATAGAAAAAAATTTAATTTATCTTCATCTACCTTCGTTAAAAAAAAAAAAATAAGCAAACGCCACACACCGCCGCGCCGCTTACTAACTTTGCAATTTCATCCCCTGTTTCAATTGCTTTTTTACTTCCCATTCCCACACTCACTCACTCATACATATTGCCTTTGCCAAGCAAAAATGTCAACAGCTACAAAAAAACAAAAACAAATAACACCCAAAAACTATAAATGAACAAATCCTTAACAAAATAAACCTTTTTTTGATAATGAACGTTTGTGATGAAAAGTAGTACTGTGATGAGCTGTATGTTGTGATGAAAAGTCGGATGATGAGATGTAGGGAGATGAAGTGTATGGTGATGAACTGTTTTGTGATGAACTGTAGCCGACCCACTTCTAACCAACGCAAGCAAATACACAAACCTTTAACTACAATATCACCATACTGTACTGTAGCAAACATTATTTTTAAATTTGGCCAAAAAATCAAAATCCCAAAATATTTTTAAATTGGTGAAAACACAAAAAAAAAGCCACTAAGATTAATAATTTATTTTGAATCGTTTACAACATGGCAAATTGTTCTTTATGTAACGAAATTGCTGATTATGGAATTGATTCTATTATATGCAATGGAATATGTCGGAAAATTTTTCACGTGAAATGCATTGATGCTCCACATAGCTCTATAAAATTATTTGCCAAAAATAGATCTTTCTATTATTTCTGTGACGAGTGCGATCCTTTCGCATACACTAATATTGCTCGAAATGTCATTGAAAACACCAACCGTTTAGAAAACATGCACAAACAACTACTGTACCTTTCAGACAAAATTGAAAACCTAGCATCGCAACCTCCACATCAAGGCCGACTTACAAGAAGTAAGTTAAAAAATTCTAATGCTAACTCTGAGCAAAGTTCTTCCTCATCTACAAAACGGAAAAGTGACGAAATGGACAAGGACACAGATATTGGTCAACCGAATCCTTTCACTAAGAAACAAAGTTTATCAGTATTTGAATCATATGTTCCAACTAATCCGGTCTCCATAACAACACAAGAATTAAGAACAATTTCTTCCACTGAAACTATTACTGAAACTATTACTGCAAGTTCTCCTTCTGCATCAGTTCAAACTTCCTTACCAAACTCCTCGAGTCAACCATTTGAATTACCTGTAGTAGAGCGACCTGCAATAGAGCGACCTGCAGTAGGGCCACCTGCAGTAGAGCAACCTGCAATCGAAGATAATAGATACGAATCTCCTATTGTACATGGACTTAAAGTTGTTGAAGGTCAAAAACAAATTTTTATTTCTAAACTTGCACCATCTACAAATGCTTTAGATATTAAAACGTATTTAATTCAGAAAATTGGTAAACTAGAATTAATGACTGTGGAGAAAATGCTTCAAAGGAACTATTCCAAGTATGCATCATTTAAAATAAGATGTCCGGACTCGATTTTCCATTTACTGAATTCTCCATCATTTTGGCCTAATGGTGTAATCGTACATGAATTTGTGAACAGGAACTCAAAGATACAACCGCACCATTTTCGACAGTAACTGACAACGCTAAAACCCAGCAGCATGTATTAATTTACTATCAAAACGTTAACGGCTTACGGACCAAAACCAATATAGTCTATACGAACTTAACCAACCTCCCTCACGATGTAATTGTTTTAACAGAGACGTGGCTATGTTCATCAATAGCTAATTCTGAACTTTTTAATAGCAACTACCAAATCTACCGACGTGATCGTCATTGTAACTACGATTCAACCGTGGTTGGCGGAGGAATTATTATAGCCGTACAAAATTCGTTAATGTGCTCTCTCGTCGATGACTTCCGACAATCCTTGCTTGAAATATTGTGCATAAAGATAAAAATGCCTAATGGTTTCCTCTACGTAGTGGCTACTTACATTCCGCCTTGCTCCAACAGTGATGTATATGATCAACTTTACGACTGCCTGGATGGCATAACTGGAAACATTGACCCTAACGATGAAATAATCATAGTTGGCGATTTCAATCTAAGTGATCTAAACTGGATTAATTCTAATGATAGCGGCGAATTTTTGCCTATTAATCTGTCGTCGTCCAAAGAAATCTCCCTCATAGATTCGATGGCTGCCCTTTGTTTAAATCAAATTAATGGAGTTCCAAACAATAACAATAAAATACTGGACCTTGTATACTCTTCCGAGTCTTTAAACACGGACGCTGCTGTTACACATAGTGATGTAAAACTTGTCATCGAAGATCGTCATCATCCTGCTTTATCGATATTTTTGAACTTGAATGTTTGTAACTTTTCGAATGCTTGTAATCTTGTTGAATTCAATTTTAGAAAATGTAACTTTGATGAATTGTTTAATCTATTAAGTCTCATTGATTGGGATACTTTGCTTAGTGGTTCAAACCTAGATAATAAGTTATTTAAGTTTTATAAAATAATATTTGACTGCTTTTTAGAAACCATCCCTTTACGTCATGTTAAAACTAAAGATAACTATCCCCCATGGTTCGATCGGCATTTGAAATCCTTGAAAAACAAAAGAAATAAGGCGTGGTTAAGGTTCAATCAAACGAAAACTGATAGCGACCTACTAAATTATATTGATTTTAAAAACGAATTTAACAACTATTCAAACTATCTTTACAATGAATTCCTAACCAAAACTGGAAATGATTTTAAAATAAATCCTAAAAAATTCTGGAATTTTGTTGATATTAAAAGAAAAACTGATGGCTACCCAATATGTATGGAGTTTGATAAATTTTCTAGCCAAGATCCTAAAGTTATATCCAACATGTTTGCGGAGTTTTTTATGAAGTCCTTTGAGGAAACTCTCCCATCTGACCATCGATCCCCTCTGACATCTCAACAATATGCCCACTTAGGACTAATAAATTTTTCGATTACTGAATCTACAATTCGTGAACAAATTTTAAAACTTGACGACAGTCTAAGTTCTGGCCCTGACGGTTTACCGTCATTCATGTTAAAAAAATGTGCAAATCATTTATCTTACCCTCTATTTATTCTTTTTAACCACTCAATTAAGTACTCTACATTTCCTGATCTATGGAAATATGCTTTTCTTAAACCTATTCATAAAAAAGGTCCTAGTCACTTAGTTACTAACTACCGCCCCATTGCCAAACTCTCTGTTATACCTAAATTGTTCGAATTGTTAGTTTGTGATGTCTTATCTTTTAATTGTTCTTCTATCATTAGTGAAAATCAGCACGGGTTTGTTAAAAAGAAATCAACTGTCACTAATTTATTAGAATTCACAACGTTCTGTTTTGACGCTTTTGAAAAAAATCTGCAAGTTGATTGCATTTTTACCGATTTTAGCAAGGCATTTGACAAGCTTAATCTTCTGAATAAACTGTCAAGATTTGGACTTAATGATTCTTTTATCAATTGGTTGTCTTCTTACCTCAGTGATTGACATTATAGTGTAATTTTCAGACATAATCACTCAAATAAGTTTGTAGTTAACTCCGGTGTACCTCAAGGTAGTCATTTGGGACCACTATTATTTGTCTTATTCATAAATGACCTTCCATCTTTTTTAAAAAACTCTTCTTCATTAATGTACGCTGACGATGTTAAAATATTTCGGAAAATAAATTCATTGAATGATTGTAATCTTCTTCAAAATGACCTACTATGTTTTTGGGAATGGTGCAATAACAATCGTTTATTTTTAAATGTTGACAAATGCAAGACAATGCGTTTCACACGCAAGCATGACTTCATTGTTTTTGATTATATGTTAAACTCCTCTAGTTTACACGTCCAATCCAGCTTTTCTGATCTGGGTATAATTCTAGATTCAAAGTTATCATTTACTGATCACTACGATTCAATAATCAAAAAAGCTAATAGATCACTCGGTTTTATTAAACGTTTTGGAAGTGAGTTCCGTGATTACTTCGTAATTAAATGTCTATTTTTTTCGTTTGCCAGATCTGTATTAGAATATGGCTGTGTTATATGGGCCCCTTATTACAATGTTCACACAAATAGAATTGAAAGTGTCCAAAAGAAATTCATAAAGTTTTACCTTCGATTTCTCCCTCGGTCAAATTTAATTGAATGGCCTTCCTACCCTCAGAACCTAATTCTCTTGAATATCCCATCCCTTTCTGCTCATAGAGAGTTTTTACAGCTTTGCTTCATCGTTGGATTAATGAATGGATCTATTTCCTCCTTCTCAGTTTTGGGTCGTTTGAACTTTAACGCGGCCCATGTTGGTTTAAGAACTAGATTGCCAATACGTCCCAGTTTTAGCAGATCGAACTATGGGTCTAACAGTCCGATTAATCAGTTAATTAATATTTTTAATAAACATTATAACTTAATTGACTCTGTCAACGTAAATATTAAATCAAAACAGTTTAAAATTAGATTTTTCGTTAATTTTGTAAATTAGAAATTTTTATTATTATTGTTATTTATATTTATAATTACCTGTAACGTTAGGATTTTAACGTGCTCAATAAATCAAATCAAATCAAATGCGGCAGCAGTTTTAAGCCCAATGCGATCAATTTGGCCGCTGGCGTAGGTTGTGAACCGGTACCTTATCATAGTTGGCTGATTGGGGCCGTTTTGAATTCAGTTTCGTGTGGAATCGAGTCAAAATTCGGTGCTGTCTAGCATATTTTGCTCTTCTGCAAGTATTAGACGTGGATCACACCTTATGAATACCAGTCAAAGGTAATCAGCGCCTTAGCGGCCAATAGAGCATTCTTTGGAGCATGTTCGATGACAGAAGTATAGGTATACACTGTTTCGACTCTGCTTTTGTCTCTAGAGTGTACCACTGTTGTGCTTGTTCCGAAGCTAGCAAACGCGGCATCTATCGTGTTGACAGCTTTCTTATGCTCAAAATTTGATGCAGGATATTTGTATTTGAATTTGTATTTGTATTTATTTCGTATTTATTTTCTGTACAAAAGAACATAATTATTCTTAAAACCTGTACAGTATTACAAGGTAATTTAAAAAAGTATAACAATTAAAACAATTTGGTAAAAAAAGAAACAAAATATAATCAATTACAAATATCAGTAAAACGTTGAGAAACATTAAGTATCAATTTTGTAAAAAAAGAAAAACTAAAATTAGTGAAAGATACAAAACTTATGTGTTCTTGAAGTGGGAGAACATACAAGGTGAACAGTTTTTTTGATTACAATTCAAAATCGTTTGGGAGTGATTCGATACATGGTCATACCTGCGGAGCCCGTATACAAATCTAGCAACCGAATTAAAAGCAACATTGAGCTTGCGCATTGAATTCGCATCAGTTTTAGCAAACAACTCACAACCATATGAGATTATAGGTACGATTAGCGCCATAACTAGCTTCAGTTTAACATTTATTGGAAGTATGTCTCGACAGATGGAGAGACCACGTAGAGCAGCATATATCTTAGAGATCACGGAATGTATGTGATCGCTCCAGGTCAGATAGCTATTTATAATAATACCTAGAAGTTTGACTTTAGGGACAACTTCGATAGAGACACCATCCAATAAAATGGGTGGAAGCAGTGTATTAAGTGAATGCTTATACAGGGTGATTCACGAGCGTTGTGCCAAAAAGCTAGAGCGTGTAGGTTGAGTTGAGACAAGAAAAAAATCGTATGGGAGGGGGGGGGTCTATTCCCCCCCGTTAAGCCGGGAGGGGCAATTTTCTGAAAAATTGACTTATTTTGTTTAAAAAAATATTAAAAATCAACGGCTTCGTTTACAACACCGTGCTATACCTTTCTGAAAAGCCAAAAACTTCTTCTTTCACTTTGTTTTTAAATTAAATTGTTTTAACATATAGTTTAAGAAAAATGAATTTTCAAACTCAGAATTTACAAAAAAAAGCAAAAAAAAATTTTTGAACTCATTTTTTTCAAAATTTTATGTATTTAAGTACTGATTTTGTTTTAAAAATTCAACATGTTTTTTAATTTTTAGTCGAAAACAGAAAACCGGATGCAAAAATGTCTTTTCGTTTTTGAGAAATTAAGAAAAAACCGAAACCACTTTTTTCTAAAAAAAATTTTGTTTTTATTTTTACCTATATGGACTTTTAGTTTAATTTATTAATTTAATTTATAAATTTAATTTTTTGTGATTGGAGTTTTATGAGGACTCAATAAAGTAGAAAAGTATTGGATTTTCCCTGGATTAATCTTTTTTTTCATTGATAACGTCTGCCATTGACCTTTCACTTCTAGGTCTCAGCGCTCTCGTCGGCGGATTCTTGAAAACATGCTACGACTTGGGCGCCATCTATTGGGATATCTTTCAGCGTAGTCTTTCGGCTTCCCGATCTCGACAACACGTTAAACCGTAGCAGAAGGTCCTGTCCGCTAACTATTCTCAAGCGTATGAGTTTGTTATTGTTATGTGTTGATGAGTCAATATTTTAATTGTAAATGGTGGTTTAGTAAATATGCGATGCCTTTTATTAACCTTTTGGTTGTTAATTGTTTTTTCATTCAAGAAAAAATGCGGTTTAATTATCTTAAGCCCCTAGCAGGTAGAACTCTTCGTCGGCGAGTGGGCGCG
This sequence comes from Sphaerophoria taeniata, assembly GCA_943590905.1. Lineage (NCBI taxonomy): Eukaryota > Metazoa > Arthropoda > Insecta > Diptera > Syrphidae > Sphaerophoria > Sphaerophoria taeniata. Next base: position 226,681,864 of record OX016540.1, on the reverse strand, counting down.
GCCCCAGGTAAGTAAGAAAAAATTACAGTTCAGTTTTCAGACGATATCAATGAACAAAATGGTTAATCCAGAGATAATGTAATACTTTTCTACTTTATTGAGTCCTCATAAAACTCCAATTACAAAAAATTAAATTTATAAATTAAATTAATAAATTAAACTAAAAGTCCAGATAGGTAAAAATAAAAACAAACATTTTTTTAGAAAAAAGTGGTTTCGGTTTTTTCTTAATTTCTCAAAAACGAAAAGACATTTTTGCCTCCGGTTTTCTGTTTTCGACTAAAAATTAACAAACACGTTGAATTTTTAAAACAAAATTAGTACTTAATTACATAAAATTTTGAAAAAAATGAGTTCAAAAATTTTTTTTTGCTTTTTTTTGGAAATTCTGAGTTTGAAAATTCATTTTTTTTTAAACTATTTGTTAAAACAATTTAGTTTAAAAACAAAGTGAAAGAAGAAGTTTTTGGCTTTTCAGAAAGGTATAGCACGGTGTTGTAAACGAAGCCGTTGATTTTTAATATTTTTTAAAACAAAATAAGTCAATTTTTCAGAAAATTGCCCCTCCCGGCTAAACGGGGGGGGGAATAGACCCCCCTCTTTCATACGATTTTTTTCTTGTCTCAACTCAACCTACACGCTCAAGCTTTTTGGCACAACGCTCGTGAATCACCCTGTATATTTGCAACGCTTTGGTTTTTGCAGGATTCAATAAGAGTCCATTTTTATTAGACCATTCCGATTAAGCCATCAGATCTTCATTCATTCGATGAACTCCATCCTCCATAAGACCAACTGGAAATGAAATATAGAGCTGAACGTCATCGGCATAAATGTGAAAAAGGCAGTTATGAAGAATTGAAAAGTGTTACAAGCTTGGAGCAAAGGATGAGAGAATTGACCGAATCAAATGCTTTCGAAAAGTCAATAAGTGTTAGCAACGTCACTTCATCTCGATCAATAGCCTATCCTATGTCATCAGTAACCTTGATTAGAGCAGTTGTACAGCTGTGGTTAGATCGAAAACCTGATTGTAAGGGTGTTAAATAATTTTGAGATTCTATAAATTGCTTAATTTGCTCACCAACAATACATTCAAATGCCTTAGAGAAAAATGGGAGTATCGCAATTGGACGAAACTCAGTGCAACTACTGTTCTTGGGGATTGGTGATATTCTAGCCAGTTTACATTGGTCTGGAAAGACCGATGACATAAGAATGGTATTAAAAATGAAAGTAATGTAAGGAAGAATATATGGGAGCAACATCCTAACAAATTTTGGATGAATACCATCCAATCCAACACAGTTAGATTTTATTGACAGTATTACTTTACTTGATGAGTGCAAGTCCACTGCAGAGGAATAAAGATTATCTATAGAGTTGTTGCGAGGAAAAGAGGTATTGTTCAGTAACGATATTGGAAGACCAGATGATTGTTGGGTGAATTTTCGATTAAGGTCATTAATATCAATATTTTCGTTGATAGTTGATGCTTTATTGCATAGTCCAATTTGTTTTACTCGATCCCAAAGGAATTAAGAGGTCCTATTAGAATCAAATTGATCAGAAAAATATCTCATCTTTGCTCTTTTAATCATAAGAGTTACTTGATTCCTCACTCTTTTGAATTCTGTGAAAATGAAACTAATCTTAAATCTTTTCCAACGCCGATAAAGCCGATCTCTTGTTAAAATAGCTTCTTCTATCTCATTCGACATCCAAGGAGCATTACCGTGTCTTAAAACCAAGCGTTTCTCTGGAATATACTTGTCAAACAAATATTTTATGCAATTATTGAGTATTTCAACCTGCTTGTTGACATCTGGTGTAAGATATATTTGATTCCAGTTTTGCTCAAAACATTCATTATGGAGTCTTGTTAGGTTAACTCGCTTAAGGTCGCGATAAGAAAAAGATTCAGTTATATGCGTTGTTTCAATATTAGCAGAAATGAATATCAAATCATGGTAAGAAAAACCAGGACAAGAGAGCTGTGAGTAATTGTTAAGAATACTTGGGCTGCTGACTAAAAAAATATCTATGAGGCTAGGAACTTTACCAGGCATATAATGCGTAGCGTTGTTTGTATTTGCGAGGTGCATATTGTAATTATTCACAGTTTCTAAGAAATTTCTTCTTGTAGTCTAATTTAGCAAATTAATATTCAAATCGCCACAAAGAATAACTTAAGGATTCAAAAGACTTAACTCTTCAAGAATATTACCCAATAAGTGATCATTAGCAATACCAGGTGGAAAGTAAGTTGAAACAACTATACATTTATCGCTTCCATTGATAATTTCAATAGCAACATATTCAAAAGCGTCAGAAATGAGTGAGGTTTTAATAAGATTGGTTCTTAGTGTTTTTCTTGTATAGATAGCAACCCCACCTCCCCTACGATTTTGCCGATCAGCCCTATACAAATTGAAGCCATTCAAAGCGAAACAGGCACTTGTGTATTTTGAATTTAACCAGGTTTCCGATATACAAATAATGTCCAGTTTACTACATTCAAAGATCCATTTGAATTCATCCACTTTATTGATAAGGCTTTGAGCGTTGAAATGGCATATATGAAGCCCACTTTGAACACTGCACAAAACATTCAACATCAAACGCAGTTTTTCACTCCCGCCCACCATATAAGAAACCTCATCTAAGAATGAGTTTGTATCTTCCATTGAAATTTGACAACAAGAAAAAAGACAAAAATATAAATAAATAAAATGATCTATTGAAAATTAAAAATTAAAATGAAATTGAAATATTTTGAAATGTTGAAATAGAAAATAATAAACATAAAATAAATTACATAAGAAAACAAAATATAACAAAATATAACAAATATCTTTAAGAAATCAAATTTAAATATTAATGGAAAAATAATAATAACATAGAAAATAATAAGAGAATTCAGCAAAGTAATGAGTTTATTTATTTGGTGTAAGATGGATATGACCCATATGATCAGCTATCTTGCACATCTTCAAACGTAACGTGCGTGTGTCAGTTCCACAATAAAATTTGCGTCACTTTATCCTCGTGGTAGGATGGTGCACTCCGGTTTTTAAGAAGGATTACCCAGAAACGGCATGCATAGTCTTGAGCTTTATCAAATCTACTATAGCGCTGAAGCACAGATAATAAACTTATACAGATGACTCATCCCTGCAGAAAAAAATGAGTCATTTTTTGCTCTTAACAGACAAAGCCTTAACAGACAAGGTGCTTTCGGAAGCTTTTTTCTTTGCCTGAGTATTCATTTATAGGCAATGAGGTGAGCAAAAATAGGTTTTGAATACATTTAGTGTATGTGCTAAGGCTTTTGGGAAAAGCTTTTTTTTTGGTAGCTTTCAGTTTCATATATCATTTCTCGCCATAACGGTGAGACATCTGTATAAATTTATTATTTTTGGCTGAAGGATGATGACGAGTAAGCTGATTGTGGCGCAAATTAAGGCGATAACTTCAGCGACCATTATTTTGAAGTTAACGAAATTCAAGAAACGACAGAAGAAATGGTCAGAGCTGGTAAACAGAAGAGAGTCTTAAGAAGGTAAGATAACCCAAAGCCTATAACTAACGCTAAAGCTAAAGCCGGTGCACCTCGGTGGAGAGTAGCGTCTGTAAGAGATACCAATACAGTGGAAAGATCTCTCATATAAACCAGACCTACCGAGTTTGCTCAAAAATTGATCACAGCTATATCTACCTAGTTAATTACTTATCCGGCTTCCATTTCATGGAGGATCTAAGGACTGTAAAAAGTATGATGTATTCAATCGTGGAAGAAAAGCACTTTGTCAATCCGTGTTGCTTTTATCTTTGTAGCGGATGTGATGATCTTGCCAAAATTGGTAAAAACTGTTTCTCTGAGCTGTATCCAGCGTTATCGTGCACTCAAGTTGGGCCGTTTTTTTCAGTTTGGCGTCGAATAGGCACAATAATAATTATACATAGTACAGCCATGTGACCGTTGTGTCGTTCTCCATGTAGGTAGTTGATATGGATCAAACCTTAAAGACCCCAGTAAATTCAAACGGCCGGGCCGATAGGATACAGTTTTTGATGCAACTTCGCCGGTAGAAGTCAAATATTTAGAGTGTTCCTTGGTCTCTGATATTTTCCAGTAGATCCATGTTTCGTCGAACGCCATGAAACGACGCGGAAACTAATTAAAATAAACAGCGTCAAACACAGCTCTGAAGTGGACTAACGGTTGCGCTCTCTCATGTTCATGCTGAATATGACCGAAGACCCACGCTTTTTATTTCTTTGCAATGCGTTGAAGCTCGTTAAACCAATTTTAAATTTTCAAAGAAAGTCTAAGGCAACAAGTTAATTAATAGAAAACAATTATTTTTATATGCATGTTGGGGTTGGGGTATGACGTATAAATAAAAATACATAAAAGGGAATAGAATAAAGGGTCCGCCATCTAACGTTTTTTTTTTTCAACTAGTATGCTTATTTCGTGAATGGTAACACTTAGCTCATGTCTGATTCGACAGATAATTAGTTTTATCCTTCCGCTGAACGAATATGGTTGTGTATACGCTTGAACAACGCTGGGAAATATTGCGACAATATACTTTGAAAATCATGGTAATGTTGCAGAATGTGTACAAAAATTGGGTATGGATTTTGGAAGAAGAGAAACACCGTCAGCTCGTGTGTTCGTTATCTTGTGAAAAAAGTGAAATAAACTGGCATCCTCATCGATAAACCAAAGCATGAAAAGCCAAAAACAGTGCGTACACCCGAGAATATTACTGCTGTGGCAGAAAGTGTGCGTGAAGCGCCATCAACATCAATTCACCGTCGTTCTAAACAATTGAACATTTCGGAGACATCATCAGACGAATTTTGCATAAAGGCCTTGGTATGACGCCATACAAAGTCCAATTGGTTCAGGAGTTGAAGCCAACTGAGCAACCAATGGGTTTTCGCTTCGCTAGGTGGGCCTGCGATCGATTTAGAGAAGATGCCGACTTTGCCAAAAAAATCATCTTTTCATTTTGATCTTGGCGGGTATGTAAACAAGCAAAATTGTCACATTTGGGGCGCAGAAAACCCGCACGCATACATTGAAAAGCCGATACGCCCAAAACGAGTCACTGTTTGGTGCGGATTTTCGTTACGAAACATAATTGGGCCATTTTTTTTTCGACAATGAGCAAGGAGTGGCGGTTCTGGCGGTAATGACGATCTTTATGGCCATATTGAACGAATTTTTGTTCACAAAAATTGAAGAGGAGGATATTGGCAACATTTGGTTTCAACAGGACGGCACTACGTGCCACACAGCCGAAGCTACACTCGATGTTTTGCGCCCTGTCATCAGTCGCAGTTCGCAGAGCTGATGTCGTTTGGCCACCTCGGAGCTGCGATTTGACACCGTTGGACTATTATTTGTGGACCCTTTAGAAAGCATCTCAATTTCAATTTCTTGGCCTAGTGTTTTTTCTGTTACAAGTGATGTAAGTAGTCAATTAATCCAACACATATGCATCCGGGATTTCAAATCCGCAATATTTAGGTACATTACAGACGCCTTCCAGTGAATGTAACTTCCAACTATGAATTGATACATCTACTCACCAGTTCCCAAAACCATCTAAAGCTAGATACTACCAATAACACAGGCGTACTTCTTGGAATTCAATAGAAATGGAAATGCTAATAATCTGACATAATCGGGTCGATATGAAAATGATGGTGTGCTTAAATTCTGATTTTGTAACCTTTTGGGATACTTATTAAAACGTATTGCAAAATTTTCCATTCACCTGAGCATGATTTGGACAGTAATAATGTTTGAAGCAAGGCTATATTCCGGCGGAATTCTCTAGAAATTTGATCCTATAGGTACAGATGACATCGTTAAAAGCGATTGCATGCATAATGCGACACCGAATTCTGAGTGTGCTAGGGTTCCCAACTGTTTGGAAACGAAGGAGGACAATATTAAAAAAAAAGAAAACTCACAAAAACATTTACTTTATTCAAATATTATATAAAACTTAAATAATACAAGTACAAAATTTGAGCTAGTGTTATCTGCACTAAAAGCAGACACTTGTTGGAAAGGCAAACCTACCATGTCTATCAAAACAACCCTTTATCCTTTATCATATTAATCATACCGGCCAGGGATGAAAAATCATCTTTCAGCATTGTATCGAAATCAAAATAAAAAGTGTATCGAATTGTACTTTTTTGATTTTTTAATGTTGTCAACGCCCATGTCAATAAAAAATGGTGCAGGGAAATTACTCCACGGGAATCTGCTCCACATGGGAATTTACTCCACTCAAAGTGGGAATTTTCTCCACTTTTTAAAGTGGAATAAATTCCCACTACGAGTGGGAAATAACTGCATAATTGTGTGAGAAAGTAGTCCACTAAAAGTGAAAAGCGTGAGAAACAATATTATTGCACTTCTTATTAAAAAAAATTTCAGAATGTGATTTTTTTCTTTGAATTATAAAAAGTCTTAACAATAGATAGGACCATTTTTTTTACTATTTGTAGACAAAATTGACAGAGCAATGAGTGTGTGAAGTTAGCCCCCCTTTTTTCGAAATTCCAATTTTTGAAAGTTGTTCCAGGTTGTTCCCGGTTTGTTCCGGATTGTTCCAAATTTTTTTCTAAAAATATTCAAAAATGGGGGTTTTAGACCCCAAAAACCGTTTTTGACCTAGCCCCCCTTTTTTCGAAATTTGAAATTTTGAAAATTGTTCCGGGTTGTAAAAGTTGTTCCTAACATTGTTCCAAATTTTTGGACCTCTAACTTCAATATATCGTAAGTTATAGCCAAATTTTGAAAAAAAGTTTTCAAGTTTTTATATTTTTTTTCGATAGTAAAATATGTTCCAACCATTGTTCCAAAGAATTGGAATCATAGCACTTTTGGATTTTTAGTTATGAATTTTCGAAAAAAAATTTCAAAAACTGAATTATTTTTTATTTGGAAATTTTTATCTCAGTTTTGATTCTTGCAATCGATAATATCATTCAATGCGCAACTTTGAACAAAATTTGGAAGGTCACGAAAAAGTACTCCACTAAGAAAATATTTTTTGAAAATGTTTTCGTCCTTTTTCGAAATTTCAAAAATTTCCAGAATTTCGTGGGTCGAAAAAATCAAAAATTTTGAAGTTGTTCCCGGTCAACCTATTATATATCTCTTATTCAAAAAAAACATAATCTAAATTTTCATATTTTAGAGACTTAACCAACGAAAAACCATTTAAACACATTTTAATACGCCCACACCTTCCCTTTCGAAAAATCAAAAAACTAAAAATTGGTTATAATTGGTATCAAACCTTAAAATAAAATGCACTTATGATGCTTTTTTTCAAAATAATTCCGAAAATGAAATTTCACAAAAAACGCTCCCAGCCCCCCAAAAGTCTTTTTTCAAAAATCCAAAAAACGTCATTCTGAGGAGTCTGAACTACTTACAATTGTTCCAAATTTTCAATCAAAAATATTCAAAACAAAGGATTTTAGGCCCAAAAGTATTTTTTACGATATAAGCAAAAAACCATTTTTACGATATAAGTTGATGGAAAAATTATTTTAATAAATGAAACTGACTAAAAAACAGTATTTTCAGACAAAAAAAAAACTAATATAGAAGAACAAATTTCAAAATTTAAAATGCATATGTAAATTTTGGTTCCCCGACCCATTTCTTATATTCCAGGTATCTCAGCTTTTCTTCTTTTTCATAGTAAAATGAATTTGAACAGTCATAAACTTATATCTATTCAACAGAAATAATAAATTAAAGAAACAACAAAATTATTTTTTACGATATTAGAAATATAACCCAGAAGCAGCTCCCCTTTTACCACACAAACGACTTTCGCATGTTCAAGGTTGCTCCAGGACTCCTTTAAATTGTTCCAGGCTTTCGTTCCTTAATATTGATTTTTAGTATGAGAAATTTCAAAAAAATGATCCCCGGGCCCCCCTTTTCGAAAATAAAAAATCCAAAAATTGTTCCAAGTTCAAAATCACTCAAATATAATTGTTCCAAAGGTTCCTTCAAAAATATAAAAAAAAAACTGCGAGGCGGTAGCTTTTCGTTGAAAATATAAATTTCTTCCCTAAATTTAAAATCTTTGTATAGATTAACAAGGAGAGTAAAAATCCAGTACAATTCATGGTGACAGTTGAACAACGCTTATTTTCGGCTCTGAAGCTAATTAGTTTTTTTTATTGATTAAATCGAAAATGTTTTGCCTAAGAGCACTTCATGTTGCATTAGTATTAGAATTTTTCCTTAGTTTCATAAAACCAACCCCACAGTTACAAAAAGACTTTAGGAAAACAAAGCATTTGAAAGGATGTAAACATAAAGTCAGTCAGTTGACCAATAAAAAAAGCAGTAAATAAGTGAGTGAACTTATGTAATTTTGTGCATACATAGACATTGTATTTGAAACTAACAGTACGCATTATATTAATCTGATCAATTCATTTTCTGATGATGTCTCCAAAAATGAAACGCACTTTTCGATCGATGACTAAGGGATAAAGAATCCAGTGATAATATGTTAGTGGATCGGTTGTGTGTGTGTACCTACATATATGACTGTCTGTGATTTGTAAAAATTCCAGTGCTGTCGCAGTAATAAGATATTTTAGGTAAAAATTGGGTATGCTTTTTATATTACATTTTATTACTACTAATTTGGAACAATTATATTTGAGTGATTTTGAACTTGGAACAACTTTTGGATTTTTTAATTTCGAAAAGGGGGGCCCAGGGAGCATTTTTTTGAAATTTCTCATACTAAAAATCAATATTAAGGAACGAAAGCCTGGAACAATTTAAAGGAGCCCTAGAACAACCTGGAACAAGTTTTTGATTTTTGAAATTCGAAAAGGGGGGGCAGTACAAGATTAACATGAATTTTGTATGTAAAGTGTTTTTTGGGCTTAAAATGTTTAATTTTGAATATTTTTGCATGAAACCTTGGAACAATTGGATTTGAGTGATTCTGTACTTGGAACAACTTTTGGATTTTTGATTTTCGAAAAGGGGGGCCCGGAGAGCATTTTTTTGAAATTTCTCATACTAATAATCAATATTAAGGAACGAAAGCCTGGAACAATTTAAAGGAGTCCTCGAGCAACCTTGAACATGCGAAAGTTGTTTGTGTGGTAAAAGGGGAGCTGCTTCTGGGTTATATTTCTAATATCGTAAAAAATAATTTTGTTGTTTCTTTAATTTATTATTTCTGTTGAATAGATATAAGTTTATGACTGTTCAAATTCATTTTACTATGAAAAAGAAGAAAAGCTGAGATACCTGGAATATAAGAAATGGGTCGGGGAACCAAAATTTACATATGCATTTTAAATTTTGAAATTTGTTCTTCTATATTAGTTTTTTTTTTGTCTGAAAATACTGTTTTTTAGTCAGTTTCATTTATTAAAATAATTTTTCCATCAACTTATATCGTAAAAATGGTTTTTTGCTTATATCGTAAAAAATACTTTTGGGCCTAAAATCCTTTGTTTTGAATATTTTTGATTGAAAATTTGGAACAATTGTAAGTAGTTCAGACTCCTCAGAATGACGTTTTTTGGATTTTTGAAAAAAGACTTTTGGGGGGCTGGGAGCGTTTTTTGTGAAATTTCATTTTCGGAATTATTTTGAAAAAAAGCATCATAAGTGCATTTTATTTTAAGGTTTGATACCAATTATAACCAATTTTTAGTTTTTTTGATTTTTCGAAAGGGAAGGTGTGGGCGTATTAAAATGTGTTTAAATGGTTTTTCGTTGGTTAAGTCTCTAAAATATGAAAATTTAGATTATGTTTTTTTTGAATAAGAGATATATAATAGGTTGACCGGGAACAACTTCAAAATTTTTGATTTTTTCGACCCACGAAATTCTGGAAATTTTTGAAATTTCGAAAAAGGACGAAAACATTTTCAAAAAATATTTTCTTAGTGGAGTACTTTTTCGTGACCTTCCAAATTTTGTTCAAAGTTGCGCATTGAATGATATTATCGATTGCAAGAATCAAAACTGAGATAAAAATTTCCAAATAAAAATTAATTCAGTTTTTGAATTTTTTTTTCGAAAATTCATAACTAAAAATCCAAAAGTGATATGATTCCAATTCTTTGGAACAATGGTTGGAACATATTTTACTATCGAAAAAAAATATAAAAACTTGAAAATTCGAAAAAAGGGGGGCTAGCTTTTTTTCAAAATTTGGCTATAACTTACGATATATCGAAATTAGAGGTCCAAAAATTTGGAACAATGTTAGGAACAACTTTTACAACCCGGAACAATTTTCAAAATTTCAAATTTCGAAAAAAGGGGGCTAGGTCAAAAACGATTTTTGGGGTCTAAAACCCCCATTTTTGAATATTTTTTGAAAAAAATTTGGAACAATCCGGACCAAACCGGGAACAACCTGGAACAACTTTCAAAAATTGAAATTTCGAAAAAAGAGGGGCTAACTTCACACACTCCAGAGCAATTCATTTTTCAAAACTAACTGCTGCCGTTTTCCTTACTTTTTAAAAGAAACCACCACGCACCACGCACCTTTGTAATGCACGCTTGTGTCTGCAAAGCAGGTGCTGCATTGAAATGATTCATTTTGAACATCTTTTTTCACTTTCGTCTAGACTCTAGAGATTATGACGATCTGGAATATTCAAAATCGTTTTGGTTTGGTTGGGAGCGAAACGAGCGTAAAAAATTTTGCCCAAAAGAGAATGAATTTTGGGTGTGAAAATAAAAAAATTCGCGCGAATTTTTTTATTTTCACACCCCAAATTCATTCTCTTTTGGGCAAAATTTTTTCCGCTCGCTTCGCTCGCTTGCAATTATTGTACCTGCTTCAGTTTTTGTTTCAAGCTCCAAATCCTTTATTGAAATAATATTTTAAAACATGTGAGACTGAGTTAAGGTTAAGTATTGCAAAAATAGTACCTACTTACGTCTGCATCCACATGATGCAAGAAAACTGATCAGTGAAAATCATATCTGTTGATGTAATAGAAACAGTTCAGTTATTTTAGGTGACAAAAAGATGCAATAAGATGAAGCTGGGTTCAAGTACCGTGTGCTTGTAGAATGCCCTACTCTCACCGAACACCAAAGTTCAGAAGAACGTTTTCATGGGGAAGAGTTTCCTTAACGTCACATAGACTTAGAGCATGTGGTATGTAAACCTTGAAAATATGTTCAAACTGTCTACTCAATTTATTGGTTTACAAAATGTTTAAAACTTATCACGAAGAAACCCCGAATTTAATTTCAGGACTAATGACCCACCATAGTGGGTTTGTAGTCCCAAAATAGATTTCGGCACTTATGTTCAACCATAGTTAGACTGTGCGGATAAATAAATAATTGTTTAATTTCTAAAATTGTAAAATTGTGTTCATAGTCAATAAATTGGTTGAATTTATCACATAAATTGATTGCATTATAATTATACTTACATTCCTCGTAAAACCCTGTAGAGCTCAGTTTCATGCTGGGAAATAATTCCACCTAAAAAATTGTGCAGTTATTTCCCACTTGCAGGGGGAATTTATTCCACTTTAAAAAGTGGAGAAAATTCCCACTTTGAGTGGAGTAAATTCCCATGTGGAGCAGATTCCCGTGGAGTAATTTCCCTGCACCATAAAAAATACTTTGTAAATACCCTTGGACTTCGTAATACTTTTATAAAACTTTTTCTTTTCTCTGACTTTCACTTCTACGATTGTCAGTTTATTTAAACTATATAAACTCTAGCAATTTCCATTTTTCGCTTCATTCTTTTAAACAACGTCCAGACACGGAGACCAAGGGTACGTAATTTTATAATTAATTTTGAATTTTATAATAACTTTTGTCAAAATAAAGTTTTTATAGTTTTTCCTCGCTGAAGAGAAATTCTTATAAACTTGGTTTCTGAATTATTCGAAACAGTTAAGTTTTATTGAGGAATAAATACAAATTTTTTTGTTTTTTCAGTGAAAGAAATAATGTTTTTTTTCATACTCAAGGAATGAATAACTAGCCGACCCTCTTCTTTCATGTCTCCCGATTGTTGGCCGACGACGCCATCCAGTTCCGCACCCCAAAGCCTTGGGCGTCCTCTACGCCATCCTTCCAGCGTAGATTTGGTCTGCCACGCTTTATTAACTTCCCATAGGATGTTATTGTAATGGGTCCGATTTTGTGAATCTCCAATTTTCGCATTTCTCGATGTTTTGAGGTCACTAGAGTCCGAATCAAGCGTTTTTAAGATGATGTCCGCGTGTGTGTGTATGTGTGTTCGTATGTGCGTTACGTTTTTTCAGCTCAATTATCTCACGAACCACTCATCGTATTGTCTTAACGTTCTTGTGACTAAGGTACGTGCTTCTCCACCGGTAAACCAAAACAAGTTGGAATCACTTATAAATTTTTCACTCTAGGTGAAGAATATTGTAGCGACAATTGAAGCTTGTGGATTGAAATCTCACATGAATAATCCTACGCTGCTTCAGGACCTCATTGTACAAAAAAGAATAGAATGGTCTGTGTATGCAGAAAATATTTATGACACAAATTTAAAAACTTTAAGCGATTGGCTTTATAAACTTGCTCAGGCGGCAAGTAGAGTCTTACCGGCTCCGATCTCAAGCTCAAGCAGTGCTGATCTTGAAAGACGTAAGGAACATCGTGTAGGCTTCCATGAAAATACTGCCATCTCAAACTCAAGTTCAACAAAGAAAGAGGAATTATGTGCCGTGTGCAATGAAACGCACTGTATTGCCAAGTGCCGCCAATTTAAAGGTATGAACTACAGCGAGAGGTGGAATTTCATTAACGAAAAAAGATTATGTCGCTCTTGTCTACGACGACACGATGCTAGATTTTGTCGAGATAGAAAAGAATGTCAGATCAATGGATGTCAGGCTAAGCACCATCCATTGCGTCACAAACCAAAGGTTGGGCATTCTGAAGCTACGGTCGTGGCAGTGCACAATTCAGAAACATCGAAAGTTTTATATCGAGTCGTACCCATTACAGTTTTTGGAAAAGGCATAGACGTTTATGCCTTCCGTCTTATCGTCTAGATGGGTCGGGTCCAACCTTAATCGAAAAAGAAATTTTAGAGACCATCGGAACTGAAGGTGTTAAATCTGACTTGTGTCTTAGGTGGACAGATGGAACCATACGAACAGAGAAAGATTCGCACCAGATGGACTTGCTGGTTGCTCCTAAAGACAAAACGAACAAACGATATTCACTTCGAAATGTACGATCTGTGGAGAAACCATAGCTGGGCACCGTTAATCAAAAAGTTAACTTCGTTCATCGCTAATCCGTTAATTAAAAATTTAACTTCGTTAACAGTTAAAACGTTAAATTTTAGAAAAATTAACGCAAGTTAACGTTAATCGTTAATCCGTTAACACGCCATAAAAAATTTATTTTCTAATAAAAATTGGAATCGGAATAGAAATGGCATTTCAAATTTTACTAAGGACCGAACCTAGCCGACACGGGCACGGCGGGCGCCGTACATTTCGACTAGCTCATGATTCGTATAAGAATTGTTGTTATTTCGCGAAGCCGCGGCCGGCGGTGCGCACGTTGAACCTTTCACCAACAACCCACAAAAAAAAAATCTCACCCTGGAAGCGCAAAAAAAAAATTCCATTGGCAACCAACAACAGTTTTTTTGCTGGCAATAAAAAGCCAGTAAAAAACGCTCGACAATGAATTGAATTTGCGATATTATATTCTGTATAACTATAGCATAAAAAAAAGTAACACAGACAGGCAGCGAAATAGAAAATATGAGTGCGAACCATGGAGTCCACACGACTAACTTCCCAGAGTAGAAAAATACGTAAAAACATTAGTTGTTTTGCAAAATATTCAGCCGATGCATCCCGTTGTAGTTGTACACGCACGTTGTTTCAAAGTCAAATTCCATAAAACTGATGATTTTATTAAAAACATTAAGTTGATTGAATAACAGTGGCGCCATCTGTCAAAAGTTGATCGCACCAACTCGTGGACTCATGCACAACTACTTTGCACAGTAAAATACAGCCTATATTGCTCCTGAATATTGTAGTTTTCTATTATTGAAGCAATTTTTCTAATCGGATTAGTATTTCCGAAAATTAATATTTATACGGCAAAGCAGCGTTTGGTGGGTCACCTAGTAATCAAATATAGTCTATGATACTCCTGAATATTGTTTTTTTCACACTCACTATAAGATTCTTTGCACTATTGTTGAAATTATTGCAGAAATTATCATAGTTTTCATTATATTAGGGTTGTCTTAGATTTTTGATTACCATTAAAAAACCGCTAAGCGGATTTTGCTCAAAACTTAATCAGCTCTTAACAACACAATACCGCGTCGAATGAGACGCGAGATAATCGAGCCGAAAAAACGTAACGCACATACGCACATACGCACATACGAACACACATACACACACACAGACATCATCATAAAAACGCTTGATTCGTATTCTAGTGACCTCAAAACATCGAGATTTCACATTGGAGATTCACAAAATCGGCCCCATTACAATAACTTCCTCTGGGAAGTTAACAAGTCGCGTGCCGTTGTGTTTCCTGAAGGTTGACTAATTTTTTATAAGTTATACAGGGTGATTCACGAGCGTTGTGCCAAAAAGCTAGAGCGTGTAGGTTGAGTTGAGACAAGAAAAAAATCGTATAGGAGGGGGGGTCTATTCCCCCCCGTTTAGCCGGGAGGGGCAATTTTCTGAAAAATTGACTTATTTTGTAAAAAAAAATACTAAAAATCAACGGCTTCGTTTACAACACCGTGCTATACCTTTCTGAAAAGCCAAAAACTTCTTCTTTCACTTTGTTTTTTAATTAAATTGTTTTAATGAACAGTTTAAAAAAAATATATTTTCAAACTCAAAATTTTCAAAAAAAAGCAAAAAAAAAACATTTTTGAACTAATTTTTTTCAAAATTTTTACAATTACAATTAAGTACTAATTTTGTTTTCAAAATTCAATGCCGTTGTTAATTTTAAGTCGAAAACAGAAAACTGGATGCAAAAATATCTTTTCGTTTTTGAGAAATTAAAGAAAAACCAAAACCACTTTTTTTCTAAAAAAATGTTTATTTTTATTTTTACCTATCTGGACTTTTAGTTTACTTTATTAGTTTCATTTATAAATTTAATTTTTTGTAATTGGAGTTTTATGAGGACTCAATAAAGTAGAAAAGTATTACATTATCCCTGGATTAACTATTTTGTTCATTGATAACGTCTTAAAACTGACCTGGAATTTTTTCTTACTATCCCTGGGGCCGCGGCCACTCGCCGGCGAAGAGTTCTACCTGCTAGGGGCTTAAGATAATTAAACCGCAATTTTTCTTGAATGAAAAAACAATCAACAACTTTAAGGTAAATAAAAGTAAAAATAATAATAAATATAAATATAAATAATCGCATATTTAATAAACAACCATTTACAATTAAAATATTAACTCATCAGCACATAACAATAACAAACTCATAAGCTCGAGAAGATTTAGCGGACAGGAACTTCTGCTACGGTTTAACTTGTTGTCGAGATCGGGAAGCCGAAAGACTCTACGCTGAAAGACATCCCAATAGATGGCGCCCAAGTCGTAGCATGTTTTCAACATTCCACCGACTAGTGCACGGAGAGCTAGAAGTGAAAGGTCAATGGCAGACGCTATCAATGAACAAAATGATTAATCCAGGGAAAACCCAATACTTTTCTACATTATTGAGTCCTCATAAAACTCCAATTACAAAAAATTAAATTTATAAATGAAACTAATAAAGTAAACTAAAAGTCCAGATAGGTAAAAATAAAAATAAACATTTTTTTAGAAAAAAAGTGGTTTTGGTTTTTCTTTAATTTCTCAAAAACGAAAAGATATTTTTGCATCCAGTTTTCTGTTTTCGACTTAAAATTAACAACGGCATTGAATTTTGAAAACAAAATTAGTACTTAATTACATAAAATTTTGAAAAAAATTAGTTCAAAAATGTTTTTTTTTGCTTTTTTTTTGAAAATTTTGAGTTTGAAAATTTATTTTTTTTAAACTATTCGTTAAAACAATTTAACTTAAAAACAAGGTGTAAGAAGAAGTTTTTGGCTTTTCAGGAAGGTATAGCACGGTGTTGTAAACGAAGCCGTTGATTTTTAATATTTTTTTTTACAAAATAAGTCAATTTTTCAGAAAATTGCCCCTCCTGGCTAAACGGGGGGGAATAGACCCCCCCTCCCATACGATTTTTTTTCTTGTCTCAACTCAACCTACACGCTCTAGCTTTTTGGCACAACGCTCGTGAATCACCCTGTATAAATAATTACCAATAATCTAATTTGAATGTGTATCTGTATGGTATTTGTGTTCGATTAACGATTAACGGACTTTGGAAAATTTAACGATCGTTAAAATTTTTTTGAAGTTAACTGAAAAGTTAATCCGTTAATGGGAATGTTAACTTCGTTAATTAACGATTAACGGATTAACGAAAAAATGCCCGTTAATGCCCAGCTATGGGAGAAACTTGACTTACCTCACCAAACACTGCAAATGCAGAAAATAACCAATGAATATAAACATCTGAAAGGGCTTCCAGTAGAATCATACCGTAACATTAACAATAGAAGTTTACTAATGCCTCTAAGCTTTCGTGAAGGAAAGCAATACGAACCGGCAGCGACTAAGACTCGACTTGGGTGGACGATATATGGTGAACTTGGCCAACGCATAAAAACGAACTCTACAGTGCAGAGTGTTAACTTTCATATATGTGAGTGCGATTGTGAAGTTACTCTGGAAAATCTGATGATGGAAAATATGAAATTAGAAAAGGAGAACATGGAGCAGATGAAAAAGTATGAAACGACAACGCCTACGAACTTGCAGCTACAAAATAGTATCAAACGAGCTGACAGCTTCATAGCAAAACTACTTTGGAAAACAGAAAATATAACGATGCCAAACAACAATGCTATGGCGTACAGAAGATTGTGCTGCTTTGAAAAGAAGCTTGAAAAGGACCCAGATTTGAGCGAAGAAGTAAAGAACCACATTGCGAATATGGAAATCAAAGGTTACATACAATAGCTCCCAACAAATGATGATTCATCAATTGACTACCCACGAAAGTGGATTCTACCGATATTTGCAGTCAAGAACCCGAATAAACCAAGCAAGGTAAGAGTTGTATGCGTTGCCGCAGCGGAGTACAATGGCGTTTCCCTTAATGGTTGTCTGAATAAGGGTCTGGATCTTATGACTTCCTTGACGGATGTCTTGTTCAATTTCAGAATCGGAAAGGTGGGAGTTTGTGGTGACATATGTGAAATGTTTCACAGAGTTACAATTGATGAAGATGACCAACATTCTCAACGGTTTCTTTGGCGGAATGGAGAAATAAATCGTCAACCTGATGTGTACATTCTAAGGGTCATGAGTTTTGGAGCAAATTGTTCGCCATCAATTGCCCAATATATCAAGAATAGAAACGCAGAGGAATACTGCCAAAAGTTTCCGAGAGCCGCAAAATCCATCATTGAGAGGCACTATGTTGACGATATGCTCGATAGCGTGAACTCCATCGAGGAAGCCATCAACCTTGCAAAAAATGTACGAGAAATCCATAAGCATGCCAACTCCCATATACGTAATTGGGTTTCGAACTCAGAACAAGTAATTGACGCCTTGGGTGAAGCAGGAAAAGCAAATAACTTTTGCCAAGCCGGAAAAACAGTGGAACAAGTTGTTGAAGCCGAAAAAGTTCTCGGAGTGTGGTGGCGCACCAGCATTGATTCTTTAACATTCAACTTAAAATACACAAAAGCATGTGGTAACGTTCTAAGAGGAGACAAACTGCCAACAAAGAGACAACTGTTGAGGCTGCTTATGTCAATCTTTGATCCATTAGGCTTCTTGAGCTTTTTTACAGTATAAGTATATGAAAATAATGCTGCAAGACATTTGGCGCACCGAAATCGGATGGGACGATACCATTACTCAAGAATTTTCAGACGCCTGGAACAACTGGCGAACTAGACTTAAAGAAGTTGAACGGGTTCAACTGCCAAGATGTTATTTCGGTTTGGCTTGTAGTGACTCAAGTAAAGTAGAACTCCATGTGTTTGTTGAAGCAAGCGAGAAGGCCTATACTGCAGTGGCATACTTTAGGATTGAATCTATGAGTGGAACTGAAGTAGTGCTGGTATGCTCCAAGACTAAGGTAGCACCTCTACGTCCTATTTCCATACCTCGAATGGAACTTCTGGCGGCTGTTCTGGGATCTCGCCTTGGAAATGCTATAATTAAAGCGCATGACCTTAAAATTGAGGCAACACATTATTGGTCCGATTCCAAGACGGTTCTACTGTGGATTCATGGAGATCCAAGGGCATATAAGCAGTTCGTTATGTTCCGGGTAGGTGAAATACAAGAGTCAACAAATATCACAAGCTGGAAATATGTTCCCACCAAACAGAATGTCGCTGATTTGGCCACTAAATGGAATCAACAACCAAATTTTCATCCAAGTAATCCATTGTTCATTGGACCAAGATTTCCATGTCAACCATCAGCCAACTGGCCCTCAAGTCAACTTCCTAAAGGAACAATGCCAAATGATGAGTTCAAACAAAATCCTGAGATACAACAACATTCAGCCGTCCACCTTAATAACGCATTAATAGATGTTAGTCGCTTTTCAAGATGGGAACGTCTTACTTCTTGCATGGCATACGTGAAATAATTTACAAGCCTCATAACTCAAAAGAAACAAACAGGAATATCTGCAAAGCATACTGAGATCAATACAAACTATAAGGACATCCCTAACCTTACCAAAGATGAATTGCTCTGGGGACACGAATCACTCTACCGCCTAGCTCAAACCCAAACCTATAGTGTAGAACAAAGCCTTTTACTAGAAAACCCTCACTGTGCCTTTTTTGATGAAAATATGATAATTCGAATGCGGGGTCGACTAGAAAAGATGACCGTTACTAACACATGTAAGAATCCAATTATTATGCCTAAATCCCACTATGTTACTAGCTTAATAGTCGACTGGTACCACCGTAAGCTTACACATATTAACCACGAGACAGTCATAAATGAAATTTTTCAGACGTTTCACATATCAGGGTTGCGAACACTTTTACGAACTGTCCGAAGCAAGTGTCAGATGTGTAAGATACGCAGAGCAACCCCAAACCCCCCAGAAATGGGTTCATTGCCTGCAGCACGACTCTCTCCATACACTAGACCCTTTTCGTATGTGGGTGTTGATTTATTTGGACCTTTTATTGTAACAATTGGCAGACGCACGGAGAAATGATACGGTGTTGTATTTACGTGTCTAACTTGTCGAGCAATTCATGTTGAAGTGGCACATAGCTTGACAATGAATTCATGTGTCACTACCATCAGAAATTTCATCAGTCGCAGAGGTTATCCCCTTCAATTTTATAGTGACAATGGGACCAATTTGAAGGCAGCTGAAAAGGAATTGCGTGAAGCCCACAATCAAATTGATTTTAGTGGCCTCCAAGCTGAATTCACCACCCAACACACCAAATGGGAGTATATATCACCGGGAAGTCCCCACATGGGTGGTGCTTGGGAACGAATGGTTCGCTCCATCAAGAACGTATTGTACCATATAATCACATCCGACACAAGGATGACTGACGAAAAGCTGAACAACTTGCTTATCGAGGTCGAAAGTATAGTGAACAGTCGCCCTCTTACGTATTTATCGCTGGAAACTGTTGAAAAAGAAGCCCACACACCCAATCATTTTATCCTCGGCTCATCATCCGGAAGCAAACCTCCAGGCGTGTTTGATACCACCGGTAAGTATGTTAGATCTTCATGGCGACATTCGCAGCTACTAGCAGACATGTTTTGGAAAAGATGGGTTGCTGAAGTATTGCCAACATTAACTCGTCGTACTAACTGGTTCGAGAAGGCTACACCAATCAAAGAAGGAGACGTTGTGATAATCATCGATCCTAGCCTCCCAAGACATTGTTGGCCAAAAGGAGTGGTTATTAAATGTATACAAGCTAGAGATGGACAGGTGCGGAGTGCTATTGTCCGTACAGCAAATGGAGAATATCATCGTCCTGCAGCAAAGATCGCAGTTCTAGATGTACATCAAGGAGATGGTGGCGTTGATCAAGCGGTTTGAGTATTTACTCTTTCCAATCGTCATACGGGGGGGGGGGGGGGGAGAGAATGTTGTAAACGCCCATGTCAATAAAAAACACTTTGTAAATACCCTTGGACTTCGTAATACTTTTATAAAACTTTTTCTTTTCTCTGACTTTCACTTCTACGATTGTCAGTTTATTTAAACTATATAAACTCTAGCAATTTCCATTTTTCGCTTCATTATTTTAAACAACGTCCAGACACGGAGACCAAGGGTACGTAATTTTATAATTAATTTTGAATTTTATAATAACTTTTGTCAAAATAAAGTTTTTATAGTTTTTCCTCGCTGAAGAGAAATTCTTATAAACTTGGTTTCTGAATTATTCGAAACAGTTAAGTTTTATTGAGGAATAAATACAAATTTTTTTGTTTTTTCAGTGAAAGAAATAATGTTTTTTTTTCATACTCAAGGAATGAATAACTAGCCGACCCTCTTCTTTCATGTCTCCCGATTGTTCGCCGACGCCATCCAGTTCCGCACCCCAAAGCCTTGGGCGTCCTCTACGCCATCCTTCCAGCGTAGATTTGGTCTGCCACGCTTTATATTATTATGAATTGTACTGCAATAGACTTTCCGGGTGGGTTCCTCTTCGACGAGCTAGGTGTCCATCGGAGTCTGTTTCATGGTAGATTTCATACAGCTCGTGGTATAGTATATCGTCTCCGGAATCGTCCGTCCTCACAAACGGGCCAACTGATCTTGGATCCGTAAGTGAGTATTGGTAAGACTCTTATACAGTAGCTGTTTCGAAGTAATGGTAACATTTTTGGACTTAAAGAGCCTATTTGGAAGGCTAAAGTAGATTCACCAAGTAGAGCCACCCGCATAATTTGTTTTCAATACCATTCTGTATTGAGAAAAATTGGACGCATATTGGAAACATTCTTTTGTTTTTATGATTTGATGCGTCTATTTGTAGTGTAACTGGCACCTTACTTTCTTTTAAAGACCGCAAAACACATTCCAAAACTTGACCTCCAAGCACTATAGCTACGGACTCTGCTTTTGTGGTTCCTCATGATATTTTTCCACATAAGGATGAATCGGGAGCTGTCTTCTTTAATAATTTAAAGCCTCAATCCAGGGATTTGTTAGAAAGATTATGTTTAAAGTTGTGGAAAACATGTGCAACCTCGAGTGCAAGAATAGCAAGTTCTTCATTTCCACATTTACTTGGAAGATGAAGGAGTGCAGTTTAGTAAGTTACAAGGGATATAGTTTTGCGAACGTAAATGTGTGAGTGTACATTGGATTTTGTTTTTCAATGCAAAATATTTTTATGAATGTAATGTATTCATTTTGAAAAAGGAGCTTAAGAGAACAGGAGGACAAATAGAACCGAAGTCTAGTTTCCACCCTACACCATTCGTGTAGGTTGGTCATGTCGCACTTGAGCTTGGAGGAATATGTACTCGAGATTGTAAAGCAACCCTTTCTAAATAACTTACCCACTCTTTGTAGGGCAGACAGACAGAAGTAGCATAGATTTTACGTTAGCACCTAGCAATTAAGCCACCTATCCACACTGTCGGCGTGACAAATTCCAACCGAAGTCAGCTAAGTCACTATGTTGTATTTGAGAGGAAACTAAACCTCTTCCTGATGATCCACCAGAATACAAAAGCACACCTCATCTTTCTAAAAGAAAGGAGCAAGAATTACCTGCATCTAGATAGACCCCAGTACCACTTGAATAAGTGCCATTTCTTATTCATCTTGATTTGATTCTAGACTAACTACTCATGTAATATCAACAGAAAACCGCACTCAACTTTCAGTCACCGAAAGAAGAGCCGTTATCCGGTCACGGAAACTGCACTCAACTTTCAGTCACCGAAAGTAGAGCCGTTAACCGGGATACACACGAATAGCAGTTGAGGCCAAACTCAGACAACCACAACCCCCGCGAAGGTCCATCCCACTATAGTGGATGGCTTAACCTCACTACCCGCGGTATCCAACAGCTTGGGTGAGGATATCGCTTTTGTATACTCTTACGTTATACTTTCTGTGATATTACGCAGAGCTAATTAATTGCATGCTTTATAATATTATGCTTTTATTAACTTTTCACAGCTTTTCCAGCTGTCGGATGAGGGACACTGCTCACCCTCTGTCAGATATATCCACATTGATCGAAGGGAAGAACCAGCCAATCAAGGGACATACCCAACAGTTTGTCTAATTTGTTTAACGTTTATCTACCGGACGTACTCGTTAATCGTAATTTCATCCTTTACTATCGCATTTATCGTCATCATACGTCCTGTTTCAATCCGTTGATTCCATTAGACTAAAGCTGCCTACGTCCGCAAGTTCATGCCAATAAATTGACAAGAACCTCTCAGAGACACCGCTAGAAGGTGTAAGTCAGCACGTTTACTTACTGGCGAATATGTATATGTACATGGAAACATGTTTCCTTTTTAAATTGCCAGGTCCATGATTTCAACTCCAGACAAACAGACTGAGGGAAGGAATATGGACCCACTTTTTTGGACTTCTCTATCATCGTTATGTCATATCTCATCAAAATCTCACGAATTCAATTCTTGCCAAATATTCTATATGTCCCAAGTAATATTCTATAGGTCGCAAGTACAAATCTATTAAAAAAACACGTATACGCCCCAGTGTATATTTTCATTGCATCCGTAGTAAAATTCGAAAAAAAATGGATATATATTTGTCTTGTTTGTTTTTATGTCCGGTGCGGACTCCTAAATGGCCCAATAGATATTTATGTAATTTTCATTGTAAATACAGTTGTATTCAGGGATGGTTATTGTGTAAAAAAAATTGGTAAAAACCATTCGGAAATGAAACATAGATAGAAAACAATGGGCCCTATCGGGAATGAGATTTCCCTGAAAATCTTTCCCACGTTCTGGAAATTCGTATCGTGAATAATGTTCGAAATTCCCCTAGAAATTTATTGCGATCATGAACACTTTTCCCATGAGAAATTTCTCGTGATTTCTTTGAATTATTTTCCCATTTATTTTGATGAAGAAATTGCCAGCATAACCCTTTCTGCAGTGGAAATAAGACATTCACGGACTGAAAAAGAGAGTTTGGGAGAACGACGCGACGTCTTCATTATTTTATTACCCTGCAGGAATAGAATTATTCGAGTTAGGAACGGTCCACAAATCCTCGGAAGCAATCCTTAAGACTACTTCAAAACCACCTGCTAGAATCGAAAGATGGGTTCTTCGGGTTCAGTCCTGTAAATTTTAAATTGTCTATCAATCTATCTTGCACATAGCAGATTCTTTGTCAGGCAGAAATTGTGAATACAACGTTTGTGCATTAATAGTGAATATTGCTCCTTGTGCTCTTACTGTAATTGAGGTGGTGAATTGGTCATAGTTAAAAGAAGCTATTGAAATATCGAGATAGATGTTTGGACAGCTTGTACTAAAAATAATTTATTTCTATTTCGATTTGAACTGTGCACCTTGGGAAACTTTCTTCTTTGCGGTTCCACCAACAACTTTGCGAATTAGAGTAGGTATTGGAGTAAGACACCCTTAGAGATAATCCAGGAGGGCAATGAAACGAAGACTGTGGTTAAAAGCATGGTGGCCACTAAAGAACAGAGTAGTCGAATCTTTCATGAAACTGTGTCGAGATTGTCTGTTGGTTTCAATGCCAAACAAACCCAAAGTATCTATGCAGCAAGATGCTTTTCCGGACGGCCGGCAAGCCCTCGGCAATGGGTTGCAATATTACAATGGATTAATTGGGTCCTTTACCATTTCGATTTTGTGATAATTGATAATACAGGGTCCATCAAAAAGGCCTCCCACATTTGCTGAAGCTGCTGTGTGAGTTGTTATCGACGGAAAGAAGTGGAGGGGGTGTCGATCGATAGTGGCGTACGTGCCATTGTCAGGATGGAGCCACAGCTCATACTGCTCGGCGTTCCATGGGAACTTTGAGACAATTGTTTCCTGGACATCTTATTTCTTTGCGAGGAGACATTGCTTGACCCTCATGATCACCCGATTTGTCGCCATGTGATTTTTTTTTCTTTAGGGGTTATTAAAGGCATGTGTACACACATCGCCCCACAACCCTAGAAACACTGAATGAAGCAATTACTCAGGAGGTTGCTGCTATTCCACCTGAAATGACTAGGAAAGTCATAGAAAACTTCCAGGAGAGGCTTCGTCTGTGTCATAATAGCTAATGTAGGACGTTATTTATCTGATGTAATTTTTAAGACCAAGTAATGTAAAATGGCATAATATTTTGTATTGGACTATATTTAAAAAAAATATGTATTGTAGTAGTAGTATTTTAATTACAACCTTTAGTAATGTGGGAGGTCTTTTTGCCGGACCCTGTATTATTCACGATACCAAGAGTCTTGATTTGTGACAATATTAACGTTCGTCAGAAATAATTGGCATAGGAATAGATGTTTTTAAGATTGGGATATCCTGAATCTATTAGGTACTTACTTACTTACTTACCTTCTTATCCGGCTCACAATCCATGAAGAATCTCAGCCTTCCATATCGTGAGCGGTTCCTCGCATGCACTCTCCAGTCGCCGAAACCAAGCGCTCTGGCACCCGCAGTCACTTGGTCCTTGTACCGTAGTTTCGGTCTTCCTTGTCGTCTCGAAACTGGGGGCTGGGATGAGAAGACTTTCTTGGCTGGAGCGTTCTCGTCCATTCGCTCGATGTGGCCGAGCCAATGTAGTCGTCTTTTCTTGGCCTTCTGGACTACATCCACATCTTGGTACAGCTCATACAGTTCTCGGTTGAATCTTCTTCTCTATTAGCCATCGTCGCATACGGGACCGAAAATCTGTCGAAAAATTCTTCTTTCGAAATTGCCCAGTATCAAGGGATACATACTTGACTCATTTTAATCTGTGGTACCTAGACCTACCCATCCGTCCGTGCATCATACATATAAAGCAGAGAAAAAGGGTACTACTTTCCAGTGGCGATTCCTGGTCAAGTTGTGTGGGTTAGCTATATCAACGTTATCGGGAAAGTTTAAAATACAACTAAAAAAATTTGCACGACTGGGTCGCATGCACTTTGCTCCAGTACTCCAAACTTAATACACAAAAAAACATTAAAAATAAAAACAAGTATTTAAAATTCATTAATAAAAACTTAAATTGAAATATGTATAGGTACATAAAAAACACATTTTATTTGAAAAAAATTATGCCATAAGATTTCTCTAAAAGTTGTTTATTTAATTTTTTTTTTTAATTCCATGGAGAAGACGAAAACCCTCAAATTATTTTCTTATGTATATATTATACAATTTTTCTAGAATGTCTTAAAATTAATCTGGGTTTGCAGTATTGAAAAAAAAGTTAATTAACTCGTACGTTTTATATTGTAATTTAGAAAAACAGGTTCAAAACAATTTTTTTAAATCTAAAAAATTTTAAATGTTTTTTGAAAACAAAATATTATTTGAGCAATTTAGACTCCTAAAAAAAAGACGTTAATCGGACTGAAGCTGCCCGTGGCTTAGTGGTACGATGCGTTGGCTGCTAATCAGAAAGTCGCGTCGTGGGTTCGTGTCCATAAAGTTTTTAGTTTATCTTTCACGGGTACTGCCTCTTGCGAAGAAGTGATAAAACGTTAAAGAGTATCAATCTGTCATGAAAAAGTGCTTCTCAACTTTGCCATTTGGAATTGGCGTTAAATTGTAGGTCCCCTCAATTCTTCTCACGCACCCAGAGAATTTTTGATGAGAGTAAGTCACTTAGGCCTTGGCTTTAAAGAGCTGTCATGCCACTCTTTTTAATTTTTATATTTTTAATCGGAATATTATTTTTAGAGGAAATCTTTTGACAAAAAAAAAAAAACGGTTCTATGAGAGGTACCGTTTTGGAGCAATACAAAAATAAATTTTTACATTAAAAAGACCAGTGTTCCGACAAAAAATAATTACGAGGATGTTTAAGAAAAATCGGAGGAGCTGTTTTGAGAGAATTGAAGCTTTTCACCGAAAAAATTGTATGGTGGCTACCTTAAATTTTGATTTTAAGAATAAAATAAAAAAACGACCCATCCATATTCGCTCAAACTACTATATTTAAAATTAGTTTGAAGTCAACGGAAGCAGTGGTTAAAGCTATAGATGCAATTACAGACAGACAGACGGACGGACGGAATCGTCGGAGCAGTTTTTTCTTCTTCTCTATCATCGTTTATTTTTTATTGGAATCCCAATTTAAATACACCTTGTTAAAACTTTCAAAATAAATATTTATTCAATAAATTTTATAAGATTTCACAACAATAAGATAAGTTAGCGCAAAAATCACAGCTAATTATGAAACGAGAACACAATACACAACAACACAACGACAGGAAAGAGCCAACACAAACAGATACGAGATACGACATACGAGTCGTTTCATACACGAAACACGAACACGATTCGATTACACCAGTCGTTCTCATTGTTGTGTTCTGACTCGTTTAATAGTTAGCTTTAGCTGTGATTTTTGCGCTAACCCTCCTGTTCATTTTTGAAGGCATTTATTCAAATATGTTCATTTTCTGTTTATGAAGATTGTATGAAATCTGTTAGCGCTAACTTTTGAGCTAAATATAGTTTCATGATAGATTTTTGCATGAGAGTTTTGTTTGCATGCGATGAAAAATACATATTGGTAGGAAATTCTATTTTGTTGCTAGTAAGTAGGGGAGACCGGGGCTAGTAGACTCAAAATTTACTTATCTTTTTTTTTTTTTTTAAATAACTAAAGAAGATATCAACACGAATTAAATGCCTTTTAATTAACCATTTTTTTTGTGCTTTATAAAAAAATATGTCTTCTGAAATTAGTGAATTTTAAGACCTTTTTTTCCTAAATTTGTAAAACGATCTCAGGTGGGTCAACTTATCCCAAACCCGGGGTAAGTAGACTATGACTATGGGGTTAGTTGACTATATCCTTTTTCCACCTTTTTGATACCAAAACTATAAGAAAACAACACTTAAATTAATTTTATTTGAAACAAAAATTAATGTTCAAAAGACAGCACGACAATAGGGATAGAAGGGTGCTCCAACTTCTTCTGCTTAAATTTTTGCCGTTTTGGGCATATCTTTGCATCGTTTTGAAGGGAACCGATACTCATGAGCAACAGAACGTATAGTTTTTCCGTTGTCAAGAATATTTTTTTGACATAAGCTCCAAAACTGATTTTCAGTCTCCTCCTTGTTTTGTTTCATACTGGAAATTACCAAAAACAAGTGAGTCAATTTGCCCCGAACAAAAAAAGTCAACTTACCCCGAGCGGTTTCTCAGCACTTAATGATAATTTTTCGGTACTCAGAAACCAAATAAATATATAAATGCTGGGTGTTGTTAATACAAACACTCACTTGCTCTTATTCTTAAAAAAAACTGACGTTAAAAGCAAACACCTTTACGAAAGAAAAAAAATAAAAGAAAGCAAAATAATTACTCAAGAAAGCAAAAAAGTGTTTTTTTCGCGATAACTCTTGAACGACTCCCGACTTTATCAAAAGACAACATGTAACTAACCGGACTGCTGTGCTCAATATAATAACAAGGACAAACTTGAAAGAAATTGTTTTGTTTTGAAGTTATTGGCAGTTAGTCTACTTACCCCTGAGGCCAACTATCCCCGATTACCCCTACCTTCAATATTGTAACGTATTCGGTGTTTATTGACATTTATATAAGAATAATGTTTATTTATATTAGAAATAAAATTTATGTACAGTATTTTACGGATATAAGAAACACTCATATAAGAAAAACTCGCTTATAAGAAACGCAACCTAAAACACCATGTCTTTTTCTTAAATTTTTCTCTGAAATTGAACGTATATAAGAAACTCGCATATAAGAAAAACACGTTTATAAGAAATACATTTTAATGCACACTACAAACTTTCAAGAACAAAAAAGGACGCATATAAGAAACTAACTTCAGCTCTACTTTAAATGAATTTGATGTTGAATTCCGTTACCTTGAAAGCTTTGAAAATGCAGAATGTTTCGGAGAAATAAACGAAAGAGATCTCAGAAATGAAATGCAAATGATGACAGATGGATCAGATGGGTACGAGGAACCAGATTTAGTTGAACGAGAAGACGAAGGTTTATAGTTACTACCACCGCCAACTAGGACCGAAGCAATTGAAAGCGTTCTTTCTCCTAAAGCGGTTTTTTTGATAGTGACGAAGAACAGAGTTTGGATTCTATTCAAGAACTTCTTTTCAAAGACATTTCTAAGGATAACATTCAGAAAAAAATTGAAGACTATTTTTTAGGTATATATTGCTGACATATAAACAGTTCCTATAAATATGAAGCTTGTATAATAATATTACTCTCTGAATTTAATTGTGCAGGTATGCAATATTTTGCTTATTGAAGAAAAGACTTATTTTTATTTATTTTTGTTATATTAAGCGTCTGTTTCACAGTGTATAAATAATGTTCTAATTAGTTACCTGCCACTTAAATAAAATGCCAGTTAAATCCTTCTGTTAGTGAGTTTTGTGTTTCACATCAAAAAATTTGTCCAGTTAAAAATGTTTTGACAAAAATGAAATCAAAAAAGAAGTATTTGCTATATTTTTTGATCAGAGATTCAACCCTCAGGTACATTTTTTGAAGTGTCGAAAAGAATATCCATTTTTTTGGAAGAAATGAAAAAAATTTGCCTTTCAGACTTACGAGGGACGAGGGACTTTACCTCGATATCGTTATGATAAATTAATATATTTTGCTTGAAAAAGATTTTTGCCTTTTTCTTTAAATTATCTAATATTTTTTATAATTTTATTTTTATTAAAAACAAATGAAAAATCCTTGCCTTTGCAGACTTTAAATTCTATTTTTATTGAAAAAAATGGCAAATCCTTGCTTTTTCAGAATTTTTATTCTATTAACTGCCAGTTAATTACTTTATAGGGCACTACATCCTCCCTATAAGTTACTTGACACTTTAACTACTAGTTAACTCTACTCAGATTTTATGAAACGCTATTTTGAATTTAAACTGCTAGTTATCTTCCAAGCTGCTTAACTCGGACTTTGCCTGTATATTGTGAAACAGACGCTAAATATTCTCACGTTTGAAAATAAAAACTTTTAGTTTTTTTTTTTTTGAAGTCATAATTCTCAAAAACTTTATACATTGTTTTTTATAAGACATTTTTTTTCTTATACCCGTGTTGCTTATGTAAGAAATTTTCTTTCTTATATCCGTTGTTTGCATATAAAAAAAACTTGGATATAAGAAAGAAAAGTCCGGGATTTTCAGACTTTCTTATAAGCGTGTTGCACTGTACTCTGAAATTATTGGTTTAGCGCCGCTAAACTAGCCAACTCTCATAGTTGGCTAGTTTAGCGGCGCTAAATCGCCCTGGTATTTTCCCACTTTGCTAATTGTTTTTGCATACCTTCAGATGTACACCAAATATACCATGTACCGACAAACAGACAACGAAAAGGTTTCACTTGTCCATGTGTAGTGCCTGTCGTTTTACATACACATATTGCAAATCTCAAACGAAAAAGGACAGTACCTACATTTATATACCAAATATCGGGAGACAGGATTTTATGACTATGCGTTTAATGGTTGCACATGCACATGCAGATATGTGAAAAAACATATGGAGATGGTGAGAATTTACAAGCCTCTGCAGTGATTTAGACACAGAATATCAAACAGGAGGACCACAGTGTGAGAATTCGCACATCTAGCGGAATTAAATTAATAACGCTTCTGATTTGAAGTTTTTGATAAATTTTTTTTTCTTAGTTGAGTGCAAAATACCCATGAAATGAAATGTAATAGTTATTTTTTTCTTATTTGGTCGAAGTTCTTGAAAAATGAGTCACAAATCCACCGTTTTTTCATAAAAACTGACATTAAAACAAGCAAAAAAATGTTCTAGGAGGGGGGTCTATCTCCCCCCGTTTAAGCGGGAGGGGCATTTTTCGAAAAAACTTGGTTAAATAAAAAAATGGTTTGTAAAAAGCGGTGATAGGTGCCTACCATAATTTGGTATAGTTTTTCTGGAAGCTAATATACTATTGTTTCTTATTCATTATAAATCATAGGTCTGAGCAGCGCAGTCTTCTATAAATTCAATTTTAAAGTCGAAACTAGTCGCGTGAACTTAGCCGCACTTTTTCTACAAAACTTATTTTTGTTGTGAGTTCTGGGTTTATTTCCAATAGTTCTGGAGTTCCTTATACCAAATTTCAATAGTTCTGGCAAAAATCCATCAAAATTTGGACTTTGAAAATTTTGCACCCAAAAAAATGTTAGCCCCGACTTAACAACCCTCAAGAGTTCTGATGCAATAAATATGTTCATAACCAATGTTCCAGGAGTTCCTCATACCAATTTTTCTGATTTTTGCCTTTCATAGCAAAAAAAATGCGTTTTAAATTTGTATGCACAAAAGTGCATTCCTAATTGTTTAAAATATTTGATGGCTACAATGTCTCTAGCGGCAATAGTTCTGAGGTTCCTCATACCAATATTATCATATTTTCCTAAAACGCGCCGAAAAATCCCAATTAAAATTTTCAACCTTACCTACAAAAAAAGTAGCCGCACTTTTGTCACGCCCAGGAGTTCTGATGCAATAAATATATTCATAACCAATATTCCAGGAGTTCCTCATACCAATTTTCGAAAATTATTCCTTGTGTCACGAAAAAAAATGCATTTAACGTTTGTATACAGAAAGTGCATTCGCCCTTTTTCAACAGTTCTGATGCTGAAAATGAGTTAAAAACCAAGAGTTCTGAGGTTCCTCATACCAATATTATCATATTTTCCTAAAACTCGCCGAAAAATCCCAATTAAAATTTTCAACCTAACCTACAAAAAAAAGTAGCCGCACTTTTGTCACGCCCAGGAGTTCTGATGCAATAAATATATTCATAACCAATATTCCAGGAGTTCCTCATACCAATTTTCGAAAATTATTCCTTGTGTCACGAAAAAAATGCATTTAACGTTTGTATGCAGAAAGTGCATTCGCCCTTTTTCAACAGTTCTGATGCTGAAAATGAGTTAAAAACCAAGAGTTCTGAAGGTTCTCATACTTAAACTAAATAGTTCCGGCATAACGAGCCAACAAATCGGATTTTGTATTTTTCACCTCAAAGTGCATTTTTTAGTAGCCGCACTTTTGTCACGTCGAGGAGTTCTGATGCGATAAATATATTCATTACCAATATTCTAGGAGTTCCTCATACCAATTTTTGAAATTGATGCCCTAAAACGTCTAAAAAATGCATTTTTATTCGTATGCACAAAAGTGCATTTACTATTTTTTAGCAATTCTGATGATAAAAATGTAAAAAACCAAGAGTTTTGAACCTCATAATACTTATATTAAATAGTTCCGGCATTAACTAGCCCACAGACTAGATTTTTATTACTCAGACAAAAATACATTTTTTAGTAGCCTCAACCCTATCAGTATGTAGGTAGTAGGTACATGTATATAAATATAAATATAGGTACAACAATATTCCTTCTCAAAAATGTGTATTACTTA
Source organism: Sphaerophoria taeniata (assembly GCA_943590905.1). NCBI lineage: Eukaryota > Metazoa > Arthropoda > Insecta > Diptera > Syrphidae > Sphaerophoria > Sphaerophoria taeniata. Next base: position 226,650,034 of record OX016540.1, on the reverse strand, counting down.
AATCTAAAATGGCATTGGGAATATATTGACAATTTAGAATTATTTGAGTTGACAAAGGACAATACAGAGGACAAGACAATGCGAAATGATAGGCATTACTGTCAGCCTGTCAGTTGAAATGCAGTTTAATTTATACGCAGTTTCATACAAAGAAAGTGAATTTTAATTGCAGTTCAGTTGCTGCTAAGTGCAGCTGCACCTAATGTGGTTTTTACTTTAAAAGTAATATTAGGTGTATTCACGATCTGTTGCAACTGGTATTTTATCGTTGCAAAAGTGCAAAAGTTCAAAAATTCTTGCACCACATTTTTGAGAAGGTGTATTGACGTACCTATGGGTCTATGAAATAACTCCCACGACATTAGTCCCACTTTTAAAAACGAAATAAGTCAAACCAAAAATTGCTATTTTGAAAGTGGGAGTTATTGCGTTTTTAAAAGTGGGACTTATTTCGTCAATTGGTGGGACTTATTTCGTTACGCGTTTTTATTTTAAGTGGGACTTATTTCGTTTTGAATGGGAATAAATTCGTTTTGTAAAGTGGGAGTTATTTCATACCCCTTCGACGTGTGTTTTTTTCGAGGAGCCAAATACTTCTTATTTCAAATCGCATTAAACAATGAAAAAGTGGGACTTATTTCGTTTATGAAGGTGGGACTTAATTCATTTAAGAAATATATTATTCAAGGGGGACATTATTTTGGTGGGACTTATTTCGTTTTCAAAAGTGAGACTTATTTCGTGGGAGTTATTTCATAGGCCCGTACCTATATTTATATTTATATATATGTACCTACTACCTACATACTGATAGGGTTGAGGCTACTAAAAAATGCATTTTTGTCTGAGTAATAAAAATCTAGTCTGAGGGCTAGTTAATGCCGGAACTATTTAATATAAGTATTATGAGGTTCAGAACTCTTGGTTTTTTACATTTTTATCATCAGAATTGCTAAAAAATAGTAAATGCACTTTTGTGCATACGAATAAAAATGCATTTTTTAGACGTTTTAGGGCATCAATTTCAAAAATTGGTATGAGGAACTCCTAGAATATTGGTAATGAATATATTTATCGCATCAGAACTCCTCGACGTGACAAAAGTGCGGCTACTAAAAAATGCACTTTGAGGTGAAAAATACAAAATCCGATTTGTTGGCTCGTTATGCCGGAACTATTTAGTTTAAGTATGAGAACCTTCAGAACTCTTGGTTTTTAACTCATTTTCAGCATCAGAACTGTTGAAAAAGGGCGAATGCACTTTCTGCATACAAACGTTAAATGCATTTTTTTCGTGATACAAGGAATAATTTTCGAAAACATCATCAGAACTCTTGGGCGTGACAAAAGTGCGGCTACTTTTTTTGTAGGTTAGGTTGAAAATTTTAATTGGGATTTTTCGGCGCGTTTTAGGAAAATATGATAATATTGGTATGAGGAACCTCAGAACTATTGCCGCTAGAGACATTGTAGCCATCAAATATTTTAAACAATTAGGAATGCACTTTTGTGCATACAAATTTAAAATGCATTTTTTTGGCTATGAAAGGCAAAAATCAGAAAAATTGGTATGAGGAACTCCTGGAACATTGGTTATGAACATATTTATTGTATCAGAACTCTTGAGGGTTGTTAAGTCTGGGCTAACATTTTTTGGGTGCAAAATTTTCAAAGTCCAAATTTTGATGGATTTTTGCCAGAACTATTGAAATTTGGTATAAGGAACTCCAGAACTATTGGAAATAAACCCAGAACTCACAACAAAAATAAGTTTTGTAGAAAAAGTGCGGCTAAGTTCACGCGACTGTCGAAACTTGCCTAAAAAAAATTATTTTCAATTATAATAAATAATTTGCAATTTTACTCTTCATTTTCTCATATTTACTGGCATGTTTTTTCTATATTTAATGTTCTTATAAATTTGGAGTCAAAAACTGAAAATTGCATGTCAAAACCTTTTAAAGCGATGGAAAAGTTAAAAAATGTATGTGTCAAAAACACTAAAAAACTGTTTTTTTTTTCATATTTAAAAATTAAGATACCTTAGCCATGATTTCTTACACGGAAATTGTTTTTATTTTTAGCAAATTGCAAAAACACAAAAAAAAAACATATACATCTTAAAAACGAAACTCTTAAAGTTCCACAACCTCAGGTTCTATGCTGTTCCTTATTTTTGGAATACTTCTTAAGCCAGCAATATATGGGTCTGAGGTTATTAGCAGCCTGTGAATGAGGTCTGTCATTGTATCCAGTCTAGATGTCTTGTAACTATGATCTACCTCCCATCCAAATTTCAAGATTGTAGCATAAGAAATTTACATTTTTCATACAAGCTTACGAAAGGCCTTAGACCCCTTTAATCCGGCCCTGTGTTAAAATATTTTGTTGGATATCGTCTTGTAACTATGATCTACCATCCGAATTTCAAAACTGCAGCATTACAAATAAAGAACTTTCATACAATTTTACGACAGGCCTTAGAGCTAAGAACCCTGAATCCGTCCCTGTAAATACAAAATTATTAAGTTTTTAAACTATGTTTGCCTATACTCGTTTGTATAGTTCTATATTCACGAATAAGTAGATCATATTGCAGCAATAACATTTTTTTTCTCTTATTGAGCTTGTTCCGGAGCATTTTTTGGCTCGTTAGCTATGGTGAAAAATGACTTAAATTTAAAGGCGCGCAAAAACGCGCAAAACTTTTTGATAGTTTTAGATAGTAAAGATGTCAAGCTTTGCAGTGAACCTAATTTCAAGGCGGAACTATGTGGAACTTAGCTTTTCTGATCCATTGAATGTAAAAATACCTACAAAAATACACATTTTTTTTAACTTTATCCACCACCAAAAATGTGTTAAAAGTATGAAACTATATAAATTTACTTATTTTAATATTATTAAGTATAAATATAATTAGAAAAAATAAACTTTCACCAAAACACGCACTACACGTAACAAAAATAAATAAAGTGACCAGTACAACCAAATTAGAACAAAGATTATCACAAACTGCTGCATCATGGCACATTTTTTCTTTGTTAACATAATTTTTTTCTCAACATTTTTTTCATATCGTTCAATCCACTATTTTAGCTTTACGAAAAACCGGTTTTGCTATCAATTGCAGCATATCATTTTTTGAATAATATGACGCTAGATGTGCTAATTCCCACACTGTGGGACGGCGGCCGGGGCGGTTTCTTGTCTCGTCATGGTATGGCGACCGACGGCGGCGACGCGACGCACGCACGCACGACGACGCTAATTCAGCCGTGTTGCGACCTTTAAAAAAAAAATTGCAAGATTATACCAACATTTGAAACAAAAACTGCAAATAATGATGAAATATGCCAAAATATGCATTTTAAGGCAAATTATGCAAAAATTAACAAAATATACTAAAATATGCTCTAACGAATGGCGTCCATAATGTTTGTTTTTTTTTTCATGAAACGTATTTCTATCTTGTCAATCGTCAAATTCGACGTTCCAAAACAAAAACATGCTCCACCATATTTTTGGTTGCCCTAATATTAACACAGGAGTACTTCTTTGAATTCAATGATATGGAAATGATAATAAATCTGACATAATCGGGTCGATATGAAAATAATGGTGTGCTTAAATTCTGATTTTGTAACCTTTTGGGATTCTAATTAAAACATGTTGCAAACTTTTCCATTTACCTGAACATGATTTGGACAATAATAATCCTTGAAACAGGGCTATATATCGGCGCGGCCGGCGGCATTCTCTAGAAATTTGATCCCATACAGATGGCATCATTAAAACTGATTGCACGCATTGTTGTTGGCAAAAGAAAAGCACACACTGTTTACTTAACTTAGAATTTAAACATTTATTAAAGTTACTTTGAAGGTTTACAATATTTTTGATACGAATTTTTATACGTTTTAAAATTGTGTTTTAATGCCGATTGTATGAACTTCTAACCACCGCTGCTGAGTTTTGCCGACTACTACGAGAACTTTCCATTTTCAGTTAAAGAATATAGCACAAAGAAGAAAAGGATTAAAAGACCTTTTGTGATTGGCTGGCCAATCAAATGGCTCGTTTTAAATTTAAAAATGATCGAGAGTCGTTCGATTGTCGTAGTAGTCGGCAAAACCCTTGGGTGGAAACAGTTGTCAACATCCCACCCTCCGTGAATTCTTAGGGAGATTCACCATCAACTTGGATAACGGCTAGTTTTGATGCTGGTCGACGCAGGACTCCATTCGATGTTCTTATCTCAGCACTTCTTATTTGATCATCCTTTGCCATAAAGACTTTGCTGACTTTTCCACGTTGCCACTTGCTCCTGGGTTGAGATGCATCGCAGATGATAACCAGATCGCCCACCATCAGCGGCCTGCACTTCTCATGCCATTTGCTTTTCTTTGTAAGGTAGGGCAAATACTCCAGAATCCACCTCTTCCAGAATCTGTCTTTAAGCTGTTGTGCGATCTTCCACTGCTTGCGCCCACTTACCGGTGCGTCAGTAATATTAGGAGTTTGTGTCGAGTTTGTGCAGCCACACAAAAAATGGTTCGGCGTCAGCGGTTCGTCTTCTTCGGAGGCAACAGGCAGATCCGTAAGAGGTCGGGAGTTTATAATGTTCTCCGCTTCGATCAACAGACTTCGCAGGGTTTCCACCCTAGGAGCTTCCTCCTGCAGCGTTACCTTTAATATCTTCTTCACGGACTGCACCAACCTCTCCCATATCCCGCCTTCGCTTGGGTTTTCAATTAAGTTCCATTCAATTCCTTTTGTCATCATCTCGTCTTGAATTACCTCATAATCGAACAGCTGTGATTCTTTCGCGAGTTCACGGTGGGCACCAATAAAATTCGTACCGTTGTCGGATCGTATTCGCACCGGAGTCCCTCTTCGGTTCACAAAGTTCCTGAGGCACAGGATAAAGGCATCGGTTGTTAAGTCTGCTGATAATTCCAGATGTATGGCCCTAGTGGTGAGGCAAGTGAACAGTGCCACCCATCTTTTTTCCCTGCGCCGACCGACAGAGACATTTAGCGGTCCAAAGTAGTCCAGGCCGGTATAAGTGAATGGCCGAACGAAGGGGGTCACCCGATCCAGAGGCAACTGTCCCATTTTGGGGCTGACGGGCTTAGCCTTGTTGATTCTACATTGCTGGCAATTCTTCTTCACTCCTTTAAGAGCTGTTCTGATCTGAGGTATCCAAAAGTGTTGACGAATTTCGTTTATGATTACCGCATCATTCTGGTGATGACATAAAATATGGTAGTGTCGGATAACGAGTTGACTTAGGTGGTGGTGCCTTGGCAGGATTATGGGACGTCGGGCTTCTTCGGGCAAACAAGCTGTGGCGTTTATACGTCCATTTAGGCGGAGCACTCCCCTTTCATCCAGATATTGCGTCAACTGGAAAACTTCGCTGTTCTTGGGTATTTCCAAACCCTTCTTGAGGCATTGTATTTCTTCAAAGAAGACATCTTCTTGGGCAAGCTGGAAAAGGACCCTTTCAGCTTCGGCGATTTCTTCCGTCGTCAGCGTGGGGAGCTGGACACCTTTGTTTGAAGATTGATGATGTGTTTCAGTTACCGAGAGTCTTCGTCGTTTCGCTCTGTTCATCCATCTTTTGCTTCGTCAAACGTAGGCCATTGTTCTTCTCAATCTGTTGTAGGATGAAAACTTCGTTATATCAATCAGGTGATTCGTCGTCTGGACGCATAGAATTCTTGAATGGATCTCTTCTTGAAATGTTTCTGGAGGATGAAGTTCCGAACTTTGAGGCCATTGTGTCTCGGGAAGACAAAGAAACGGGGGGCCAATCAACCATCGGCTCTGTTCGACAAACTTTGGTGGTTTTTTCGCCCGCGTTGCATCGTCCGCAACGTTCATCTCCGTTGGTAGCCAATGCCAATTTTCAGGAGTCGAATTGTCCAAAATCTCCGCTATCCGATGCGCCACAAATGGCTTATAACGTCGTTGGAGATGGCAATGTCGTGGTGAGCTTGAATCGTCGTGGATAAGCGGCTTCCGTGTACCGCTGCCTGCAACTCTAACCTTGGAATGGAGAGCAACTTCTTTGGAGCACATCTTGTCTTGGCAGATACAAAGGCAACTTCAACTCTACCTTGATGAATGATACGAAAGTATCCAACAGCGGCAAATGCGCTCTCACTCGCATCCGTAAAGATATGCAACTCGATGTTCTTGGCGTGTTCTATATTGGTTGAATAGCAGCGTTTTAGACGGAATTGTTTGATAGTATTCAAACCTGTCCACCAAACTTTCCATTGATGAAAGATATCTTGAGGCAACGCTTCGTCCCAGTCAATACCAGCCTTCCAGGTTTTTTGTAGGAGGATTTTGGAATAAATTAGATAGTCTGCCAAGAATCCGAACGGGTCAAAGACGGACATAATTATTCCGAGCATTTCTCTCTTAGTTGGCGGCTTTGATAGTTCCAAAACCTCTTTGGCAATACGCAGGAACTTGAGCTGGAAACGAAAGGTGTCGTCTTCGACGTTCCAAAACATTTCCAAGACTTTCTCTTGGTTCTTTCCGGGCTCGAGGTTTACGGCTAATTTGGCTGGGCTTGTTGGATAATTCAGTCTTTCTTGAACGTCACTGATGTTGCATATGAAGTTTCGAAGAATAAAACCACCTTCAGCATGAATTCTCTTGACTTCCATGCTCACACGCTCTGCTTCAGCGGAAGTTGGAAAACTGCACACATAATCGTCTACGTAGTGGTTGTTTATTATGGCTTCGACCGCTTCGGGTGACTCTTGGCGGAATCTTTCGGCATTCAAGTTCTTGACATATTCGGCGGCACAGGGCGAACAAGTAGCACCAAATATCATTGAAGACATCACGTACTCTCGAGGCAGTTTGCGACTATCGCCATCCCTCCATAGAAACCTTTGTGAGTTTTGGTCGTCGCTTCGTATCTTTACTTGAGAAAACATCTCTTTGATGTCGGCAAAGATTCCTACGTTTCCTTGCCGGAACTTGAAAAGTATGGAAAGAAGAGGCTTGGCTTGCTCGGGTCCTTTCAGGAGCATGGAATTCAACGATGTTCCTCGAACTTCGGCGGCGGCATCAAAGACGATTCGTAATTTCTCGGGCTTGTGTGGGTTTACGATTCCGAAGTGTGGCAGATACCACGTTCGGTTGTCCTTTATCTTGGCTTCTTCATCGGATAATTCTCGGGCGTACCCATTTCGGATATAAGACGTGATCTGGTCTTTATACCACTTGCCGAACTCAGGCTCCTTTCTCATCTTTGTTTCAATATTCTTCAGCCGGTTTAATGCCATCCCGTAACTGCTTGGCAGGCTTATGTCGTCACGGCTCCACAGCAATCCAACCTCGTATCGCCCTTCTGATCGTCTGACTGTATTTGTTAATATCTGTTTGGCTCTTAAGTCGTCTTCCGGTTCGATTGCCTTCTTGTTTTTATTCACACCAAAATTTTCAATCGTAAAATACGAGTTGACCAGTTTCTCAAGTCTCGATAGAGCGTTGGTTTCTTTCAGGTGAAAGACCATTGGTGTTTCGCAGTTTTCCCCTCTTTGTGGGCCATTAGCCACCCAGCCGAGTTTTGTAAGAAATATTATCGGTTCGTTTCTGTTTCCTTCGATCGTATTGGTACAGACTCCCAAGTGGCAATTGTCCAGTTCCATTAACAGTACTGGTCTGGCATTTTCATAATTTCGTAGGGGCACAGTTTGCAGATGACTCAAATTTGCTTTATTGAAGGACTGAACCGGGAGACTCAAGTGTGGAACCGTCCTCACGTGTCGCAGCCTCATACCACGCAGATTCATTTTCTATTCCTCGGATTTCTAAGGAAACTCTACGGGATGGCTCGGACACAACTTTGTCCCCGTACCACTGCAGCTTAAGGTTTTCTTTGCGTCCTTTCAGCCCTAGCTGTGCAGCCACTTCCTCTTCAAGAATCGAAACGGATGATCCCTCGTCGAACATTGCAAAAACAGACTTCTGACCTCCTGGGCCCGACACAACAACTGGTAGCACTCGGAAGAGATGTTTACTGGTGCAGTGCGTTAGGACGTTATGCACAGCGTGCACTGGTGCACCTGTAGCACCTTCTTCATGTAGCAGTTTATTGTGGAATCTTCGGCATCCGTTGACATCGCACCTTCGGCGACGACGACACGCTGCTGAACCGTGACCTGTGCTTTAGCACGAGAAACATAAGTGATTACTTTTCACTAGTTTCCAAAGTTCGTCTGGTGTAAGGGCTTTAAACGAATTGCAGTCTTTTGTCGGATGATCTGCGTTGCAGCAAGCACAGTTGATCTTCCTTTGGGCCTTTGTTGTTGCTTCCTTAGTCGTTTGAGTTTTCTCTTTCGTGTGCATCATTCTCCTCGGGTGCGAGACTTGACTCCTGGCAATGTTGGATGTACTTGCCTGAGGTAGCATCTGGATTATTTGCGCTTCTCCGTTCAACCACACAGCAAAGTCTCTAATTGTTGCATACGGCTTAAATTGGAGTGCTCTTTTGGCCCACTCATATTTTCGAGAAGATGGCAACTTCATTATCAACTCCTCCAGTAGCATTGGATTGGCGAGGTGCTGTTCACACTTTGCTGCTACCAAAAAGGCAACGACGTTGTCGACCATACTGCTGAATGCAACCATACTTTCAATTTTATTTTCGTTGACGTGTGGGAACTGTTGCACCTTGGCCAGTTGAGCTCTCACTAGCAAGTCTGCACGGCCGAATCGGAAAGCCAATGTATTCATCACCTTGTCGATGTTACTAGGGTGGATCAGTAGCGCTGCTACGGCTTCCTTGGCTTCTCTTTGGAGACATTTTTGCAAGCGAATGGTATTCTCCATCGGCGTGTATGTAAAATTCGCAGAGGTTTCTTCATAATTTGCACAAAATAGCGGCCAGTCATCAGGCTTTCCACTGAAGATCGGGAGGTCATAAAGCTTTTTATGTTGCTGAGCTATTGGCAGTGTCGGTGTCGGTATTATTGACGGCGTCATTTCTGCGGCTGAATTGGTCTCTATCATACGCATATTGTGGGTATCTTGAAGATCAATTGCTCTGCGAAGACGTTCAGTTTCATTTTGATTTTCACTTGTGTCGTTGCGCAGTTGATCGACCGACTCCTTAAGCGATTGAAGTTGGGTTACTAGAGCCGTTAGAAGTTGACTTTGATGAACATCTCGTGGCAATTGTTGATAATGTGGTTGCATTGGAGGCTGATGTTGTGCTGGCTGCATTGGAGGCTGATGTTGTGCTGGCTGCATTGGAGGCTGCTGTGCTGGCTGCATTGGAGGAAACTGCGGCTGAGTTGGCTGAGACTGCGATGGCTGAGGCTGTGATGGCTGAGGCTGAGATGGCTGAGGCTGCGACGACTGAGGCTGCGATGGCTGTGGCTGTGAGGGCTGAGGCTGTGATCGCTGAGGCTGATATGCCGGTCGCATAGAAGGAGGTGTAGAGCGTTGGGCTGCCTGTGATGGCTGCTGTTCCGTCCGTAAAGTTGAAGCACTTCTGAAACGCTGCGGTGGTAATCCTTTCGTAGCTCGTGTGCTTGTTCGAGATGGCGGTGTCATGGGCTACACGCTTTGCCTGCGTGTCGATGCTTCGTATGTGACTTTAGGTTGATGGCAAGACGGCGAAGTCCCTAGAGGGCGATGGCAAAAATGCGTCACTGGATGCTGATAGCGCTGATGTTATCGATTCACTTCGACGGCTGGTACTGACGATGATAGAGACGACGAACGTATCGCAGAATGTTAAATGATGTTAAACAATGCTGAACGTGTCGCAAGATGTTAACAGTGCTGTACGTTGTCGACTAATTTCAGTGGCTGGCGATGCTGTCGATTCACTTTGGTGGCTTCGGACCTCAATGTCAAATAAAGGCGGAGTACCAGAAGAAGTCGATGACGTCGTTGATGCACTTCGGCGGCTGGCAATGGCAAATTCGATAGACGAAGACGTTTTCGATTCGCTTCGGCGGCTTCGGAAGGAAGCGATGACGTCGGCTCGGCGATGCACTTCAGTGGCTGGCAATGGCAAATTCGAGAAACGAAGACGTTTTCGATTCGCTTCGGCGGCTTCGGAAGGAAGCGATGACGTCGGCGATGCACTTCAGTGGCTGGCAATGGCTTGCGGTATCGAAGGCAAAATGGCGTGGTGCTGGAAGCAGTGACGTCGTCGTTAAGCTTCGGCGGCTTGCGGTATCGATGCAAAGAATATGGCGTTATGCTGCAAGCGATGACGTAGTCGTTCCCTTCGGCGCGGCGTGGCGGAATTGATGGCAAATATGTGCCGTTGATGCTGGAGACAATCACGTCGTCGTTTTCACTTTGGCTGGTTTATTGTATCGATGGCAAATGGTGTGGTATTGGAAGCAGTGACGTCGTCGTTAAGCTTCGGCGTAGCGGTATTGGCGGCAAAATGGTTTGGAAACGATGGCTCCGTCTCAATTTTGATTGGGACACGTGGTCTCGGCTCGTCTTCGAGAATTTTCTTGCGCTGCAATTATGGAAGCGCCAGCGAGTTTTTTCGGTAAGATTTATGTTCTACTTACTTGGCTGCCGCAGCCTAATTATAAGCTGCAGCAGGAAATTACGGCTTCTTGATTGCACTTGCACGAGACTTTTCCTTGGCCAGCGGTGTCCCAACACTTCTTATTAGCAGCGGTGGCAGATCGAGCAAATTTCTTAACTAATTTTAAAAATTGTTGTTGGCAAAAGAAAAGCACACACTGTTTACTTAACTTAGAATTTAAACATTTATTAAAGTTGCTTTGAAGGTTTACAATATTTTTGATACGAATTTTTATACGTTTTAAAATTGTGTTTTAATGCCGATTGTATGAACTTCTAACCACCGCTGCTGAGTTTTGCCGACTACTACGAGAACTTTCCATTTTCAGTTAAAGAATATAGCAAAAAGAAGAAAAGGATTAAAAGACCTTTTGTGATTGGCTGGCCAATCAAATGGCTCGTTTTAAATTTACAAATGATCGAGAGTCGTTCGATTGTCGTAGTAGTCGGCAAAACCCTTGGGTGGAAACAGTTGTCAACACGCATAATGCGACATTAAATTCTGAGTACCGTATGCAAAATGAAGCCATAGAAATGAACAAAGAGATTTCAAGAGAGAATAATACATAATTACATACATATTTGTTTCTCTTTTAAAGCGATTTGAAACAGTTAATTAATAATTGTTAAATTTAAATTTTAATCAAAATTTACCTTGGCTTGGCTTTGACTTGTTAATATTTTTAAATGTATAGAAGGACGTAATGTAAGTATGCATGAAACGTAAAATGAAACGGCAAAGCAACAGGTAAAGGATCATCAGCAGGATACTCCTAAGATTGCGGGGAAAATGCGATACGACCGTAAAACCCCATTACAAGCATTGCCAAAGTGCTGGCTGATTAGTCGCAGATGTGGATTCGTATAGTTGGAACTAGACTCAGGAGGATAGTCTTGAGTTTCAACTCAGTGAATGAGTGAATCACGACAATCCTCATCAAGGCTAAAATCACCAACGTGAGGTATCCTCATCTGAGCTCACGCCCCTACGAACGAAAAAAATGAAGACACAATAGACAGGTTCCAAAGATGAGCTCCTCGATAAGACATACGAGCAATGCCATAGCTTTTCGACGTTAAAAACGTCTTAGGCGATTTTAACGCCAAAATGGGAAGAGAGGACGTCTCTGGTGGAACAATCCGAAAACACAGCCTGCACGAAAACACCTCCGATAACGGATTCGGGCTTATCGATTCTGCAGCGGGCGATACATGGTAGTAGCAAGTACGCATTTCCCACATCTCAACATTCACAAGATTGATTATTGCTATCGACTCAATACACTCTTCAAGCATTATTGATGTCCGAACCTCCAGAGGGACCAACATTGACTCGGACCACTACCTCGTTGTAGCCAAGGTAGTGCAGCGGATATCTCCAGTAAAGCCAAAAATAGGAAGTACTAGAAGAAAGTATGACGACGGACGGCTACAATCGCAAGAGATCGCCAGATCCTTTCCCGATCGAGTGCCAAGTAACCTCATGAGAGGTCCGCTACATCCAGCATTAAGTGTTGAGAACCAGTGGCAGAATTGCCAGGAATCCATTAAGGATGCTGCCTCTGATGTCCTGGGTTTCACGTGGCCACCAAAACGAAATCCCTGGTTTGATGAAGAATGCAGGCAGGTACGTGCAGCCAAGGAGGAAGCATATACAGCAGCTCTGCACTGGCGGACGAGATCAGCTCGGGAGCTCTACGAGCAGAAGATTAAAGAAAAACACAAGCTTTTCAAAAAAAAAAGGAGAGAGCATGAAAAGCGATCGATCGAGAATGTCGAGATCGAGAGACTTGTTCGTTCAAAAGGTAAGTTCAAAACGTTCAATAAAAAATGTTCAATGTTCAATGCAAAAACTGGGTGGAAAAGGGTCAAAAAGGGTGAGTACCAAAATTGCCAAAAAAAAACTTGAAAGAAAAGACACGATCGATTTTCTGGTTTAATACACAGTAAGTATTTCATTTTATTTTAACTTTCATTTAACCTTATATCTATTTACAATTTTAACCTTTAAACAACCTTCTTCAATTAATGTAAGTATACAATATACAATTTTCAATTTATATAAACAAAAACATCGAATGTAAAATGACAGTTGACATTTATGAGAATTGGGACAACTGTGGCTGTGTTTGCGCAAGCATTTATGGGCAGCATTCAACATTCTCCCCCACCAGTGAGCAAAGTGAACGATTTTTGGCGTATATGGTGAGCGATTCCAATTTTCGTTATCTTCTTCATGTATGTGTTTGTGTCTCACATGAAAAGAAAAAGTTTGTTATTATATTTGCAAATTAAATGTAAACATATATTCATTATTTTAAATTTTTAACGGACTTCAATATGCGACATCTACATGTGACATAAACAAACCCAGTACACAAAATGTGAACCAAGCTCGATCAGCGATTCGAAATTCGAAATTATAGCATCGACTTCAATGCATTCGAAACGTCATCTCGTACTTCCGTTTGTTATTAATTTCGTGTTATTGCAATTCGGGAGTACCTTTTTTGTTAAATTTCGGTTGTGCGGGTTTTATTTATTGTTTTTCTTATTTTAATGGATAAGTATATTTAAATTATGTATTTATATTGTTAATTTCGGTGTTTTATTATATTTTGTAGTGTTTAGAAGTTTACGCAGAAATAGTGCTGTGTTGTGTATTCGTGTTTGGTATTTTGTTCGTCGCATTAAATTAACTTTGGTATTTAAGTGGGATTTGTTTATTAGATGTGTATTAAATGTGTAGTATTTTATCTAATTAATTGTGATTTGTGTCGTTTTGTATGTTTATATTGCATGCATTAATAAATGAAGACATTAATTTGTGTAGAATTAATTGTATAAAATGTTTTGTCTGTTATTTTTATTTTTTTTTTTTACACCTGACTGTACCACTTAGCCTTGAATTGCCTTACATTAAATTTGCTGTTGTTTTTGCTAACAGGTTGATGTGTAATCTCGGGCTTCTTGTTGTTGCAGCTATACATTTGGGTAAGTCAACTATAGTTTTTTTTTTTGTTTACGTAATAAACAGTTCTTTGCTTTTAGATGATGGTCGGGTCGCTGCTTGATGATGCATTTAAAGTTCGATCTTGCAGGTGTCTTCTGCATTGTTGCCATCTAAGGTAAAATTCGGTTTGCATGTAAATTGCGTAAGTTTTTGCAAATAATTTTTAATATTATTTAAATATGTTCATTCTTGTTTCTTTCAAGTTTATTTTCAATTGAATACTTATTTTGATTTTGCTTAACGATGGTTTTATGTGGTTTAAATTTTTATTTTGTTGAATTCATGACCTTTTGTTTAATACGTTTTTTTTTTCATATTTATGTATGCCTATATGAGGATTGTATGCATATGTGTGCTTCATGTGAATATATGAATGTGTGTGTGCTTTATGTGAATATATTCTCTACTTGTGTTGTTTTTCGTTTATATCGTTCTAAATTTTTGAGTTTTCAATGGGTTGATTATTTGAGTGCATGTGTGTTGCTTGTTTTGAATTTCGAGTGATTTTTGAAGTTTTAAATTTTTTATTTTAAATGAGTGTGTTGAGCTTCAAGAATGATTGTGTTGATTTGATCGTTGTTTACGAATGTATGTTGTATGAATGTGTTGAGTTGTAGAACGAATGTGTTAATTTTTAAAAATGAATTGAACGAATGATGGGTGAGTTTTAATTATGAACGTGTGTTGATTTTTTTAGCATGAATGAAATGGATTTTTAGTATGAATTAAGTGAAGTTTGAGTGATTATTAGTGGACTGTATGAGTTTTTATGTATTAATTTTGATATGAGTATTTAAAATTAGGTTCGAGTTTATGTGCGAATTTTATTGTTTGAGTGAATGTGGGTGTGTGTGTTCGAATAGTTTGGGTTTGATTTGACATTGATGAAATAAGATGATTATTTTGCGATTAAATAATGAATATTTGGCACGAATGATTTCAGTTTTTTGATCAAATGATTTGAGTTGTAAATGATTGAGTTATTTGAGTTTTAGTTGACTGATTTTAAGTTGAATGTTTTATTAGTTAGTTGAATATTATTCATTCTGAACGTTGTTCGATGGTAGAGGACATATTTTTGTAATTGGCCTTTTAAATTCTGTACTTGGTGTCCGTACTCTTACTACACGTATAAGGCCATCTTTTCCGGGATAGGTTTCAATTATTCTTGCCATGGACCATTTTGATGGTGGGAGTCTTTCGTCTCGAAGCATGACTAAATCTCCGACTTTGGGTTGATCTTCGATTTTTAGCCACTTAGGTCGGTTTTGGAGTCGCGTGAGATATTCTCCGCTCCATTCCTTCCAGAATGTCTGGAGTGATGCTTGTAGACATTTCCACCTGTCTAAGTATCCAATTCTGTTTGAAGTCAGGTCTGCTTCTGGAATTGTTTGCATTGATGTGCCAATAAGGAAGTGAGCTGGTGTTAAAGCACTAAAATCTTCCAAGCTGTCTGTCACTGGACAGAGAGGTCTCGAGTTGAGGCAGGCTTCTATTTGCGCTAGAAGCGTACTGAGCTCCTCAAACGTCAGGGCTTGGTTTCGGGCAACACGTCGTAGGTGGAATTTCACAGATTTCACTCCAGCTTCCCATAGACCTCCGAAGTGAGGAGAAGCAGGAGGAATAAAGTTCCAATTGGTTCCCAATTTACTCAGTGTATCAGCAATTTCGGTGTAGTCAAGTTTAGCAGCACTTAGCATCTTTTGAAGTTCCACCGCAGCTCCTCTGAAGTTGGTTCCGCAATCACTGTACATATTCGTACAAATACCTCTGCGAGAAACGAACCGTCGGAATGCGGCAATAAAGGCTTGTGTTGTCATGTCTGTTACAGCTTCGAGATGTATTGCTTTAGTTGAAAGGCAAATAAAAATTGCGAAATAGCCTTTAAATCTTTTTGCACCTCGTCCTTTCCAGGCCTTTACTTCAATAGGTCCAGCGTAGTCGACACCAGTGTGTGTAAAAGGTCGAGATACATTGACCCTTGGTGCTGGAAGGCTTCCCATCAGTTGTTGCAATGGCTTGGGTTTATTTTTAAAACATATGATACATCTGTTAAGGTATTTCTTGATTGTTCTTTTAAGATTGAAGATCCAGAATTTGTTTCTAATGAAGGCAGCTACTTGGTGAATTCCACCATGCAAGGTTTTCTCATGAGCGTCTTCAATTATAAGTTTCGCGAACTTATGTTCTGGTCTTAGTGCAATTGGGTGTTTTTGATCGTATGTAAGTGTCGCATTTTGAAGTCTTCCTCCTATTCTTAGTATTCCACAGCCATCGATAAAAAGATTGAGTGATTTGTTGAGTTTGCTTCTTTGGGTTTTGTGAAGTTCATTAAGGGTGTCATAAAACGTAAGCTTTTGTACACTTTTGACAATTGTGCGCATTGCCATATCGAGTTCTATAGGTGTAAGAATTGATCTTCTTCTGTTAGTTTCCTCTTGTCTAGCATTATGAAGGAATCTATTAACAAATGCTATAATTCGCAGCGCTTTGATGAGTTTTGATTGTTTAGAAACGACCTCTAAAATGAAATCAGTATCCTCTACGGCGACATTAATTTTGATTTCTCTTTTTTCTTCATTGGCTATATTGAGTGGGTTGTTGGGGAATTGAGAAATCCCATTTCTCTAGAAGAAAAGGTGGTCCCCTCCACCATAGGTCATTATTTATCAATTTGGACGGCATTACTCCTCTGGAAGCGAGATCTGCTGGGTTAAGCTTCGTTGGAATATGCTTCCAGCTGCTAACATTCGTGAGTCGTTGAATTTCAGTCACTCTGTTGGCAATAAAAGTTTTCCATCTCGACGGCAACGCACTTATCCAGCAAAGAGTGATAGTTGAATCCGTCCAGGCAAAACTTCTTACATTCTCAAACGGGAGAACATCTTGGGTGTATCTGAGAAGCTTTGCGAGAAGAACAGCCCCACAAAGCTCTAATCTGGGCAATGATACTGTGCTTACTGGAGCTACTTTAGTCTTCGATATCAACAGATGAGTATGGATGTGGTTTTCAGTATCGAAAAGTCGGATGTAAATTACGGCTCCATATGCTTTGGTAGAAGCATCACTGAACCCATGTAATTCCACGTTTTTAACATGCTTTTGAGTGTGTATCCAACGGGGAATACGGAAGGATTCAAGATTCGTTAGTTCGTTTCTAAAGGAACACCACTCTTGATGAAGTTCAACTGGAATGGTTTCATCCCAAGAAAGACCATTCAACCATAACTGCTGCATAATAATCTTCGCCTTGATCACACAGGGCGAAATCCATCCAAGAGGATCAAAAATACGTGCAATGGTCGAAAGTATTGTGCGCTTTGTAACGGAATCTTCCACGGCGATCCTTTGAAATGAAAACGAATCGGTAGTAGGATACCAGCTTATTCCGAGAGTCTTCATGTGATCCAGAGTTCCAACGGTGAGTGATAACTTGGTTTCTTGATCGTCTTCTGGGATGGATTTGAGAAATTCCTTGTCATTGCTCATCCACTTCCGAAGATGAAAACCAGCTGACGATAATAGTTTCGAAATCTGCTTATATTTTTCATTGGCTTCTTCTAGCGTATCTGCACCTGACACCAGATCATCGATATACATTTCTTCGCGAATCATTTTTGCTGCTAATGAATATGTGTACTCATTATCGGATGCCAACTTTTTGAGTGTTCGGTTTGCCAAATAAGGTGCCGGGGCCGTACCAAACATTAACACATTAATTTTATATAGTTGGACCGGTGTAGATGGATCCTCACGCCAGTAAATAAGCTGGTAATAAGAATCATCTGGATGAATTTTAATTTGTCTATACATCTTTTCGATGTCTGAAGTAAAAGTAATTTTGTAAGTTCTCCATTTTAATATTATTGATATAATGTCAGTTTGTGTTTTAGGACCAGTCATAAGGTGATCATTGAGTGAACTTCCGTCCGAAGTTTTGAATGCAGCGTTAAAAACCACTCGAAGTTTGGTGGTTGTGCTTGACTCCTTGATGACAGCATGGTGTGGAACAACATAGTGATAGGGTGAGGTTATTCTGACATCTTGATGAGTGTTTACTTCTTCCATCTGTCCGAGCTCAAGGTATTCTGATATACATTTGTTATATTCCTTGTGCAAGGCAGGATCTTTCAGCAATTTTTGTTCTTGTTTTAAGAACATATTGAAAGCACTACGACTTGTTGAATTTAGTTCAGGTCGATGATTTCCTTTGAAGGGCAGAGCTACTTCAAATCGCCCTCCCAGCAACCTCTTGATGTTGTGTAAAAAATGATTTTCACATTCTACATCTTCTTTCGCTTCGGCTTTAACGTACGGGGATTCTTCGATTTCCCAAAACTTCCTCATTTGTGTGTCAACATCATTGAGTGTCAGTTGTGTGTACACTTGTATAGAGTAAGTTCTTCCGATGGGAGCTTTGCCCAAGATGATCCAGCCGAATTCAGTTTTTTGTGCTATTGGCGCAATTAGTTCATCACTTTTTATGACGTCTGGTAAGACCACTTCGCAGTATACATCACTGCCTAACAAAAGGTCAATTCGAGCTGGTACATGGAACGAGGGATCGGCAAGTTGTAAGCCTTGGATGTGCTTCAGCTTATCTGGAACAATTTCTTCGCTCGGCAGAAATCCTGTTAAAGTTTTGAAAATAAAACCTTTTGTCACTGTGACAAAGTCTGAACAGTTTGAGTGCAAGTTCAACTCTACATAGTTCTGACACGAGCCGGTCTTTTTTTGTCCTAAGACGGAAATGTCGAAGGAAGTTGGATATTTTCTTAAACCCAGCAATTGAGCAGCTGATTCTGTAATAAAACTTGCTTGAGATCCAGGGTCAATTAATGCCCTTAACTTGAAGAATGTTCCATGACCTGATTTTACTTTAATAATTGCTGTAGCAAGTAAGATCTGTGTGTTTCTAATTTCATTAAGGTGGCAGCAATTCGAAGACGTTGAAGGTTGTATATCATACGGTTGAAAGGCTGGAGCGTTTGGGTTGATTTCTGTGATAACGTGATGAGATTGAGTGCGATTATTGTTATTTGGATTTGAATTGATTGCGTTATTTTGCTGAGCGTGATTGTGCGAGTTTGACTGGGTCTGAGTTCGATTGAAAGAGTGTGTGTTATTTGAATTATTATTGTTTGTGTTGTGTGGCATTTGATTGGTATGAGCATGTAATTGATTGAATGGATTATGTTGAGATGGGTTGTATTGCGAACATTGGCGATTTATATGATTTGCGTTTCCAAAATGAAGGAGCGAATGGTGGTTTCGTTGGCAAAAATGGCATCGTTTGGTGCTTGGGCAGTTACTTGTTTGATGACTGTAAGCCAAACAGTTGAAACAATTGCCATGTTGTTTTGCGATTCTTTGTCGTGTGCTTACATCCAACTTCAAAAATTTCGAGCAATATCTCATTGCATGTACACCCTTGTGGCATACCTTGCACGTAAAATTCTCTTTTGATTCGGTGTTGACATGATATATATTGTTGTGCCTTTTGTGTGATGGGTGTTGCTTTTCATTTTTCTGGTCTATCATTTCCAGTGCTCGAAACTTTGTTTCTAAGAATTCCGAGAATTCTTTAAATGTTGGAATTTCCTTTTTGGTTCCTAGCTGAGTTTCCCATTTTGACTGCAGGGACGCCGGCAGCTTTTTTAAAAGCAAAAAAATGATCATTGCATCCCAGTGTTGAACTGGAATATCGAGATTCTTGAGTGCGTGCAAAATCTTTGTAGCGTTGTCTAGCAATTCACGGATTTCTTTCGAAGTTTCTTCTCGGACTGTTGGCAACTCATAAAATAACTTGAGTTCGTTATTTACTAAAATCCGTTTAAAATCGTAACGGGACTTTAACAACTCCCAGGCTTGGTCGTAGCTAGCATCATCTACACTTATGTGTTCGAGTAACACACCAGCACCTTCTCTGCAGCTGGATTTTAAATAGTGTAACTTTTCGATGTTTGTTAGAGTCGCATTGTTGTGTACCAGAGACACAAATTGATCGTGAAACGAACGCCAATTTTGGTATTCACCTGTGAATATGGGTGGGTGGATCTTGGGAAGCCGTACGTCATGCTGTTTTAGCGAATGACCTTCTTGATTCATATCGGCACTCGTACTTGCATCAGTTTTAACTAATGCTGCGAATTTGTCCATCTCGTCTCGTAGCATGGAACGATACATCGTGTAAGTATCATTTATTTCACTATACAGTTTTTCTGTTGCTAATAAAATATCTTCTTTCAGCTCATCGCTGCACATAGCCAATAGGTATTGATTACCCAAGATCGTCCAATTCTTTTCCAACGTTTCAATCCGTGTGGAAACATAATTTTTTGTTCTACGCTCGGGAGCAACAGTTTTTTTGAAATTCTCAAGGTCTTTTGAGATCTGGGTGGAAATTACTTTTACCATCTTCGCAGCAGCACTCATATTGATGGTTTATTTAATTTAAATATATATGTATGTATGTATTTATATATATAATATAAGGAAAGCGAAATGTACTCACTTTGAGACACTTTGATTGTGTATTTCCAGAAAATTTGCAATAGCTGATGATGGCGATGAGTGGTGGTGGCTGGCGGCTTACTTTCAACTTCGGCTGTTTGTTTCAGCGTAGTGGATGAACGATGGCGATAGTGATATTGAATTTATTTAAGATTCTTTATTTTTAATGTATGTTTGAAAATGTTTTGTAATTGTATTGAATCGATAAATTACACACACGGCACGATGTCGGGAAATGTCTTTAATTTTTCAAATGTGTTCAAAAAAGCGAAGGGGTTGTCTTTGGTAATGACGACGGCGATGCGACGGGTGGTATGGCAGTTAATTTTTTAACACTTTTCTTCTATTGAAAGATTTCTTGAAATATTTGGATTCGACAAATGTCGGCACACTTTGGGTCTATTTAAATGTTTTAATTAATATTGGGTGGTTCACTTTGAGACAAGGCTATCGAAGGACCAAAAATGTTCGTTCAAAAGGTAAGTTCAAAACGTTCAATAAAAAATGTTCAATGTTCAATGCAAAAACTGGGTGGAAAAGGGTCAAAAAGGGTGAGTACCAAAATTGCCAAAAAAAAACTTGAAAGAAAAGACACGATCGATTTTCTGGTTTAATACACAGTAAGTATTTCATTTTATTTTAACTTTCATTTAACCTTATATCTATTTACAATTTTAACCTTTAAACAACCTTCTTCAATTAATGTAAGTATACAATATACAATTTTCAATTTATATAAACAAAAACATCGAATGTAAAATGACAGTTGACATTTATGAGAATTGGGACAACTGTGGCTGTGTTTGCGCAAGCATTTATGGGCAGCATTCAACAAGACTAAAAAACAGGAATGATTTTCTGAAGTTTTACCAAGAGGTAAAACGAATGTCTCAAGGTTACTGCGCACGAACTGAAGCCTGTAAAGACCAACAGGGAAATATCGAAGTTTTGTAGTAGAGTCTCAGTCAATGCTGAGGATATTGAAGGACTACTTCTGCAGACTGTACAACGGCGTTGACGAATCACATTCCGCTGTAAGGCAGAATGAACCATTCAATGGAGACGACGCAAGAGAAGATTTTCGTCTACCCGACCTTGAAGAGGTTAAGATAGCAACATCTAATCTTAAAAACAACAAATTCTCGGGAGCGGACGGCATCACTGCCGAACTCTTCAGAGCAGCCGGAAATGACTTGGTAAGGAGCATGCACCAACTTATCTGCAGAATATGGTCGGAAGAGAGCATGCCCGATGAATGAAACCTCAGCATTGTTTGACCGATCCTGAAGAAACGAGACCCTCTTATTATTATTATTATTATTATTATTATTATTATTATTATTATTATTATTATTATTATTATTATTATTATTATTATTATTATTATTATTATTATTATTATTATTATTATTATTATTATTATTATTATTATTATTATTATTATTATTATTATTATTATTATTATTATTATTATTATTATTATTATTATTATTATTATTATTATTATTATTATTATTATTATTATTATTATTATTATTATTATTATTATTATTATTATTATTATTATTATTATTATTATTATTATTATTATTATTATTATTATTATTATTATTATTATTATTATTATTATTATTATTATTATTATTATTATTATTATTATTATTATTATTATTATTATTATTATTATTATTATTATTATTATTATTATTATTATTATTATTATTATTATTATTATAAGCTTTTATTGCCACAAGTTTTAAGATAACAATGATAGTTAATATTTACATAACGCAACAAAGTGGATTTGAGGCGCACTCAAATCTCAGTACTATTTATAATCCCTCTTTTAACTCTATAGGTCAAACGAGTTTTTTTATGGTACCAAAACGGCGCAACTCAGCGCTAATTGGGTCACCGAGCTAGACTGCTCGTGGCCACCATTTCAACTACTAACTACTAATATTTACAATTTTGATTTTTATGTTTTTTTTTCTTCAAAAATTATGAATATAAAACTAGACAGTTATTAATACAATGAAAAATTTAGATTTAAAATATTAATTGAAACTAAAAATTGTTGAATTAAAAATAAAATATAAGTGTAAGTTTTAATTTTATACGTAATTGGCATAAGCCTCCCCCAAGGCTGCCCATGTCTCTCAATTTTTGGTTTCGTTGTACCAGTTTGTACATGTATGGCACAGATCGTCACTCCATCTTTTATTGGGTCGTCCTGCTAGTCTTTTGTTTTCTGGTCTTCATTTCGTTGTCAGTTTTGTCCATCTCTGATCCGGAAGTCTAGATATATGGCCTGCCCAGCTCCATTTCAGCCTTCTTGTTCTATTTATGACGTCAATAATTCCGGTTGTATTGCGAATGTCTTCATTACGTACTCTTTGACTTGGTCGTATGTTAAGAATTTTTCTTTCTATTTTGGTCTGACATATCCTTAGCTGGTCAAGTGTTTTTGCGGTCAAGCTCATTGTTTGTAGTCCATAAGTAAGTATCAGTAGAATAGCAGCGTCAAAGATATATTTCATTGTGTCTGCACTTTGGTCTAATTGTAAAATTTGTTTCAGGCTCCAGAATTGTTTCCATGTATTTGTGATGCGTCTGTTGATTTCTTTATTTTCCTTAAATGATTTTAGTTGTCCCAAATACATATATGTAGTCTTCTACGTATTCAATATTTTCTTGGTCCAATATTATATCATCTTTCGTGTGGTTTGTCATGCTCATGACTTTAGTTTTCGATTTGTTTATTTGTAATCCATAATTTTTACACAATGTAGTGAGTTCTGTTAACATTTCTTGGATGTGTGCGGCTTTTGTAGCAATGAGAACTATATCGTCTGCGAATCTTAAATTGTTTAGAACTTGTCCACATATCCTTATTCCATATTTTGCGTTCCAGTTAGTTTTTTGGAAAATGTCTTCCAGGACTGAACTAAACAGAGGTGGTGAAATTGGATCTCCTTGTCTAACCCCTCTTGTTATGTCAAATTTGCTTCCTATATTCTCTGTTTTTATCCTTGCTGTGTTATTTTTGTATATTTTTTTAATTGTTTCTATTACATTTGGATTCATGTTTTGATTTATCAGGGAGGACCATATCATTTCGTGTTCTACAGAGTCAAAAGCTTTACTAAAGTCGATAAAAAGGAAGTAAACCGGTAGTCGAAATTCATTGCATTTTTCTATTAGCTGATTCATTGTCTGTAAGTGGTCTGTTGTTGAGAATCCTTCTCTAGATCCAGCTTGTTCCCTTGGTTGGTTGTTATTAAAGTCTTCCTTGATGGTCCGGTAAAGCGTTTTGGAGAAGAGCTTGTAAATTGTAGAGATGTTACTTATTGGTCTATAGTTATTGATATCGTCCTTCTTTCCTTTTTTTGTAGGTATTAATGTTATCGTTCTTTCTTTCCATTGTTCTGGAATTTGTTTTGTTTGTATTATTTCGTTAAATATGCTGGTTAAAATGTTGGAGAGTGAGTTTTTTCCGTATATTAGCATTTCCGATGATATACCATCGTTTCCGGTGCACTTGTCTTTCTTCAGATCGTCTATGGTCCTTTCAATAATTGCTTTGCTGAACATAGGGGTGTGTATCGGTATTAAAATTGTATTGTCTATTGTATCATCTTCTGTGATAATTTTAGTCGAGGTGAACAGTTTTTCGAAAAATTAGTGGCATTTTCATTTATGTCTTTTCGGTTTGTTATGCTGAATGTGTTTTGGTCCTTTATACTTGTTATCCATTCTTGTTTATTATTCAAATATGACTTAGCTTTTTTTATTGATTTTGTTTGTCTAATTGTGTCTACGCCAATCTAGTGCTGGAGTAAGTTTCGCTTGGAAGCTTACTCCACCCATGTAAACCCATTCTAATACCGACCTTTCGGAACGCGCCCTAAGGTGGCTGCCGGAAATAAAGGAAAAAAAACTTTTTTCGGCAGCCATATTAGGCACGCGGTTTTTCATTTGTTCTCATTGTATCTTGAACCACCGAAGAAGCCACATCTCGGCATACTCACTCAGCTCTCTCTTTTTAATCATTTCTTTTTGTAAAGATTAAACCTTCTAAAAATTCAATAAAAAGACGTTCATATTGGAACTATTATTATTAAAATCACGTCGTCGAGTTTTTTCTATTGATGGTGATTGGTCTCGCACCGCTCAGAAATTAGTGCAATTCATCCAACAAATTTGGAAAATATTCCCGTCGCCGCTTCGGGAACAGCCTGCTCCATCGCGCATCAAGGACATCGCGCTCCCAATCGCACGTAATCATTTGGTCCAAAAGAGCCAGATCTTCGTCCAGCTCCTACCTCGTCGTCGTGCTTCACGTGATTGATCGAAGAGCTGTCCCTTAGCCTGCTCCTCCTCGTTGTCGTCATCAATACATCGTCAAGTAAAAACGTGTCATACACGATTCAAGAGAAGTGTTGTAAATCGTCCAAAGCCTGCTCCTCCTCGTCGTCGTCATCACCACATCGTCAAGTAAAAACGTGTCATACACGATCCAAGAGCAGTGTCGTAAATCGTCCAAATCCTGCTCCTCCTCGTCGTCGTCATCACCACGCGGTGCCACCACTACTTCGAACAACGCACCATTCGCAGACATCGTCAAGTAAAGACGTGTAATTCACGATCGAAAAGCAGTTTTGTAGTTCGTCTTCGATCGCAAGGGACAAAGCAGCCTCAGCCACCACCACCAGTGAACATAATCCACCATACAAAATACGAAGCCATATACCAGCAGCCCGGATTCAACGACAACAACATAAAACCAGTTATCGTCAATTCAGTGCTTTTTTAATTTTTTTTTCAATCGTACTTATAACTTAGGCCGTGTGTGAATTGCGTTAAAATTTGCGTTAAAACTTCTACCACGATTAAAATTTGACGTCTTGTTTGAGGTGAGATCAAATTTAGCCATTTGCTGTGTGAATTGCGTTAAAACAATTATTTTAACCAAGATTTCTGCGTAGGTTAAAAAAATTTCCCTCGATAATTTAAGAAATTTCCCTGAACAAAAATTGGTTTTCTTTTTCACGGAAAAATAATTTCTCTTACAAAACATATATTAAAGAAAACAGGGTTAATAAAAAGTCTCTGAAGCTAAAAAAAAATCTTTTTTATTTATTGTTCTCGATTCTAATGTCATATTTTAAAACAACAGTCAAAAATATTCAAACAAAATTCCCATTTTGATTAATTGATTTATTCGGTGTGGTAGCACTGAAAAATTGTTTTCACAGATCACAGCTGGGGGTCAATTCTGTAACTGTGAAGTTGTGAAGTGATAAAAATAATATCATTTCATTTTTCACAGGAGGTTTTCATTTTATCAGTTCACAATATCACAAAATGCGATTCTGTATCCCTTTGTGAAAAAATGTGTACTAAAGTGTTCTAAAAGGTGCTAAATGATAAATGCTGTCAGTTTTTTACATTATTTTTGTCTGGCAGTCGAAGCGAAGTCGTATTAAATTCAATGTCAGGAATAATTTATTAAATTAATTATAAATAATAATAACCCGTACTCAGCAGAGGTATTTATTTTTCAATTATTATAAATATAATATATTTTGTTACATTTTTTCGTTTACCTAGGAATGTTGGAAGGATCTTGCAGCATTCGCTCCGATACTAGAGGAATCTGTTAGAGGTAATGACTGATGAGCATTTCATGTTTCGCTGCCCAAAAGATCTTTGTTTGTGTCTTATAAACGAGAGCTGACATTATAACTACTATAAGCTAGGCAGACAGTGGGCTCCCATGCCATGTACAATTACTGAGCGCGTTGCTTTTGTCGGAACCGGCCTTTGTAAGGTGGTGTTGTTCAGGAATTATTGTATTCCTTATCACAGACGTCTGTGAGTCACTGTGTAGGTATCAAACAAACAAAATGAAAAATAGGTTTTTACATAATTCTGTCTTTAAATATAGCAAGATATGTTTTTAAATAAAAGGTTTTGTGTGTCCACAAAAAAATAACTAATTTACCTATTTTAATTAAGCACTATAATTTGTCAAACGAATCCCAATCATTACATAGGTCGTATTTTGCTTCAAAGAACTCTAACAGAGTTTTTGGGCTTCTGACCACTTGAGCGTGTGTGAATTGCGTTGAAATGTGGATTAAAACTTGTATTGAAAAACAACTCGTTCGTTGGTCTTATTAACGTGAATAGTAGTGCTTTAGCTCTTCTTTTCACTTGTCCATTTCATATTTTCACAAATAAATTTGACTGTGATAAAAATATAGCGTTGTGAAAAAATTAGACAGATTTTTTTCATTTTTTCACACATACAGAATCGGAAATAGTGTGAAGCTGTGATAAAATTTATCACTTCACAACTTCATAGTTACAGAATTGACCCCCTGATATTTCTGTCATACATTTCAAAAGAAACAAAACAATAAATTCGTATTTGCTTTAGAAAAATGACAAATTTAAAGTATTGTGTTAATTCTTTTACATCTTTTAAAATATCAACGCATTATAACAATAAATTCAACTAAGCTGATGTTGATGGACGTGAGGTTGATGCACCGGGCGATGTTGGCGAATCAATCTCATTGAAAGTAATCTGCAGAGAGGAAGATAATGTCGGCAATGACATCAGCTCCGAAACAATATCTCCAGTTGGTGGCGGAGGTTCCAGCGAAACTACTTCCCCGATTAGCTTTCTAATAGGAAAGGCGGGTAGTTGAGCTTTTTGAAAGCATATTGGTGAAATAGTTGGAAATAGGGCCAAGATTCTATTTCCCTATTTGTAGCTGCATCATCACCGGCACCATCACCAGTGTGCTGCTCAAAGAAGTACTGTGATCGAAAAAATATTATAAAAAAGTGTGTGTAAGGTATGGCAAAACATTCACAACAATATACCTTGTATTTTTGAGACATATTTTTCCATAGCTGCGTGAGACCCTAGGAAACAAAAGCATTGAATTTTTATAAATTAATTCATTTCAAACTTACATTTATTGTATGGTTTTCCAGCCTGCCTTAGTTTTTCTTCTTGATCCATTTTCGTTGAATGCAAAAGCAAGAGCAAATTTATCTATCAATAGAAACGTCAAATTTTAACACACTTTAACCTGCTCCACAGCTCAATAAATTTTAACCCATTTTATTCACCTCATTTTTCAAATCTTTTGTTCACTTGTCGCAATTCTTATTTGCACAGTGGTACAGTTGACAATTTTATAAGACAAATAATTTTCCTTTTTTCATTTTTCGATTCTTCAGATCTTTTATTCACTTGTCGCAATTCTTATTTGCACAGTGGTATTCGAATCGTCTCATTTGTATATTTGAATCCTAAGACCTCCGACATGAGTGAGTTAACTGATTTCATTCACTCAGCGGACCAGCTCGTCAAATTCACTGCGTCTTTCCGGGAACTTCCTGAGACCAGCTTAAAGATTGGTGACTTAAGAGCACATAAAACAGAATTAAAAGATTTATGGTCGGAAGTTAAGGAGAGATATAAGGTCTGTGTCCGAGAATTGTCTTCACAGAAAGACTTCGAACCAGCCACCATAGAGAAAAAGTATAAATCCTCAAAGGATACCTATTTACAGTGCCTCGTTCTTATAATCGAACAAGAAGACCGTCTTCCAACTACATCCGAATCAGGGTCCTCTTCTGGTAAACCTGGTAAACCAACATCATTAGCCAATAAGAGCGATAATGAAAGCCCTAGTCTATACGGGGTGAAGCTTCCATTTTGTGACACGGAAACCTTTAGCGGTGGTTATATAAAGTGGCCTTCCTTTAGAGATATGTTTGAAGCGATCTATATTCGGCATCCTCGCCTCGGAGAAGTTGAGAAACTTTTCCATCTCAGATCCAAAACAACCGGTGACGCATTTAATATAGTAGTCAAGTTTCCTTTAATTAACTCCAGTTTTAAGTTGGCATGGGAGTCATTACGCTCTACTTATGAAAACAGACGCATCATTGTCAATAATCAGGTCAAAAATCTCCTTAACTTACCACCGTGTTCAGTTGATTCGGGGAAATCTATAAAAAATCTTCAACGCTACATAAATGAGAGCGTAGCTGCACTTCAGGCCCAAGGTATCCGAGTTTCTGGGTGGGATCCAATCCTGATTTACATATGTTCTAACCGGTTACCCTCCAATACGCTCTTCTTATGGGAACAGTCCTTAGAGGACCCAACTGCCATCCCCACATGGAATCAATTGGATAAATTTTTAACTTCACATTTTCAAGTACTCGAGACTATAGCGGATGTGACATCACCAAGCGTACCCAATATTACCAAGTCTCAGAGACCTCCAAGACAAACAACGCGACGAGTTAGTACCTACCATTCCAAACCTCAAGAGTTTGTATGCCAATTTCTCTCACAAGATCCGACAGCTTGATACGATCTAGTGAGAAGACATCACTTATGTGTTAATTGTTTATCTAGCAAACATTCGGCTTCATCTTGCGCCAGCAAGTATTCTTGTTCCACATGCAACAAGCGCCACCATACTTTATTACATTTTTTAAATTCTCGAGGATCCCAACCTGCGCTCACCAAGCAATCCAATTCCTCAAATACCAGAGCAACTACTATGTCGAATAATCCTTCTTCATCGCAACTACAGTCCACTTCTCAACCGTTTGTGCCCTCGAGAACAGGAAACACGCATTTTGCGTCCTCCGACAAAAGGGTGTTGCTCGCCACTGCCTTAGTGAACATCATTGGGAACGACTCACATCATTTAGTCCGTGCCTTGATCGATCCAGGATCCGAGGTATCTTTTATTTTAGAGTCAGTCCAACGACGTGTCAATTTACAGACAATACCGATCAATATCGAAATTTGCAGCGTCAATGCCACGCATGCCGCGTCCTCTAAAAAACTATGTCACTTTTCTCTTTATGATTCTGAGAATCCTACTGTTCCAATAGCGGCCAACGCTATTGTCTTAAAGAAATTAAATAATGAGTTACCATTTTCATCTTTCGCAAAAATTGATCCTTCCGAATTAAAAGACCTCCAACTCGCGGATCCCACTTTCAACTCATCCGCTCAAATCGATCTACAGAATTACATAGACAATATTTCGATGTGCTCTCTGAATACTTGAAACTCGGACATATGCGTAGAATAAATAGCCAAGGATCCAATGAAGGAGCCTCCTTCTATCTCCCTCATCATGCAGTAGTGAAACCGGAAAGTTCCACTACGAAAGTTCGGTTGGTTTTTAATGCATCCAGTGCATCCTCTAATGGTCTCAGCCTGAACGATCTATTGCATACTGGTCCCGTATTACAAAGTGATTTAACGTCTTTGATCATTCAATGGCGATTTTATAAATTTGTCTTCAATGCCGATATAGAGAAAATGTATCGACAAATCGCTGTTCATCCGGAGGATACCGCGTTTCAAAAACTCCTTATTCGGTTCCCATCCTCAACCGAGGTGAATGATTATGAATTATTGCCAGTAACATTCGGTGTCAATCGCGCCCCATTTCTAGCTATTAGAACGCTTCTACAGCTCGCCCAGGACAAACAAGATAGCTTCCCTCTGGCATCAAGAATTCTAAAGAACGAGTGTTACGTGGATGACATTCTTTCAGGGGCCCATGACCTCATGACTGCTAAACAAGCACAACTCGAACTTATAGATTTGCTCAATTCTGGAGGCTTTCCTCTCCGGAAATGGACGTGTAACTCTACCGACTTATTGACTCATCTTCCTACAAATCACGTGTTAAACGAAAATTTTCTGGTATTAGATAAGGAAAGTACCACAAAAACACTCGGGGTGCGGTGGAATGCAAGGGATGATGTTTTTATTTCACGGCTCCCATACTCAAACGGTCATCAACACCTAGTAAAAGAGAAATCTTTTCTCAAATTGCTCAATTATTTGACCCAGCCGGATGGTTGGCACCCGTCGTGATCAAAGCGAAGATGTTGATGCAACGTATTTGGATTGAAGCTACTCACTGGGATAGTTTAGTCGAAGCTGACACATCCCAAATATGGGAAGCGTTCGTTACTGAACTTCCCGAGATACAACACCTGAAAATTCCTAGATGGTTACAGTATTCACCCTTGTATCAAAAGCATACGCTGCCGCTCTATATTTGAAGGTAGAGTGACCCGAAGGTTTGATAAGCTCACATCTAATATGCGCTAAGTCTAAAGTAGCCCCAATCAAGCCCGTTTCGTTGCCACGTCTCGAACTCTGTGGTGCGGTGTTGTTATCCAAACTCGTTAAGGCTCGTCTTACTTCGGATCAGTCTATCGCGCATCAGACCTATTTTTGGACCGACTCTTCCATGGCTCCACAAGCATCCTAGCATTGGAAAACATTCGTAGCTAATCGTGCAAGTGAAATAATAAGCAACGTAGGAAACGCTAACTGGAAACATGTCAAGTCCAGCGATAATCCTGCAGACTTGGCAACGCGAGGATTGACTCCCAAGCAACTTGAAACCAACACTCTTTGGTGGCATGGGCCTAATTGGCTTCGTGAGCCAGAAAATCTTTGGCCTAGTTCCACTCCCGGTCAACCTCCTCTCGATCATCTGGAGACAAAAGCCGTTCCCTGCTTCACGGGACAAGTTATCTTTACAGATGTTTTAGAACGTTTTTCTTCACTGCCACGAGCTCTGCGTGTCCTAAGTTATGTTTTCCGTTTTTGCTACTATGCTCAAGCCAACCCGAGTCTTAAAATCTTCCATCGAAAACATCTTACAGTAACTCAACAATAAATCAATTTTGTAAGAAATCATTATACTCGTGAATACTCAGCTTTGTTCAGCGCGAAGCCTCTACCGCGCAAAAGTACGATATTACCTCTCAATCCTTTTCGCGACGAAAACTCACTGCTCCGAATGAATGGTAGGCTATCAAATTCTGATCTCTCATATAGCGAGAAGAACCCCATCATAATTCCTCATTCTTTTCAGCTAGCGAAGCTTTTAGTACTTTTCATTCACAATTTGACACTACATGGAGGTAATGCCCTCATGTTGTCGGTCATCAGGCGCATGTATTGGATACCGAAATTAAAATTTTTTATTTAATCTTGCATTCGTCAATGCAAAATCAGTATCATTCATAAAAAACAACTTCGTTCTCAACTTATGGCGGCTCTTCCCACTGAAAGATGTTCATTTTCACCACCTTTTACCTTTACCGGCGTTGACTTTGCCGGCCCGTTTTCTATTAAAAGTTATTTGGGACGAAGTTGTCGTATAACCAAGGGTTATGCTTGCATATTTGTTTGTTTCGCTACCAATATTCACCTTGAGGCAGCCAGCGATCTTTCTTCCCAAGTGTTCTTCGCAGCTTTCGCACGATTTGTAGCTCAGGATTGCCCAAAACCATGTTCTCCGACCAAGGGACTAACTTCATTGGTGCAGACGCGGCATTGCGCCGAGAGTTTAAAACGTTTTTATCTTCCTGCTCCGAGGAAACCCGTTTGAGGTATAGTGTGAAAGGTTTGCACTCGAATTTTATTCCACCTGGTGCTCCTCATATAGGAGGCCTTTAGGAGGCAAGAGTGAAGAGCCTCAAACTCCATCTGCGGAAGCTTGGCGATACTAGTAAATTTACATTTGAAGAGTTCACTACGATTTTAACTCGCATCGAAGCATGTCTCAATTCGCGCCCTATTTCACCGATGTCTAATGATCCAGCCGATCCTTTAGCCTTGACTCCCCGGACACTTCCTCCGTGTTAGTCCGTTACTTACGTTTCCGGAACCTTACTGTAATGAATCTTCTCTCTCCTAGTCGCAACCTCTTCTAAGAGTCGCAACCGTGAAGACGCAACATGGTGAAATCACGCGTCCCATCGTTAAATTATGCGTTTTATCAAATAATTAAGAAATTATTTTCCTGCCACCAGACAAAGTTCAATTCAAACTATTTCCCACACTTGAGTATTTATTTCTTTTTCTACCTAACGGTCATCAATATGTTTTACTTAAAAAAAAAAAATTTTTTTTTCTTTTATTCATGCACTGAATTCTCGATTCTTGTAGCCCTAAGATATTTTAAGTTATATATAAGTTGGCGTATTACGCCAAGGGGGGGCGGTAATGTTTACGCCAATCTAGTGCTGGAGTAAGTTTCGCTTCGAAGCTTACTCCACCCATGTAAACCCCTTTTAATACCGACCTTTCGGAACGCGCCCTAAGGTGACTGCCGGAAATAAAGGAAACAAAACTTTTTTCGGCAGCCATCTTAGGCACGCGGTTTTTCATTTGTTCTCATTGTATCTTGAACCATCGAAGAAGCCACATCTCGGTATACTCACTCACCTCTCTCTCTTTAATCATTTCTTTTTGTAAAGATAAAACCTTCTAAAAATTCAATAAAAAGACGTACATATTGGAACTATTATTATTAAAATCACGTCGTCGAGTTTTTTCTATTGATGGTGATTGGTTTCGCACCGCTCAGAAATTAGTGCAATTCATCCAACAAATTTGGAAAATATTCCCGTCGCCGCTTCGTGAACAGCCTGCTCCATCGCGCATCAAGGACATCGCGCTCCCAATCGCACGTAATCAAATTGTATCCTTTATAATATTTTCATTATATTCACGAATATCTTTCTTTATATTACATTTTATAGTTTTTCTCAGTTCACTTAGCTCTTTTTTGTCTTGGCTGTGTAGTTGTGGTTTTGTTTTTAAGTTTGCTCTTCTTAAAATTAGAGCTTTGGTTTCGTTTGATATTTTTTCTTTGTTAGTCCTTATGCTCATTATTGACATTTTTGCTGAAGTTTTTATAATATTCTCTAGCTAATTATATTTATTTTGAAGATAAGTGTTTGTGTCAGATTGTTCTAAAAGCTGATTGATATTTGTCTTTATATTTTCGTTGTAGGTGTTGATTTGTTGTTCAGGTACTGTTCTAGGAAGATAGTAGATTTGTCGATTTCTTTTTAATGTTTCATGGTTAATTTTTATTTCCATTCTTACTAGTCTGTGATCGCTGTCAAAATTTACGTTATTAAGGACTGTTATAACTTGGATGGTTTCGATTTTGTTTGTGAGGATGAGGTCTATTTCATTTTTTGTCATTCCATTTGGTGAGATCCATGTCCATTTCCTGCTATCTTTCTTTTTGAAAAATGAGTTCCCAAACTTCAAATTCATTTCTCCTAGCCACTTGAGGAGTCTCTCCCCTCTTTCATTTCGTATCCCATATCCATGAGGTCCTATAGCCGAGTCATCTTCTTCAGTCGATCTTTTTCCAAGTTTTGCGTTGAAATCACCTATTACATACATTAACTCTGTTTTGTTGTTATTGAATGTTTCTTCTAGAGTTTCGTAAAACTTTATCATTTCTTCGTCATCAGCTTTTTCTGTCGGGGCATATACTTGTATTATAGTCATTTTTGTGTTTTGGATGTTAAGCTGTATACTACATATTCTTTCATTGTGAAACCGGATGTTGATTATTTTGTCTTTTAATTCTTTTTTAATCAGGAATCCCACTCCATAGAGTCCTTTTGTTTCTCCTATGTAGCAGAAGATATCGTTGTCGTTATTAATTATTATCTTTTGTCCATGTAGTCTTTTTT
Source organism: Sphaerophoria taeniata (assembly GCA_943590905.1). Classification (NCBI taxonomy): domain Eukaryota; kingdom Metazoa; phylum Arthropoda; class Insecta; order Diptera; family Syrphidae; genus Sphaerophoria; species Sphaerophoria taeniata. Next base: position 226,616,334 of record OX016540.1, on the reverse strand, counting down.
CGGCTAGTCCTATTATATCCCAGTTTATGTTTTTCAATGCAAGTCTTAATTCCTCCTGTTTTTCATCTGAAGCGAGTGTTCTGACATTAAAAGTACAAATTCTTAGTTTATTTTGTTGATTTTTTAGTGTTTTGATTTTTTTTTTGACTATTCATGCATGGGGGGTTTTGATCTACTCTTCTCACGGTGATCGGTCGGCTTGGGAAGGATTTTTGTTTTGATATGTTTGTATTTATGTAAGAGTCTTGTTTGGTATTCGTTGTTTGTACTGGCATATTATTGTTTAGCTGATAGTTGGTAGTTTTAAATTGCTATATTTTATTGTTTGTTTCAGTGTAGCTGGATGCTGGAACTGTATTGTTTTGAACTTCCTGGTCTATTTGCTTTTTCCATCAATTCATTTATATTTTGTTGTGTCAAAAATTTCATGATCGGGTTCATGGGTTGTCTCCTGGGGTTGATGTCAGTTGAATCAATTATTGTAGTTTTCATCTTGCTTGTGCTTATTTCTTTATTTTTTGGTTGTCCTGATGGTGAATTTTCGTTAGAACGGGATCTTTTCCTTGAGTTCTCTGGTCCATTCTCTTTCCAAACATTGCCTTCCACCACGAATTCATCTAGTTTGAAATATGCTCTTTTTCCTTTTTTCTTGAACTCAAGCAGTTTTGGGATAAGAGGTTCTCTTGCTTCAACCACAGATTTTGGTAGGTCTTCGGCGATGGTAAATGTTGTCCCTGATTTTTTCCCCAGTAATATTATTTGTTTCTTGTCATAGCTTTTGAATGTAAGTCTAATTGGTCTAATTTTTCCATCTAGTTTCTTTCCTAGACGGAAACAGCTTTCGATGTCATTTTTTGTTACATTAAATTGTCCATTGGATTTATTAATCATGTCAATAATCATTTCCAAGAGCTCTCTGTAGTCCGTTCTTTTTCATCTAATTTAAAAATTATGATATTATTTTTTCTTATTGTTAGTCCTAGTTGTGCAATTTGTCTTTCGTGTTTGGCACAGGTGGCTTCTTGTTTTTCAATGATTGTTCCTTGCGTTCCAACAATTTTTTCTAGTTGTTCGATTTTTTCTGATAGAATGCCTACCTTTTCGTCAGTGTTTTTCATTACTCTTTCTGAAGCGTCATTTATGTTTTTAAAGATGTCTTTTTTCTGTTCGTCAAGTAGAGTTTTTAGTATATCCAACGAAAGAGCCATTGTTTTGTTTGTTTTATTTGATTTGTGCAATGTTACTTTGGAAGGCAGCACTGGTTTGTATGTTTGTTTTTCTATCTACCACAAGATGGCCACGTGTCGTTACGGAGAATATTAGCTTTGACGTTTAAAGTTTGACGTCTTCAGTTTCTTTTGACAACTGACGTTCTAGATTTGTTTTGTTTTAATATTTTTCTCTATTTCTTACGGCCATATTATTCACTTTGGATTTAGTTTGGATTAAGATGAATTTTAAATCCAACCATTTAAATCCACACTTTTTTAATCCAAGTTGTAAAATTTTTGTTCATATTATTCACTCAAAACATAAATTAAATCCAATGGATTAAGTTTATATGGAATGGATTTAAAAAAGCTTTAAATCCAAATGTCAAACTTCCAAACGTCGAATTTATTTGTCAGTGACCGTTTTTTTTCATCAAATTTCAAATTTGAGAGTTTGTTCGCTTACATTTGATTGCATGCCCAACGGTACTTTCCAACTCGTAAGTATTTCTGGGTATCGGAAATTTATAAAAACTAAAATCAAAGTTTAGATCAAAAATGGAAAAAGAAGCGACGGATATGAGGCGAAAGCGGTCGAAAAGGTTTTCCCAACTGGAAACTGATCTTCTGTTGTCATTGGTGTTGTCTTCAAATGTTAACAGCATGGAGACAAACCGAATGACAACAAAGGGGCGGTCGGTGGGATGGGAGTCTATTTGTGTAACATTTAATGCTTCACCTGGTGTTGTGGTAAGTGAATCTTTTTTATATAAAATGCTAATAACTCTCATTTTGAATTCTTTAAGCAGCAAAGAACTGAGAAGGAACTCCGAGAGCGAACGGGTAACATAAGGAAGGACCTCTACAAACTTATCAAATTCCAGAGAGAATCTGTCTTGGCGACTGGTGGAGGCCACCTTCCACCTCACAAGCCACCGAAAATATCATTTCAGCTGACTGAAATGGTCAAAAAGTATGCTGCATCGCTGCAAATAAAGTTGGCTGGCCTAGAACCACATGACAGTGACATGATTCTCTCATTATTTGATGCAGTTCTCCAAGATCCCGACAATGTACCCGTGGAAGAGGAAGCAGTCGCCGCAAACCACCCAGATGTTAGCCCACCGCATCCCCAACAAATCCCCCAAACCTATCAGACCCATCGAATCCACCAAGCCAATCATACCCACAAAGCCTACCAAACCCACAAAGCCCATCACCAATGCCACCAAGCCCACCGACCCCAAGCCTACTAACCCCACTAAATCCATCAGCACCAACTTTGCCGTCCCCTATAAACCAACCTCAAATGTTCGCGACACAGAAGCAGCGTCGTCGGAAACAGGCCAGTTCCTCAAGCAGCAGCGCATCATACTTTGAAGAAAAAAGTAAACTTTTAGCTGATGAAAACAAGCGCCGGAACGAAGTGCACCTGCAAAGAAAAGAAGAAAGTGCGCACCGCAACGAGTATTTCAAACGCTGCGTCCAAATAAAAGATGAAGAACTGGCCATGCAAAAAAAAAACAAACAGAGTTTTGGTCTCTTGTGGTAAAGCGGTTTAAGGAAAATCCGGTAATTTATCTTCATTACCTTACTTTGTTTATATTTTTACAGATTTTGTTTCCTTTATTTTCATAGGGGAATATATCAGAAATGGTATGCATGGCTAACATAGCAAATGCTATGGAATCTGGTCTGGGAGAAATCGAAAATCATAGATTATGAAAGTCTCCAATCCCCGTCATCGTCGTACAAAATATAAAATAAATAAATTGAAAAAAAATGCTTGAATTTAGTTTTTTTTCATAAATTTGATTAATTTGCTTCGTTTTTTTTAATTAATTTTTGTCAAATAGTTTTTGTTTTGTTGTAGGTAGCTGACATGCTATTGTCCAATGCCGGCTGCCAGTCTTTCAGCAAATACGTTTACAATTCGTTCCCGAGCGATTTGTCGACTAACAGGGGGACGTTGCACTGATGTTGTTGGCAGTGGTGGCTGGTCTGCCACTGGAATTTGTGGTGTTGGTGGCAGTCCTTCCGATGAAGATGGTTCACTCAATGTTTCCTCGCTCATTCCTGGTGGCAACGGCAAGTTGCCAGAATCGACGTCACCATAATCGATGCACAAGTTATGCAACATGCAACACACCACGATCACTTTTTGAACCAAATCCAACCGATAGAGTTGTATGCCTGAAGCCAAAATTGGGAAGCGGCGCTTTAAGACACCATACTGGCGTTCAACGACGTTACGTGTTGTTAAAATTTATTTTTGATAAACCCTCTCAGCAGGTGTGAGTTCGTCCAGGTTCCGGTGACGTGTAAAGGGTGTGCAAAGAAAGACAGTGTTCGCATACCCACTGTCGGCAGCTATAACCAAATCGCCATGAACGCCGTTTTCCAATTCTAGGCACACATTTGATTGACTAAAGATTGTTTGGTCGTGTGCAGAACCTGGCCACCGCGCAACAACATTTTGCACTTTCAAATTGGCATCTGATATTGTTTGTACATTGATTGAAAAATATCCATGGGGATTTCGAAAAGCTTCCCTCTGTGAATAATAACAAAATCAACAAAAAATAAGTCCTTATATAAAAGGAGGTAGGTATACGTACGATGTCACCACCTGGAGAAATTATGCGAACGTGTGTGCAATCTATTGCTCCGATACACCTAGGGAAATTAGCCAGTCTGGCAAATGATGTCGCTTTTTGCAGCCGTTCCTCATTCGTTCTGGGCATGTAAATAAATTCATCCAATTTCCGCAAAATTGCATCACATACCGCGGGTAAGATATTGGCAAGTGTGGGTTGAGAAATTCCAGCGTAATCGGCTGCAGTCTGCTCCATATTTCCACAAGCAAGGAGCCGCAATACAGCCAACAACTTATGTTCAGCTGTAAGCTCTCTTGAGCTATTGGGAAAATTATTAAAGCCATACCATACCATTAACATACAACTGACATACCGACGTCTATCACCATCCAAATCCTGGACAACCATGGAATGTAGGCGCCAAAATGCTTCTTTTTTAAGCCGAAAATATTTTCTGAAATCAATGTCATCGTAATCTGCCACACAAGCCCTCCTTGACATCCTATACTGTCGACGAGGAGAACGTTGATTCCTAGTCTCCTGCTCCTCAAATATCTCTACGTCGTCTTCTGACGACGAAGACATCACCATTTCATTGCTTTCATTTATGAAATCCATTTTTTATGTTTTTTATATGTGTGATTTTGAAACTTTATTTTTCCTTTGCAAAATACTCGAAAAACAAATGAATACTGCCAAATTGAATTTTACATCTGGATTTATGAACTTAAACACACCTCCAGAGAGCAGTTTAAATTCATTTGGATTTAACAAGATTGGATTTAAAAAATTGGATTTAAGTTTGGATATAAATAGTGAATATTATGCATTTGGATTTATATTTTGGATTTAACTTTTTTTTACATCCAGATGTAGTGAATAATATGGCCGTTCTAGTCCTTTGTTTTATTTAAAATGTTTAATATATAGTTATAAAACAAAAAAGTTCTCTCTGGACCAAGAAAAATTGGAACAGCAGTGTGAGCGCCAAAATTGTTATATATTCAATTTTTAATTTTATATTTTTGTTAAAAATTGATCAAAAATGGCCTTGAAAGGCGTACCTTTCGACTGGGATCGGTCAAGCAATCTCCGATTCATACAACAGTCACAACCGAGTGGATTAACTATGGGCAATTTTAAAGGTAAATCGGTTCTCAAATGCGAGCAAACTCAAAACACAATTAGCTATCTTCACAGTTTTTTTTGACGAGACCCTCTAAACTGCACCATTTACAGAGGCACCAGCCTCCTAAACATCGCGCATCGCCTGCAATACTATGCGAACGCCTGAAGCCGTTTGTCAACAAACTGATAGGAAGTCCACCATCGATCGATGTGAATATTTACATTACTGCAGATGCTGGAAAAAACTCAAGAACTTTAAATCGACACCTACCATCTTTTTATCGATTTATAGAGAAGAACTGTATAAACCCATGTACAGTTTTGGCATTCCTACAAAACTCATTCGTCTGAGCAGGATGACAATGGAGAACTCACGCTGCTCTAATTAAGTCGGTAACGATATCACTGACGCCTTTGATGTCAAAAAAAAGCTTTAGACAAGGTGATGCACTGTCATACGACTTCTTTAACATCATACTGGAACGAAAAGTGCAGAACTCCCGCGTCAAGGCACTTTCTTCCAGAAGTCTGTGCAACTGCTCGCGTACGCTTATGACATTGATATTATTGGGGGAACGCAGCGTGATTTCAAATGTCAACTGTGCTTTTGTGAGTATACAATGATGGCAAAACTAAGTATATATGCTGTCATCAAGAAAGGACACCCAACACCGACGACTTGGACAAAACGTCATGATAGACGCATATAACTTCGAGGTAGTTAAGGACTATGTCTGCCTTGGCTCTGCTATCAGCACGGACAATGACATCAGCACCGAGATCAGACAAAGAATAACACTTGCTAATCGTTGTTTCTTAGGGCTAAGAAAGCAATTATTGAATAGTAAAGCTAAACTGAGGTGACGCTCTATTAGACCCTCATCATCCCCTTCCTGCTATATGATGCAGAAGCATGGATCCTGTCAAAAACGGATGAGAGCACCCTAGGCCGGTTCGAGAGAAAAGTTCTACGGAAAAACTATGGTCCTGTCTGCATAAACGGTGAAGATTTAATCACGAACTGTTCGGGCTGTACAGCGACACTGACCTAGCTAAAAGAGTGAAGGTCTTAAGACTCAGATGGCTTGGTCACATGGATACCAATGCTCCGGCCCTTAAAGTCTTCGAATCCACCCCAGGGGGGTGGAGGAAGTAGAGGAAGACTAGGCTCAGGTGGCGCGAGCAAGTTGCAGATGATCTAAACAACTTGGCGCGTGCAACTGGAGACAGCTAGCTAGGGACCGAGCTGAATGGAGGGATTTGTTGGTTGAGGCCGAGGTCCACACTCGACTGTAGCGCCACCTTAAGTAATTAAGGAAAGTCCTTTGCGGTGTAACTCAAAGTAGGAGATAGCGTGTGGAGTGATGGCGTAGGTGCAACCTGGATGGCGTGCGTCGACTGACAATCGGGATACAAGGAAAGGGCCGGACCGGATCTTTGTATGTTGTGGTGCAGGTAAAGGCAGAAACTTCTGTGAGCCTGAAATTCCGCCCGGGTTTAATAATTTAAAATTTTTTCAAAAGCTTTTTGAAAGTACAGGGTGGCGCACCAATTGTGCTACAATAAGAAATTCAAATAACTTTTTTTTTAATCGATGTATTTCATTTATTTTTTTTATTGGTTAGAAAATTAAATTTTATATTTATATTTTATAATTCTTATAGACCACAAATGACCGCTACGCTCTCCCACGCATATGCGGCACCTGGTCAAAAAATTATTCATTGCGGCCTGAAGAGTTGAAGTTGGGATCGCCTCAATTATTGTCGTTATGGACTGCTTTAATTCAGTTAAATTCCTGCGCTTCGTTTTATACACCTCTTGCTTGACATAACCCCATTAAAAGAAGTCTGGTGCAGTCAGGTCAGGTGACCTTGGGGGCCAGCGAAGAGTGGAGTTCCTAGAAATTAATTTGTTTGCGAATTTTTTGTTAAGCTCCGCCATAACTGGTCTAGCTATATGTGCAGTTGCTCCATCTTGCTGAAACCAAACGCTGTTGAATGGTATACGTCTTCGGTGCGGTTCTGGGTAAAAAAAACTCCTTCAACATCTTTAAATAACGGTCCCCATTGACAGTAACGGTTACACCGTTTTCTTCAAAGAAGTACAGCCCGACAATACACCTTGATGAAACTGCGCACCACACAGTGACTCGTTCTGGGTGCAGTTCCGTCTCATGGAGCATTTCTGGATTAGACTCATTCCATATACGGCAATTTTGCTTGTTTACATTGCCGTTAAGATCAAAATGGGCCTCATCAGACTTGAACAAACAATTGATCAATGTGTTGTCTTCTTCGGCCATTGATATCATTTTTTGGCAAAATTCCAGGCGAACAGGCAAATCCTGAGGGTTTAACTTGCTAGTAATTTGGACTTTGTATGGAAACAAGTTTAAATCGCCATGAAGTATCCGTTGTAAGGACCGTCTACTAATTCCAATTTGCCCCGATAAGCTTCGGGTCGAAACGCTCGGATTGGCCTGTATTGCAGATGCTACCGCTGCGATTGTATCCTGAACCCGAACATTGGCATCTCGATGGTACGGCCTTCGTGCGATGCTTCCAGATTCCGCAAACATGTTTACAAACCTCATAATGGTCCATCTACTCGGGGGATTACCGCCAAACTCCCGCCTAAATTCCCTTTGGACGGAAATGACGGACTGCAATGCAGTATCCAAATTCTTTTTTCCGTATCCCAAGCATCCATTTTCATAAATCTAAATAGTAACCTACAAAATAAAAAAAAACCAATTACACACACAGAAAAAAGGTTATTACGTTTTATTTTTGTAGCACGATTCGTGCGCCACCCTGTAGGTTTTGTAATGTCTATACATTTTTTTATTTATGTCTTTTGTAATGTCTAATGTGTATACTTTATTATTTCTTACGCTCTGTATCTCTTTCTATATTTAATGTACACACTTTTCTTACTCTTTATCTTTATAACTCTAATATCGTTTAATTGTAGTAGTAAACACTTGTGAGGGGCAATACTTAGTGATTAAGAGAAACTTTTTGTTTAGCATTAAGAACGTTAGCCCCTACAAAAAGTAATCCCAGTATTTTTAGAGCTTCTGGAACATTCAAGCTTCTCCAAGAACCGTAGTAGTTTCTAGAACCCATTATTTTTGTTATATAAATAGCCGTTTGGCGGCGAAGCAAATTAATTGATTGTGAACTGCGATAAAGTAAAGATACTGTGTTTGCAAAGTTATAATTGAAAGTTTTGAATAAATAAGTTTGTGAGTGATTTGAACAAATTGAATTTGTGTTTTATTTTAAAAAGTCAATAAGTTTTAACTGTCGGACCAAGCCGAATATTACATTGGTGTCAGAATAAGGGATTAAAACTTATTGAGAATAAAACAGTGAACAGTGATTAAGCTATTTTGTGTGAAATAGTGAAGTTACAAATTAAAAAAAAAAAATGTAAAGTTTTGAAAGACTTAACTGTCCCTGAGCTAAAGGCCGAATTGAGCAAACGTGGCTTAAGTGGGGCAGGAGTTAAAAACGAACTCGTAAAACGGCTACAGGAATATCTGGAACAATAAAATGAAAACCCAGATACGTTTGCTTTCGAAGTGGAAGCAAAATCGGAAGAGGTAAATGCAACTGCCGACTTATGTAACATGATGTCACTTCTTCTAGTCAAATTCGAGAAGAATGTTCTGGAGCAACTACAAACACAAAAGAATGATGTTCTGGAACAACTACAAGCTCAAACGGCTGACGTTCGAAATTGGTTTGATGAACAGAAAAATCTGCTAGAATGCAGGTTTGCGGACTTCGAAGACAAAATCAATACTCTCGATGAGCGTGTCGAAAAACAAAATTCAAAGACTAGTGCACGTGTCAAGAAAATAGACGAACAGATCGAAACCATTACAAACGAACTAGAAAAAGTGCGAAAGATGAAAGCTCGAGAACCTTCTGGTGAGTGCTCAAGAAAGAGAGAAGTGAATCCTCCAAGTTTTGATGGTCAGATTCCGTGGTCAATCTACAAGAAACAATTTGAAGCAGCAGCGTTAACGAACGGCTGGGACGATGACAAAAAATACATTGCTCTTACGCTTGCCTTAAGAGGAGCAGCTGCTGAACTGCTACAAACCATCCCAGCAGAGAAGAATGGTGACTTCAAAGTTCTGGTAAACGCCATTGAACAGCGGTTTGGGGATAGCCACATGACAGATGTCTTCCGAGTTCAGCTTAACAATAGAGCACAGAAAAGAGGTGAAACTTTGCAGCAGCTTCAGGCAGATATCGAGCGATTGGTTCACCTGGCATATCCAACAGCTGGCAACGAGATAATAAATCAACTTGCTGTTGAAGCCTTTGTGAGAGCTGTGAGCGATATAAATCTCCAAAGGGCTATTCGCACTGCCGGAAAGCAAACACTACCAGCAGCATTGGCTTTCGCTCTAACAATGGAAGCCGCAGAACAAGCTTCACAAAACGTGCATCGCGTGAGAGAATTGGAAGTCCAAGAATGCTCTTGTCAAAAGGCTACTCTGGAAACGAGTCAGCGAGACAGACGAGCACGATGTTGGAACTGCAACAAGACCGGGCATCTTCAACGGACAGTGCAGATTACCGTGAAGAGTAACCGCATGCCAACACTGTGAACACAGAAATATGTCAACTAGTCAAAGTTACACCTACAACAATGTTGCTTCCCAAGTTGTTTCTCACCCCACCAACTTCGAGGGACAGGAGCTGGCTTCTAGTACCGATACATCCAGGTATCTTAAACGAAACGTGACAACAAGAGCCTGACCGTGGAAGCAAGTATAAACGGCAACAAATGTGTGGCAACCATCGACACCGGTGCCACGGCCGGCGTCCATTGTACGGCAGGACCTCGTTAAGAAGACATGGCTCCACAACACCAATAGCTATCGTCTAAGGACTGCAACTGGAGAAGCCGCAAAAGTCTATGGTGAGGTATGTCTTAAGATCCGGATGGCAGAGCTGGAATTCTCTCACCTGTTCTTGGTAGCAGATATATGCGACGAGTGCATTGTCGGCGTCGATTTCATGAAAGATCACGGATTGATATTGGACATCGGGAACCAAGTCCTGAACTATCGAAACATCGAGATTCCGATGATCTATGGGATTCACTCATATGAGACCTCGCTACCTGTGAACACAGTCATCAAAGAAGATCTGACTTTGCCTGCTTCTTCAGAAGTATTCGTGTGGACGAAATTGAAGGGTAAGCCTGGAAGCCATCGATACCTCATGGTCGAACCAGCATCTGAAAAGTACTCCCAAAACGTCACCATTGGGAAGACTCTTGTTAGACCTGTAAAGAACATGGTTCCCGTACGAATACTGAACATCAAGCCGTACGAAGTTAAGCTTAGAAAAGGTGAGATTGTCGGACAATGCGATAACAAGGATCAGCGAAGAAGAGCCAAGGCAATTATTGAAGTCCAAAGAGCTAAACTCCATAAAGACGAACATTCTCAAGTCCTCTAATCTTGGCCACCAACAACGAAGAACTGCAGAAGGTCTCCTCGAAGAATTTGCAGACATCTTTTCGTCATCGCAATGGAAATATGGCAGAACACGACTGGTTCAACATCGAATCAACACCGGGGATGCAAAGCCGATCCGTCAACCTGCAAGACGCCTTCCACTAGCCAAACAAGATGAGGTTGAAGAAATGATAACCACCATGAAAGAAGAGGGTCTGATCGAAAACTCTTAAAGCCCTTGGGCGTCTCCAGTGGTCCTGGTAAAGAAGAAAGACGGATCAACCCGCTTTTGCGTAGACTATAGAAGGTTGAATGATGTGACCAAGAAGGATAACTACCCTCTGCCTAGGATCAGTGATACTCTGGAGGCAATGGAAGGAGCACAATGGTTCTCAACGTTGGACCTGAAAAGTGGATACTGGCAAGTAGAAATCCATCCTGAAGACAAAGAGAAGACAGCGTTCTCGACAGGAAACGGATTGTGGCAGTTCAAAGTGATGCCTTTTGGACTGTGCAATGCTCCAGCGACTTTTGAGCGCCTTATGGAATGCGTCCTGCAAGGACTCACTTGGAAATCTTGCCTGGTCTATTTGGATAACGTCATCGTATACAGGAAAACATTTGACGAACATTGTACAAATCTGAGAGCCGTGTTTCAAAGACTTTGAGAAGCCCACCTCAAGCTCAATCCAGAAAAGTGTTCACTCTTCAAACCCGAAGTGAAATACCTGGGACATATCATCTCATCCCAAGGAGTTAAGACAGATCCTGATAAGGTTGACACCGTGAAGAATTGGCCAACACCACAGGACAAACATCAACTCCGAAGCTTTCTGGGTCTAGCCACCTACTATAGGCGCTTTGTCAAGAATTTTGCTGAGATCGCCAAGAGTCTACATCAGCTAACGGAAAAGGGAAAGCAGTTTAAATGGTCAGGTGAGTGCGAGCGCAGCTTTCAAGAGCTCAAGCAACGCTTATGTAATGCACCAGTGCTGACCTACCCGACTCCAGGAAAACCGTTCATCATTGATGCTGATGCCAGCAATGTCGGGATTGGTGCTGTATTGTCACAGGCACATGATGGCGAAGAAAAGGTGGTTGCCTATTACAGCAAGGTACTCTCGAAGTCGGAAAGAAACTATTGTGTGACCAGAAGAGAACTTCTTGCACTGATTTTGGCAACGAAACACTTCCATAAGTATCTCTATGGACAGCAGTTTCTTCTCCGAACCGACCATGGAGCACTAAACTGGCTTTTGAATTTCAAGAATCCAGAAGGTCAAGTGGCGGGATGGATTGAGAGGCTGCAGACGTGCGATTATGAAATTCAACATCGGAAGGGGAAGCTTCACTCAAATGCTGATGCACTGTCTCGGAGACCATGTAAGCAACACTGTAAGCATTGCAGACGCCAAGAAGAAAAAGAAGTGGTCACTGTCCTACGAACCAGAACCGATCCCATTTATGGCTGGAGCAACGACGAGTTGAGGAAGGCTCAACAAGAGGACCCAGATATTGAACCCATTCTCGCATGCAAGGAACACCAGGAAAAACCAGAATGGGCTGATATCTCCGACAGAAGTCCGGCTCTAAAGGCCTATTGGGCACAGTGGGACTCATTGCATGTCCAAGAGGGTGTCCTTCGACGTAAATGGGAATCAGCAGATGGAAAGTCCTATGTAATGGAGCTAGTCTTACCTTGATCGAAGATTATGGACGTTCTGCGAGAGATGCATGATGGAGTTTCGGGAGGCCATCTAGGAGTAAACAAGACGCTAGAAAAGATTCGACAACGATTCTATTGGCTACATGCAAGGGAAGATGTCGAGAAGTGGTGCCGAAAATGTGATACCTGTGCTGCCACCAAAGGCCCGAACAAAAAGAATCACAGCCAAATGCAGCAGTATAATGTCGGATCACCCTTTGAAAGGATTGCAGTAGACGTGGCGGGTCCATTTCCGGAAACAAATAATGGCCATACACCGTCTGAGATTTTGATGGGAAGGAACATCAGATTGCCGAGCGAAATAAAATTTGGATGTCCCACGTCGGAACCGCAAGCCGAGGATGACTACTTGGATGACCTCAAAGAAAGACTCCTTCAGATCCACGTCGATACCAGGTCAAAAATAAAGGTGTACAGTGACCGAATGAAGACACGCTACGATATACGAGCGACAACAACAGAGTTCCAAGCAGGAGATCGAGTGTGGCCAATCCCCATCGACCCATCAACAAAAAGGGTTGTCACCGAAACTTCAACGGGACTGGGAAGGTCCATATACAGTGATTAGCAAAATCAACGACGTCGTGCACCTACCGGATACAAAAAGGAGTCAGAGGTAAACTTAAAGTCGTACATCGCGACCGACTACATCGCTACAGTGGTGATGAGAATGATGGATTTGTTCGGGACGATCAATCCTAAGGAGGGGGCAATGTAATGTGTATACATTTTTTTATTTATCTCATACGCTCTGTATCTCCTCCTTTTGGAATGTCTAATGTGTATACTTTATTATCTCTTACGCTCTGTATCTCTTTTTGTTATATAAATAGCCGTTTGGCGGCGAAGCAAATTAATTAATTGTGAACTGCGATAAATTAAAGATACTGGTGCAAAATTATAGTCCACTAATGAACAACTTTAGTGTGATACTAGCTTAAAATGAGTTTCAGTCATGACTCAAACGTCATTTTAAGCGAGTGTCACACTAAATTCTCTTAAAATTGTTCATTAGCGGACTATAATTTTGAGCCACTGTGTTTGCAAAGTTATAATTGAAAGTGTTGAATAAATAAGTGATTTGAACAAAGTTAATTTGTGTTTTATTTTAAAAAGTGAATAAGTTTTAATCGTCGGACCAAGCCGAATATTACAGTATTTTAAGATAAAATAAACCTTAGGATAATTATTATCTACCTCATTCTGTTAGAAGATTAAATAGGTTCGTTCGACTGTAAATTTAAAATATTACACTGCTCATTCTTTGCTTTGTGTTGGGAATTGGGATGTCATGTACAGTCATTAATTTAACATTGTTTCGTTCGTTTTTATCTTTTATGTTAAGTGAAAAGAATCGTACCTACCAAAAAGTGGTAATCAACAACATTATGTTACAAGTAAGAACAAAAAAAAAGGCATAATTAGCTTCTTTCCAATATGAAGTAATTAGATGGAGTCCTTGATTGCTTTTTATCAAATAATGTAAGTAGGTAGAGAGGTAGAGAGAAAGTTAAACCGTTGTGACGTTGTGAGTCTGAGAGGTGATTATATGATTGAGCCTTGAGTGGTAGATTCAGTTCGATTAGTAATATTGGCAAATTAAGTTCTTCAACAACGGGTTTGGACAAGGCCTAATGTTGCAATAATTGACGTTTCTTATGACTTGTCATCAACAGGAATTGAAAATGAGAGGCAAGAAATTCAACATGTATAAATGCTAGGAATTTCGCCGCCCTTAGTAATAAGCTGTCCTGAAGGTATAATTGAACATACTAGCTACTATGATTTGCAAATAATTGCTTGTAAGACGGAGCTTGCCATTAATTTTTTTTTAGACTGATGAGGAAGAGGAAATCATTCAACTGAAACAACTTGTAAAAAAACAGTAAGTAAAGTAAATAAAGGGTTTTCCAATAACAGGTGTTATTTTGATATTCAAAGAAAAATGGCATTTTTTGAGATAAATGATCGGATGTTTATTTCATTATAAAAAGGAAGGTATGCCGTTAATAATGAAACACAACATCAGCCAAATGGCCGCCACGACCACTCTTACAGGACCATATCCTTTTCATGAAGTTTTCCATAACCAAATCGGAAAGTGGCTGCCCTATGTCCTCGATAGCCTCACGAATTCCATCTTTGAGGACTTGAATCGACGCTGAGCTGTTGGCGTGGACCTTATCTTTCACGTGGCTCCAAAGGAAGAAGTCGTTAGGTGTCGCAACAGCAACAGCTCGAATTTGTCCACCAATTTCTGTATTGCGGTCCGACAAGGTGTTTCACGACGACCCAAAAATGTGTTTTACCAACCGTCTCTGCCAAGTTTTCACCATTTTTATAGTGAATTTTAATAATTTCATTGCGTTGTTGAAGCGTATATATTATTAATGGTGTAGTTTCTTCTTGTCAAATGTCAGAAAATGACAGCTTCAAAAGTGACAGCTACCGAAATAGCGGGCTATTCAAAATAACACCTCTTATTGGAAAACCCTATAATTCATTTATTGATTTGATGTTTTGATACAATTGTTAACAATTTATTGAATTTAAACCTATGACATTGCCGTCAACTCGGTTGGCCAATTTGAATAAACGTATCTTTTCGTTATAAAATATTAAAAGGTAAAGAGAAAAAAGAAAAAAAAGATTATTACTGTTCAAATTCTTGTATTATAGCGTTTTTTTTTGGTAATCCGGAATTGTACACAGAACTGTCCGATTCCGGATTCCAAACGAACAGGCAAACACATTTTTTTGCTTCTAAGGGTTGAATGGTTGTGTATTTGTGAAACCTCATATGAGGTCCGTTCGTTTACCTCATAAAACTGCCCAAAGCTGCCCAAAACTCCCACTTTTGCGTTCGTTTACTGCCACTAATCCTAAAATCTGTCACTTTTGAAGGAGAAAATATTTCCCCTACCTGCCGATTTTAGCTACAAAAATTTCTTGTGGCAGTTTGTGTAAGTTCTGTCAAACCATAAGAAGTACATTGAATTTTTTTGACGTTTGACATAATTTTGTGCATTGGGCAGATTTTGCCTGTAAAGCGTTCGTTTACTTTTTGGGCAAATCATAAAATTTCATCCCAACTCCTCCATTTTTGACAGTTTTTACACAAACTGCCCAAAAAGTAAAAGAACGGACCTATGCAGAATTGCAGATGACATGACATTGTTTTTAATTTCTTTATTTGTAAACATGGCAGCGAGTACGTATATGCGAGTGTGTGCATGTATGCGTGATTCTGTTTTTGATTCTGACTTCAAATTCGGAATCGTTTTTCTGTTCTATTCAGAACAAGAACTGTCATCTTGTGCCAAGTGAACGAGTACAGAACTGTTCGGAACAGTTCCGGACGACCAAAAAAAACGCTATTAGTAACATCCTATACTTATAAATATCTTTCAAGAATGAGGTGAGTGTTTTCCAGTTAGTTTCTTTCAAAAGCTTTATGGTTTCTTGCATTGATAGAGTTCTTTTCCCGAAATACGAATTTCGTTGAGATGCGAAAATGGGACATTTACATACTTATGAAGTGAAATGTGTCTTCTTTGGATTTTAAAGTTGTGTTCACTGACGCTGTGCTGGACTGTTCTAGACAGAAAAGTACAGCTTTTTGCTGTTCATTGAGGTTTTTTCTGTGCTGAGCTGTTCTACTTTCCTGTTCATTGACATACCTAGAACAGTTTAGAACAGGATTTTCTGTTCTTGCTTTTGAGTCAGATCAGGTTAGAACAGACTTGTGAGAAATGTCAAAAACGAAGTTGTCATTTTTTTTTACGTTTTGATTTGGCTGTGCTTTGTGTATTTTTTTCTCGTGATTTAAAAAAATTAAAACAAAGTTATTTTGCCAATTTGTTTAACCCTAGAAAGATAAACTGCGCCTCAGAGGCGCCCGTAAAATATATAAATTGCTTTATTTTCTTAACCGACGCGACGGTTGTTCCGGTTATGTACGTACATCTGATTCAGACAGAGACTGATAATAATTGTAATTCTCATCAAAAAATATACCGAAGATCATCGATTTTGTGTTCGTTTTTCGTTATGGATTTGAAATATCCTATTTTAATTAGAAGAATTAATAATAATATAGATTTATGTTTTACTGTCTTTTATGTTTTAAACGATTTTGTTATATTCTTTCAATAAAATGAAGAAATAAAATAAAGATTTATTTAATTTAAACAATAAAACAGCTATGTTTTTTAATCGTGCGCCTCGCAGGCGCATGTTTATCTTTTCAGTACTAAAAAATAAGTTTATCTTTCTAGGGTTAATTAAATAATTATAAAATAAATTTCTTTTACATTTCATCAAAGAAAAGGTAATAACATTCGTCACAGTTTCATTCCAATCATCTGAAGAGGAATCCGACGAAAAATCACTATCGGTGTCTGAACCACTAACATTTTCATTCAGTATTATCTAAGCAATTACTTGATTTTCCATTTCAATAATTTTTAATAATATTTTTCACAGTAAAAACACAAAAAATGAAAAAAAAATAAGCGAGAAACGAAAAATTCACGCAATTTGCAATTTGTTTTTTGTTTTTTTTTTTTTTTTGACAACTGACGTTTCTCACGAAACTGTGCTGTCCTGTGCTGTTCTGATCTAGGAAAAACCTCAGTGAACACAACTTAAGTTACATAGAGTACAAAACTGGTTGAAGCTTCCGTTATAAGGTGTTCTGTGAAGTCCTAAGACTTCGCATCTTGCTTTGAATATGAGAGATTTCCTTGTAAGACAACGAATCGTTGAAGTAGTTTGATTGGTTGGTACGATCTCATACTGATTTGTGAGTACAGAATTCTACTATGTGAATTGCAAGCATTAGTTTTAAAATCATCACGCACTGAGTTTTCGTGTTTGCTGATTAAGCGTAAGCTGTAAGGTCAACGGCAGATCGAAGATCTTCTTCAAGAAATTTCTGTGAAATTTTTCAACCGCGTCGTATTCATCCGCACCCCATACTTGAGCAGAATAGCAAAGTGTAGTCTTCACAACAGCGTCAAATATTTTGTATTTTGCAGAAAGAGGTATCCGTTGAGTTGAAAACACATTTTTCCATGAGAGCTTTAACATACTTTGACACGAGTTAGTTTTTTCGATTAGATGTTCATTGAAATCCAACTTTGTGTTAAGTTTCACTCCCAAATATTTGTTATCACTTACTGTTTCCAAAAGGTGGCCGTAGAAGTTCCAATGGTTTCGGTTTTTGTCTCTACAAGTTCTTTAAAACACCATTATTTTAGATTTGTTGGCGTTGATAGCAAGATCCCATTGACGGCAAAAGTCCGAAAGACGGTTTATCATCAGCTGAAGCACTTCGGCTGACTCAGATAGTAAAACCAAATCATCGGCACATAGCAAAACTTTGATTGTCATTCCGACAATTCGAGTTCCACCGGGTAGATAAGCCGCTATGTCGTTGATGAACAATGAAAACAGCAGGGCACAGGGCACTAAGTAGACAGGCTTGTTTGACACCATTGTTCGTTCTAAACCATTTTGAATAAATTGATCCATCCCACAAGGCAGATTGTGAGTCGATATACATTTCTTTTATTATGTGTATGAATTGAGTAGAAAGGCCTATTTGCGAGAGTTTGTAAAAGAGTGCATTTTGATTTACCAAATCAAAGGCTGATTTGAAATCGACAAAGAAAACATAAACATTCTTGTTCCTTGCATGGAAAGTTTTGACGATAAAGATTAGCGTAAAAATCTGGTCAGTGGTTGAATAATTTTTTCTAAAGCTTGAAATTCTGTGAGGATATTGTTGACGTTAACCCACGATTCCAATCTTTCGAAAAGAATTCCACAAAACAACTTTGAAAGAGCATTCATGAACGAGATTCCTCGATAGTTGTTTTCTACTTGGTCGAGGGGTCCCTTTTTGTGGATCGGAAAGATGACTGATTTTTTATATGAACTATGGATTTCCTCATTTTGGAGTACTTTGTGAAACAAATCCTTTAGATGGGCAATGAAGTTCCGGGGTGGCGTTCTTGAAAAATTCATATGATATTCCATTTTCACCTGGTGCTTTTCCATTTTTCGATCGGAGAATATCAGCTTTTATTTCAGAAAGATTGATCACATGGTCTCATTAGTTACCAAAGGTACCTCAAAGTGGTAGTTCAGAACTGATTTACTATAAAGAAGAGTTTTGAAGCTAAGCGACAAATCCTCGGCAGTCAGTCCTATTCCTATTGTGAAGTTTGATCCATTTATCTCTCTTGTAATTTTCCAAAATTCTTTAGTATTTCTTGTTAGGCCAAGTAATCGTGATTGGTTGTTTTCAAAGTCAGATTTCTTCTTGTCGCAGAGATTTGAATCCAAATAAATTTGTTTTAAAATGTAACAGTTTGAGTTTCACATAGCATTAAAATGAGAAAACGATTCTTTTCTATATAGCTTGCATGCATTCTTTGTCGAACCATTTTTGTTTGAATTGGTTTGAATGTGTTTCAGTAGACTCAAATGGACCATATATCCTGGATAGTTGGTAATCCAAATTTTGTTGGTACGAATCTACATCCTCTTGCTTCTATTTCAACCTAGGGCATGTGGTTAGAAAAGTTTTTGTGTAGAACTTCGAATTTATTAATTAGGTTGGTCCGGTTGTTGTTTGCCGCGCAATAGTCGATGACTGATTTACTTTGCCTCCTGTAGAAAGTATAATTTCCAATGATATCACCGTTGGTACAACAATTTAACACTATGCTTATGCTAATTGTAGCATTTCCAGACATTTTGTTCCGTTTTGGTTACTTGTATTTTTTTATATTTTTTTCAGAAATTTTAAGCATGGTATGCAGTGTTTTGATAGCTACACTCGGCGCTGTTTCTCCGAAGGCAAACTTGTTCATTGGCAAAATAACCCCTCCGATGCCAGAAGATTCATAGAAAACTTGTGTGGCGACAGTATGCACGAAGCAGGTTAGTATGGCATTCTTTTGTGACTGTTATCTGTGGGTCCTGTTTTCAAAGAAATGTCCCTTTTGGAACAAGACTTTATTCCTTATGTGATTCCCAGAAAGAACAAATGTGGCTTTTTATTTAATTGGTTGTACGGAAATTCTTGAACAAGAAGACTAAAATCATAAAAATATTACGTGACTTGTTTATATTTCGACATTTCGAGGAATAGAAATTTTGTCCACTGTTTGTTGAAACACGTTGTTGAAACAGCTTTTATAATGCTTTTAAATGCGTGAAAAAATTTAAAACTTTTTTGGATGACGAATTTCACGGAAGCAGCCACTCGATGGATATATCAAGCAAATACATGCAGTTTTGTTGGTAAGAAGATTCTATTTAATTTATTTTGTTAACTAACTACAGTTTGGTTGTTTTGTAGTGCTCGTCATGCTTATGAAAGTTGTATATACAGCAGTGCACATTTGAAGTGCTTTAACCATTCAACGGAAGCAGGAATGTTATTGCAAGAGAAACCATTTAGCGATTGTCAGTCAAGTGCAGCTCCAAGACCACTTATTATCAAACTGACAGCTTGTTTCCTGTTGGTTAGTTTTACAGTGACAATGATTCTTAAATATTTGTAAATACAATTTAATTTAAATGTACTTTTAAAGAAAGAAATTGTTGAAATTGTTGAAAAAGTAACTAATAGATCTTTTCATTGTCCAAAAGACAGTTTATTCTTTACAAATTATGACTTCATATAAAGTATTGTTGTTGAGAGAGTACCTACTTCTTAACTGGAGTCGTGTTTCCATTGAGAAGATGTAGCAGAGCAAATGTAAGTAGTCGTCTTTTCTTGGCTTTCGGGGCTATATCCGCAACTTGGTACATTAAGGTGTTGTTGGGGGATTGATATTTGTTCCAAGGAAACAACTACATACCTCTGAATTGCTGCTACCAACATTCATGCTTTTTCCTGAAGACCGATGTTCTTTGTTATATTTTCATTCACTTTAACGAATTTCACCTGTTCTTTAATAGCTGTGATGGCCTAAAGCACACCTCTTGGGTAGCGACCAATAATGTCTTCCACCAATGGCTTTTTCCTACAATTTCCCTGTTATAGTTATTGCCCGGCTGCCAAGCCGATCATTAAATAAATAAATGAAGAGGGCACCTACAATTTAACGCCGATTCCGAACGGTAAAGATGAGAAGCACTTTTCATGACAGATTGATACTCTTGGAAGTTTTGTCAGTTCTCCACAAGAGGCAGTGCCCGGGAAAGATGAAATAAAAACTATGAGACTCGAACTCACGACGGACGTTCTGCTTAGCAGCAAACGCACCTAACCACTAAGCCGTTTTCGTCATTTTACCAACTAAGCTACGGGCGACTGCAATTCATTTAATTAAAATTTTCTATTATTCAATATTAATTTTCGTACTTGATTCTACAGGTTATGGGCCCAGACCCCATAGGAACTGAATATTTTGAACAATAAATTGAATAATAAGAAAAAGTTTACAATTGAAGATGGCGAGCATGAACTCAATAAGACCTCTCGTCAGCGACAACTATGACACATGGATCATGCAGATTGAAGCTGTGATGGTAAAAGCTGGAACATGGAAGCATGTTAATGGTGAAGCACCGAAACCTACGCTTGAAGAGGGAAACGAATTGTCCAAGAAGAACTTTCAAAAGTGGCTGGATGATGATGCAAAGGCAAAGTCAGACTTGATTATTGCCATTGATCCGAGTCTATTGCGTCTCGTAAAAGGACTGGATACGGCAATGAGTATCTGGGAACGATTGAAGTCGGAATTCGCTTCCTCGGGACCAACAAAGAAGGCAACATTGCTCAAACGTGTGGCGACGTATAAAATCCAGGAAGGAGACGATATGCGAAAGAATTTAATGGAATTCTTCGATGCAGTGTTACAACTTAAGTGTATGGATGTAGACATACATGAAGAGTTATTGTCGATTCTTCTTTTGAATGGATTGCCCCCAAGTTTTGAGCTCTTCAAATGTGCAATGGAGTCCCACGACAGTCTACCCAAGCCTGATGTTCTGAGGGAGAAAATTCTCGAGAAACACGATGCAGCAAACCAACGTAGGGAGGACGAGAAAACTGAAGCAATGTATGTTCGTCGAGGTGCGTATCAGCAAAAATTAAAATTCGATCGAGGAGCGCAACGTAAACATTATAAAAATGCAAATGACACAGAAATGGTTCAGATGCTACAAATGTCATGAACTAGGTCACAAGGCGTCTGCTTGCACTAAGAACAAGAAACCGAAGAACACGTCAAGATTTGAATCGTCAGCAAAAGCAGAAACTACATTCCACACGATGGAAGATGAAGCTTTTGGGGTGCAGATGAGCGAAGTTGAAGGACGATGGTGTTTGGATAGTGGTTGCACGTCCCACATGTGCAATGACAAAAACCTGTTTACATCCACACTCTCATCGGCACCTGAAAAACGATTCAAGTACGAATGTTGATGCGAAAGGAACGGTTAGGATTGTCACCACAGACGGGATGTCTGAAAGGTTAGTGAATCTCGAAAACACATTATTAGTTAAGAATCTTAGAACTAACCTTCTATCCGTTGCGAAAATAACTGACCATGATAATACTATCACGTTTGATAGAGAAAAGGCGGTCGTTCGAGGAAGTGACCGTGAAACTATGTAAAGTAGTTGCGAGCCGAATTGGACAATTGTACTATGTCCAGGCAAGTACAACTCAAGTGTGCACAGTAGAAGTTAGTGCATCGTGCATCCAAGCTTCACTTATGGCATCGCAGGCTCGGTCACCTCAACGAACGAGACCTTATAGATATGCATCGAAAGAATCTAGTAACTGGTTTTGCTTTAAACGACAACGAAAAACTTGGAGCTTGCAGCGTATGTCTCAGCGCAAAAATGACAAGGTTGCCGTTTCCGAAAATCAAACAGAACCACGAACGTGTTGGATCTTGTGCATACTGATGTGTGGGGACCTTCCCAAGTTGATTCGATGGTAAAATCGAGATATTTCGTCACTTTTATTGACGATTGCAGCCGTTGTTGCGAACGCGAAGTAAGATTTTTGAAGAAAAAGAATGAAGTTTTTCGAGCCTTCAAGGATTACAAAGCTCAAGTTGAGACACAAACTGGTCGAAAAATAAAATGTTTGATGTCAGGCAACGGAGGTTTTGCAACAATGAATTTGACGAGTTTCTGCGAGTGAACGGAATAAGGCGATAACTCACAGTTCCAAACACACCGCACAGTAAAATGGTGTCGCGGAACGTAAGAACAGAACTCTTGTTGACATGGCAAGATGCCTTCTAGAACAATCTGGCATTGAAAACAAGTTTTGGGCAGAAAAGATAGAGGTGTCGAATTACTTGCGTAACAGGTGCCCTACAGTCAGCTTAGATGGACGCACCCCCTTTGAAGCTTGGAACAAAAGATTGCCAGACTTGAAACATCTTAAAGTGTTTGGGGCAAGATCTTTTGTCCTAGATAAGTCACCAGGCAAAGATAAGTTCGATGCGCGTTCAATTGAGGGCATTCTGGTAGGGTATTCTGAAGAATCCAAAGGATATCGTGTATGGTTCCCCGAAAAGCAAAAGATAGTTATCACGAGAGATGTCAAGGTCAAAGAACATGATTCTTATGCTGTGAAAAGTCAAGAAAACTATGTTATAATACCAAGTAACGAAAGTGAAACTGAAACTGAGGCAGCACCACAGGAATCAAAGACATATGATGAGGTTGAGCCTAAGCCACCGAAGGTGAAGAAAAATGTTCAAGCTCCTTATCAAACAAGGTCTGTATCGCGTTTGGAAAAACAAAGACAAATAGAACAACCAACACGAACCGAAAAAGCTAATGATGAAGATGAAACCGATGATGATGTTTACACTGATGCCACAGATAAAGGTGAAGTTGAATTGGCGAACATTGGAGAGCTGACACTTGAAGATGCAATGGCTGGAGCAGAGGCACAAGAATGGCTGGTAGCAATCAATGAAGAGATTCGAGCGCTTATCAAAAACAACACGTGGGACCTAGTCGAGCGTCCAGAAAACAGAGCTATTGTTACAAGCAAAGTAGTTTTGCGAAATAAATTGAAAGCAGATGACTCTTTAGACAGAAGGAAAGCTCGTGTCGTTGCTCGAGGTTTCACACAGCGCAAGGGAATCGACTTTGAGGAAACCTATGCTCCAGTGGCTCGCCTAGAATCAATCAGACTTTTAATGGCTCTGGCTGTCCGCGAAAACTTAAAAGTATATCAAATGGACGTTGTAGCAAGAAATCTTCATGGAAACTCCAAAATATTATCAGCAGTCGTTAGAAATGCTTGCAAAAGAAGACGGAAACGATGATGAAGTAAAAGGAAAGGCCAAACAGATGCTGAAGAACCTCAAGAATGGCGATAAGAATGCTGCTGCATTTGAAGTCAAAGACTTGGGATTGGTGCGATATTGTTTGGGCGTTGAAATAATTCAAAAGGATGGCGAAATAAAATTGAAGCAACAAGCATACAGCAAGGAAGTATTGAAGAAGTATAACATGGACGAGTCGAATCCAGTTAAAACACCAAGCGACAGTAAGTTGAAACTACCTTCTGGTAAGCGTAAAACTGAAGAACGTCAATCCGACAAACCCTATCGTCAACTCATAGGATCACTTATGTATCTGGCGATTGCAACCAGGCCAGACATTGCGTTCACTGTGAATCGTTTGGCGCAATTTAATGAGACATATCAAGATGTTCACTGGTCGGCTGCGAAGCGTGTTCTCCGCTACTTACGAGGAACAGAAGACTACGGGCTTGCATACACCAAGGACAATTTGGGTCTTCGAGGTTACTCGGATGCAGATCATGCGAATGACGAGATCGATAGAATCTCATACACTGGGTATGTATTTATACTTAGTGGAGCTGCGATTACCTGGCGCTCGCAGAAGCAAAAGTCGGTAGCTATTTCTAGTACCGAGGCAGAATATGTAGCTCTGTCCGAATCATCAAGAGAAGCAACATATCTTCAAAATTTAATGATCGAGATAAATTTGCCTCAACTTTCTAAGACAGATAACCAAGGCGCAAAACATATAGCTAAGAATGGAGCATGTCACTCGCGAACAAAGCACATTGCGACTCGGTACCATTTTGTTCTGCAGGTCTTGAGAGATGGGAAACTATCTGTCACCTACACTCCAACTGAAATGATGCCAGCGGATGTGTTCACTAAACCTCTTCCTGGACCAGCACACAACAGATGCATGAAAGACATCGGTGCAACAGTTTGCTAAAGCGCGCTGATTGAAGAAGGCGTGTTAGAACTCATATCAACTAGCACTCTACCTGTACTCTAAATAAGTTTTTACTTTGTTTTCATATTCTAGAGTTTTGTTTTTGAAAATGATTTTGTATTAACTTCTAATTTTGATTTTGCTGTAAACAGAACAAAAGAAAATTTTCGTCATTACATAGGGTGATGTCAAAGATAATAGAATACAAAGATGTCGCATCCCATACAAATTTTTGGAACCCAAAATTTTCAGACGTGGATCTGCCAGCAGATCCATCGACATGTTGCTAAGTCAAAATAATGTTGCGAGAGCGAAAAAAATCCTTAAAATAAATTGATCTCTTAAAATTTTTGCTTTGACAATTTTTCTCCCTGTTCTCTTTTTTATTGTTTTTCGTATTCGTTTTCAAGGACATTGGCATTGGTTGGTTTTAAACAGAAATTAAAAAAATGAATATGGGTAAGCGAAAAGTGACGACGAGGACGACGCGACGGCGCGCGACGGTGACGGGTACGATGGTGCTTGAACATGGTGTGGTGCTTTTTTATTCTTTTTTTATCATTTGCACGATCACAAAAAAATGTTGTTAGTCTTAGTGTATGGAAAGCACATGATAGGCATATGCGTAAACGCAGGTGTACACACATGGAAACGCTTTACTTCGTTTTCTGAAGGATATTTTGATTTTCATTATTTTGCTGATTTGTCCTTTTTTTAAATTTTCAATGCGGAATTCTTTGAAAAGTTGGTTGGTTGTTTTGGTTTAGCAGGTACCTAGATTTTTATGCATTTATACGTAGGTTCATAGATATTCCACATTTTTGTTTTAATAGCGGATTTAAAGAGTTTTTTTTAAGTCATGATGCAGATAAATAGGCTCTGATTAAAACCTTATTACATATTTAAATAACTATCTATAATATGGATTTATATTTACCTTCCTACCTTAATCTATTTGCTCATATTGTTTTTTTTTTATTTTGTGCGTAAATTTTATTTTATTCGAGTACAGTTAATGTAAAAGGCAATAAATTATGAATTTTTAATATGCAAGTAGAAGATTCTAAAGTAGGTAAATTATTTTTTTTTAACAAAAGCAGCAGCATGAAAAAGACTATTAGGTATATACATATTTTTACTATTGGTTTTTTCGCCACCATCAAAAATAGGGTTTTTATTTCACCCCTAATATAGAGTTTCTTCAAAAAAAGAAGAAAAACTTAGCTAAGACCACTGATAGATAGGGTCATGATGACTTCTTTCGTTGATTATTCATAGCCAATATGGTTTTCATTTTACCACGGTTGTGAAGAAATTAACTATGTATTGCATACCTACTTTGAGCCAAGAGATTGATTCGCTACAGATTAGTAGGGATTTTTCCGTCAGAATCAAATTCTATAGATTTTCACACATACTACAATTTGGACATTTGGACAAAAATTGGTGAGTATAATGAAATGTTGTATAGGTACAGTTATTGTTTATGAAGCAAACAAGCCATCGATATAGGTACGAACAAAAGTTAGTTTGTTAGACTTTCCTGAGTTCCATAAATTCCTATGAACATTGACGGAAACATAGTATTGAACGGATAATGAAAAACTAAGTTTGATTTAACCGTACCATCAATTTTTATACCGAAAGAAATTTCAGACCCTCTCGTAGCGCTAAACGTTAAAATTCTAGAAACTTCAAATACCAAAATATCGTAAATCAGAATGAAACTCAGAATTACGGATTTTTTACTATATTCTGGATATATTCTGTACGTTAGCATTTAAGTTTTCAGTGTTACTTTCCGCACAAAGTCTTATATTTCAAAGATAGCACACCAATTGATCAATTTGTGGGATTTTCCAAACTGGGATTTTTATACCTTTGGTTTTGACTTCTGCAAATTTGACTATACCCTAATAGTAAACATTCAATAGAAATTCTGACGGAAAATCATCCATCTTGTCAAAATAAATAAAGTTCCTCCATCATTTTAATATTATCCGCCACTTTAATATTTTTTTCGATATTCGTGATTCTGGTTTCTCTCTTTGTGGAAGAAGCATCGGTTTTTAATTCTGTGCAGCAAAATAAAAAGTAATTTTAAAAGAAATCATGGCCTCGAAAATTTGCGGAAAAACGTGTGTTTTGTCTCATTGCAAGAGCAACAAACGAAATTCTCCTGGTTTGAAGATATTTAGCTTTCCTCCTAATGATTCCATTCTTGGCAAAATTTGGAGACAAGTATGCAATATTCAAAGTGAAGGTAGACAAATTCATATTTGGGAAAAACACTTCTCTAAAGAGTTTATTGGAAAGAAAAGGTTAAGAAATGAAGCTATCCCGTCACTTTTTTTAGATTCTTTCGACGCCGATTCTCAGCAAATACGTTCTGAGGATATATCTGCGCTACAGAGTCCAAAACGTAGACGAACTAGTTCTGAGGAGTCTTTGGAAGGATTGTGTTTGACGTGCGAAAAACATATTAAAAATACTCATTTTTACATGAAAAAAGTTAATACTTTACAAAAACAGATGTTGATTTTAAGAAGGCAACTCAAGACTCAAAGAAAAAACCAAAAAAGGATAAGTTTAAGATACTATAAGCTTAAACAAAGTTCAAAGAAAGTTTTGAGTAGGTCAATAAGCGATGAAATTAATGCTCTATGTATTTCAGATAATGCAAAAACGTTTTTAAATATGCTGGTACGATCAAAACAGAACACTTGGACCAAAGAGGAAAAACTGTTAAGCCAAATATTTTTTATAGGTCGCAAACAACTTATAAGCTCTTAAGAAATGGGCTTAGTTTGAATATGCCTCATTTGAGTTCCCTTTATAGATGGGCACCTATAAAAAATTTGCAGCCCGGTTTTCAAAACTCAGCCTTTGCCGTTATAAGGGCAAAGGTTTCAGAGATGACGGATAGGGAAAAAAATTTGATCTTGGTGTTCGATGAGGTATCTATAAGAAGGGACCTTGTTTATAACTCCCATGAAGACATTATAGATGGACTAGAAGATAATGGCTTCGAAAGAACTTCAAACATAGGCAAAAATGTGTGTGTGTTCATGATAAGAGGTCTTTTTGATAACTGGAAATGTGTTTTCAATTATTTTGTATCTGAAACTAATATAAAAGGTTCAATTCTAAAGCAAATTGTTGAGAAAAATGTGTCCTCAGACCTCAATGGGATCGGATTAAAAGTTTTGGGTATAGTATGCGACCAGGGTCCCAACAATAGGAACTGCTTTAAATGTTAAGGTGTAGCTGAAGTTGAAAAACCTTACTTTGTTTTAAACCAAAATAAAATATTTGCGTTGTATGATTTTCCTCACCTACTTAAAAATTTAAGAAACCTTTTGATGAGCAAGGATATTGTTACACCTGATGGTATAGTAAGTTTTGATGTAGTTCGAGAACTATACCATCTCGAAAAAGACAAGGTAACAAAAATGTGCCCAAATTTGACCGAAAAGCATATTAATCCGTCCACATTTGATAAAATGCGAGTTTCACTTATGGCACAAGTTATAAGCCGAACTACAGTCGCTGCGATAAGAACAACTGTTGAAACCAAAAAATTTGTGAAAACTTCTTCTGCTACTGCTTTATCAACTGCTTTGTTTTTTGAACGCATTGATAAATTAATGGATTGTATGAACAGTGGTTCATTATTTGATAAAAATCCGTAACTTGTCCTTCCGAGTTTTTTTTTTGTTTGCTAAAAACTACGCCCAAAATTCAGATTTTAATAACCTTTGTGCACCGTCGGATTTATTTTTCAAAGTCTGCAAGATTCACTCCGCAACTTTTCAACAAATATTTAAAGAAAACATAAAAACAAAAAATATCAGAACGGTCATGATTTCTGAATGCATAAGGCTCACAACGACAGAATTGACCAACTATGACTGGTTTGCGGAGCATGATAGTTGCTTTGAGCACAGAATATCAATGCTCACATATTTTATAAGATTATTAAAATCTGAATTTTGGGCGTAGTTTTTAGCAAACAAAAAAAAAACTCGGAAGGACAAGTTACGACTTCATCATGTTTAAGAATCAATTCGTCACATTGAATGCACTTTAACATCGGAAGAGTTTTAAGAGCAACGTAACCCGAGAAGTATCGTAAGGAAGTTAACTCAATTTCGATGTCGTTGTCAAAAGTGTCTGCCAAAAAGAAATTCTGATACTCCTGTTGGAAAAGGGTTTTATCGATTAACTGATCGCTTTCTTCTAGCATTGGCTCAGCAAATAACTCACTTCCTGCTTGTTTTTCGAAATTTATTTCTAAAAGCATATCATCGTCATCAAAACAGTTCGAATTGGGTGTACATTGCAGTAAACGGCTTGACATTATTTTAGCTAGCAAGATATTTAGCTCGTAAACCGAGGGATTTTTATTATTGCCTCCCATTGCTCTCACTATACTAAAAAGATTCTCAACCACATCCTGGTTAAGTCTCTTTGTTAATATATAAGTGATAGATTGGTCGCAAGATGTTATTTTATGATAAAGTCCCAAAGTTGCGTTTAATGTTTGCCGTATTCCATCAATATGTGGGAAAGATCCTAAATCATTGAGTTCTTCAATTTTTTTCACATATTCAAGACATTCTTGAATGTGTTTATAAGCCACATTACCTTCTTGAATGGCTGACTTAAATGGATTTTTATCAAATAATGAACCACTGTTCATACAATCCATTAATTTATCAATGCGTTCAAAAAACAAAGCAGTTGATAAAGCAGTAGCAGAAGAAGTTTTCACAAATTTTTTGGTTTCAACAGTTGTTCTTATCGCAGCGACTGTAGTTCGGCTTATAACTTGTGCCATAAGTGAAACTCGCATTTTATCAAATGTGGACGGATTAATATGCTTTTCGGTCAAATTTGGGCACATTTTTGTTACCTTGTCTTTTTCGAGATGGTATAGTTCTCGAACTACATCAAAACTTACTATACCATCAGGTGTAACAATATCCTTGCTCATCAAAAGGTTTCTTAAATTTTTAAGTAGGTGAGGAAAATCATACAACGCAAATATTTTATTTTGGTTTAAAACAAAGTAAGGTTTTTCAACTTCAGCTACACCTTAACATTTAAAGCAGTTCCTATTGTTGGGACCCTGGTCGCATACTATACCCAAAACTTTTAATCCGATCCCATTGAGGTCTGAGGACACATTTTTCTCAACAATTTGCTTTAGAATTGAACCTTTTATATTAGTTTCAGATACAAAATAATTGAAAACACATTTCCAGTTATCAAAAAGACCTCTTATCATGAACACACACACATTTTTGCCTATGTTTGAAGTTCTTTCGAAGCCATTATCTTCTAGTCCATCTATAATGTCTTCATGGGAGTTATAAACAAGGTCCCTTCTTATAGATACCTCATCGAACACCAAGATCAAATTTTTTTCCCTATCCGTCATCTCTGAAACCTTTGCCCTTATAACGGCAAAGGCTGAGTTTTGAAAACCGGGCTGCAAATTTTTTATAGGTGCCCATCTATAAAGGGAACTCAAATGAGGCATATTCAAACTAAGC